>CM064544.1:9447131-9839631 GCA_032716605.1 Paralithodes platypus | reverse complement strand
ACTGCCGACTGGGAGGCTCTCCGGTAGTACTTCTTTGATTTCCCATGGAATTACTTTTCCTTCCGTTGCCGGGGACCCTCGGAGAGTGCTGAACTCATTACCGAGGTAATCCTCTCGGGCATGGAGGCATACATTCCATTTTCTTTCCCTCAGACTAATGTAAAAAAAACTTGGTTTACTCACGCTTGTTCAACTTCTGTCCGCAATAAGGATGAAGCATTCAAACGGTACCGACACCTTCAAACTCAAGAATCTTATTCTTCCTATGTTTCTGGCCAGAATCAAGCCAAATCTGTTCTTTGACTCACCAAACACTCTTTCATCGATTCTAGATTAAATGCACTGAACTATCCAATATCTAATGATAATGTCAGACAGGCTGGGAGAGAGGTATCTTGACCAGGATTCGACCCCAATCACTCCAGGTATATTTGGAAGGGCTGAGCACCATAAGCACTCAGCCGTATGCTCATGGCCGAGTGGTTATGGTGCCCAGCTCTTCCAAATATACCTGCAGTGAGTGGGTTCGAATCTTGGTCAGGTTACCTCTCTTTGAACTATCCAACTCAAAGCTCTTCCCATACCAAGCTTTCTGGTATCTAGCCAAAAACCTCTCCACCATTTGTTCTTCTTCGTCTTTCCCTCCCCTTTTCCACTCTGACGGCACTACCGTCACTTCTTCCTCTGACAAAGCTAAACTCTTCACCCAAACTTTCGCTAAACACTCCACCTTGGATGATTCCGGTGTTATTCCTCCCCCTCCAACTCTCCTACTTATACCTAATATCCTAATCTCTTTTAAATATGTGCTCTCTACCCTCTCTGGGCTTAATACTAAGAAGGCGTGATGGTGTTCCTCCTGTTGTGCTAAAAAAAACTTTGCTTCCGGGCCGACTCCCTGCCAAGGCAAACTCTTTCTTCTCTGTCTCTCCTCTAAAGTCTTTCCTTCTTGTTGGAAATTTGCTCTCATTCAACCTATCCCAAAGAAGGGATGATCGCTCTCAACCCTCCAACTATCGTCCATTTGCTCTCATTTCTTGCATCTCCAAAGTTTTTGGAAACTATTCTTACTTTGAAATTTCTTAAGCATCTCTCTGCCCATATAATCTACTTTCAGATCGCCAGTATGGCTTCCTAAGGGGTCGCTCTACTGGTGATCTTCTTTCATATCTTATTCATATCTTACTAACTTTTGGTTATCCTCCTTTCATGATTTCGGTGAAAGCTTTTCTATTGTGCTAGACATATCTAAGTCCTTTAATAGAGTCTGGCACAAATCTCTAACTTCTAAGCTACCCACCTTTAGTTCTTGTCCCTCAAATTGTGCCTTTATCTCTATTTCCCTTCCTGGCCGTTCCATGGCTGCAGTTGTGGACGGCCATCTTTCACTTCCTCAACCTATCAACTCTCAGCTATTCATTCATATGCTGATGACTCGCCCTTACACTATTCAACTAGTTTTTCAGAACCCCCCAGCAAGCAATCTCTCAAAATGTCACGTGACGATGCCATATCTTCTGACATATCAACAATTCCCACTTGGGGCAGAAAATATATTGTTGCTTTTGGTGCTTCCAAAACCCATTTCTCCATTTATCTACCCATCAAGAACTCCCACAGGACTTTCCCTTATACTTCAACAATACACAAATCAACCTTTCATCTTCTCTCAGTATTCTCGGTGTCTCCTTTTCTCCTGATCTCACTTGGAAAGATCATATTACCACCCTTGCTAAAACAGCTTTCCAGAAGCTACGTATGCTCAATCGTTTCCGGGGGTTCTTTACCCCGGCACAGCTTCTTGCTCTGTACAGAGGCACAGTGCGTCCATGTATTGAGTATTGTTCACATGTGTGGGGAAGTTCCTTCCACACAGCATTTTTTTGACAAAGTAGAAAAGAAAACCTTTCGTCTCATTAACTGATGTCCACTCCCGGACTCTCTGCAATCTCTCTCTCTTCGCCGCAAAGTTGCATCTTTCTCGCTATTCTACTGATATTACGATAATCAGTGTTCCTCACCCTCTCTCAATGTATACCACCTCCTCTACGAGGAGTACGTAGAACCTGTCTTCCAATACAATCCCACCCCTACTCTTTGCATTTCTCCAACGCAAGAGTGAAACGATATTCCCAATCTTTCCCCTATTCAACAGCTGAGCTCTGGAACACTCTACCCTGAATCCATTTTCCCCTCATCCTATGAATTTAATTACTTTAAACTCTGTGTATCAAGGCATTTTGGCTCGAACATTCCTTGATTTTGGCCCTGTCACTCTTTCAACTATGGGGAAGGAATTTGTCACAGACAGTTCTGCCTTTTGTCTCACTAACTCACATAGAAAAATGATCTACTAACTATAATATGACCATGCCTTTATTTCAGTCTCGCTCTACAGGTTTTCTGCGAGACAAATATTTAGTAAGATTAAGATTACGCTCTTTATTGGTTAATAATGTATACAATCTAGAGTTACCAATAATGCTATTGTAAAGTCGGTTTGTAACTAAATATATTAAGAAATCAATGGACCTTATATTATTGATTGGCAATATTTGTCTAGATTGTATTATTGGTAACCTAAGGAAATATTGAATTAAGAAATGTTATGACACGTGCAATAGTTTGAAAGCCCCATAAATGAAATATATGTGTATATATTCCATACCAAGTGTGTTTTTTCGTACATCAATTCTGACAACAATAAACATGGAAATGCTGCAACTCCTCCTTTGCTATATTTTTTTAGATACTGACCTTGTTGTTAAGCTTTATGTTATTCACAATTTACTGTTAAATAGTATACGAAATCACAGGTCATATATTCACATACATGAACATTCACCCTGTTTTTTGAGAACAGGATTAATGATTAATGAGGACTGATAATTCGTTGCTCCCGTTTATCTTTTGCGCCTTTAATCTCTTCCTGTTGTAATCTGCTAAAGTTAATTTATCAAGCTTTATATGTATCTCTCCTGGTTCATCTTTCTCTAGATTGTTAGTAGCTATATCTCAAACATTCGAAGTCTACTTTTGCCTAGGTCATGATATTATGAATTCTCTAATTATCTTAAACACATTTATGTATCATAAAGCAGCACAATGCACTATTTTCGTTTTGCTAGTTGTATATACCATGCATCTTTGCTCACCATAATTATTACAATCCTATTCAGTATTCTCATTTTAATGTATTCCTAATAGTAGAGTCATTTTCAGAGCTTCCGTGACCGTGTTTAGGATACCAAAGTTTCTCAGTGAATTTAACAAGGGCAACTGATACTAAAAAAAATAAGCCCCCATACACCTCACCAGAATGACGGGAAAGTTGTTATTTTAGACGTTTTTCAAAATGGCCGCCGCCGTCATCTTAAATTTTTTATAAAGTTCTATTTCTTGAAGTGAATGGCCAAAAATTACAATTTTGGTGTCTATTCCCACTAATTTTGGTGTCAGAAGACCAATGGCATGGCACAATTAAAAAATAATTAATAAATAATTACCAAGTAATTAAGTAAATAAAAAAATAATTAAGAAAATCAATGGGATGGCATAATTCATGATTTAGAGTCCCATTAACCTCAACATCTAAGACAAATATGATGTTGTTAAATCCACTGAGAAACTTTGGTATCCTAAATTAATAAAACATGAGACCTACTGCATTAAGATGCACTATCACTGCAGGACAAATATGATGCACAACTGTCAGAATCACTTCCGCTGTCATCATCGCTGCTCTCCATTTGTGGATGACTTGGAGTTTTTAGAAGATCCAGGAATGATGGAAGTGCAGGTTGAGTATAGCATACTGGGAGGCATAAGCCATTTACAAGGTGCCATCCATGGCCAATTGGTGATGGATGCTTCTGAAGCTGGAAATTCTTCTTCAGATATGTGAGGTAATTGGTGCGCTCTAAGTGTGGTCGTAGACTGTCAGAATCAGGTACCAGTCTGATGATCTTCTTTTTCTTGAGTACTGACCACTTTGCTGCTCTCACCTCTGCTAGGGTCTTGTGTTTGGCGTCACAATAGATGTACCGGATAACAAATTTCTGTAAGTCATTGATGATTTCCTGTGTGACTGGGATGATTGTGCCACAACTTTTAAGGAGGTTGCGAGCTTCTGATGATTTTTCTACACGGTCAACAATAGTTTTCTTGCCTATTCCATAGAAGCCGGAGTTATGGTCGCATCCGGTAAGAACATAAAGTGGGATCAAAGACTCCGCCATTGCCTCACTACTCAAACACCGAGCATTTATCAGCTGTGATTTGCGTTTCAAGCACAAGAGTCCTGATATTTGCCGAGCCACATAGGCTGCCTGAACGTAGTTATCAGTATCTTCAGTGTCTATGACAACTGCTTCTGTATACCCTTCTGACCGCAGCTTACCATAAAGAGTGAACAGAGCTGTGTCTGCTTCTGCATGGGCGTATGTGAGATTCTGCAAAACTTCATCTGTGGTGAGATTCCTTGCTGGTTTGCCAACAACACAGTGTATGAGCTGAATAGTGGTTGTAGATGCCTTTCTTTTGAAAGCAGCCTTGATAAATGCTTGAAGGCGAACTTTATTCTCTGGCTTACCAAGAAGAGCATGAAAGTCTCTATTAGAAGGAAATTTGTCCTCTGACTTCATAAACACATTGCAAATGGACTGATTTTTTTTACGGTGTTGTCGCTCACTATCTTTGATGGAGAAGTCTTGCTCGTACGAGTCATTAACCAAGATAACACATTCTGCATTCGAATGTATATTCAGGAACTGTGTCCAGATGTTGTTCATCCGTTATCCTTGGTCTGATGGGTGGTTCACCACGCTTGACCGTTTTGTATGGTTCAATTCTTTGCATCTGGCTCCCAAGTTCTTTGAGGCTATCAGAGAGGTACGAAGGCAAGGTGCTATTTGCAACTGGTCTATCATCATCTAGGGTAGGTAGATTTAGCTTAGGTAGGTCTGGCTGAACAAACATGACATTTGTACGATGTGATTGGCCACTTCCAGTCAAAGTGTCACTTTTGAAGTCATCGTTGTCGACTATACATATTGCCGGTGTTCCTTCAGAAAGTTCAAAAGGACACTCAGTTGAATGCTTCAGGTCAGTAACTGCCCAGAAATCTCTAAGCAAAAGCACATCATTGTAACTGATTCCCAGGCCATCCTTATGTAATATGTCTACCATTTCTCTGCTCTTTGTCATACCATGTAGCAGTACACCGAGGTTTGTCTCAAATGCAGTACGTCTTCCAGTGATGTAGCTGGTCAAAATAGATGCAATTGATCTGACTTGGGGCTTGTCATCGACTTCAGACTTTGTGGGGTGCTTTAACCAAGTGATGAGCTTCAAGAGGAGATCATTCAGGTCTTCATATTCTTCTTGCTCATGTATGTATGGAGGCCAAGGAACAGTTTTTGTTTTGATGATCTGATCTCTGAGTCGCCCAGCTACATTCTTCACCAGCTGATCATCACTTACACCTAGAGAGGATATTGCAGCCTCAAGATATGAACCTGCAGCTCTTGCATCATATACCAGTTCACTCACATTCTTCTGACCTCGTTCATGAAATGCTATGTCATCTCCAAATTCCTTGATCAGAATTTCCTTCACGAAACTGGACTTTGCTGTGGAATAGTAACCATAATTTGAAGTAATGCCTTTGTAATCCTTTACAAGACCTTGCAGTGTACGGATTTCATGATCTTCAAAGATAACTTGACGGACATGATGAAAGAAGATATTTTGGGCCTCTCGAAGATTAACATGTTGCAGATGCTCTGTTTTTTCATCAGGAAAAGACTCCTTCAGAGGGTTGCTGACATAATTGCGCCAACATTCACGATGATAACGAATTTCCAATCCAAACGCCATTCGACTGTCTGGGATATATGCAAGTAGGGTATTCAATCTTTCTCTTATAGGCTCATCTGACAGACAAACTGTATGCAACTTGAACCGGTTCCATGCGTCTACTGTTGACAGCAGCAAAAGTTTGGACTTGCCAGGATTACTGGTTTTTTGTGGTCCTTTCATACACCACACACAGAGATTCTTATCATGAACCACTCCAGTACTAGAACGAAGCTTTTTAGGCACATTTCCTGGGAGTTGTTGACTTGAAGTTGATGCTTGAACTTCTTCCTGTTCAGATTTCCGTTTACGATTCTGTGCTTGCTGAATATAGCGATTACTACTGATCTGGGTGTAACATTTACTATGCATGTACACTTTGTACAGGCCTTTAGGCCCCTTGTCCCACTCCACTGCTGCATAGGCATGCTGAAATTTATCAAGTTCCTTCCACCGAAAACACTTGCTCCTTAGATTCTCCCACTTTGTATCAGATGTCTTGTCCGTACTATCATCAGCTATACAGGGATGTTGACATAATATGCATTTTAATCCAGGTCTTGGGTCAGGCACATCACTAACTCCTCTACGTTCCATGCTTATGATTCTTCACGCCAAATTCGATGCAACAAACCTGAAAAAGAAGGAATTGATCAGTCAACATTCTTGGCATTTTAAATTATATATTATATATTATATTGCGTTCTCAGATGGATTACTGTTCACCTCTGTGGGGTGGAAGTGGAGTGGTTGCATTGAGGCAGTTGGACAAAATTCAAAATAAAGCTATTAGATTAATCAATAACCCTGCAATCACACAGGACCTTCCTACATTATCCATACGAAGAAACGTTGCATCCCTTGCATTATTCTACAGATATTTTCACAGAAATTGTTCCGAGGAACTTGCTTCAATTGTGCCGCCTCTCCACATCTTTCCCCGTAGAACTAGGGCAGCTGAGAGCACCCATGAATTTACACTTTCTCCTCCACAATGCAGAACTTCTGCTTATCAGAATTCATTTATCCCCAGAGCTACTACTCTTTGGAATTCACTTCCCTCGAATTGCTTTCCACACACTTACAATCTACAAATGTTTAAATCCAGTTGTTACAAACATTTTATGAATGGAGGATGCCTTTAGGCACATGGACCTTTTTGTTTTATCTGTGTTTTTCTTCCTCCGTTCATTGTCTCTTAAAAAAAAAAAAAATTTTTTTTTAGTAAGTTTCAGAGGATCCGTGACCGTGTTTAGGATACCAAAGTTTCTCAGTGGATTTAACAACATCATATTTGTCTTAGATATTGAGGTTAATGGGACTCTAAATCATGAATTATGCCATCCCATTGATTTTCTTAATTATTTTCTTATTTTCTTAATTATTTGGTAATTAGTTATTAATTATTTTTTAATTATGCCATGCCATTGGTTTTCTGACACCAAAATTAGTGGGAATAGACACCAAAATTGTCATTTTTGGCCATTCACTTCAAGAAATAGAACTTTATAAAAAATTTAAGATGACGGCGGCGGCCATTTTGAAAAACGTCTAAAATAACAACTTTCCCGTCATTGTGGTGAGGTGTATGGGGGCTTATTTTTTTTAGCATCAGTTGCCCTTGTTAAATTCACTGAGAAACTTTGGTATCCTAAACACGGTCACGGAAGCTCTGAAAATGACTCTACTATAACCCTTTCTTAATAGTGTAAGCTGTTTCACTTTAATAATATCTATAAAATCGGTAATGACTATCTCAATTACTCCGCCAACTACAAGTCGTCCCGCCAAAGAATAATGAACTCATTTACTATATGCCATAATAAGTGAAGAAGCGTATCCTCATATCTCTGAGACACTAACCAACTGTATACAGCTTAGAACCCGTAGCAAGGAATGGCCCTCACTCTATCTCGTTTAACGCTTTCACTTCTACTGATGCCGTCAAAACGTAACAAAACATACCTGATATACCGGAATGGTTCTGCATAATCTTAACAAAACATACCTGATATACCGGAATGGTTCTGCATAAACGTAACAAAGCATACCTGATATACCGGAATGGTTCTGCATAAACGTAACAAAACATACCTGATATACCGGAATGGTTCTGCATAATCGTGTTTTCATTTGATATTAATTAAGCTTACACCACCCTTGCGTCATTGTTGTTGAGCATATCTACCAAGAGGTTTGACCAATAAATATAACTTAGTTTTTAATGTGGGGATATTATTTTATAACATGGTCTTTTGCGCCTCTATACCGAAACTTTGAGGATTGTATTGACACATTATATATAACTGGTTGCTTTTCTTGAACAGGTGTATTGCTATGTAAATATATATTAGCCATCCTTTGTTCATTCATTTATTCATTTATAATATTATATTGTTTAAATTTTTATGGACGTATATAATGAAAAGCGATTATATACCCGTGGCAATCACTTTAATTGGCGTGTCATTGATACCGTATTATATACACCATATATGCATTGCATACTTTCGTTACTACTATGACCTATACACTCACCATTATGCTGAAACACCAACTATAATATTTGAAGTTTGACTGATTCACCAACTGACAAATATTAACAATTACTATATTTCCCCTTGTTAGATAACCAACAGGTAGTTCAGTTGTTTCTGACGCTCCCATGTTTGAACAATACCACGTTCCCGATATCACAACTCAGTAGGCGCTCTAAGCAGAGAACACAAATAAAGTAGTACTACATTTGAGATTTAAGGTTTCATATATTTGAATGCCTATATGTCACATACAGTATATATTGTATATGGAGAGAGAGAAAGAGAGAGAGAGCAATAGCAGTTTAGCAGCCTGTAGCACTTTTATTATGCTACACACACCTCACGACTCCAATATTTCGCATTCATGATCCCACATAATGATCAAAACACAAAATGAATTATTCTTTCACAGTAAAGTATTTGGCTAACCACTTCCCTCCACCCCCACCTGCTACCACCTCGCCGCAAGTTCCCCCTCTCACTCCTGTACCCTCCTTCCCCCCCTTACCTCCCTCCTTCCACCCCATACCTTCACCTCCTACCCCCACACCATCACTGTTACCAGATAATTTATCTACACAAATTGTGCTACCCTCTATTGAGGTCTTGGAGAGACCAAGGCTGTATCTGTTTCATCTGTCCACAACTGTACGTCACAGGTAATTGAGGTGTGTTGGAAAGAAGTGTGGTGTGTTTGTTATGGGGAGGTTTTTAGTTTCCTCCCTAGACCTCCATCAAGCTTAAAATTACACCCCCTAGACCCCTTTTCAAGATAAATGTGTAAGTTCCTCTTAAATTACAGACACGCTATCGCTCGCCAAGAAAATATCGACACCTAACTGGCACGAAAGGTCATAAAATTGACAGAAATGGGGCAAAAGTTCTTAAAATCGACAAACTAATGGGGCGAACATCCTAAAATTTCAAAAGCAATGGGGTTAAATATGAGGGAGAAAAGGGTCCAGAAAAAAAATCCCTCAAGTGGAAATTTCCCCTTAAGTGTAGTGAAACAAATAGGAGGTGGTGTTTGTGAGAGTTAGCTGGATTACTCTCTGTGTAGGTGAGGCACAAATAGAAACAGTGAGGGAAGCCAGGCAAATGAAACAGTAGACAAATATTACGTATGATTGATGTGTTTTTGAATGCTTGTGTGCTTGCTTTTTGTGGGCGAACGGTTATATGTGTTCTTCTCCTGTCATAACTTTTTCCTTTCTTGTGTTTCTTGCTGATCCTCCCTACCCCTTGTGGGAGTAAGGGTTGGCTACTGACTGACTGTATTACTGTTCTCTCTTTCCTCAGTGAGCTATGTGGATGATATAGCCTTCTTCCAATTGTCTTGTACCTCTCCTTAGGCTTGCTCTCTTGTTTTAAAGTGTGTGGAGTGTTTCATATACACATTATGTACATACACATTACACATTATGTATTACTGTTCTCTCTTTCCTCAGTTAGCTATGTGGATGGTGTATACATGGAGAACTTTTACAGTGTGTAGAAGGTTTCTTATACACATTATGTAATACTATTCTCTCTTTCCTCAGTGAGCTATGAGGATGATGTAGCCTTCTTCCAATCTTCTTGTACCTCTCCACACATTTTACATTCCTTAGGCTTGCTCTCTTGTTTTACAGTGTGTGGAGAGTTATATATTACTGTTCTCTCTTTTCTAAGTTAGCTATGAGGATGATATAGGCTTCTTCCAATCTTCTTGTACCTCTCCGCCCATATGCTCTCTTGTTTTGCAGTGTGTGGAGGGTTTCTGATACACATTATATAATACTGTTCTATTTATCCTCAGTTAGCTATGTGGATGATATAGCCTTCTTCCAATCTTTTTGTACCTCTCCACCGATTAAATTCTTTGTTTTACAGTGCGTGGAGGGTTATATATTACCTTTCTCTCTTTCCTCAGTTAGCTATGTGGAAGGTGTAGATATGGAGAACGAAGATGGCCACCGTCACTACAACAACAGCCAGTACCCGGAGCAGAGGCTGTTCACGGACCTGTTCACTGACTACAACCCCCACGTGCGGCCCGTCGCCCTATCCACCGACATCACCAACATCTTCTTTGAGATATCACTCTACAATATCCTCTCCCTGGTGAGGTCGGGTATTAAGGGCAGCTATTTGGGGGCGGGGGGGGTCTGGACCCCCTTCTTCCTCATGCTTTAGACCCATTAATTATGAGATTTTATGACGTTCGACCCATTGGTTTGGTGATTTTAAGACCTTTTGCCTCATTTCTTTGTCAATATTCAGACCTTTTGTGCCATTTAGGTGTCGATTTTTACCTGGCGAGCGATTGCGAGTCTGTAATTTAGTAGATACCGGACTTCAGCTGGGACATTTTTCTACCGAGAAATTTACAAATTTATCTCGAAGAGGCGGTCTTGAGGGTGTTTTTTTAAGGCTTAATGGAGGTGTAGGCATAAAATGGCCTTTCAGATAACCTAATTGAGGCGAACAACAATACAGCCAGCTCCAGTGTTTTCCAGTTGTAAAGTAGGTGTAAGCGACCAAAAGTCGACATCGGTCTTCTCGTTCATCAGTCATTCATTTCCATACTAGTTACATCTCTTAAATATGTTAGTGTTCTCTATAATCATTCGTTTTGCATATTATAATGTGTATCTGTATCCAATACCCATATTGTTTGGTAGTCAAATATATGTCCTTATAAAGCAGATACGGAGTTTCAACATTCTTGAAAGTCTGAATTGTCGTACAACAGCCACCCTTCTCTTCCCGACGATAATAACCCCATATAATCAATTAATCTACGTTGGCCACGGTTATCAATGACTTACATTAACCCCTACTGTAACATGGCATAGTAGATAAAAGTGTACCCTCCAGTACCAGACTTGTTGCCATAATCAACGAGACAACACCCTCTCAGCTCAAAAGTTGGTGTGTAACTGAGTCAGCCGGCCCGAAATAGCTGAGAGGGACCATGAGAAGTGTTGCCAACTCCTCACAGCAGTGCCTCCAAGTCATGTTAGCAGCTCCAGCTAGATATTAGCAGAACTAGAAGAACGGCTGAGAGCCGTCGCTGGTATTAGTGAGTCACTTTTTTACTGACGGCTCTATGTCATCGCTGGTACAGAAGGGTTTAATAGTATGGAACTGCATTCAATGGTTAGAATGTATGGTAGGCAATGGGCATAAAAATGTCAACATACAGCATATTCTTTCTGTTTGGAAGATAAAGCCAGAGTGTCGACATTTAAAGGGCCTGAAGGCGGGAAAACAGCACCAATCTGCTGAAGCGGCCACTTGTGTCATTATATTGGTTGGGTCTATTGGATAGGCCACAATTTGCCCTCTTCCTTGACCTCTTGATGGTTTGACTTGTGTTATCTATAATCTCCGCAGGACACACGAGACCAGAAGCTGATCACCAACAATGAGGTGGTCATGAAGTGGTATGACTTCTTCCTCAGCTGGAACCCGGACGACTACAATGGCACCGCGGAGATCAGGGTTCCCTACAAGGACATTTGGTACCCGGACATCACACTACATAACACGTCAGTATTTACTAACGTTCTTCAGATTTGTACGTTCGTCCATTCTATTAATCTCTCATCTCTCCCTTACTATTGCCACCTACGAGTTAAAACTGAAATAGATTATGTGTGATGTCTCCATGGTTGTTTAGCATTTTCTCGGATGGGAAAGGTTAACATTTCTCTCAATAGTCCACTGATATAATGACCTACCTCGTATCTACACATCTCTTCCAACTTACCCCCTTCCAGTGCCCCCTCCTCATCACCACCCCCCGCACCCCCTTCCAGTGCCCCCTTCTCATCACCACCCCCTGCACCCCTCGACAGTGCCGATGCCGCCTACGAACTGGGGATCCTCCGAAGTAACGCCATCATCACCAGTACCGGGGAGGTGGAACTGGTGAGCCACGCCTTCTTCCAGTCCACCTGTGATGTGGATACCTACTGGTACCCCTTTGACCAACAGGACTGCAAGCTAAAGTTCAACTCGTGGACCTACACCAAAAAGCATGTAAGAACAGAGCATGTAAGAGTGTGTTAGAAGTAGTTGATGGCATAAAGCAATAAAGCATATTATTCAAGTATTCAAGGAGAGGTGTGGTGGAGTGGTCATGCCACTAGACTGGTAATCCAATGGTCCTGGGTTCTAATCCTGATGTATCAATGGGGAGATATTATTGGGATGGAATTTGTGCTGTACCTAGTATCAGTGCATTACCACAAAGCCCACCGAAACGCCAAAAAAAATACCCTTATTGTTCCCTGATTAAATAGCACTGTATGAATATTCCCATATTCAAAATAGGCTACAGGGGGGCAATGCCTAGTGAGTTAATTGCTCAGTAGGTGGCATTCTGAGAGTGAGGGTCCGAGTCTAGGGGGTGAGACAGTAAAGCGCATAAGGCGGAGCAGCTTCAGAGATAAGGCTGCTTCGAGCCGTGGGTGGGCAACCGGGCTCTTAGAGCAGTGCTCAAACGTTGTGGTACCAGGTAATGAATGATACTGGCAGTTACAAGGATCGTATATTACTGACGGCTGGCAGCCATCGCTGGGACTGGGGAGTGATTTATCTACTGACGGCTCTATGCTGTTGTTGGTACTGAACGAGTTAATATTGACAAAGAAATGGGGCGAAAGGTGTTAAACTCACCAAAGTAATGGGCCGAACGTCTTATAATCTGAAAACTAATGTGGCTAAAGATGAGGGAGAAGGGGGACCAGAAAAACGGCCCATCTCCCCTTAACCCGTCCAGCCCCAGCGACGTGTCTGACGCGTCGGCGATGTATGTAACGCACAGCCCCAGAGACGCGCCTGACGCGTCACCCTAATTGCGCCGACCGTAACCTCAGGTGTAGCCACTCAAGAGGGCTCAGATTTGTATGGGAACTGTATACGTATCCCACGCAACCGTGCCGATGGTTGAAAACTCTCAAAGTCCACGTGCGTGCGCACGAGCGCGCAATAACCTGGTTTTTTTGGGATAATTGCCTTCAATTTTTTACTCTTGTAAAATCCGTTTTCGGGGGCTCTGTAGGACCATTTTTTAAGCTTTTTGAGCGGTTTTTCGTGGTTTTTCCTTCATTCCTAACCCATTCGCTATTGTTTCTGGAATAAAACCATTTTTTGAAAACCGGCCGGGTTCTGGTGCGCAAACATTACAAAACTAGCCGGGGCTCCACGGGTTAAGCCTCCATTATTGTTTGTTTGTGTTGGTTTCATTGTGTCTCTCTCAGGGTTACCAAATTGATTCCATTATAATCCGTTCATTCTAGGTTGGGCAGAAACCATAAACCCTAACCTCTCATAACTCAAAAAGGACTAGAGTAATCGAGATAATATTTCTACCAAATAGGAAGACTTGGTTAGGGAATAGGTGTATAAATTGGCAGCTCATTTTCTCTAGCCCTTTTTGAGTTACAGAGGTTAGAGGTTATGATTTCTGCCCAACCTAGAATGAACAGACTATAGATAATATACAAATGCCGAAAATAGCTAGAATAAAGCCGGTATCACACGAGAGCTTTTATAGTCAACATTTGATGATCAACATTTTTCTGGCAACATTTCTGGAATATTTTGCACTGGTATCGGAAACTAGACTGATGGTAGATAGATTTAGGTATAGCCGTGGTATTTTAAATGTTGACCTCATAAGCTACCAGACCAGTGTTGAGGACAAATGTTGAGGGAAAACGCGCTCGTGTAATACTGGAATAACGGCAATCTCTTCAGTATCTCTCTAAAATGGCTCAAATCTACAGAATATCGCTAACATTCATGTCGCTAGATGTTAAAATTTGCCTCTTAGTCAAATTAATACCTTTAGTTCTAGCGGAAAAGGAGCTTTGTCTATTTTATTTTAAGACGTTCTGCCCATTAGTTTGGCGATTTTAAGACTTTACGCCCCAATTTCTTTTTCAATATTAAGACCTTTCGTGCCATTTAGGTGTTGATTTTTTCCTGGCGATCGATAGCGAGCCTGTAATTTTAAGGGTAACCGGCCTTTGGTCGGGACATTTTTCTACCGAAAAATGTACAAATTTATCTTGAGGGTGTGTCTAGCGGGTGTTTTTTACAGCTTGATGGAAGTATAGGGAGGAAACTTAATTAGAGGGATCTGCTTTGTGTGGGCCAATTGACTTTCTGCAGACTCCCATTTTCTTATGTATTTATATTCTTAAACACTATAGGCTCTCTTCCCAATAGTTACAAATCACCGTAGGAGTCGCCGACCTCTCCGACTACTCCCCCAGCCCGGAACTCTACCTGGAGAACTTCTACGCCGAACTGGGTGAAGCCAAGGACCCGTGCTGCCTCCAACACATCTCGTGTGAGTCTTAACCCAAAAACGACGACCGTCCTCAATAGAGGTTTTTCTGGTGCACTGCGACCGTCCTCAATAGTTCCAGAGCATAAAAAAAAACTTTTAAAACACCCCAGTGGCACTCAAAACAAAGCAATTTTGATTAGGTGAGATAATTCCCCTCTAGTACTTCCTATCACACCTACACATGTGTCCCCCCACCCCCTTTCCCTTCCTTCCACCCCTTTTCCCCCCTCCTCAATTATAAAATATTTTTCCTCTTATGCCTTACATTTTATCAGGTAATTTTCGGCGTGAATTTCCCTCACGCGGTCTCTTTAACCCTCTCACATCCGGACGCGATTTTTGAGCCTATTAGGGATACTTTAAATCCTTTGTTACCGTCAGGGGTATCTATAAACCTTTAGTTTGTTTACTTCAACCTCTGCAGTTGTCTTTGAGTTAGCTGTGGGCAGAAAACTAATTTTGGAGAGGTAATTATAACAGTGAGAGTAATCTTTTTCTTATTGCTAATCTGGCAACCTCTGCGTCCTATGGTCGTGAGAGGGTTAACACGGGCGAGGCAGCTAGAGATCCTTGCAACAAAGAAACTTCTACTCAGAGCCGCCAGTGTCGCTCTACAGCTCGGAGAGGGAACATACTGTATATGCCCCTCCTGCTCTCGCCTCATGATACGACCTTGCGGCAATAATACGTCTTTTTCACTCTCCAAATACTATTTCCACTTCTTTTATTGCTCTTAAAGGTTCATATGTTCATAATAAAAGCAAAATAGGCGCATATGGATAAGTAATAATTATATATATGGTACTATGATGATTGTTGTGAGAATAGAGCCAAACACCTTTGCTTAGGAGGGTTTGAACTACCATAGCTTCGTAGTTTATGAGTTAACCCCTACTGTACCAGAGGGTATTACTATAAATGTAACCTCCAGTACCAAGCATTGTGGCCAAAATTGCTTCAAAGTCAAGAGAGAGCATCCTCTCACCCTGAAAGCTGGACAAGTACTGAGCCAGCTCGCCCGTGGGACCTTAGATACACTCTGAGAAGTGTTGCCAAGGTCTCAAAGCAGGGTTTACAAATCATGGTGCCTGGTACCATTTGGTACAAGGACCGATTATTACTAATGTAAGTCGTACGGCGCTGGTACTGGCGAGTGACATTTTTACTGTCGGCCATTGTACGTCGCTGGTACAGTAAGGGTTAAGGGGAGATGGGCCGTTATTCTGGTCCCCCTTCTTCCTCATGTTTACCCCCATTCCTTTTCAGATTATAAGACGTTTGGCCTATTAGTTTGGCGATTCCAAGACCTTTCGCCCCATTTATTTGTCAATATTAAGACTTTTTGTGTCATTTAGGTGTCACATTTTTCCTGGCGAGTGAGAGCGAACCTGTAATTTAAGAGAAGCCGGCCTTCGGCTGGGACATTTTTCGATAGAAAAATTTATCTTGAAGGAGGGTCTTGGGCAGGTGTTTTTTAAACTTGTTGGAGGTCTAGGGAGAAAAATTATAAAAAGATACATAAATGAGCATATAAATACGCCCATTCCTCCTTAACCCCTACTGTACCATGGCATAGTAGATTAAAAGTACCCTTCAGTACCACAGACTTGTTGCCAAAAACAATGAGACAACACCCTCTCAGCTCAAGAGTTGGTGGGTAACTGACTCAGCCGGCCTGGAGTAGCTGCTAGGAACCATGATAAGTGTTGCCAACTCCTCACAGCAGTGCCTCCATGTCATGTTAGTAGCTCTAGCTAGATATTAGCAGAACAAGGATCGTATATTACTGACGACGGCTGAGAGCCGTCGCTAGTACTGGTGGGTCACTTTTTTACTGACGGCTGTGAACCGTCGCTGGGTTAAGGCCTCCCACTTATATTCCGGTAGTGAAAGTGACTAAATCAGAATGGGTATTTTTTGAAATACTGTGAGTGAGAGAGAGAGAGAGAGAGAGAGCGAGAGACAAAAGGGGGAGGTGTAATTTTATGAGTGTGTGTGTTTTGCATTATTCAAGCCCTAATATCTCCTTTTATTGTGGGGTGTTAAGGGGGGTCACCGACTTTTGCTATCTTTCTCTCCTTTTCTCTTTCCCTGGCGTGCATCCATTCGGCCCCATTCAGCCAACTGTTTTAAGACTTTTATCCTCTTCCAGATGTCGATTTCTTCCTGGCGAGCGATAGCGAGCCAGCATTGTATGGAGAAATCCGGCTTCGCCGGAGACATTTTTCTGTCGAAAAATGTACAAATTTAGCTTGTTGTCATAACAAAAATATAAATATGCTGGCCCGCTACACTCGCCAGGAAAATATTGACACCTGGATGGGGGTATACGTCTTAAAACAGTAGGTTGAATGGGGTCGAATGGATACAAGCCAAAGAGAGAGGGAGAGAAAGAGAAAAAAAGCGAGGTGGGCTCCCTTAAACTGAATGAGGCCTCTATAACCCCCTTCTATAATTAACCCCTTCTGTACCGGCGACGTCTTTTTCATTTAATTCTAGCTACATTTAGACGATTTTGGGTAGCTTAGGAAGGATCTGTGGTAGTAACAAGGGTGAAGTGAGATAAGTGAGTTAGTTCGAAGCCTGTTAGTTGATGAAGCCCTTTTTAAACTGAATATCATCGTCTAATAGTAGCTGAAACCAAATAAAAAGTATGTCGCTTTATTGTCTACTATACTCCTTCCATTACAAATAGTCCAAACATCGTG
Source organism: Paralithodes platypus (assembly GCA_032716605.1). Lineage (NCBI taxonomy): Eukaryota > Metazoa > Arthropoda > Malacostraca > Decapoda > Lithodidae > Paralithodes > Paralithodes platypus. The sequence goes on along the minus strand of CM064544.1, from coordinate 9,822,181 downwards.
ATCCTTAAGGGGAGATGGGTCCTTTTTCAGGTCCCCCTTCTTCCTTATGCTTAGCCCCATTAGTTTTCAGATTTTAAGACGTTCGGCCCATTAGTATGGTGATCTTAAGACCTTTTGCTTCAATTTGTTGTAAATATATAGATTTTTCATGTGCTTTAGGTGTCGATTTTTTCCTGGCGAGCGATAGCGAGACTAATTTTAAGAGGAACCAGCCTTCGACCGGGACATTTTACTACCAACAAAATTTACAAATTTATCTTGAAGGGGGGTCTAGGGGGTGTTTTTTTAAGCTTGATGGAGGTCTAGCGAGGAAACTAAGAAATAAAGGAATAAATGAATTAATAGACCAAAAGAACGGTCCATCTCCCCTTAACCCTCTCTCTCCGGCAGACGTGACGTACCACCTGCAGGTTCAGCGGCGGACTGTCTTCTCCGTGGTGTTCCTTATCCTACCCGGCACCGTCGTTAATGTTATAGGTACGGGAGGGAGTCGTGTTGTTAGTATTGTTATTATTATAGGTAGGGCCAACGAACTTGACAATAATCTTGACCCCTTAACTTCTTATAACTCGAAATGAATGAAAGCAATCGGGCTGACGTTTCTATCATTTGGGAAGAGTCCACCAGGAAATAGGTGTGGATATTTACAGCCAGTTTGCTCTAGGCCCTTTTGAGTTACAGAGAGGTCAGGGATCAAGATTATTGTCAAGTTCGTTGGCGCTACCTATAGTATTATTATTATTATTAGTATTAGTAGTAGTAGTAGTAGCTTTATTATTATTATTATTATTATTATTATCATTATCATTATTATTATTATTATTAGCCATAATACCTGCGCACCCATTGGAAGCTGTATCGAACCCATGCCAGGCAATCCAATGTTATATCCCAGAGGCTTCACAACTTAGCTATATGGGCGGATATTCTATATTCATTGTTGTTTTATTTAGTATTTATATAATTTTAGTTTGCTGGATAAACCTCTATCAGACTTCCAAAACCACCCCCTAGACCCCCTTTTTAGATAAACTGAGGCTCAGTTGATAGCGTCCCTGCCTACCTACCATCCAGCAGACTTGCATTCAACTCCCACTCAGGTTGAAATGTTCTTCTGAGGTATAGTCGGAGGTTACCGTCTCCCCTAGAGCAAGGGAGATGGGTAATGGTCTGTAGATGATTAATGTGGTCAAGAGCTTGTGAATGCTCGAAGGAAGAGCTATGGGCGCTATAAATGTATTCAGACGATTATTATAATTATTATTATTATTAGAAAATGTTTCGGCTGAAGGCCGAGACATATAGGCCTACAGACTAATATACAGACTAATAACACGCACAACAAAGTCAGGTCAGGTCAGGTGAAGGTATTGGATAAGCCTTTACAACGGCACCTCAAATCTACCTTCCGAAGAGTGTTGAGAAGGGAGAAGGGGTGTTGGAGAGCGAGGAAGCTGTTAAAGGGCGTGTTTCACATGCTTGCATCCAGTCGGGGGACACCTCGACGACGTATACATACTAATAACACACACAACAAAGCCACTCCAATAGCTTCCTCTCTCTCCAACACCCCGTCTTCCCTCTCAACACTCTTTGGAAAGTAGATACGAGGTGCCATTGTAAAGGCTCATCCCTTAATACCTTCACCTGGCCTGACATGACTTGGCTTTGTTGTGTGTGTTATTAGTCTGTATACGTCGTGGAGGTGTTTCAGAGAGAATAAGGGGTGTTGGAGTGGCTTTGTTGTGTGTGTTATTAGTCTGTATACGTCGTCAAGGTGTCTGAGATGGTAGAAGGGGTGTTGGAGAGAGAGGTAGCTGTTGGAGTGGCTTTGTTGTTTGTGTTATTAGTCTGTATAGGTCGTGGAGGTGTTTCAAAGAAAATAAGGGGTGTTGGAGACAGAAGAAGATGTTGAAGTGGCTTTGCTGTGTTATTAGTCTGTGTCGAAGTGTCCGAGAGAGGAGAAGGGGTGTTGGAGAGAGAGAAGAAGTTGTTTAAGTGGCTTTGCTATGTGTGTTATTATTTTGTATACCCTTATAACGGGACCTTGTATCTATGTTTGTTTGTGTTTCCACTAGCCTTGTGTACCTTCCTCCTGCCTGCGGACTGTGGTGAGAAGATCAGTTTGGCCTCCAACTCTCTGCTGGCTATGATGGTGTTCCTTATGTCTATGACCCAAGATATTCCTCCCACGCAGTTCGTCCCCCTCATAGGTAAGATTATGGTCAAGATATTCCTCCCACTCATAGGTAAGGTTATAGTCAAATTATTCTTCCCACGCAGTTCGTCCCACTCATAGTTAAGATTATACATACATACATACACAAATTTAAAGACCGAGTGCTCCACGCAAAATGCGGTTCCGGTCTCACGTCCTAATGGTGGCGTTCCAGGCAACCCTGTTAAGAGCTGCCTCACTTGTCAGGTTCTTTGATTTATGATCAGACCACAAAGTCCAATCTCACATCTTTCTTGGTCCACCCCTCGGTGCAGCTCCCTCCACACCCATGGACATGCATCTTTTCACCCAGCTTTGTTCATCCATCCTCTCCACATGTCCAAACCATCCAAGCCTGCTAGTACGCATCTCATCACTGATACTCTTGATACCTAAACGTCTCCTTAGCTCCTCACTTGATATCCTGTCTTGCAGTTTGGCACCACACATCCATCTCACCATTCTCATCTCATTGCGTTCCACTCTGTTTATATCATCCGCTTTGACAGGCCAAATTTTAAAGCATATGTCAATGCGTTTCTAACGCATGAAGCATATACTTTTCCCTTCAAGGGGAGAGCGAGTCTTCTCATGGTGAGTAGTGGCACAAGTTCTCTAAAATTTCCCCAGCCACATCTTATTCTGGTGATAGTGACGGCCTCAGCCCCACCACCGGCAGAGATGGTATCAGCCAAGTAGGAAAACTTGTCCACCATCTCCAGTGCCTCGTTGCCAAAGTTGACACTCTCGAGCCGGTCATTGAATACAAGCTCGCATTTGCATACTATGCATACAAATTTCTCAATTTCGACTTCTTCCATGGTAGAGATCCCTTTATTCTAGTGCAGCGCTTCTTCCTGTGATGTACCTAGCTGTGGCAGACGATACAGTACAAAGGAGTACAAAGGAAATCAAAGCAACAACAGATCTACTGACCCTTCTAGGTTGCTTGTCCTCCAAAACACTGAGGATCAAGTGTCCAAACAGTGGTTTAGAGGGGGTAAGGGAACATTGGAAAGGGAATTACTGCCCTGGAACTAATGTCCGTGGCAGGATTAGGAAGTTAGTAGAGGACAGATGGGTTAGTAACTGAGGGGGGGATAAAATAAAGTTATTCATTTACAAACGCAGTCAGTCGCGGGTTTGATGTGAGATATTTGTCTAGGCGGAGTTTAAATGAATCAACGGTGATGCAGTCTATAACGTTTCGTGAGAGAGAGAGAGAGAGTACAAAGGAGTACAAAGGAAATCAAGCAACAACAGGTCTAGTGACCCTTCTAGGTTGCTTGTCCTCCAAAACACTGAGGATCAAGTGTCCAAACAGTGGTTTAGAGTGGGTAAGGGAACATTGGAAAGGGAATTACTGCCCTGGAACTAATGTCCGTGGCAGGATTAGGAAGTTAGTAGAGGACAGATGGGTTAGTAACTGAGGGGAAGATAAAATAAAGTTATTCATTTACAAACGCAGTCAGTCGCGGGTTTAATGAGAGATATTTGTCTAGGCGGAGTTTAAATGAATCAACGGTGATGCAGTCTATAACGTTTCGGGGAAGCCCATTCCACAAGTTGACAACTCGATTGAAGAAGAAATTCTTAGATTCGTGCGAGTTAAAAGATTTACCAATAATTTTGCAACCGTTTCCCCGCGTGTAATTAGATTGGTCGATAGTGAAGTACTTACTACAGTTCATATTGTCGATGCCTTTGATGATTTTGAACACTTGAATTAAGTCACCTCTTAATCTGCGCTGGGTTAAAGGAAATAGATTTAATTCTCTAAGACGCTCTTCGTATGGTTTGTTCTTTAGGCTAGGTATCATTTTGGTAACTCTACGTTGAACTCGTTCTAGCTTTTTTATATCTTTTTGGTAATAAGGGCACCAGGATTGAACGCAGTATTCCAGAAGAGGGCGGACTAAGGAATTGTAAAGGGTTAGGATAACTTCTTTGGATTTATGCTCAAATGACCTGCCTATAAAGCCAATTATTTTGTTTGCCTTCTTAACAACTTCTGAATATTGTTGACTCAGTTTTAGGTTACTCGATATTGTTACTCCCAGATCGGTTTCTCTGTTTACATTCTTAAGCTGAGTGCCATTCATCGAATAGTTTGCTTTCTCATTTAGGTATCCGACATGTAGTACTTTACATTTATCCGCATTGAAACTCATTTGCCAAATTTGGGCCCAACATGACAATTTATCTAGATTGTGTTGCATATCGTCAACTTGTTCTTTTGAGAGTACGCTATTTGCAATTTTTGTATCGTCAGCAAATTTTGAGATTGTACAGGTGAGACCCTCATCTATGTCGTTGATGTAAATTAGAAAGAGAATTGGTCCTAGTACCGATCCCTGGGGTACCCCGCTACTTACATTGGTCCATTTAGATGCCTTACCGTTTATGACTACCCTTTGCTTTCTGTTGCTGAGCCAATTTTCTATCCATTTCAACACACCGTCTTGTATTCCATGCGCTTTTAGTTTTAGCAGTAAACGTTTGTGGGGAACTTTGTCAAAGGCCTTTTGAAAATCAATGTATATAATATCTACAGCTTTAATCTCATCGTAGAGGTTGAGGATATCGTGGAAGAAGTCTAAGAGGTTTGTTAAACAGGAACGTTTTTTACAAAAGCCGTGTTGAGTACCTTTAAGTATGTTATTTTCCTCTAAGTGATTTACGAGTCTGTCTCGTATGACCGTTTCTAGCATTTTACAAACAACTGAGGTTAAGCTAATTGGACAATAGTTACTGGGTAGGGATTTGCTGCCTTTTTTGAATATCGGTGTTACGTTGGCTAGCTTCCACTGATCAGGCATAGTTCCAGACTGCAAGGATTTATTGAATAGTAATGTCAGTGGTTTGGAGAGCTCATCCTTAGCTTCCTTTAGAACTCTAGGCGAGATTGTATCAGGTCCTGGCGTTTTATTTACCTTGAGTTTATCTAAACAATTCAATACTTCTCTCTCTGTAACGGTGATATTGCTTAGAACATCTGAATTATCAATCTGAATCGGTGATGGTGTAGGGATATCACTGAGGTCTTCTGTTGTAAAAACTGATGCAAAGAAGGTATTGAGGGCATTACTCATTTGTACTTCGTCTTTGGTGTATTCTCCATTTTCATCGACTAACGGTCGAACAGTTGAAGTAACTACTTTTTTCTTTCTGATATAACTATAGAATTCTTTCGGGTTTGTTTTACTTTGATTCGCAATATGTAACTCTAAGGTCTTTTTACTCTGCTTAATTAACTTTTTGGCTTTGCGTCGTAGCTCTACAAATTTCACCCGTTCTTCGTCATTTTGTAAGGATTTGAATCTATCATTAGCAAATTTTTTAGCAAGCAGGCAGTTTGAAATATCTTTATTCCACCATTTGGGCTTATTATTATGGCCTGGACGCCGTATTTTCGATGGTATGCAGTCTTGCACTGCTTTTAGGTAAGTGGTTTCGAATAACTTCCAAGATGTATTTATGTCGTTATTGTTAATTAAAAAGCTCCAGTCAGTTTCTTTAAACATAGCTCTAAGTTTATGGAAGTTTGCTTTCTTGAAATTAGGGACTTTTTCGATGCTACTATTTGGTTCGTTACTAGTAAACTTTAAAGTGAAAGTTATCGTACGATGGTCGCTGTTACTGAATTCATCACCAACATTCAAATTCTCTATCAATTCTTCTTTTGTTGCAAGTACAATGTCAAGAACGTTATTACCACGGGTCGGCGTTCGAACAAATTGATAAAGCGAACGCTCTTGCAAGTTCGTATACAAGTCATGTCTGGAGTGTGAAGTAAGAGTATCGCCCCACTTGGTCATAGGTAAATTAAAGTCGCCAAAAATTACGGTATCTTGTGAGTTACTTACATCTGCAATTTGTTCGTAAATTTCTCGGTCAGTTTGCACTGATTGAGCTGGAGGTCTGTATATAAACGCAAGTATTATTTTTGTACCTTTATTATTCTTAATTAGCACAAAAGATGTGTCGACGTTCACAATTTGAGGTTTTGACACGAGGGTCGGGTTAAGACTTTCTTTGATATAAAATAAAACGCCACCTCCATTTTTATTTATTCGGCTGTTCTCAAACATTACATAACCGGGAAGTGAATACTCTGCTAAAAAGTCTCTATCTTCTGTATTGAGCCAAGATTCTGTTATGCCAATCACATCATAATTTTCTGTAAACACTAGTTCCTCTAAATCTGAACATTTATTGTGTATGCTACGAGCGTTTGCATAGAAAACCTTTAAAGTTGCGGTTTTAGAACTCACAGAACGTTCTTTCATCGAATTTTTGGTTCTGGTCGGATCTACATTTACATTCATGGCTGTCCTCGGTCCTCGGTCGTTATCCCTGGCGGTTTTGAATTTGGGTCGGGTTGGTGGAGCTTTATCCAAATTCGCGGTTCTTGACGGATTAGTATTTAATTCCTTTGTAGGTTGCCGTCCTCGCTGTCTTCGGTCCTCCTTCCTGGTTGTCCTGTGCCGAGTCGATTTCTTCTCAGAAAATCCGTCACCGCATCGTTGAGAAGACGCCCAAAACGTGCTGCTCCCACCTGGTTCAGATGAACTCCATCGTCCGAAAACAAATAGTCATCGTAGTATATGGAGTTCGCGCCCTCCTATTTTCTGCATGGGTATGCACCACTTTTTTTCTACCTTTCCTAGCCCTAAACCACTGTGTAAAACCTTGGTTATATTAATGTTAACTCTTAACCCTTTACTTGCCATGCCCTCTCTTCATCTTCTTAACTTGGCCTCGGTATCCCGCACACTATCTGCAATAAGTACTAGGTCATCTGCGTATAGCAATTCCCAGGGAGCCCAATTCTGAAATCACCAGATAGAGCCTCAAGAACCATAACAAAGAGGAGAGGGCTTAACACAGAGCCCTGGTGAACTCTGACGTGAACTGTAAACTCCTCACTCAGTACAATTTTCACCCTCACTGCCATTCGTGAGTCCTCGTACATCTTCATTGTCACACGCACCAGCCACTCCTCTACGCCAAGTTTTTTCTCATAGCCCACTGCACAACTTCTCTGGGTACCCTATCAAAGGCCTTCTCCAGGTCTATAAATACAAGATACAGATCCCTATCTTGAAGCAGATATCTTTCCTGCAGCTGCTTGACTATGAAGATAGTGTCGATTGTGCCACGTCCTGGCATGAAACCGAACTGCATATCGTTGATAGAAATGTTTTATCTTATCATACCTTCAAAGACTCTCTCACAGACCTTCATCACTTGATCAAGCATTTTCAGGCCCCTAAGCACATGGAGGCTACGTGTGTGCTTTCTATGACTTCCACCTTCCATGGGCCAGTAAGTACTCATTTCAAGTTTCTCCTTCATTATACGCCTTAAGCACCTTATTTATGCACACAAAACAAAAATAAAACTATAAAAATCTATTCTATCTATCTATATGCTCAGGCCCAATCCCCATTTTGGGGATAAAAATAAGAAGTAAAATCTCCTGACGCTGTAGTGGGAGTTTATTTACCATTGCGTATTTCCCAGGTCGGTACTATGGTGGATGTATTATGCTGCTAGCCGTCAACATTGGTTTGGCTGTGTTAACTCTCAGGTGTCACTTCTTCACTACTACTCCAGTGCCACGCTTCCTAAGGTAAGTGCCACCTCTCTCACTCTCTCTCTCTCTATCTCCTCTGACTGCCCAGTAGGGGCTGCAAGGTCTGGGAAGTCTATGTATCTATGTAACTCTCATTCTGTGTATACAGTATGTGAGTGAGTGTGTGTGTTGACTTCCAGGTGCCACGTCTTCACTACTACCCCAACGCCACACTGCCTCAGGCTTGTAGAAAGTGATGAAGGTTAGCTGGATATGCCTCGGGGTTTGGACAGAGGCAAGGTATAGAAGGTGAAACAAAATATGTAAAATAACAGTGGTATGGCTTAGATTGTTGTTGTTTGTTATTTATGTTGCGATCTAGGCATAAATGTAATAAACGATCCTCAAACATTAGTGGCCAAAGGGTGACTCGAACCTAGCCTAAGTCCTCGAACTAAGGCTGAGGAAATCGGTATGACCAAGCTCCTGCTGCTGGGAAAATAACTTTAAAAATCCATCTTTGTATTTATTGTATATATTGCATGTATGTATCTTACTGTATGTGTTAATAAACGTCTTATAGGTATTGACCTATCAAATGCTAGCTCGTGAATTGAACACGCCCTGGTGCTAACACTCAACCGAATATCCGACCCTCGCACAATTTAATTGAATGTACATCCAGCGTGTTGGTATCACACCCCTGCATCCCACTGTGATTATTTTTTGTGATTATTCATATTTCCCCTATTAATCGGTTATTTTTGGTGCAAATTTCTCTAACACAGTTTCACACACACCAGTGACTCACTTCGAGATCTTATGCAACACTGATATCTCTCCTGCGGCCATCAGTGTGTTGCTAGACGTTGCAAAGGGAGGATATATGTCTCTCCCCCTCCTGCCTGAGCATACGACCGGGTGGCAAAAATATAAGATTTTCAAAACCCAAATGCTTTTCCTACTGGTTTTACCACTCTTCAAGGTTCATATGTTCATCATATAAGTAAAATAAACGCATATGGAAAAGAAATAATGCTATATATCGTAAATATAACGAATTCTGTCAGAATATAAGCCTAGAATTACACAAATAACTACCCTAGCCCTTAGGTCAAATTCCCATCCCTCGGGTTAAGAGTCTTAAAATCTTAAAACTAATGGGGCTAATCATGAGGGAGAAGGGGGTCCAGCAAAGGCAACTACCTCCCCTCAAAGCCAATGCAACTATTCTCTTTATATTTTGTCTTATCTGCGCAGGGTGGTTGTTAGTTCGTGCGGCTGGGTGCTGTGGGTGGCTGTGCCGGAGGAAGTGCAACAGGCGTGGTACCACCAACACCAAAACCAGGTAACCATATCCAACAATAGTTACTCCATAGTCTGTTCATTATGACATGGCTTAAAATTATAACCCGTAGCCTCTTGGAATTCAGGGCTGGAGCAAACGGGCTGTGAATTCTACAGCTGTTTACTGGTTGACTCTTCCAAGTGGGTCCCTTGCGTTCGCCCCCAGAATGCACTGTTTTATTTGTTCATCTATATATGCAGGGGAATATAAACGCATGCTGAATCTACATACTGGCTTACGTACTTGGTTACTTAGTGTCGGAAATATACTCTATTAGGATCCAGCCCACTGAGAATCCCTCACCTTCGGTATAAACAGTTAATATAGGGCTTGGAGAATTTTCCGTATAACATTAAACATTAACCCTTAATTAGCGGCGAGCAACATAAGTCGAGTTAAATAAAGCTGGACTATGTGGCGGCGCTCGACATAGGTCGTGTGGCAATTTCAGCACGTAATGTTGCTGAGAGAGAGAGACAAGTGGTGGCAGGAGAGTAGCGAGCGTATGACTGCTCCAGACCACCGCGGCGAACCTACTGACACGAATCCCACCTCCTCCCTCCCTCTCTCACTCGCTATATACGGAATTGTATGGGGAAAGTGCCTAATTACATGCTTTTTGCACTCGCGTTGCACGGTTATTGCAAGAAAACTAGCCATCATAAAAGGATCGTTATGGTGTCATTCGAAAGCTCTGTTTATGCCCTTTCAGGGATAGATACTTGTTTTACGTTCTGGGTCTTATTTAGGCATGAAAATGATCACGTAAACAGCCCTATTTTGGCTAAAAACACCCCGCTGGGCGGTACATATAAATAAACCGCATAGGCCGCTCGTAAGATGTTAATATCCAAGTTAGAATAGAAGGACTACAAACCTAAATAATTGAATCGACACCTACTTGTTTACTAAATATGATGTAGATAACGGTACTGGTATTGCAGTATTATAGGATTGGACTATACCTGGTTGCTGCATTTGGTGAATCACGGACTAAACCCATTTCTGTAATTTAAATAAAGCCTTGTATAATATACGTAAATTCAAATTATAGTGTTAACAGTATTGGCATATACAACTACACAATATAAATTAATACAAATATGCGGTATTTACCTTGGTATATTATATATTGTGCTGCTTAACGATACAACATAATTCATTGTATTTACGTTGTACCGACCACCTATTCTCACTCACTTAACCCATACTTAACCCCCAATTGGCCAACCGAGAAGAAAAGAATGTAGTTATACTTAGCTGAGATACTCCGTTAATTTTATATGCGGTGGATAAGTCACTGAGGTGCGGCGATATGTGCCTTTTACACCGTCTAGTTCAACACTGATTTTATAATGTATATATCTCAGATCTCGTTGAGTTTGACTCTTCCATACGAAACGGTTTACTGTGTCAAACTGTATTCGATACAAAGTTATATTTCTTAGTTCTAAGTTGTTCATGGTTATATTAAAGTGTTGAATTTATTATTCGAAGCTTCAACAGCTCGATTATAGATATAGGACTATATTATATTAAATATATTATTATATTATAACCTTACTTAACTTATGGTTCATATTTATTTATATCTCCACACTCGTCATAATATATGTATTACGAAGTATAGAGTCATATTTCCATATACGTCCATACATATTTTCAAGCATAAATGCTCCTGAAGCTTTGATTGAAGCAATCCAATTTTTAGATATGAACTCGTACACCAGACTAAATAGAAGAAACGAATACAAATGGAAAAAGGGGAATTATTTCCTCTCCTTTTATTAGGAGTAGCATTTTATAAACCTTAAACCTAATAACCCTTTATATAAGTTTACCTTCGAAATATAAGAAACAATTCGAAGGATTTTGACTTAAGCTACCCTTCACCTTCTGTCGTTATAATTCGACATCCTCCGCGAGAGAGAGAAATTCCATTTAGATCTAACCAACCTTACTATATACATTATTTACAATAAATTATTGTCCCTAAGTTCCCTGAGGTTCTGTTCTGCAACCATAGCTGCTTTGCGTTTTGCCTTGCCTATTATTGCAGTGGTTGTCACAGGTGGAAGCACAGTTGAGTCACAATATAATTCCAAGGTTACTAACTTGTTGATAGTCCGAAGGCTACGAACTCCTTTGCTAAGCACTTCCACAACTCTTATATTCCCCACCTTATCTGGATGTATGGCAGTGATTCTACCTAACGGCCATGTGGTACGGGTACCATCAGTTTGTACGAGAACTATGTCACCTTTTTGAAGTTTTCTCTCTTGACTTGGTTCTTGAGCACCATAAAACCTTTCACGTAAGGAGACCAAATATTCCTTACTCCAAATGTTCTCCCAATGTTTTAAGATCTTGCATAGATATCCATACCTCTTATTCAATACATCAGTGTCCAGATAATCAGGATCTTCCTTATCTTCAAGTTCAGTAGGCATGGGTTTCAGTTTTCTACCACATAGAAGATGAGATGGAGTTAATGGTGAAATTTGATTGACATCATCGCCCATGTATGTGATTGGTCTATTTGTTAGTAGTCTTGGCAAATCCAACGTCAAGGCTATTAACCTAATTGCAATGACGACTTGTCTATTTTGACTGCTATGTCGTCATTCCAACCGCGGTTAAAAAGAAAACGTCTAGAGTCTACTCCTTATCTTGCTCTAGGAGACGTTGTACATTAACCAAAACTACCACCGAAGGTGAAAAAAGCATAGAAGAGAAGAAAAAGGGGTTTACCTTAGTTACCGCTTAAGGCCCATCCCGTGTTCCGTCATGTGCAGATCCCTGTCGAACGTGCGCATGAGCGACCCTCTCTTGTCATCATTTTTTCACGCGCTCCATTGAATGCAGTCGCTTTTGTTGTGATCCTTTAATTCACCCTGTTTAGGTTCGTTTCGGCTTATCTAGCCTTCTTTTTTGTTAGACAGATGTTACGTGATCTAGGGCACACGTAAATGGGCTCCTCAGTGTGTTTAATGGAGACGCGTGTGGAAATAGCTACCGAAGGTACGGGGGCGCCTGGCGTTCCTCGTGTGTGTTTTTCATTCCTTTCTCTTTTCATATTCTTTTTTCCTGTTAGTCTGGGCATAGTTTAGCTTTTAGCTTATTTTAGCCTAGCTTGTTTCTCATTCAGGAATTGCTATGCTCCTATGAGTTTTCATTTTTTCATAGCCTAAGTGTACAGTTGGTTCACAATCTGAGATTTCGTGGTGGCGGTGCTGTTTGTCGGGTTTGTGTCGGCCGCATTATTAGCGTTATTCCCGAGTCCCCCCTTTCGAGCCTTCACTGTGTCTCAAGGGCCTGGGCGCTTGGTGGTTCGTGATATCCAGGGGTACCCCACGGGGGCCCCTCCCTCACACCACAGGGTTTTTCGCCCCTGACACATTCTCTCCTCACGGCTAGGCCACCCTTTTTCTCGCCAGTTTCATTTACTGGTTTTTGTGTTCCCTTACTGTTTTCACCTCCATCCTTTCATACCCTTTTGCCCAATCCTGGGGTACCCTACGGGGGCCCCTGTTTGTGCCAAACCACCCTTCCTGCCACTTCTCCTCATGGGCTTTGCTCTATCTCTGTGGGTTGGGTGGTTCCTGGGGGATGTGCCTCCTCTCCCCTGGTGTGTCTTCCTTGCCTCTCCCTTGACCGGTTGAGTCAGGATATTATCAAGGAAGACACTGCTCAGCTTGATGGCCATCGTCGCTTGGAGTTCATAAGGAGATGACGCTTTTTTCTGGGCCTCTTTTGGTATTCCCTAGACGCTCCTCTCGCTTTTTCGGCGCCGGACCATCTCGGCCGGTCCCGCAAATATGCGGGGGCTTGATTCGGTCCTCTGGGACATTTCGGCTCCCCGCAAATTTGCGGGAGGGTGGTGTCGGTACGGTTATGCCTCCATTGGCCCGCAAATTTGCGGTAATAGTTGGCTTTCACTATTGACTTTTTTTATGTCATCTTGTTGCCTGATACTATATTGGTGTATGCACTTTACTGGTGTTATAGGCCCTGCATGTAAGATGTTGAGTGGTGGTTAACACTTTCTCCATCTTTGCAGGTTCTGCTAGTGCTTTTCCGCCTCGGCCGCCCTCCTCACCTACCTCTGTGCTCCCAGTTTAGGGTGAGTACGGATACCTGTTTGCATGTGTGTTCCTGTTTCCCCATGCTCCTTCCCTGGTTCTTCTTGGACATTCTCTCCACTTACTCCTTCGACGTGCTGATTATGGTGTGTGTTCTTCTAGTGCAGGTAGGCTGCCTTGCTTTCGCCTTGGTTGTCGCTCCCCGTGCTTGGAGAGGCACAAGTCCTGCTTGCGCCACTCGCTCTGTGTGTCCTCTACGGCCTACCTCCCTGCTCTGTGTGGCACGTGTCTGGCCCTGGTGGTTGTGCTGCTCCATGGCCCTGGTTCCTCGGCGGCGGCTGTGGCCTCTGCTTCCCTTCCGTCGGTGTGGACGATGGTCTCCCGCCACATTAGGACTGTGGGCCACCGTTCCCCGGCCTTTGTTGCCGACCGGATCCGCGTCGCCCTGGGTATCCCTGACCCGACTGAAGGCCGTTCACCTGGCCCTCTCCCTGCTCGGGCCCTCTCCCCTGGGTCCCGCAGCCGGTCGTCCCATCGTCGGGGGGTTCCCCGGCTCCGTCCACGCTCTCGCTCGCCTCGTCGTCCTCCTGATCGCCTTGACGACGCCCATCGCCCTCGTCATGGTTCTCGCCCTGAGGCCGGGGTTAGCGGCTCTGCCCCTGTGCGCCCTCCCCTGGCCTCTACGGATCGGGGCTCTACTCCCTTCCGCCCGCTTCCCCAGCCCAGCCGACTTCCTCTTACGTTGCCCTCTCCGCGCGCGGTTGTTCATGCTGTAGCTGGCCCTCTGCTCCCTCCTCCTACACTGTCCAGGAGGGTCCGCCTGGATGTCGTTGCTTCTCCTACTTCACCTGCTTCAGTGCCTATTCTTCCTTCACGGTCTCGTCCCATGGTGGTGGTCCCTCCCTCCTCCGCCTCGGTGTCGGGCCGCCCTGTTATCTCAGCCCCGGGGATCCTTGCTCTGTTTCCCCCCGCGGCTCCTGGCCTCCTTTCACCCGGCCAGCCTTCCCACTCCCGTCGTCCTGCTCCTCCTCATTCTTCTCTTCCTGACCTTCACTTACCGTCTCGCCAGGGGGGTACCCCTCCTCTTGCCTCGGTGGGGTTTCGCGAGGTTTTGGGGTCCCCTTTCTCAGGAGCTGATGTGTCGCTGGAAGAGGGGAATGGTGCTGTTTCCCCCTCGGCCGTTCGTGATCGGGGACGAGTCCCTCAACGGCTACACAACCGTCGTCGCTCGCCTTCCTTGGGCCGCGACGCTGCTGGTTCGTGTCGTGGGTCTCGCTCCCGCTCACGCTCGCCCCTGCGGGCCGCCCAATCTGGGGGGGGGGGGGGTAGCCTCTCTCGGATCGATTGTCGGCTATGCAGGGCGGGGTTGTGTCACGCTTCGACGGGCGCTTGGAGTCGATGGAAGACTCCCTCTTCTCGCCCTTCTTGGCGGTGACTCACCCTCCGCGCCTCACCCTACCTACCCCTGCTACGGTCCCCCTCCCTTCTGCAGGCCTACGCTCTGGTCAGACTTCAGCCGCCCTGACATCCTTCCGGCTGTTCAGTCCCTGGCTGTGTTGACGGGTCTGTCCTCCTATGGGACAGGTTTGTGCGACGCCGGTACGCCTGGCTTAGCCATCATGCTCGGTCACCCTCTCCCATTGGAGGCCTGGTTTGCTGAGGCCTTCGACTTCACACACCGATCCGTCGACGGCTCTCCTTCCGTCCCTCCCCCGGAGTCGTCCCTGATTTTGCCTCCTCTTGTGTCTGTCGGCGGGTTGGACGGCGCGTTCTGGTCCTGGATGAGCGCGCCCGTTCTTGAACTTTGTTCTATTGCTACC
Source organism: Paralithodes platypus (assembly GCA_032716605.1). Lineage (NCBI taxonomy): Eukaryota > Metazoa > Arthropoda > Malacostraca > Decapoda > Lithodidae > Paralithodes > Paralithodes platypus. The sequence goes on along the minus strand of CM064544.1, from coordinate 9,807,135 downwards.
CCGTTCTTCTCTCCCCCGGATCAGCCCTCTGTCGCCAAGGTTTTTCCCTTGCGACAGAGGGTGACGGACTTATTGTCTTGTCTTTAGGTTCCCTCCAGACGTCTGTTCACCACCTGCGGCTTTTCGAGGCGTCTGCGCCAGGCGTTCTTCGCGAGGGTTTGGACCGCGTTCAGCGGGTCCACCTTCGGCTCGCGGTGTCTTTGGTTCCCGAGCTAAAGGCGGTTTTGTGCGCGGCAACTCGGCACCGCACGACGGTACGGTACGGTCTTTCGTTCTGCCGGCCGGCCCCCTTGGTTATTCGTCAGGGTTTGTTGTACTCTGCGCTATATACGTCGGGGTTTTTTACGCAGGATGCTTGGGAATGCTACGCTTCTCTGTCGGCGGCCCCTGCTTCCGCCACACGACGCCGCCGTGTGTCGTCACGGACCCTGCTTACGTCACGCACCGACGCGCTGTGCCGCGCGCGGGGTCTTCTCAGTCCCGTCCTTCTGCCGGTCCTCTTCGGGGTGCTGCTGCAAGTGCTGCCGCCTTGCACGGGCGCAGGACTGGGACGTTGCTGGCCAGTGCATCGTCGGTTCCGCCTCGCACTTCTGTTCTTGCCCCTTTCATCCCCTCTGTGTCGGGGCTGGCCGGCCTTCCACTTCCGGCCGCCCTTCGAAGGGGTCAGCCCCGCGCCGGCCTGGGGTTCGGGTGGCCCGCCCTTTTCGACGAGGTTGGGGGGGGCGGGGGTAGAGGAGGTCAACGTGGCGCTCATGCCCGCACGGCCCGTACCGGGGGTACCTCCACGTCAACACAATGTGTAGTTCTCTGGGTCGGCCTCCTTCTCGCCTGGGCGTACCGGGTCGCTCCCCTCCTCTCGGGTGCTCCCTCGGGTTGTTTTCGCCCTTGCGCCCCTCGGTACCCGCGCGGGACGTTGGGGGCGGCGGGTTGCGCGGAGGGGTCTCACCTGGAGGTGGACGTCCAGACTCCCACTCCGCTCTTGTCACCGACAACGGCCCATCTCTTCAGAGGTGGCCCACGTGTTCCGTTCCATGCCCGAGCTGGGTAGCGTCGAGGGAGTTGATCGCCGGTCACCCGGTTTTCCTCTCCCGTGTCTTTCTGGTTCCGTCGCCGACCTGCGACGCGATGCGACCGGTGGTGGATCTGTCGGCCCTCAACGGGCACATCGTGCACACACGGTTTCGGATGCTGCCGGTACCCCTGGTACGCCTGGCCCTGTGCCCTCTATCGTGGGTAGTGTCGTTGGCCCTCCAGGATGTGTCTTGGCTCGTTCCTCTCCATCCTCGCTTCCAGCGATTCTTGGCCGTTCGGACTTCCGATCGTGTGTTCCTGTTCGACGGCCTTCCCTTCGGTCTCCACATCGCGCCGCACATCTTCTCCGCACTGGTGGGGCAGGCTCTGGGTCCTCTCCTCAGGAGCGGGCTCCAGCTCCTGTTTTCCTTGGCCGTTTGGTTGGTAGTTTCCGACGCCCTAGGCCTGTGCATTGGCGACGCCCTCACAGTCGTTCGCAACATCGCACGGTTAGGGTTCCCCTTCGATGTTCCCAAGTCACGCTTGACCCCGTCGCGTGTCGTGCCATGGGTCGGTCTCGCATGGGTTTTGTCCGGTTCGCTGCATTGGGCCGCTCTGCCCCTTCCCTTAGGGAGCCTCTTCCTCACGCTCGCCGCCTCCTCCTCATGGCGGTGTTTCCGTTGCCCCTCTGGATCGGCTCCTGCCGCTCCCGCGTACCGTTCGCCGACGCTTCGGTCGCTGGGTTGCTCGGGGCTCGCTCTCTGCGGCTGTGCCCTGGACCGCCCCCCCCCGCCGACGGTCTGGGTAACCACAGATACGTCGAGCGAGGTTGGGTGAGGTTCCCAATCGAACCTGGGACGTCCACTTCCCGGCAGATGGGTGGGTCTCCCTCCTCTTACCCGTCTATGCCCTCGGATTGTTGGTTCCTTTGTTCTTCCTGCGGGACCACGCGCTGGCCCTTCGGGGTAAGTCGGTGGCCTTCGGGTTGGACACTCAGACAAGCTGTCCCATGTTTCCTTATGCGGGGGTCCTCCAGGTCGTTGACTCTATTGGGGGTCTCGGTGGAGTTGTTCTTCCTCGCGGACCCCTTCTCCTTGCATGCCTCCTCCCTGCCCGGGCCTGCCACCCTTTGGGCGGCCGCCCTGTCGAGAGGGCAGGGCGTTCTTGTAGAATGGGCGATGAAACGGACTGTGTTCGCCGACCTCGCGGCTTCCTGAGGTGTTCCGGAGGTCGCCTTGTTCGCATCGGGGGTGCCGCGCAAGTTGCCTCTGGACCTCTCCCTCCGGCCTCGCGCTCCGGGGGGGGTACGGACGCTTTCATGGTCGCCTGGTACAGGTGGCGCTCGATATCCATCTTTCCGCCACGAGACGCGCTGTTGATGTGCCCAGTCCGAAGCTGCGGCTGTACCACGGCTGCGTCTGGCTCCTCGCGCCTCTGTGGCCGGCACGGCCTTGGACCGCCCGGTTGCCGCGGTGGTGCCCTGCAGTCCCGTCCCTAACCTGTCTCCGGCTTCCACTTGGGCTAGGTTGGGGTCCTGCGGACCTCTTTGGCCTTCGCATCGTGCTTGTTCATGAGGCACGGTGGCTCCCGGTCCCCGGCCGGGCCCTGACTGACTTCCTGCAGCGTTCCTGGCCGTCTCCTTGGGGACTTACGGGTCCCGCTGGAGGTCTTTTACTAGGTGGCTACAGGCCACTCGCCTGCCAGTTGGCTCTCCTTCCCTCGTCCTACGCTCCTTGTTTCACCTCTTCCGTACACGTCGCTTTCCTGTCGACGCTATACGTACCCACTTGTCTGCCGTCCGGGGGGTTCTTTGGGTCCGTCGCTGGGCTGGTCGTTCCGCCACAGGTGCTGGATTCCTTCCTGACGGCTGCCTTCCGGGATCGACCGCCTCCGCGCCAGGTCCCTCCGCTGTGGGTTCTGGGGCGGGCTCTGGTCCTTCTGGCTTCCCCCACGTATACAAGGGCCGCTACGCTGGTTCCGTTGCTCGGGCGTCCACTCTTCCTTGTCGCTCTGGCCACTGGGGATCGGGTGTCTGCACTAGCGGCATTGTCACGGCCCCGGGACTGCGTGCGATTCTCCCCGTCCTTGCATGGCGTCTCGTTCGCCTCCTCCCCACCTTTTGTTACCACGCATGGGAGGGAGGCCCACGTTTTCCAGCCTTTCGCCGTCCAGGCTTTACGGCGTGGGCATCCTCGCCATGTGTTGTGCCTGGTGTCAGCCTTGCACTCCTCTGTGTTGCGCCTGTGGCGCCGCCTTCGGGTACTGCTGTGTGGGTGTCTCCTCGGACAGGTGGGAGGCTCTAGCAGGTGCAGCTGGGCCGCCACGTTTGTCGGACCGTTCGTGCCCGTCACCCTGTTTGTAGGGGTTCTGCGCGCGATGTCAGATCCTTTGCTGCCTCCTTCCGGTTCCTGCCACGTCGATCCTTCCCTGCCTTCGCCTCAGCGGTTTTGTGGTCTTCTATCAATTCCTTCATCTCCTCCTACCTCTCCGTGTCCAGTTCTCGGGGGTCGTGTTTCCTGGTGCTCTGGCGAAGATCCCTGGTCTTCCCCCCTTGTCCCTCGTTCTTTTCCTTTGTTTTGTTTTTTTTACAAAGGGGGGGGGGGGGGGTATGGGTTTGCAACACTGGATTGCAAGTTTGGGATTATGTATTGTTCCAGTACATAAGTGTTTTTGCCACATTGAAAATTGTGTTTTGTTATTGTGTTCAGTGTTTTGTTGGTTTTTGAAGAAAAGGGATTTTGGGTACAGTACCTTTTTGGTTTCAGACAAGTCTATGTTTTTGCATTACTATGAATGACGGGCATGTGTTCAAACTGTTCTTTTTAGCTACTCCTCAGTTTTCACTCTTTTATGAACTCTCTTGTTTAAATTGTGTCTTTGTCATTCATAATTTTGTTTTATGCATTGGTTTTTTTTTTTGGTATTGGGGCGTCCTTGGATTGTCCTCCTATTTGTTATGCAGCCTTGACGTTGGATTTGCCAAGACTACTAACAAATTGGGAGGTTTGACGTACCTCCCAACCTACCAAATAGGAAAACCTACTATTTGGTAGTAGTCTTGGAAAATCCAACGTACATAATACCCTCCCTCACGCCGGACCCCTGCCCATCCGCGTTCTTCTGCTGACGTGAGATGTGATGACAAGAGAGGGTCGCTCATGTGCACGTTCGACAGGGATCTGCACATGACGGAACACGGGATGGGCCTTAAGCGGTAACTAAGGTAAACCCCTTTTTCTTCTCTTCTATGCTTTTTTTCACCTTCGGTGGTAGTTTTGGTTAATGTACAACGTCTCCTAGAGCAAGATAAGGAGTAGACTCTAGACGTTTTCTTTTTAACCGCGGTTGGAATGACGACATAGCAGTCAAAATAGACAAGTCGTCATTGCAATTAGGTTAATAGCCTTGACGTTGGATTTTCCAAGACTACTACCAAATAGTAGGTTTTCCTATTTGGTAGGTTGGGAGGTACGTCAAACCTCCCAATTATTAACTCTCATTTCCACTTCTACTAAAACAGTTATCAATTCATCTTCTGTGACCCTTTTCTTGTACAATACTTTACGAACACAGTTCTTGACAATGCCGATCAACCTTTCGTAGAATCCACCCATCCAAGGTGCTTGTGGAGGTATGAATTTCCACTCAATTTGAAATTTATTGAAGTGTGACTTCACCATAGGATCATTGCACAGTTCCTTCAGAAACTTAGATGTGGCTGTAAAGTTAGTACCATTGTCAGAGATGATGGTCTTTGGGGAAGATCGTCGAGCCACAAACCGACGGAATAAATGCATAAATGTTAATGCGGACATGTCCCTCGCCAATTCCAGATGCACAGCACGAGTTGTTGCGCAAGTAAATAAACAAATGTAATATTTCCTGGGAACATTGTCATTAGCATCAGTGATGGTAATAGCTCCAGAGTAATCAATACCCACCGTCTGAAAGGGCTCTGTGTAAAGGTGGAGGGCCTGGTAATTTTAAGGTTTTACCCTCTATGGTTTTACAAGTGATACACCTTTTCAGCAAGTTCTTCACGACTTGTCTTCCTTTTGGTATCCAATATTGATCTCTCAATGCTGCCAACGTATTTGTCACTCCTCCATGTAACCCCTGTTCATGATATTTAAGGGTGATCAATGTAGTCAACCAGCTTTTCCGTGGCAGTAAGATTGGAAACTTTGCCTGAGAACTTAAGTCGCTGTTGTGTAACCGACCCCTACAACGAAGTACGCTAGTTTGAGGATCTAAATACAATCCAAGAGAGTTTACTAAACAAGGTGATTTAGAGGCATCAGATTTACGTAGATGTTCCCTTTCCTCTTGGTAATGTTCTCGTTGGATGTTCCTCAACCAATAGTTCATAGGCGTAGGTAGATTTATTGAAGGTTTTAATGCCTTGATAAATTTGAAGACATTACTAGTTACATTTAATATCTTGTCCAAGGAGGAAATATCTTCAGCTTTAAATAGAGCATATCGAGTCTCTGTTGCATCTGTGGTTAAAGCACTGACACTAATCACATGTTCTTGTTGGCTAGGCCATTCATTAGGATGACGAATCCAAGAGGGTCCCGCAAACCAAAGACAGCTCTTGTTCAATACATCCCACGATACACCTCTTGAAAGTAGGTCTGCAGGATTATCATGTGTTGGTATATGAAAGAAGTTAAAGCTAGAAGCACATTCTCTGATGTCAGCAACCCTATTTTTAACATATGGAATCTTGCTGTTGTCATTTCGCAGCCATTGTAAGGCAGCTTCATTATCTGACCAAATGTTTATGGCTTTAATATTTAGTGGTTTCAATGTTCTCTTGACATATTCTGCCAAATGAGTACCAATCTGTAAAGCGGTGAGTTCCAACTGTGGTACAGTCCGACTCTTTATTGGCGCTACTCTCACTTTAGAGGAAATAAGATGACTTTCCTTATTTGATACAAGATAGGCTGCTGCTCCGTATGCTTGGGTTGATGCGTCACAAAAGACATGTAACTGATAAACTTCTCCATCCTGACCTATCATTCTTGGAAATCCGAACTTGCACATCTCTTGAAGTTCTTCAGCTAGGGATCCCCATTGGCTTTGAAAGGCAGTTGGTAGAGCTTCATCCCATCCTACCTCAAGTTTCCATGCTTCTCTAATTAATAGTTTCCCCCTAATAGTGATAGGAGAGAGAATCCCTAATGGGTCAAACACTGAGGACACCATAGACATAAGTTGTCTCTTGCTAAGGGAACTATGGTCCACAAAACCAGGAGAATTTATACTTAAACTGTCTTCGTTGATATCCCAACATAAACCCAAAACTTTAGTTACTGCAGGAACTTAGTAGTCTGGAAAACTATGCTCTATTTCCGAGTTCAGAATGGGATAGTTGGAGACCCACATTCTAAGAGGCATGTTTGCCTTGGATAATTCGAGGTTGGCATTTCGGTAAATTTCCAAGAGTTCTTGATCACATGAAGTAGTTCCCATAAAGTTATCCACGTAAAAACTCTGACTTAAAATGTCTTTATAGTTATTGTTGGACTTCTTCAAATGTGTGTCTAGTGTAGCTTGCAACAAGAATGGGCTGCTTGTCGCACCAAACAACACTGATTTAAATCTGTATGTGACAAGGGATTCATTTCGTTCACTTGGATTTTCATACCACAAGAACCTGGTGTAATCCCGGTCACATTCTTGTAAACCAACTCTGGAGGAATGCTTTGCTTATATCAGCACAGTAGGCATATTGGTTCATTCTAAATCTTAAAAGAATGTCTCCTTGTTTCTCTGTGAGTGAAGGGCCAGTCATAAGGCAATCATTCAAGGATGGCTGACCAGCTCTTTTTGCACTGCAATTAAATACAATGCGTATGGGAGTAGTCAAACTGTCCTTCTTAACTGCGTGGTGTGGAAGATAATGACAATTTTCAGTTGGCACTGAGTTTGGTACAACTTCAATGAAATCATTAGTTAGTTGCATCTGAATCTGCTCATGGTAAAGATTTAATTCCTTGCGAGCTGCTAAGGAAGTTGTCAGACTTTTCAGTTGTCCCAAAGCCATATTGTAGTTTGTTGGTAATGACTGGCAATTAATTTTCCATGGGAGCCTTACCCTATATTGGTTATCCTTGAACTCCACTGTGTCCAAATATGCTTTATAGGTTAAACTATCTTCCGGTGATGGTTGTTGAACATTAATGCCGATAGTATCCAGATCCCAGAGTTTGTGAACAGGTATGGTTGATTCTTCTAATGCATTGAGAATTTCAGTTGGAGCTACCTCGACACCTATCCTTGCCACCACTGCATGTTGAGTAACACTATCTGTGACTGGTTTAACATTGGGGATCTTTCCATAGATTAGGTACCCACCAGAAGATTTGGCTAATTTTATCGGACCCTTTGAGGATAGATCACTGATAAAATCCCCATAAAAATCTGATCCAATCACCAAATTGATGTTATCTATGATGTCGTTTTCTAACATTCGATCTGCGAGTGTGATATTAGCTCTCTCTAGCATATCTGCAGTTTTCATAAGGCCGGGGACTCTGATTTTATCTGGCAGCTTTTCAAGGACGACTGCTGTTATTCTTTTGAGTCTCTTACCAAGACGTACCACAGGTCGTACCACTGGATAGTCTTCATAATCTCTAGACTGTAGAAATCCAGACACCGCTAATCTAATTGATCCTGTTACTTTCAGTTGCAGTTCCTTTGTTAAGCTTTCAGTTATAAATGTACATTGTGATCCTTGGTCAAAGAAGGCTCTAGTCATAATATTGTGACCATTTTGGGTATTACGCACCTCCACTGTGGCAGTTGGAAGGGCAGTGGAGCTTGAATGTACCTGACCCTTTACTGAAAGCACAGATTGCTGTGTTGTATCATATTTTGTGTGTTCATGTGTGATCTTATCTTTTGGCTTACTTACACATAGAGCTGTATGGTGTTTTCCTCTCTCGCATCTTCTACAGATATGAAGATCTGTTTTACACTCACGTAATTTGTGGTTGGAACTGACACATATTGGGCATCTTCCCAGCTCAACCAGTCTTGCTTGTTTAGTAGGTAATTCTGTGCATTTGTCACAGTCATATGCATAATGGTTTTCCTGACAGAATACACAGCAATATTTCAGCTTACTTGACTTGATAGGTTTGGCCCTTTTTTCTTTTGTAAAATATGAGCCGATATCCTTTTTGTTTGTCTGGAGAGACATAGCTTGCTCTTGATTACTCTTTGACGGTTTATGTGTAGCTTTGAAATTACCTTTATGTATATCTTCCACTTCCATATGGGACACAAGGTCTCGTAAGCCATCACTCATTTGTTTAATACTGAAGTAATGGGTGTCATACTTCAAGTACAGTTGACGTATAGTTGTGCTGGACAGCTTACGTTGGAACAAAGCAGCTATTATCCACTCACAACAAGAAAAGTCATGTTTACATTTCAAGCTCCTGGTTAGATTAATTAAGGAGATAATATGGAAGGCTTCTAAATCCTTTTTTGTGTGACTGGGCGACTTAATGTCCACAATCTTGTTCAGTAGGCTTTGTTTAATTTTGTCCTCATCACCAAAGACCTCTTTCAACAAATCAACAGCATGTTGGTAGTTTTCAGCCACTGAAGGAAGATTATTTATAAGTTCCAAAGCTTTTCCTCATAACTGAGACTTTAAATACTGTAATTTTGTAACTGGTTCCAGCTCTGTTCTCTTTCCTACTTGAGCATGGAACTGATCATAGAATGCTTCAAATTCGGTGTACTGAGAAAACTGGTAATTAAATAGTAGGAAGTTTAGACTTATATGAAGAATGAGGAGACGTACTAGGATGTGCTGACGCTGTAACCGTTGACTTTAGCGTTCTCAAGTGAGTCTTAAATTTTACTAAGTTATTCTGATAATCATCTCAGACTGTATAGTAATCCTCCTGAACTGAAGTTAAATTTGAATTATCCTTTTCCGTCAGACTACTTTCCAATTTTAAGTAGGTTTCATCATAACCTGGCCATTTAGACTCGAGAAAAGATATTGAAGTCTCAAGTCTATCAAGATCTACAGGCGTACCCTCAATAACTGTTGTGCAACTTGTTATTGCTCTGGTAATATGGCCTTTATATGCCCTTAAAGATCTTTGGTACTGTTCTGGTGTGGTCATTTTGGTGGCTTATGTATTCATGTGATGTTCAATACACTTTGTGAATTTAAGGGTTACAAAAGCTGTAGATAGAGTGTTGAAGTGTACCCCATCTCTTGTGTGTCCTTGTTGGAAAGGACGAGCACCCAAGTTGATTGTGCGTATACCTTTCCTTTTTAGGATTTTACATAGATATTTATTGACTGACTTACTAACACGAGTGTATGTTACAGGGTGAACTCCAAATCTATTATTAACTGAATATGTTCGTGGTTCAAGCAAGGTAATTACAACTTTACTGTTCACAGTTTGAAGATGATCCACAATACAAACTATCTCACTGATAATCCCCTGAACGTCACATCCATCATATACATCGTTTCCACCCAAAACTAGTATTGCTACATTATGATGATCATTGCGCATGGACAGGAACGTCGGGTGATCCAAAAATCAGACAATTTAGCACCTCTTACTTTACAAATGTGTACGTCTGCCTTTTCAATGTTAGGAAAGGTCTCTGGACATTGAGAGTGTCCGCCAATAATTACTTTGTATTCATTCATTATTCTATTATGCAACCAGGTCAATCCTGGTTCCTGAAGCTTTGATTGAAGCAATCCAATTGGTAGATATGAACTCGTACACGAGACTAAATAGAAGAAACGAATACAAATGGAAAAAGGGGAATTATTTCCTCTCCCTTTATTAGGAGTAGCATTTTATAAACCTTAAACCTAATAACCCTTTATATAAGTTTACCTTCGAAATATAAGAAACAATTCGAAGGATTTTGACTTAAAGCTACCCTTCACCTTCTGTCGTTATAATTCGACACTTAGCTTCTCTGCTTATAGACCAAGGGGGCACAGGGCCTTGGGTGGGGTTTCGGTGTCCCGGGCGTTTCTGCACCCTCTTCAGCTCCTCGCCTGGGAGCAGCTTTGGTCACCTGGGCATTCTTGGTGGTAAAGTAGAGAGGGTTCTGTGGGGGTGCTCGGTTATAGTCTTGCTCGGTACTTTGGGGCTGTTCGGTCAGACAGCTTGTGGAACAACAACAACAACAACAACAATTTTAACTCATTCAGTACCGGTGCCGTCCTGGCAATGATTACACGATTTGATTAAGCTTAGGAAGGACCTCTAGCAATAATAAGGATTCAAAGTATCTCAATAACTTTTAACTACCACAGATCCTTCCTAAGCTACATAATATCATCTGAATACAACTAGGAATAAAATACAGCACACGTCGCTGGTACTCAAAGGGTTAAGTAGAAAGCCCTGAACCAACTAATGTATTTTTTATTGGTTATATTTATTCAATACTCATTTTCATACAACGCTGAACTCGGCGGAAATAAATACCTATGTTATGAAGAGATGCCACAGGGCCAACCGCTGGGCCCTGTGGCCTCCCTGACCTTTGGACGAGGGTCAAGAACAAACTAATGCCCGTCAGGCCTCAATGCTTGGAAAAAGATAACAATAAATAAAATTAATAATACTGTCAGAAGTGTGGGAAGCCATGAAAAGAGTGAAGTTGGGGAAAGCACCAGGAACAGATGGAGTGTGTGGGGAAATGTTGAGGTATGGTGGTGAGATAGTGATAGAATGGGTATGGAAAATGTGCAAACTAGCATGGGAGAAGGGGAGTGCACCCGATGACTGGAATACTGGCATAATAGTCCCCCTATATAAGGGCAAAGAGGAAAGAGGAGTGTGTGGTAACCACCGAGGAATATGTCTTCTAAGCGTAGTAGGGAAGGTATACAGTAGGGTAGTGATTGAGAGAGTGAGAGTGAGAATGGAGAAATGGATAGGCGACGAGCAGGGAGGTTTTAGGAAGGGAAGAGGATGTGTAGATCAGATTTTTACCCTGAATTGTGTTGTGGAGAAATATCTGGAGAAGAAACAAAAGGTGTATGTTGCCTTTATGGACTTGGAGAAGGCCTATGGCAGAGTGGATAGAGAAGGTTTGTGGAAAGTACTTAGAATATACGGAGTAGAGGGCAAGTTGCTGAATGCAGTGAATAGCATGTATGAGGGTGCAAAGGCGGCAGTACGTGTGGAGAGTGAGCAGAGCGAGTTCTTTGACCTGAATGTTGGTTTGAAACAGGGGTGTGTGATGTCCCCGTGGTTGTTTACTGTATATATGGATGGAGTCATGAAAGAAATACTATCAAGAGCAGTGGATGTTGGTGTATCGCTGAAAAGGGAGGGAATTGAGTGGAAGCTACCTATACTGCTGTTTGCGGATGATACAGTTCTGATGAGTGATAATGAATGGGAGTTGCAGGGTCTGGTAAATGAGTTTGGAACAGTGTGCGAAAAACGGAATTTGAAGGTAAATGCGGGGAAGAGCAAGGTTATGGTCTTCGAAAGGGGTGAAGTCACAGAGTGTGAGGTGAAGCTGAACGGTCAGGCTATGGAGATCGTCAACTCTTTTAAGTATCTGGGCAGTGTGTTGAGTAAAGATGGGACTATGGATGAAGAAGTGCGGGAGAGGGTACAACAGGGGAAGAGGGTTGTAGGAACGCTAAAAGCAGTAACAAGAAATAGGGTGGTCAGTATGGAAGTGAAGAAGTCCTTGCATGACAGTGTGGTAATCCCGACACTGACTTACGGAAGCGAAGCATGGACGTTGGTTGAGAGACTCAGACCAAGAGTGAGAGCAGTGGAAATGAATTACTTAAGGAGTGTGTGCGGAGTTACATGGAGGGATAGACAGACTAATGAGGAAGTAAGAAGGAGGTGTGGTGTGGAGGTAGATGTGCTTGAAAGTGTGAAAAGGAACAACTTGAGATGGTTCGGCCATATGGAACGTATGGAAAGCGAGAGAATGACTAAGAGGGTGTACGAGAGCGAGGTGGAGGGACAGAGTGGGAGAGGTAGACCGAATGAGAGGTGGAAGGATGGAGTGAGGAAGTACATGAACGAAGGCGGTGCTGGTTGGGGGGAGGGGTGTCGACTGACTGGGGACAGAGGTGCATGGTGGCGGTTCGTTCATGGCCACCCCTTCGGGGATCACGGCGTCAGGCAATAGATAGATAGAATAATACTGTATTAGAAAAAAAGGTTGTACTTTAGTATAATAAACTCTATATTATTGTAGACAAGGGATGCCTTATTTGCTTTGGGCTAGCTATTTGTTCACTAACCATCAAAATTAAAGAACGTCATTGATCCCTAGTACACTCTCTGGTTCCTCTTGACGGTGACCCCAATAATGCAACTTTTCTGCAGTCAACAGAATTATCCTAGCTTAACCCAAGGACTGCAACATTACTCTCGGAATGCTTTACTGGGCGAATACATCATTCCTTCCAGAAGATGAAACTTAAAAATAAAATAAAAAATATACCAGTGCCGGTGAAATGGAAGCAATATTTGATTATGTGGCATATCTCCTTACCACCACCTCCTGTCTTCCCATTACATTTGTCTCCCCCCCAACCCTTCCTCTCCTCCCCCCCCCCCCCTTCTCCCTCAACTTCCTCCCTCCTCCTTTATTCTACTTTTTCCCTCCATACTTCCTCTCTCCCACCTCAAATACATTCAGTCACCCTCCTCTACTCCTCCCCTACTTAACTCCTCCCTCAAACATGTGCAAGACTGAGCTAGAGCTGTCAGTGATGCGAGAGACTTCAGAAAGAGCCAACCTATGTCGCTCTGCCTTATATGCTCTTGTCACCCTGACGTCACAATAAACAAAAAAATCACTGGATATTTGCTCTGTACACCTATTTTCTGGTTCTTCAATGTTCACATGTTCATTACATAAGTAAAGTATGCGCAAATAGCACAGTAATATTGCTTTATATGGTAAATATTAAAACAAAAAAATCCAATTTGAGTGTAAACCAGCCGCACTGGCGGATCTGTCAGAAACATGTTTATCGCATTTTACGAGTTACAGGGGTATCACATAAGAGCCTACCGTGAATTTTCAATGGTAAACATTTTCCCGGCAACAATTCTTGGTTCTTTTGCACTGGTATTGGAAACTATACATAAAATAGATTAATTTAGGTGACAGCTGGGCTATTTAAAAAGTTTACCTCATAGCCTGCCAGACCAGTGTTGACAATATAAGTGGAGGGAAAAAGCTCTCATGTGATACTGGATTAACACAGGTTGTTGGTGTAGTGGAGAGCATCTTGGAGTCCCACCCATTGGTCCCGAGATCATGCCCAGCTCAGGTTGAGGAACATCTTTCACAAAAAACTGCAAACTGTAATTGTCTCCTTTGAGCAAAGGGATGAGTAATAGTGTCCGGTAAAATAAAGTGTTTTCAATGCTGGTAAATTCCTCGAAGGAGGAAGAACTGGCACCTAATAAAATTCCTTTTAAAATTATTATTCTTATGCTTCAAAAGCATTTGGCCACCACTATTTCATCTACATATACACCATAGTCCACCCTCAAGAGCACCAAGAAGAACGGGCTTGCCAACGATGATCTTGCAGAGTCCCTCATCGACATCAAAGAGAATGGACACGGAGCAAATGGGCCATCAGACCTCTATCTCGCTCCGTCAGAGGTGCGAGGGAGTCACCTTAATATTTCAAGACCTAAATCAACACCAGTTCCACAGCGGCATCTAGAGCTGCCTTTATGTGTATGTAGCTTAGACGTATGTAGATGTACAACATATATCATATCTGTCAGAGTGGGTTGGAAGTGAGCATAAAGCCGGTATCACACGAGAGCTTTTATAGTCAACATTCGATGATCAAAAAATTTCTGGCAATATTTCTAGAATATCGGAAACTAGACTGATGATAGAAAAACTTAAGTAACCGAAATATTTTAGATGTTGACCTCATAAGATGCCAGACCAGTGTTGAGGATAAATGTTGAGGGAAATAGTGCTCGTGTGATACTGGCTTAAGTGTGCTTTTATGTCTTTATGTACTGTATGTGTTTATATGTGGATGTTATGTAATAGTATATTTTAATTGATTTGAATTAATGGTTGTACAGAATTTGTCTCGCTTATTTTTGTATCTTCCGGCCATTGGATTTTGTGGCAAACGGAAGATAATCCGGTTTTTGAAGGAATTTATGGCGTGCATTCCTTGTTACTGTTATTTTTGTTGTTGGTACAGATCAGGCACTCTAAGGCCAGCTCGTTCTTGCCATACGCCACATTTTTTCCAACCCGGTTCAGGGAATGCCATTTGCCGAATTTTTGCCATCTGTTTTAGGCTGTTTTGGTGTTGTTGCTACTGCTATTATTGGCTATGTGTACGCAGGAAAGACCGTGCATGTCAGTCGCCTTCTTTGTTCCTTCCTTACCCGCTAAGGACCATGTTACTGTATGTTTTTCTTTTAATTGGTGTCCCCATAACCTGGCTATTTTTTTTTTTTTTCAAAGATGTAGGTGTGCCTGTAATAGTATAGATATCTTATCAATATTTGTATTTTGTACTATTTTAATGTCTTGTCATGTTGCAAATTTGATTTTAAATAATATTTTGACATTTAACATATAGTTTCTTTATTCATGCAGAGTTTAGTCAAATTTGCCAGAACGTCCCGGACTTCCCAAACTTGACTACTTCCTTTAACGTGACGATAGTGCGTTGTTATATGTGCGATTAGTTTGCTTGGGAAACAGATTAACTTGCTCATGTAGTAATGTACACCCTATGTGGTGGATTGTGTTCTTTTATTTAATAATTTTCATTTTAGTAAACGTTGTTTCCACATAGCGATTTTGATAATTTAATTTGACTTTATATTGTCCTTGTCCCAATTTTGGTTTGTTTAGTTTGCAAGTTTTACATTTTAATTAATAAAGCCGATCTGCACTCTGCACCCTAATTGAGCTTGAATAAGTTTTAAAAATGTAGAACAATGTTTGAATAACTCCCTCTCAATTATTCATGAGTTATATAATTTGCTAGATAATATTTTCTGATTGAAAGATACTAAGCACTATTTTGGCCAACAGTTCATTTAACTTGTTAAATCCCAGTGACGGTTCACAACCGTCAGTAAAAAAGTGACCCACCAGTACTAGAGACGTCTCTCTGCCATCAGTAATATACGATCCTTGTTCGGCTTTTAATCTACTATGCCATGGTACAGTAGGGGTTAAGTCCTATGATTATAAATATTGCAAGTGCCGGAGAAAGTCAAAGTCAGAATTAAGGGGAGATGGGCCGGTTTTTGTGGTCCCCTTTCTCCCATTTGTTTTGAGATTAAAAGATGTGCCATTACTTTGGCAATTTTAACACCTTTCGCCCCATTTCATTGTCAATTTTAGGACCTTTCGTACCATTTAGGTGTAATTTTTTTCCTGGCGAGCGATAGCGAGCCTGAAATTTTGAGAAGAACCTCCCTTCGCCCGACACATTTTTCTACCAGAAAATGTACAAATTAAGTCTAGGGGGTGTTTTTCTAAGCTTGATGGAGGTCTAGGGAGGAAACTAAGAAATAAATGAATAAATTAAAATAATAGAAGAACAAACAAAAAACAGCCTTGCCCCCTTATTTTAGAAATATTGTACCTCTTCCATTATTCTATGTTCTAGCAATATTGTACCTCTTCCATTATTCTATGTTCTAGCAATATTGTACCTCTTCCATTATTCTATGTTCTAGCAATATTGTACCTCTTCCATTATTATATGTTCTAGCAATATTGTACCTCTTCCATTATTATATGTTCTAGCAATATTGTACCTCTTCCATTATTCTATGTTCTAGCAATATTGTACCTCTTCCATTATTCTATGTTCTAGCAATATTGTACCTCTTCCATTATTCTATGTTCTAGCAATATTGTACCTCTTCCATTATTCTATGTTCTAGCAATATTGTACCTCTTCCATTATTCTATGTTCTAGCAATATTGTACCTCTTCCATTATTCTATGTTCTAGCAATATTGTACCTCTTCCATTATTCTATGTTCTAGCAATATTGTACCTCTTCCATTATTATATGTTCTAGCAATATTGTACCTCTTCCATTATTATATGTTCTAGCAATATTGTACCTCTTCCATTATTCTATGTTCTAGCAATATTGTACCTCTTCCATTATTCTATGTTCTAGCAATATTGTACCTCTTCCATTATTCTATGTTCTAGCAATATCTAGCTCCACAAAAATCACGGAAAATTAGCCTGAATACAATGAAAAAAGACACCATCAATACTATAGAGGTAAAGACACCATCAATACTATAGAGGTAAAGACACCATCAATACTATAGAGGTAAAGACACCATCAATACTATAGAGGTAAAGACACCATCAATACTATAGAGGTAAAGACACCATCAATACTATAGAGGTAAAGACACCATCAATACTATAGAGGTAAAGGGGGGAAGGACTGGTTTTCTGGTACCCCCTTCTCCTTCGTGATTAGCCCCATTGGTTTTGAGATTTTAAGACGTTCGGCCAATTAGTTTGACGATTTTAATACCTTTCGCCCCATTTCGTTGTCAATTATAAGACCTATCGTGCCACTTGGGTGTCGATTTTTTCCTGGCGAGCGATAGCGAGCCTGTAATTATAAGAGGAACCGGCCTTCGGCTGGGACATTTTTCTACCAAATAATGTACAAATTTATCTTGAAGGGGTGTCTAGGGTTCTATTTTGTTTAAGTTAAAATGTAAAACTTGCAAACTAAACAAACCAAAACTGGGACAAAGACAATATAAAGTCAAATTAACTTATCAAAATCGCTATGTGGAAACAACGCTTACTAAAATAAAATGTATGAAATAAAAGAACACAATCCACCACATAAGGTGTACATTATACTACATGAACAAGTGAGTCTGGGTTTGAGGGAGGTCTAGCGAGGAAATTAAAAAATAAATTAATAGACCAATAAAACAGCCACTAGCCCCCTAACCCTTCAGTACCGGTGACATGCTTTTCTTTATAGTCTGGCCACTTTTAGACGATTTTTTATTCAGATTAGGAAGGACGTCTACCAAATTGAAAGGCTATACAGACTAGCTCAATTAATCCTTTTAGCTACCACATATCCTTCCTAAGCTTCATAAAATCGTCAAAATATTATTGAATTAAAATATACAAGACGTAGCCGGTACAGAAGGGGTTAAGGGGATAGTGGCTGGGGTTTTTTTTCTATTATTAATTTATTCGTTGATTTTTTTAGTTTCCTCGCTAGACCTCCTTCAAACTTAGAAAAACACTCTTTCAAAATAAATTTGTACATTTTTCGGTAGAAAAAATGTCCGGCCTAAGGCCGGTTCCTCTTATAATTACAGGCTCGCTATCACTCGCCAGGAAAAAATCGACACCTAAATGGGATGATAGGTCTAAAAAATTACAACAAAATGGAGCTAAAGATGTTAAAATCGCCAAACTAATGGGCTGAACGTTTTAAAATCTGAAAACTAGTGGGGCTAAACATGAGAAAGAAGGGGGTCCAGAAAAAGCGACTACCTCTCCCTTAAGTCCTACTATGATCAGAAATATTGCAAGTGCGGGAGAAAGTCCTAGTCAGAGTGAAGGGGGAGATGTGCCGGCTTTTGTGCCCCCCCCCCTCCCCCCCCCCCCCTTCTCCCTTGTGTTTAGCCCCATTAGATTTGATACATGGGGCTAAACATGAGGGGAAAGAAGGTCCAGAAAAAACTTACACATATATAGGACACACTCAATGCCATAATACATAGTATACCTGTTATCATCGGTTTCCTCTACTGCCCACCAGGTGAGAAAGGTGAGCCCGGTCTCTACCCGCCCCGGACTGGGTGGGACGTCTCTCAGGCCTCACAGCTACCTGGATGACTTACACATGGGAAAGGTATATTATAATGATCTACTATAATTCGTTCATTCTAGGTTGGGCAGAAATCGTAACCTCTAACCTATGTAACTCAAAAAGGGCTAGAGTAAATGAACTGTCAATTTATACACCTATTCCCTAGCCAAGTCTTCCTATTTGATAGAAATATTAGCTCGATTACTCTAGCCCTTTTTGAGTTATGAGAGGCTAGGGGTTACGATTTCTGCCCAACCTACAATGAACGGACTACTTCTGTTTTGTATTTCTAATGTGTTGTGATGTCCCTGTTTGGGCTCTGTCTCGAGTCGGCTCTCCTAGACTCGGTGTGGCATCGCTCATGCCTCGCAGCTACCTTAATGACCTACACATGGGAAAGGTAAAGCATTTATGATGTACTACTATAATTCTCTGGCTGAATGGCATAAGGGCTAATGTACAAAAACGCTTATAATGGCATTACCTGATTAATACTGTATATGTTATTTAAAACAAGTAGAGTGTTTTAAATATCTAGGAGGAACGATATGGAAATGGAGGTAAAACAGAGTGTGTGAAGGCAGGAAGGTTTTCGGAGCAATGGGAAGTATGTGGAAGACGAGAAATCTCGGAATGAAAGTAAAAAGTGCAATGTATCAAGGAATTGTTGTGCCAACAGTGATGTATGGGGCTGAAACATGGGCTCTGAAGGAAAAGGAGAGAAGAAAGCTGGATGTGATGGAGATGAGCTGCTTGAGGAGTATGTGTGGAGTTACTCGTAGAGACAGATTGAAGAATGAAGAGATACATAGGAGAGTGGGGCAGCAGGAACATTTGTCAGCCAGAGTGGACAGAAGGGTGCTGAGCTGGTATGGTCATGTTGAACGAATGGAAGATGAAAGGCTTACAAAGAGAATATGTGAGTCAGATACAAGGGGAGATAGAGGGGCAGGAAGACCCCCATTGAGATGGAGAGACTGTGTACGAAAAGCTTTGGATGATAGAGGAATTAATATAGATCAGGAAAAGGAAGTGGTAATAAACAGGAATGAATGGAGAATGCTTGTGAATAGTTGAGTGAACACGTGGTCATTTGGGGAAGGGGTTGGGCGCAAGTTGGACTAGATAATAGTCCATCAGGCACCTGGCCCGGGAGACAATTAATATGAAGGGTGCGCCTGGAAGTGTGGTAGGCGGGTTTGTGGTGGTAGGGCTTCGCTGCATGTCTGCCTGCCGAGATCGGAACCTCTCCGGGTGGTCGGGGGCCGGGGGAGTGCTGGAGGGACCTTGGTGACCCTGGTTTCTGGGTCTTCTCCTGGATGACCTAGATGTGTGTGAATTTGTGTTTTGTTTTTGTATGTTCATTGTTTTCTGTAATGTTTTGTGTTGTCCTTATTCTTGCTCTGTCTTGAGTCGGCCCCCCCAAAAAAAAAATGTTTTTATATATATATAAATAAAATTAGGAAAAGTGGGGATTGGGCCTGAGCATATAGATAGATAGATAGATAGATGTTATTTGTAGGCCAAATAGTTAAAGGAACTATATCTTCCTCCATTGACAACATTCATGTCACTATTGGAACATGAGAGTAATTGTTTTTGTTTTCTAATGTTTAATAATTCAAGGTGTCTATTGATATTTATGAATATTGACCCTTTAACCCCGTCAGTGCTAGCATATATTCTACAAATAGCATCCTCTGCATGTTCCCCTACCCCTGGCCCCACTGTGTTAGACGTCTTATTAGCATGCACGGCAATGATGCTGTATATTACCACAATGATAACCTTTTATCTTAAACTACTTTCAATTCACTACACAAAGATTTGAAGCATTAAATTGTAGTAATTGATAAAGAAAAGGCAGCAAAAAAAAAGCCAACTTGGAATAATTATTACCTCTTGCTTGGACTGCAAAAATATATGATTATTTTTTGTAATAAGTATTTCAGTGAAGAAAACAAAATTCAAACACAAGAAATAAAGTAATCTCTCAAACAATGTACACACTAAATTATTTCCTCCCCAGGCACCCCTGCGGCAGAAGCGTGTCATTGATACAGTCTCTAACAACCACGATTCTCCAATGAGTAAGTAAATACATATATGATGATTATGTGTTGAATACATAATACTTGGCAGTGATGAATGTGCAATGCAATTATAGTCCGTTCATTCTAGGTTGGGCAGAAATCGTAACCCATTACCTCTCAAGTCGGTCAATCATGTCAGGAGCTTCTTAGGATGAAAATAGTTGTAGGCTGCAGCCTCACCCGGAGAGACCCCTGCAGCCATGTTATGTTTAAAATCAGAGAGTCCATTATCAGTGTTGGTTTGTTGTGGTGATTAGTTTGATATTGGAATGCTATATGTGGTGGTGAGCATGTTTGTACAGTAGATATGCCTTTTTTCATTGGCGGTAATGAATATTTATTTTGTGAATTGACAATATCAAATGTAATGTTAAGAAATGTTGTGTGTGATGGCCATTTTTAGCAAAGGTTTACTCAGGAGGAACCAAGGTATCGGAGATGATTGTATGATGTTAGGCAAGCGTAAGTTCTTACCTGAGAGCATAATTTGGAATGGAAATCAGTGAATGAAAGATGGACTACTTAATTGAGGAGCTATAGGCTACTGTTATACTCGCTACATCTTCTGTGGCCTAATCCCTGACCGAAAACATTTATGTTTTTAACCCATGTTTTCTATATAAAGGAAGGAGTTAAAGAAAAAATACATTTAGCATATTATAAGCTGCAACAGACACCACAAACCTTTCTGTAGCTGTCTTTATCTTCTTTTGATGTAAAGATAAATACACAGTAGATATGTTGGGTCCTCTGGTGACCCAATAATGCCCACGGAGGGCATGAGGGAGATGAATGTCTCAGAGATGCTCCCTCAACCGTGTCCTAAATCCTGACCCAAAATGAAGCTGAATGTAGCTAAGATTCTAGCACGTATTATACCATGCCACCAGATGCAACGCAAGGCCAGATAATAATGTGAATGTCTATCAATGTAATCCGGGGAGTAGGGGTACCTATAATCCTACATCTTCATATTCTATATTGGGGTAGGCTGTTTACTGACAGATTGACTATCCCATAGGTGAATATCAGCAGCGTGTGCTGGGGTCCCTGGATGCCATACACCATCAACTGTTGAACCGAGACTATCGGAAGCAAGTGTACGACCCCATCCCTCCTAAACCCCCAACCCCCAACCAGTACTCTATCCGTGTGTTGGAGTGGCATTACGTGAGCACTGTCTTGGATCGGATCTTCTTCTTTGTGGCCCTGGCAGTTTTCATAATGTTCAACGTGGTGGTGCTCCTGTCGTCGCCGTACCAGGAGAAGTTCGAGTACTGTCCCGCTGGCCCCGGCACGTGTCCGGATCACTGGAATGCTGATTATTACGGAGATAAAGTGGATGGTGGGCAGGGGGTCACGTCTTCAGTACAGGGATCAAACCAGGATTCTTCACACGCTACACTCTGACCAACTGGTATAAACAAAATAATGGTACAGGTATAGGTAGTGCCAACGAACTTGACAATAATCTTGATGAAAATAAACACCTTGTGAGGAAGAGCACTTTATTGACAATGTTTCGCATATATCTTTTGGTGTATGGCATTGGCCTGATGAAGCTATATGCTTTTGGTGTATGGCATTGGCCTGATGAAGCTATATGCGAAACGTTGTCAATAAATAATCTTGATCCCTGACCTCTCTATAACTCAAAAAGGCCTAGAGCAAACTGGCTGTAAATATGCACACCTATTTCCTGGTGGACTCTTCCCAAATGATAGAAACGTCAGCCCAATTGCTTTCATTCATTTCGAGTTATAAGAAGTTAAGAGGTCAAGATTATTGTCAAGTTCGCTGGCGCTACCTATAGTTCAGTAGTAAACAAAAATACAATATAATACAATAACATAAATACATAAAAGAAGTGTGTGTTATTATAAATTTAGGTTAGGATATATCAGATCAGGTTAAGGGGGGTCACCGGCTTTTTGTATCTTTCTCTCCTTTTCTCTCTTTCCCTGGCTTGTATCCATTCGGCCCCATTCAGCCTACTGCTTAAGACGTTTACCCCCATCCAGGTGTCAATATTTTCCGGGTGAGCGGTAGCGAGCCAGCATATATATATTTTTGTTTTGACAGCAAGCTAAATTTGTAAATTTGTCGATATAAAAATGTCTCCGGCCAAGCCGGATTTCTCCATACAATGCCGGCTCGCTATCGCACGCCAGGAAGATATCGGCACCTGGATGGGGATAAACGTCTTAAAACAGTAGGCTGAATGGGGCCGAATGGATACAAGCCAAGGAGAGAAAGAGAAAAAAGCGAGGTGGGCTCCCTTAATTAGATTAATAATTCCCGGGTGCTATTTTGTCCCTATACAGTCTAGCCACCCATCACATACTGTATATACTTACTTAACCCATACAGTACCAGGGACGTCCTTTTCATCATATTCTGGCAACTATTAGACGATTATAGTCAGCTTAGGAAGGACCTCTAGCAATAATATGGCTTCAACCTATCTCCACCCACCCTTTTAACTACCAAAGATCTTTCCTAAGCTGCATAATATCGTCTAAATATAGCTAGAATATAATATAACACACGTCGCTGGTACTCGAAGGGTTAACCCTCTCACTCGCACTATAACTTAAGGGGGTAGTGCTTGGTTTTTTATCTATATATTTATTTATTTAGTTTTTAATGTTCTTGCTAGATCTCCATCAGGATTAAAAAAATGCCCCCTAGACCCCATTTCAAGATTAATTTGTACATTTTTCGGTAGAAAAATAACCCGGCCAAACGCCAATTCCTTCTGAAATTACAGGCTCGCTATCGCTCGCCAGGAAGAAATAGACACCTAAACGGCACGAAAGGTCTTAATATTGACAACAAAATGAGGCGAAAGGTTTTAAAATCGCCAAACTAACGGAACGAACGTCTTACAACCTCAAAACTAATATGCTAAACATGAGAGAGAAGGGGGCCCAGAAAAAGCGGGTACTACCCCGTTAAGTACAAGTATGTAACTACTGTATGTACCCCTACTGTCGCACTAATAAGTCATGTCCCAGCTGTCATTACGTTTGGCTTGCTCTGTGCTGTATTAATGTCTGTCAGATGTTGAATAGGGAGGGTAAGTGTAGGAACATGTTTGTATATTTCAATCGATATACAGAAATGAAGCCGAGATATTGCTGATACCAATTATTGATCAAAACATAATTGGTGCCGAGCCATCACTTAGTAGCGCGACTGTACCCCTACTGTTCATCCTCAACCGCCATTTGCGCTTCTGCGGAACGATACACGTTATGTTATCGCTCTGTTTTTTTTTTTTTTTTTTTTTTTTAAGAGACAATTAACGGAGGAAGGAAAAACACAGATAAAACAAAAAGGTCCATGTGCCTAAAGGCATCCTCCATTCCTAAAATGTTTGTAACAACTGGATTTAAACATTTGTTGATTGTAAGTTTGTGGAAAGCAATTCGAGGGAAGTGAATTCCAAAGAGTAGTAGCTCTGGGGATAAATGAATTCTGATAAGCAGAAGTTCTGCATTGTGGAGGAGAAAGTGTTAATTCATGGGCGCTCTCAGCTGCCCTAGTTCTACGGGGAAAGATGTGGAGAGGCGGCACAATTGAAGCAAGTTCCTCGGAACAATTGCTGTGAAAATATCTGTAGAATAATGCAAGGGATGCAACGTTTCTTCGTATGGCTAATGTAGGAAGGTCCTGTGTGATTGCAGGGTTATTGATTAATCTAATAGCTTTATTTTGAATTTTGTCCAACTGCCTCAATGCAACCACTCCACTTCCACCCCACAGAGGTGAACAGTAATCCATCTGAGAGCGCACATGACTTTTATATATTACGGCCAACTGCTCGTCAGTGAAGAATTCTCGAACTCTGTACAGGAGTCCCAGTTTTTTAGAGGCATTCTTAGCAATGCTTCTAACATAATGTGTCCAGCTCAAGTTAGTAGTTAATGTTACACCGAGAATGTCAATACTAGGGGAAGTGGGAATATTTACATCATTAAAAAATATATGGGAGTCAGTGAGATTCTGTCGGTTAGAAAATTGAATGTACTTGGTTTTCTGTGCATTAAAGGAAACTAGATTCTCTTGTCCCCATTCATTAATTCTAGAAAGGTCCTGGTTCAGAGAAATTGCAGTGTTTATTTTTGAATTTATAAGATCGGGTTGGGTGAAAGAATTGGTAAATGTGAAGGAACTGTGGAGTGTTGAGTCATCTGCGTAGGAATGTATTGGATTATGAGTGGTAGATATGAGATCATTGATATGAATGAGGAACAGAGTTGGGGCCAAAACTGATCCCTGGGGAACACCAGCATTTATTGAGTGAAATTGAGAATAAAGGCCATCTACCATTACACATATTTTTCTGTTATGAAGATAAGAAGAAATTAGTGGAACTAATGATGCAAGGCCGTAGTGTGACATCTTCGACAATAAGGATTGATGCCAGACTCTATCAAATGTCTTTGATATATCCAGTGCTATTGTATGTGTTTCACCATGTTGGTCTGTAGCTTGGTTGATTTGATGCGTAAGAAGGCAAAGAATGTCTGCAGTTGATCGACATCGTCTAAAACCATATTGCCTATCACTGATTAATTTATTATTCTCCAGATGCTTAATTATGTGATTATTTAATATAATTTCAAAAACTTTGCCAAGAGTGGAAGTTATAGCTATTGGTCTGTAGTTTGATGGATCTGAAGAGGCACCTTTTTTAGGAACTGGATGGATGTTTGCTTCTTTCCAGGGTACTGGGAAGCATGAGGTATGAGTACACAGACGGAAAATTTTTGCCAATACAGGAGCGAGCACCAAGGAGCAATTCTTAAGTACTATTGGAGGAATTTCATCTGGACCAGGAGCCTTATCTACTGAGAGATTCTGCAAAATAGTTTTGACATGTCTGGTGTGGATCTTAAGTGAGGGAATTTCAGGTGAATTAAAATTAAGTACAGGGACATCTTGATTTATGTCATCTAAGGTTGAGTTGGTGGAGAAAATATCTGCAAGAAGGTTAGCTTTACCTCGTGGGTCACTTACAAGATTGCCAGTCGGAGATTTTAATGGTGGAATGGATGAAGCAGTAGTGAAGTTGGATTTGAATGAGTTAAGAGTAGACCAAAATATTTTGTTATCATTTGGATTATTTAGAAGTTTATTTGCCTGCTTATGGAGAAAGTTTGATTTAGTTAGGTTTAATACAGTTTTGGCATGATTTCTGATGTTTCTAAAGTAATTAAAGGCTTCATGTGTTTTTGATCTTGTGTATGCATTGTAGGCTATTGCTTTTTTTTTTAAGGGGACATGGGCCGGTTTTCTGGACCACTTTCTCTCTCGATTTTGCCCCATTAGTTTTGAGATTTTAAGATGTTCGGCCCATTATTTTGACGATTTTAACACCTTTCACCCCATTTCGTTGTCAATTTTAAGACCTTTCATGCAATTTAGATATCAATTTTTTCCTGGCGAGCGATAGCGAGCCTGTAATTTTAATAGGAATCGGCCTTTGGCCAGGACATTTTTCTACCGAAAAATTTACAAATTTATCTTGAAGGGGGTCTAGGGTTTTTTGTTTTAAGCTTGCTTGATGGAGATCTAGCGAGGAAACTAAAAATTATATGAATAACTGAATAAATAGACCAAAAAAACAGCCACTATCCCTTTAACTCACAATAATCTTTCTACACACAATGTATTATACATACAATGATAGAGTAACACCCATAGTAGTATAAAACAGGACAATAAATCCCATAAGATCAAATTATCACATTGAAAATTGATGGGCCTATACAGTATAAGAAATATATATTGATGGGCCTATACAGTATAAGAAATATAATTGATGGGCCTATACAGTATAAGAAATATAATTGATGGGCCTATACAGTATAAGAAATATAATTGATGGGCCTATACAGTATAAGAAATATAATTGATGGGCCTATACAGTATAAGAAATATAATTGATGGGCCTATACAGTATAAGAAATATAATTGATGGGCCTATACAGTATAAGAAATATAATTGATGGGCCTATACAGTATAAGAAATATAATTGATGGGCCTATACAGTATAAGAAATATAATTGATGGGCCTATACAGTATAAGAAATATAATTGATGGGCCTATACAGTATAAGAAATATAATTGATGGGCCTATACAGTATAAGAAATATATATTTGTTTTTTAGAGTTTACACCTTCATCATTTTGTAATAAGCTGAGAAATATATATTTTTTTTTTTCATATGTGAAATTATAAGTGTTTTGCACGCTTATTACAAATGAGTCATCAGAATATATTTATTATCAATAGTTATAAAGAAAATATTCACTCTACATCAATATTCAGCAACAACGATTACGTTTACTACAATTTATTATATCTCAATAGAAAGAGGAAAGGTTGATCTACAATATTTCCATAGCAAAACCCACAAAAAATAAATAAAATTATCAATAAATGTGATGCGATAATTGTTTATGTTTTTCCGAAATCCTTTGACTTTGCACTGCAGTAAATAAATATTTCTAGCTACAATAATTGTTATATATATATGATATGACAAGTATTTTTATATATGTGATATGACAAGTATTTTTATATATGTGATATGACAAGTATTTTTATATATGTGATATGACAAAGTATTTTTATATATGTGATATGACAAGTATTTTTATATATGTGATATGACAAGTATTTTGATATATGTGATATGACAAGTATTTTTATATATGTGATATGACAAGTATTTTTATATATGTGATATGACAAGTATTTTTATATATGTGATATGACAAGTATTTTTATATATGTGATATGACAAGTATTTTTTTATGTGATATGACAAGTATTTTTATATATGTGATATGACAAGTATTTTTCACACATTTTCCAAATATGCAATCAGAATTTGTCTAACGTCAATAGTATTTTTTTTATATGTGAATGAGGGAGACAAAAGGCAGAACTGCCTGCTACGAGTGCCTTCCCCAGAGTTGAAAGAGTGACAGGGCCAAAATCAAGGGACGTTCAAGCTAAAATGCCTGGACACACGGAGTTTGAAGCAACTTAAGTCATAGGAAGAGGGAAAGACTGATTCTGGGAGAGAGTTCCAGAGTTCAGCAGTTGAATAGAAGAAAGTCTGAGAATAGCGTTTCACTCTTGGGTTGGAGAGTTGCACAGAGTAGGGGTGGGATTGTGTTGCAAGGCGGGTACTATGTACCCTACGTAGAGGAGGTGGTATACACTGGGAAACCGCCGAGGAACACTGATTATTGTAGTAGCGATAGAATAGCGAGAGCGATGCAACATTGCGGCGAAGAGAGAGAGATTGCAGAGAGTTGGTGAGTGGACGGAAGTTAATGATACGAAAGGCTTTCCTTTCTACTTTGTCTAGGAGTGCGGTGTGAGAGGATCCTCCCCACACATGTGAACAATACTCAATACAAGGACGCACTGTGCCCCTGGACAGAGCAAGAAGCTGCGCAGGGGTAAAGAACCCCTTGAGGCGGTTGAGCACACCCAGCTTCTGGGAGGCTACCTTAGCGAGACTGGTAATATGGTCCTTCCAAATGAGAGCAGAAGAAAAAGAGACACTGAGAACATTGAGAGAAGATGAAGGGTTGATTTTTGTATTGTTGAAGAATCAGGGATAGTCCTCTGCAGGTTCCTGACGGGTAGTAAGATGGATAAATTGAGTCTTGGAAGCATTAAATGCAACAATGTTTTCTCTACTCCAATTGGAAATAGTAGCTAGATCAGAAGATAAGTGTTTTATGGCTTCATTACATTTGCTTTTGAGGGACTGCTGGCTGGGATGTTCTGGAAAACTTATTGAGTGGTGTAAGGTAGAGTCGTCTGCATATGAATGGATGGGAGTGGATGTACAGTTGAGAAGATCATTTATGAAAATTAGAAAGAGAATAGGAGATAGGACAGAACCCTGAGGAACACCGGAGTTGATAGAATGAGGAAATGAGCGATGGCCGTCCACAACCGCAGCTATGGAACGGCCGGAAAGGAAATTAGAGACAAAGGCACAGATGGAGGGACAAAAACCGAAGGAGGGCAGTTTGGAAATTAAAGATTTGTGCCAGACTATCGAAGGCCTTCGATATGTCTAGTGCAACAGAAAAAGTCTCACCGAAGACCCGAAAGTTGGATGACCACGAGTTAGTAAGATATGAAAGAAGATCACCAGTAGAGCGACCCTTAAGGAAGCCATACTGGTGATCTGAGAGCAGATTATGAAAAGAGAAATACTTAAGAAATTTGGAAGTAAGAATAGTTTCAAAACTATAGAGATACAAGAAACGAGAACAATTGGACAATAGTTGGAGAGTTGAGAGCAGCCACCCTACCTTTTTGGCACAGGTTGAATGAGAGCAAACTTCCAGCAAGAAGGGAAGACGTTAGAGAAGAGACAGAGATGGAAGAGTTTGCCTAGGCAGGGAGTCAGTACGGAAGCACAGTCTTTTAGTACAACAGGAGGAACACCATCCAGACAGTGCGCCTTCTTAATATTAACCACTTCTGTACCGGCGACGTCTTTTTAGCTTGATCCATGCTTAATTTAGATGCTTTTGTGCAGTTTAAGAAGGATCTGTGGCAGTAAAAAGGGTTAAATGAGATTATTCTAAGCCTGTTAATTGGTGGAGGCCCTTTTTTAAACTACATGAAATTGTTTAATAATAGCCAGAATAAAACTAAAATTACATTGCCGGTACAGAAGGGGTTAAGCCCAGCGAGGGTAGAAAGTACATCTTTAGAAGATATTAAGATATTAGGCATAAGTAGGAGAGAGGGGGTGGAGAGGGAGGAATAGCACCGGAATCATCCAAGGTGGAGTTTCTAGCGAAAGTTTGAGCAAAGGGTTCAGCTTTGTCAGAGGAAGAAGTGATGGTTGTGCCATCAGAGTAGAAAAGGGGAGGGAAAGACGAGGAAGAATTTTTTTTGGAGAGGTTTTTGGCTAGATGATGATGATGATGATGATGATGATGATGATGATGATGATGATGATGATGATAATAATGATGATGATAATGATGATGATGATGATAATGATGATGATGATAATAATGATGATGATGATGATAATAATGATGATGATGATGATGATGATGATGATGATGATGATGATAATAATGATGATAATGATGATGATGATGATAATAATGATGATGATGATGATGATGAAATGCCAGAAAGCTGGGAATAGCTTACTTATGAAAAAATCTAATAAATTAAAATGTAAACTTGCAAACTAAACAAACCAAAATTGGGACAAGGACAATATAAAGTCAAATTAAATTATCAAAATCGCTATGTGGAAACAACGCTTACCAAAATTAAATTTATGAAATAAAAGAACACAATCCACCACATAGGGTGTACATTACTACATGAGCAAGTTAATCTGTTTCCCAAGCAAACTAATCGCACACATAACAACGCACTATCGTCACGTTCAAGGAATTAGTCAAATTTGGGAAGTCCGGGACGTTCTGGTAAATTTGACTAAACTCTGCATTAATAAAGAAACTACATGTTAAATGTCAAAATATTCATTTAAAATCAAATTTGCAACATGACAAGACATTAACAATAGTACAAAATACAAATATTGATAAGATATCTATATTATTACAAAATAATATATAAAATACAGTACAGCACTCACTAACGATAGTGCTATCGGGTAGGTACTTGTAAGCATAGCATGCCTCAAGTGACCCCTATCAATAACTACCCTACAAATAACCTACATTTATCGCACAAATAAACTAAGGAAATCGCAAAAACAAGCAATTGATACTATCGACAATGAATACATATAATATAAAGACAAATAATTGCAAAATATGAAGTAACAACAGATTTAAACAGAGTTCTCTTTTAACAAGAACAATCAATTTAAAAAAATCATCAATATTAATATTAATAATAGAAAAAGAAAAACAATAAATACAGACAAAAAGTAAGCATAGGTTATACAAGAAACTTCAAGTTAAAAATGCTTGATTAAAATTATTGATGTCAAATTTTAGAATACAGTCACAATAATTGACCCTAAAAAGATTAAATTTATGGAACAATTTACTTGCCTCAAAACCTCTGTCTACTAAGAGTCTGTATAGTAACCTAGCTCTAGCCCAAAAGTCATCTACTTTAGTGCAAATTTTACAAAATCTTATTAATTGGAAATAAAAACAATTATAAGTTATTTTACTATCGATATTACTACTAGGGAAAGGAAAGTTTATTACGTTAAAATTAAAATCATCAACTTTGTGATATACTTTAAGTATGCACTGTTCATTAACAATCTATATTTATATCAAGACAATTTTCAACTTTATAATTTACGTTACATTGTGCGAGGGGAATAGAATTAGGGTAAATAAGTTTAGCAACTTGATTAAAATTTAACAAATTGCAAACGAGAATATCATCAATATATCTACTATTATTACTTAACAATTTAGCAAGTGCTAATTTTTCTGGGATTTTATTTTTCTTGCTACTGTCAACTAAGTCTTTTATATATTTAAATTCTAAAGCAAGCAAGAATAAATCTGCAATTAAAGGGCTAGCATTTCCACCCATAGGAATTCCTAATATTTGTTTGAAAATGTAAGGCCCGAATCTAACATAAGTATTGAAAAGGAGGAATTTAAGGGCATCTTTAAGTTTAGTTCTATCAAAATATACAGAACTAGTGGGAGTAGAGCTAAGTGATGCATTATTAAAATATGTATAAACATTTATGAAATAATTACCATTCCTAACGAACCTGTCAAAGTGAAAATCTATAATAAAGCAAAGCTCTGAACATACTAAATCTAAAGGCAAATTGGTATACAAAGTTGAAAAGTCGAAGCTATGTACCGAGGTAACTTTCGGCATGGTATTTATTTTATCAATAACTTCTAACGAATTGTCAACACTTCAATAATAGTTAATGCCAGTTCTTCTCATGATGGTATTACAATATCTTTTATGAGTACTTTTAATGTATTTTAAGCAAGTCACAATGCCAAGCACAATGAAGACGATACGTAATGGCACTGATAAGATACGAGATAACCCCTTTGAGGACATGATAGAAGTGTATTAGTTGCTTTTGTTTTCCTTTATTCATATATTTTTAAGTTTCCTCGCTAGACCTACATCAAGCTTAAAAAATAAAAAAAAAAATAAAGCCCCCTTCAAGATAAATGTGTACATTTTTCGATAGAAAAATTTCCCGGCCGAAGGCCGGTTCCTCTTAAAATGACAGGCTCGCTATCGCTCGCCAGGAAAAAATCGACACCTAAATGGCACGAAAGGTCTTAATATTGACAAAGAAAAGGGATAAAAGGTCTCACCATCTGCAACAACAACCTTAAGGGGGCCCACCTCGCTTTTTTCTCTTTCTCTCCATCTCTCTTTGGCTTGTATCCATTCAGCCTACTGTTTTAAGACTTTTATCCTCGATTTTTTTCCTGGCGAGCGTAAGCGAGACAGCACATTTTTTTAAATGTTTTTGACAGCAGGCTGAATGTGTACATTTGTACATTGATTTTTCGACCGAATAATGTACAAATTAATTAGAAGGGGGATCTACGGGGTAGTTTTCTAAGCTTGATGGAGGACTAGCAACGAAACTAGAAACATAAATTAATAAATGAATTAATAAATGAATACCGGCCACTAGCCCCTTAAGGGGGGATGGGCCGGTTTTCTGGACCACTTTCTCCCTCATGTTTAGCCCCATTAGTTTTCAGATGCTAAGATGTTTGACCCATTAGTTAGTCGATTTTAAGATCCTTCGCCCCATTTCTTCGTCAATATTTAGACCTTTCATGCTATTTAGGTGTCGATTTTTTCCCTGGCGAACGATAGTGAGCCTATAATGTTGGAATAACCGGTCTTCGGCCGTGAAATTGTTCTACCGAAAAATGTACAAATTAATCTAGAAGGGGGATCTAATGGATGTTTCTTTTTAATTTGATGGAGGTCTAGGGAGAAAACTAAGAAAATAATGAATACATGCAAAAATCGCCCAAAAAGTGAACCATCCCCCCTTCAGGCAAAGTACGACAAAAATACAGTATAGGGAAGTTGGAGCCGTGAACATCGATATTAAAGAGAAACACAATAATAATGTGGGTTTCTGATGGATACAAAGTATTATAATTTGGTTTAATGTGTCTATAAATGTATTATGACCGTATTTTAGCTCATAATTCTGCTAAATATTGATGGCCACAGCTCCAACTTCCTTATAAGCCGAAACTCGCAAGTGGTTAATTAATCTACCGGAGTTGGGGGACACAAGTGGTTAATTAATCTACCGGAGTTGGGGGACACAAGTGGTTAATTAATCTACCGGAGTTGGGGGACACAAGTGGTTAATTAATCTACCGGAGTTGGGGGACACAAGTGGTTAATTAATCTACCGGAGTTGGGGGACACAAGTGGTTAATTAATCTACCGGAGTTGGGGGACACAAGTGGTTAATTAATCTACCGGAGTTGGGGGACACAAGTGGTTAATTAATCTACCGGAGTTGGGGGACACAAGTGGTTAATTAATCTACCGGAGTTGGGGGACACAAGTGGTTAATTAATCTACCGGAGTTGGGGGACACAAGTGGTTAATTAATCTACCGGAGTTGGGGGACACAAGTGGTTAATTAATCTACCGGAGTTGGGGGACACAAGTGGTTAATTAATCTACCGGAGTTGGGGGACACAAGTGGTTAATTAATCTACCGGAGTTGGGGGACACAAGTGGTTAATTAATCTACCGGAGTTGGGGGACACAAGTGGTTAATTAATCTACCGGAGTTGGGGGACACAAGTGGTTAATTAATCTACCGGAGTTGGGGGACACAAGTGGTTAATTAATCTACCGGAGTTGGGGGACACAAGTGGTTAATTAATCTACCGGAGTTGGGGGACACAAGTGGTTAATTAATCTACCGGAGTTGGGGGACACAAGTGGTTAATTAATCTACCGGAGTTGGGGGACACAAGTGGTTAATTAATCTACCGGAGTTGGGGGACACAAGTGGTTAATTAATCTACCGGAGTTGGGGGACACAAGTGGTTAATTAATCTACCGGAGTTGGGGGACACAAGTGGTTAATTAATCTACCGGAGTTGGGGGACACAAGTGGTTAATTAATCTACCGGAGTTGGGGGACACAAGTGGTTAATTAATCTACCGGAGTTGGGGGACACAAGTGGTTAATTAATCTACCGGAGTTGGGGGACACAAGTGGTTAATTAATCTACCGGAGTTGGGGGACACAAGTGGTTAATTAATCTACCGGAGTTGGGGGACACAAGTGGTTAATTAATCTACCGGAGTTGGGGGATACCACATTGAAGGTATCTTCTTATGCCGGTATCACATGAGAGCTTTTATAGTCAACATTCGATGATCAACTTTTTTCTGGCAATATTTCTGGAATATATTACACCGGTATCGGAAACTAGACTGATGCTAGATAAACTTAGGTAACCGATAGTTTTTAAATGTTTACCCCATAAGCTGCCAGACCAGTGTTGAGGATAAATGTTGAGGGAAAAAGCGCTTGTGTGATACCGACTTTATTCCCCCCACTACTTTTGTTTAGGTTTACGTAGACTAATAACACACATAACAAAGCCACTCCAACAGCTTCCCCTCTCTCCAACACCCCTCCTCCCCTCTCTACACACTTCAGAAAATTGGAAAAGTAGAAAATAGCTACGAGGTGCCGTTGTAAAGGCTTATCCCTCAATACCTTCACCTGACTTACACAAACTAATAACACATATACCAAAGCCACTCCAACAGCTTCCTCTCTCTCCAACACCCCTTCTCCCCTCTCTACACACTTCAGAACATAGGAAAAGTAGAAAGTAGCTACGAGGTGCCGTTGTAAAGGCTTATCCCTCAATACCTTCACCAACACACATAAAAAAGCCACTCCAACAGCTTCCTCTCTCTCCAACACCTCTTC
Source organism: Paralithodes platypus (assembly GCA_032716605.1). Taxonomy (NCBI): domain Eukaryota; kingdom Metazoa; phylum Arthropoda; class Malacostraca; order Decapoda; family Lithodidae; genus Paralithodes; species Paralithodes platypus. Next base: position 9,773,150 of record CM064544.1, on the reverse strand, counting down.
TCCCCTCTCTACACACTTCAGAACATAGGAAAAGTAGAAAGTAGCTACGAGGTGCCGTTGTAAAGGCCTATCCCTCAATACCTTCACCTGACCTGACCTGAGGTAAGCAGGGTCATGACACGTTGTAGCAGTTTCTTCTGGCTAGTGTTAGACGATTTTTATAGATGAATGAAGACGATACTTAAGGGGGTAGTACTCGCTTTTTCTGGACCCCCTTCTCCCTCATGTTTAGCATATTAGTTTTGAGGTTTTAACACCTTATTGGCGGCCAAGCGGTCTATTTGACCGTACCGCACAGCGTTTTTTTTTTACCCTAAATAGGGTTGTTTATGTGATCATTTTCATGCCTAAATAAGACCCAGAGTGTAAAAAAAGTATCTATCCCTGAAAGGGCGTAAACAGAGCTTTCCAATGACACCCGAACCATCCTTGTACGACCACTGGTTCTCTTGCAACGATCGTGCAACACGAGTGCAAAAACCCTGAAATAAGGTAAATTCCTTACATAATTCCCTGTGTAGCGAGTGAGAAAGGGGGGAGGAAAGTAGAATACAGTTCAGTATGTCCACCGCGGTGGTGGGGAGCGGTCATAGGGTTGCTACGCTCGTCCCACCGCTCAGCTCTCTCTCTCAGCAACATTACGTGCTGAAAATGGCGTCGACAGATGTCGTGCACCGCCACATAGTCCAAATTTATTTCACTCGACATAGGTCGTGCGCCGCCAGTTAAGGGTTAAGATGTTCGTTCCATTGGTATGGCGATTATGAGACCTTTCGCTTCATTTTCGTATCAATATTAAGACCTTTCGTGCCCCTTTAGGTGTCGATTTTTTCCTGGCGAGCGAAAGCGAGCCTCTAATTTTAGAAGGAACAATTTTTTCTGGTTATTATAGACGATATTATAAAACGTAAATCCAATCTATACCAAAAAACAAGCCAATTAAAATAAAAAAAAATAAAAAAAAAAGATAAATAAACAAGGTAGTTAATTAAGGAGGGTGACCTGCCTTTTTTCTCTCCTTCTCTCCCTCTCTCTCTAGTATCCATTCGGCCCCATTCAGCCTACTGTTTTAAAACGTTTACCCCCATCCAGGTGTCAATATTTTCCTGGCGAGCGGTAGCGAGCTAAATTTGTACAATTTTCGGTAGAAAAATGTCTCCGGCGAAGCTGGATTTCTCCATACAATGCTGGCTCGCTATCGCTCGCCAGAAAGAAATCGATACCTGGATGGGGATAAACGTCTTAAAACAGTTGGCTGAATGGGGCCGAATGGATACAAGCCAGGGAAAGAGAGAAAAGGAGAGAAAGATAAAAAAAAAAAAAACGGTGACCCCCCTTAAGTGTTGGCGGGTGTACAGTTGGCCACAGGAATTTGAACACACTATAGACCATTCACTATTAATAGTCTAATTTATATATTTCACTCCCAACACCAAACACCTCCCAATGAAATGAATGAAAGCGTGTGATCCTACCGGGATTCGAACCTAGGTTACCACATACAGATCTTAAACACTCTAACCATTACACCATCAAGACAGTTATAAGTACGGTCGGCCTAATAAGTGATGTCTCGGCACCAAGTATGTTTTGATCAATAATAATTATTGGCATCAGCAATATCTAAGCTTCATTTCTTCATATCGAGTGAAATATACAAACATGTTCCTACACTTACCCACCCTATTCAACATATGACAGACATTAATACAGCACAGAGCAAGCCAAACGTAATGACAGCTGGGCATGACTTATTAGCGCGACTGTACAGCACATGACCACGACTGATAACCATTTATCGAATACTGGATGGTAATCTAATCATGCACTGTACTCAACTGCAATTAAGGGAGCCCACCTCGCTTTTTTCTCTTTCTCTCCCTCTCTCTTTGGCTTGTATCCATTCAGCCCCATTCAGCCTACTGTTTTAAGACGTTTACCCCTATCTAGGTGTCAATATTTTCCTGGCGAGCGGTAGCGACCCAGAATATATATATTTTTGTTTCGACAGCAAGCTAAGTTTGTACATTTTTCGATAGAAAAATTTCTCCATACCAGAAATCGACACCTGGATGGGGATAAACGTCTTAAAACAGTTGGCTGAATGAGGCCGAATGGATACAAGTCAGGGAAAGAGAGAAAATGAGAGAAATATAAAAAAAAGCCGGTGACCCCCCTTAAGTGATAATTCTTTACAACGTACAGTACGTATAACATAATTCAACCGAGTGTTCATTTTCACAACATACGTATAACATAATTCAACCGAGTGTTCATTTTCACAACATACGTATAACATAATTCAACCGAGTGTTCATTTTCACAACATACGTATAACATAATTCAACCGAGTGTTCATTTTCACAACATACGTATAACATAATTCCGAAATGATTCCAGAAAGCGTGATCTTGTGAGTCTGTCTTTATTTATAGAAGCCACGTATTGTATATCTCACTTGTTTGTGACACGTACCCCACACAGAACGTTTTGGCGCCAAGTATTTAAGGAGAGAAGACATTTGGCGCGCATTTTTAGTTGCGCCAAGTATTTTAAAGAGAGGAGACATTTGGTGCGCATTTTAGTTGTGTCCGTCGCCCCATATCGTACGGATTCTTCTCTGGCTCTCAAGTAAGCTATTGTATTTCGCAGTTTTAAGACGTTCTACCCCATTAGTTTGTCGTTTTATTTAAATGCTTTACCATGGCTATAACCTTGGCTATATTATAAGGTTTTGCCACATTGGCGTGCCGATTAATTAATAGATGCTTCGCCCCATTTAAATGTTGATTTATTTCTCAGCGAACGATAGCGAGCTTGCATTTAAAGATAAACTGGCCTTTTATCCAGGACTATATGCTACCGAAAATGTACAAATTTAGCTTATGGAGAGGGGGGGGGGCGGTGTTTATAGTATGGATAAGGGCCTAGGGTGCTAAAACAAAAAATATAAATTAAAAACAAATTAAAATTAGTCGAATTTTCAAAGAAATCCTGTCAACCCTCAGGTCAGGTCAGGGGCCCAACCTGTGTGGTTCAAACAAATGGGGGCCCAGCTTGTGTGATTCAAATAAATGGGGGCCCAGCTTGTGTGGTTCAAACATATGGGGGCCCAGCTTGTTTGTTTCAGACATATGGGGGCCCAGCTTGTGTAGTTCAGACAAATGGGGGCCCAGCTTGTGTGTTTCAGACATATGGGGGCCCAGCTTGTACAGTTCAGACATATGGGGGTCCAGCTTGTGTGGTTCAGACACATGGGGGCCCAGCTTGTGTGGTTCAGAAATATGGGGGCCTAGCTTGTGCAGTTCAGACATATGGGGGCCCAATTTGTACAGTTCAGACATATGGGGGCCCAGCTTGTGTGGTTCAGACATATGGGGGCCCAGTTTGTGTAGTTCAGACATATGGGGGCCCAGCATCTGTGTTTCAGACATGGGGGCCCAGCTTGTACAGTTCAGACATATGGGGGCCCAGCTTGTGTGGTTCAAACATATCGGGGCCCAGCTTCTACAGTTCAGACATATGGGGGCCCAACTTGTGTGGTTCAGACATATGGGGGCCCAGCTTGTACAGTTCAGACATATGGGGGCCCAGCTTCTGTGGTTCAGACATATGGGGGCCCAGCTTGTTTGGATCAGATATATTGGGGCCCAGCTTGTGTGGTTCAGACATATGGGGCCCAATTTGTACAGTTCAGACATATGGGGGCCCAGTTTGTGTGGTTCAGACATATGGGGGCCCAGCTTGTGTGGATCAGACATATGGAGGCCCAGCTTGTGTGGTTCAGACATATGGGGCCCAATTTGTACAGTTCAGACATATGGGGGCCCAGTTTGTGTGGTTCAGACATATGGGGGCCCAGCTTGTGTGGATCAGACATATGGGGGCCCAGCTTGTGTGGTTCAGACATATGGGGGCCCAGCTTGTGTGGTTTAGACATATGAGGGCCCAGCTTGTGTGGTTCAGACATATGGGGCCCAGCTTGTGTGGTTCAGACATATGGGGCCCAGCTTGTGTGGTTCAGACATATGGGGGCCCAGCTTGTGTGGATCAGATATATGGGGGCCCAGCTTGTGTGGTTCAGACATATGGGGCCCAATTTGTACAGTTCAGACATATGGGGGCCCAGCTTGTGTGGTTCAGACATATGGGGGCCCAGCTTGTGTGATTCAGACATATGGGGACCCAGCTTGTGTGGTTCAGACATATGGGGCCCAATTTGTACAGTTCAGACATATGGGGGCCCAGCTTGTGTGGTTCAGACATATGGGGGCCCAATTTGTACAGTTCAGACATATGGGGGCCCAGCTTGTGTGGTTCAGACATACGGGGGCCCAGCTTGTGTGGTTCAGACATATGGGGGCCCAGCTTGTACAGTTCAGACATTATGGGGGCCCAATTTGTGTGGGTCAGACATATGGGGCCCAATTTGTACAGTTCAGACATATGGGGGCCCAATTTGTACAGTTCAGACATATGGGGGCCCAGCTTGTGTGGTTCAGACATATGGGGGCCCAGCTTGTGTGGTTCAGACATATGGGGGCCCAGCTTGTACAGTTCAGACATTATGGGGGCCCAATTTGTGTGGGTCAGACATATGGGGCCCAATTTGTACAGTTCAGACATATGGGGGCCCAATTTGTACAGTTCAGACATATGGGGGCCCAGCTTGTGTGGTTCAGACATATGGGGGCCCAATTTGTGTGGTTCAGAAGTATGGGGGCCCAATTTGTACAGTTCAGACATATGGGGGCCCAATTTGTACACATCTTAACCCTTTCAACACGATGAAGTAAAATTCGTCTCATTCTGGTTACCATTAAGGGGAGATGGGTCGGTTGTCTGGCCCCCCTTCTCCCTCATGTTTAGCCCCATTAGTTTTCAAATTTCATGATGTTCGGCTCTTTAGTTTGTCGATTTTAAGACCTTTTGTCTACCGCTCGCCAGGAAAATATTGACACCTGGATGGGGGTAAAAGTCTTAAAACAGTAGGCTGAATGGGGCCGTATGAATACAAGCAAAAGAGAGACTGAAAGAAAGAGAAAAAAGTGAGGTGGGCTCCCGTAATGATAGCCAGAATAAAGTGATATAGATGAATCATGGTATATCTGAGAGGGTTAGGGGAAATTGGTCGTTTTTCTGGTCCCCCTTTTCCCTCATGTTTAGCCCCATATGTTTTCAGATTAGAAGACGTTCGGCCCATTAGTTTGGCGATTTCAAGACCTTTCGCCTCATTTCTTTGTCAATATTAAATTCTTTCGTGCTATTTAGGTGTCGATTATTTTCTTGGTCTGTAAATTTGGAAGAACCAGCCTTCGACCGGGACATTTTTCAACCGAAAAATGTACAAATTAATCTAGAAGGGGGATCTAATGAGTGTTAATTTTTAAGTTTGATGGAGATCTAGAGAGGAAACAAAAAAAAATATTAAATATATGAAAACATCCACCACTTTTCATTTCAGTCAACGCTAAGCAACATGGACCACCGAGATTTCGTCGGCTATCCTTCTGGAGATGAAGATTCTGACAATGACATACTCGGTGCCGTAAGCCAAGGAGTAACCCAGATGCCGAGCACTTCAACATTATCTACCAGCAACAGTGAATTTGAGAGCGACGAAAAACCTGTGCTGGATAACTCCTGCACATATAGCAAACCGGAACTCAACAGAACGCGAAAAACAAACCACTGGATATGCACGGTCCAGCTCATGGATATCAAAATACCTGGCAAAGTTCAAAGCGGCAATGACCAGCCTCGCTATCTAAATGATAAAGAGGTAAACCTTGTGGATGAATACTTGAAGAAGTTTGTGGAGGAGTACTACAACAAGGAGGGCTATCTTATGCGACACCACAATAAAAGTGTAATCCTATGGATGGCTGGTGCACAATTTGTTTACCATCCGAAAGAGCAGCATGTGATTGGATTGGTGATCCTGAGAGGGGCGAACAAATCACAAACTCTCTCCCCCAATTATCACTTGCGCTGACCCCTCTGGTTTTCAAAGACCACCACAAGGTCTATTTTGGCAGTGGCTACCCGATACGCATTGAGGATGAGGTGTGTAAACAGGGCAATTCTCTTAGATCCCTACTTAATAACTGGGTGGATAACAACTTCACCAACAGCCTACATTGGATCATCCCTCCTGTTCATGAGATGGATTCAGTGTTGAAGAAAATCCACACCTACATAGACAACATGCAGGCCATCTTGGAACAGTCGGGCAGAAAAAGTCTCTATGAGGAGCCCATAATCATGGCCACGCCAGAGAAGAAAAAGGGTAAGGATTTAATTGTTATTGTTACGCTGGCCAGCTTGCCAGAATGTACTCGTAACTTGCTAGCGCTCGCCAGGGCAGTGAAATGGGCTATAATAATCGTAGAACGATGTCCTTTCTTTCTTAGTGTTCATGTTATCACAGACAGATCAGTGGTGGTCTTTATTCTTGTCTGTGACACTTGGAAGTATTTTATATCATTGATAGAGTATAAGATAATTATGTAGTGTGAATTGTAAGGAGAAAGAGAACGAGAAGGAGCAGCGAGGTGGTAATATGTGCGTATGTATGTACGTGTGCCTCCCTCGCTCGGGCGGAGGTTCCCACGCTCGTGATTGGTCAGCTGGCCTGACGCGTCATATGACACCATGACGTAGTCGTCTGTGATTGGGGGCCACTGTCCTAGTAGGGTGGTGCGGGCATCCTTCTTGCGTGTCTCTTCAGAGCTTGGTATGGCGTGCTTGGTCCTAGACATCCCTTGCAATCTGTCCCCAATCTAACCCGCTTTACTACTGTTTCTCTCTCTGAACTTCTTCTTTTCAATACTTCTCATCTTTATTCATTTACTTATCCCTTCTGGTTCTCCATACGACTTCCATAGTCGGCCAGTCGTATTACCAGCACCAGTTCTCACATATATGTTTTGCACTAGCTTTAGGGATTATTAGAGTCATAATCACATGGTATCATAGTATTGAGGTGCTTCTAATTATTGAGTTGTTCTTTCCTACTATTTAATGCTAGACAGTGGAGGGTATCCTTTGTCGTTGTCTGAGTTATGTATGTGGCAAGTCAGAGCCTGTACGACTTTGACGAAGCTAGGTAGCCTGTAACCCTTGTGCATATTTTTCCTTTGCGAGTGTAGCAGCATACAAGCGAAGGGCTTTTGCCTACTCTTGCTCGTATGCTTGCTACCTCATTTTGTTGACCTTTGTGGAGCGCCAGGGTAAGACCAGATACATGAGATCTGGACTTACCAAGAGAGCCTCCTAGTCACTTAACGTAACATAAGGGAAATCTGTTCAAGGGGAGACAGTAGGCTATGAGCATGCTTGCACTCTGCCTAGGTTCCTGGTACCTTTTATGCCACTGCTAGACTTTATTAGTGAGAAAGACAGCATTGTGTTTATTAACTTTAATTGCGTATGCTTTAGGAATCATTCACGCCTTATTTTAGCCTAGGTTGATGCATAGTGCACAACCCAGTTTGGCTGTTACGTTGGCTAAGGAAGTACTGTTTTGAGTGGCTATTATTTACTAGTGGCCCCTCCATCATTGACGAACATGCCTATTACATAAGGCACCCTGTTCAAACACTCATCCGCCGTAGTTTGAATCTACCGCGCAGAGCATTTAAAATTTGAGGAGCCTTCATCATGAGCGCACGCGACCTCACTCATGGCTTCAGTCATTATGAATTGGGTTCTCACTACGAAAAAACTTCGTAAAAAATAAAAATAAAAAGAAAATAAGAATAACTATTCAATAAGCTTTCCATCATATCGTGGATGTACTTGTGTGGATCTTTTGACCAGACGCTACTGCAGGCGTCATTCTTCCTTCTCTGCTCTGCGCTCAGCCTGCCCGGACGTGTCTCCCCACGCTCCGCGGGTTCCGCATTTGTTGCGTCCCTAGTGAGTTTTTTCTCATTTGTTTACTCCGGGATGTATCGAGTAAGGTTAGGATATGCGTAGCAGGAGTGTCCTGGGCTAGTTGCCTGCAGTGCAGTGTATTTTGGGTCGTGTGTTTGGGGCATCTATTTCGGATGTACCCTCGTGGTCCTGTTGTGGACAGGTGAACTTTTTCACAGTTAGCTAGCTTTGTGATGCAGGCGGCTCTCATTACGCGTTATTGCTTCCTTTTATCTTTCTGATGAGGTAGCTTATTTTTGCTGACGTTCCCAGCGGTTTTTTTTCTTCACTTAGTGAAGTTTTTTCTGGGTCCCGAGTCAGTTCTTCCCTTTGCCGGAAGTATTTGCTACAGTGGTGTGTTGGCCGTGGTTCCTGTTGTGATATAATTCAGTGCTTTTTGTTTATATTCCGACATGTTACTGTTATCCGTCTGCCTAGGCCTAGCCAGCCTCTCGTAGCTTTACCACATATCTATCTATCTATCTATATACTCAGGCCCAATCCCCATTTTGGGGGTAGCCGACTCAAGACAGAGCAAGAACAGGGAAAACACAAAAACAACATAAAACAAAAAATAAACACAGATAAAAAACACAAACTCTCACACATCCAGGTCACCCAGGAGAAGACCCAGAGACCAGGGTTACCAAGGTCGCTCCAGCACTCCCCCGGCCCCTGACCACCCGGAGAGGTTCCGATCTCGGCAGGCAGACATGCAGCGGAGCCAAAGCCACAAGCCCTCCCACCACACTTCCAGGCACACCCTTCATATTAATCGTCTCCCCGGGCCAGGCGCCTGATGGACTATTATCTAGTCCAACTTGCGCCCGACCCCTTACTCCAAATGACCACGTGTTCACTCAACTATTCACAAGCATTCTCCATTCACTCCTGTCCACCACCACTTCCCCTGCCTGATCTATAGTCATTCCTCTATCATCCAAAGCCTTTCTTACACAGTCTCTCCATCTCAATGGGGGTCTTCCTGCCCTTCTATCTCCCCTTGTACCTGACTCACATATTCTCTTTGTAAGCCTTTCATCTCCCATTCGTTCAACATGACCATACCAGCTCAGCACCCTTCTGTCTACTCTGGCTGACAAATGTTCCTGCTGCCCCACTCTCCTACATATCTCTTCATTCCTCAATCTGTCTCTACGGGTAACTCCACACATACTCCTCAAGCAGCTCATCTCCATCACATCCAGCCCTCTTTTCTCCTTTTTCTTCAGAGCCCATGTCTCAGCCCCATACATCACTGTTGGCACAACAATTCCTTGATACAGTGCACTTTTTACTTTCACTCCGAGATTTCTCGTCTTCCACATACTTCCCATTGCTCCGAAAACCTTCCTTCCTTCACACACTCTCTGTTTTACCTCCACTTCCATACCTCCACTCCTGCTTATCGTTCCTCCTAGATATTTAAAACGCTCTACTTGTTCCAATATTTCCCCATCCAGCCTCACATCTAGATTCACCCTATGCTCTCCCCTATTACACACCATTACTTTACTTTTATTGACGTTCACCTTCAGTTTCCTCCTTCCACAAACCACACCAAATTCTTTGACTACCCGCTGCAGTTTCTCATCAGAATCCGCCACCAATGCTGTGTCATCAGCGAACAGCAACTGATTCAACTCCCAATCTCTACCATTCTTTCCTACTAAATCCAATCCTCTTCCCATAGTTCTCCTTTTCACCTCCCTCATCACACCATCCATAAACATATTAAACAGCCATGGTGACATTACACAACCCTGTCGCAAACCTACCTTTACCTCAAACCATTCACTCAACTCACCATTTCCTACTCTCACACATGCTCTGCTCCCTTCATAAAAACTCTTAACTGCTTATAACAAATTTCCTCCTATTTCATAAATCCTTAACACCTTCCACATTGCTTCACGGTCCACACGATCATACGCTTTTTCCAAGTCCATAAAAGCCCAAAATATCTCCTTATGCTTCTCTAAATACTTCTCGCATAACTGTCTTACTGCAAACATCTGATCCACGCACCCTCTTCCCCTCCTAAAACCGCACTGTTCTTCTCCTATTGCAACTTCCGTACACTTTATTATCCTCTCTATCAACACCCTGCCATACAGCTTTCCAACCACTGACAATAAACTAATACCTCTATAACTTGAACACTCCTGCCGATCTCCCTTCCCCTTGTACAACGGCACAATACATGCACTCTTCCAGTCTATTGGTACCATTGGCACAGCAAAGCACACATTAAAAAGTCTCACCAACCAATCTATTATCACATCTCCACCCTTCTTTATACACTCCACAGCAATACCATCCAAACCTTCTGCTTTTCCCGCTCTCATTTGTTTCACTGCTTCTTTCACCTCATTTTCCTCAATCCTTTCATTCATTCCCTGCCACCTGGGTGGCCTGGGTAACCTATCTCCATCCACCTCTGCTTCAATCACTGCTTCTCTTCCATCTCTTGTATTTAACAAAGATTCAAAATACTCGGCATAGCTTTTCCTCACTTCAACTGGTTCCACTAGTAATTCTCCATTTTCATATTTCACTGACTCTTCCCTCTTTTGTCCTCCTTTCGGTTCTCTCAACGGGGTTCAGCTAACTGTGAAGTTGGACCGGTTGTAAGTCTAACGTTTAATCTTGGAGGGCAACAAATTTTTCCCACTATTACCGGCAGGGATAGTATGGCCTATCCCAACGTTATTACACAACTTACTAGCGGTTTGGGCGACGAGAGAAATGTTGCACGGAGTCATGTCATGAACCTCTCCTCCGCCGTCGGTATGGGTGGACATGGATGCGTCAGGAACGATAGGTTGGGGCTTTTAGTCAAACCTCGGGCATCAGGGTCAAAGGTTTTGGTCCCATTTAGAAATCTTCCACATCAATGTCAAAGACTTACTAGTCCCCTTATCTGTCCTTCAGGCTCACGGCTCTGCTTTACGGGGCAAGTCGGTGGCCTTCAGAATGGACAATCTGAATGCGGTTCACTGTATTCAGAAACAAGGGTCAATGAGATCTCGGAAGTGGCTAAACGTGTCAGAAAAGATTTTTATACTAGCCAACAGGCTGGACATTCATCTTCACGCATCTTATCTTCCAGGTGTAGCAAACGTCTGGGCAGACGCTCTGTCTCAGAGACAAAGCACAACAGTAGAATGGGCGCTCTTGCGTGTGCGGAGCTTTACCATCCACAAGTGGATTTGTTTGCGTCTGAGAAGACTCACAAACTCCCACTGTACCTCACCCGCTGGACGATAACGCCGGCGGGCGGACCTGACGCTCTGATGACGGACGAGAACAGGTTGAGTTCCATTTATCTATTTTCCGCCGCCAGACGCGTCTCTAATGTGCTACGTAGTCAACAAACTACAGGATTAGCGAGGCGTAGTCTCGCTAATCGCGCCCCTGTGGCCGGCGCAGTGTGGTACCGGCATTTGAACAAGTGGTGCCCGCACCCAGTGTCACTCCCGGTCGGGTTGTTCCACTTAGAACACAATTGGCAATCTAGAAACCTCGCGGACTTGTTCATTATGGACATTCAGAAGGCCAAGTGGCTAGCACCATATGGTAGCGACGTGACCAAGATATTCACGAATCAATATACCCAGTCTACAAAGCGACAGTTTCAATCGCATTGGCAAGCTTTTACGTCTTGGATTCTTAGAACAAAACAAACTGTGCCCTCGGTGGCGTTGGTTGTTAATTATTTAATTTATCTGTTCATGCAGAAACATTTATCTGAAAGTGATTTATGTGGGCAGGTTTTAAACTCCGCCCACCTCCCCGTCAACTCAGGCCTACATGGTCTCTGGACAAAGCATCGTCGTTATTCTCGTTCCCGTATGTACCAAAGACTGCAGATTTTACAAAAGGGCAGTATTCCTTATGGCTTTGGCTACCGGGAACAGAGTATCTGAGCTGGCGGCGATGAGCAACGCACCTAATTGCCTCAGGTTTGATAGGCTTCATTAGTGTATTCACATTGCACCTTCCCCAGGATTCATAGCCAAGAATGAGCACAGTGAACACGTGTTTTCAGAGTTCACGGTGCCGGCGTTAAAAAGGGGAAAGGTGCACCATCTTTTTTGCCCAGTGCAAGCTCTAACCAAATATTTAAGAGTGGCACCTCTAAATCACCAGGGTGCTTTATGGGTCGCAAGTCCGGGTGAACGCTTGATGGAGCGTACACTGGCTTCTCTCTTGGTCGAGGACTTTAAAGAGAAGAATCCCGGCGTTGTGGGTAAGACCCACGATTTACGCAAGGGGACAGCCTCTTTACTTTTCCTTAATAATCTTTCGGTGGAAGTTATTAAGTCCACACAGTTGTGGGCCTCTAATCAGGAGTTTTTGACTCGATACCTTTCAGTAGCTCTGGACAAACCTTCCTTGCCATGTATAGCTTTACGGCAGAGGGTCTAGGTGGCCCTTTTAGTCACGTTTTGTTTAATTTCAAGAAAAAGGGGGGGGAGGGTGCAGTCAGTGTGACATAGGACACCCTAGACCCCTCCGGAGTATGTGTTCGGAACATACGAGCTGTGATACTGGTTGTAGGCATTGTATTATAAAATTTCTCTGTAGTATTCATTGCAGGAAATTGTGCTAAAGGCCAATAGTAGTGTTACAACAATTCTTGTTGTAAGTAGATTTGGCTGTGAAGCAATAGAGTTTTGAGAAATCTCGGTAGTTGCAACTACGACTTTTAATTTTGAAGTAATTACTTCTGCATAAGTACACGAGTTCAGTACTTCTACGAATGTATAAGAATTCATTTATGTTTGGTTATATTTTTAGGAATATATCCACTAGTTAATGGGGTTTATATGTGCACATGTAAACTTATAAGTTTTTAGTTTTCACCACTTACTTTAAGTGGGGTGCCTTCTTAACTAGCAGATCTGTGCGCAGAGTCTCAGAGTTAACCCTTTTTCAAGCAGGCTTCTTTGAAGCACGCTCCTGCTTGTACCCCTTTTTGAAGATTTAGGCTGTATAAAGTTTATGCACCCGAATATATCTTTTTTACAAAAGTAAGAATACTATGTGGTTGTTTGATTATCTGCTTTTCTAGAGTTATGATATGATTACGAATGTCCCCCTCCAGTCTTAGAAATCAGGCATGTTCGTCAATGATGGAGGGGCCACTAATAAATTATAGGTTTGACTCCTGTAAGGAGATAAAGAAAACCTAATATTTAGTGGTGCCCCCGTAATCATTGACGACTGGGGCCCTCCCGACCATCCCCTTCCCATTCGTTGATGTATTAAGGATTTTGGTTTACTTGATATGTCAGTGAAGGAAGAATGACGCCTGCAGTAGCGTCTGGTCAAAAGATCCACACAAGTACATCCACGATATGATGGAAAGCTTATTGAATAGTTATTCTTATTTTCTTTTTGTTTTTATTTTTTACGAAGTTTTTCGTAGTGAGAACCCAATTCATAATGACTGAAGCCATGAGTGAGGTCGCGTGCGCTCATGATGAAGGCTCCTCAAATTTTAAATGCTCTGCGCGGTAGATTCAAACTACGGCGGATGAGTGTTTGAAGAGGGTGCCTTATGTAATAGGCATGTTCGTCAATGATTACGGGGCCACTACTAAATATTAGGTTTTCTTTATATCTTTACAGGAGTCAAACCTATAATTAGTGCTGTCACAGAGTTGTTGCACTCCCTTGTTTTATATATATGTATCCTACTTCTATCTATCTATTGCCTGACGCCGTGATCCCCGAAGGTGTGGCCACGAACGAACCGCCCCCATGCACCTCTGTCCCCAGTCAGTCGACGCCCCTCCCCCCAACCAGCACCGCCTTCGTTCATGTAGTTCCTCACTCCATCCTTCCACCTCATATTCGGTCTACCTCTCCCCCTCTGTCCCTCCACCTCGCTCTCGTACACCCTCTTAGTCATTCTCTCGCTTTCCATACGTTCCATATGGCCGAACCATCTCAAGTTGTTCCTTTTCACACTTTCCAGCACATCTACCTCCACACCACACCTCCTTCTTACTTCCTCATTAGTCTGTCTATCCCTCCATGTAACTCCGCACGCACTCCTTAAGTAATTCATTTCCACTGCTCTCACTCTTGGTCTGAGTCTCTCAACCAACGTCCATGCTTCGCTTCCGTAAGTCAGTGTCGGGATTACCACACTGTCATGCAAGGTCTTCTTCACTTCCATACTGACCACCCTATTTCTTGTTACTGCTTTTAGCGTTCCTACAACCCTCTTCCCCTGTTGTACCCTCTCCCGCACCTCTTCATCCATAGTCCCATCTTTACTCAACACACTGCCCAGATACTTAAAAGAGTTGACGATCTCCATAGCCTGACCGTTCAGCTTCACCTCACACTCTGTGACTTCACCCCTTTCGAAGACCATAACCTTGTTCTTCCCCGTATTTACCTTCAAATTCCGTTTTTCGCACACTGTTCCAAACTCATTTACCAGACCCTGCAACTCCCATTCATTATCACTCATCAGAACTGTATCATCCGCAAACAGCAGTATAGGTAGCTTCCACTCAATTCCCTCCCTTTTCAGCGATACACCAACATCCACTGCACTTGATAGTATTTCTTTCATAACTCCATCCATATATACAGTAAACAACCACGGGGACATCACACACCCCTGTTTCAAACCAACATTCAGGTCAAAGAACTCGCTCTGCTAACTCTCCACACGTACTGCCGCCTTTGCACCCTCATACATGCTCTTCACTGCTTTCAGCAACTTGCCCTCTACTCCGTATATTCTAAGTACTTTCCACAAACCTTCTCTATCCACTCTGTCATAGGCCTTCTCCAAGTCCATAAAGGCAACATACACCTTTTGTTTCTTCTCCAGATACTTCTCCACAACACAATTAAGGGTAAAAATCTGATCTACACATCCTCTTCCCTTCCTAAAACCTCCCTGCTCGTCGCCTATCCATTTCTCCATTCTCACTCTCACTCTCTCAATCACTACCCTACTGTATACCTTCCCTACTACGCTTAGAAGACATATTCCTCGGTGGTTACCACACACTCCTCTTTCCCCTTTGCCCTTATATAGGGGGACTATTATGTCAGTCTTCCAGTCATCGGGTGCACTCCCCTTCTCCCATGCTAGTTTGCACATTTTCCATACCCATTCTATCACTATCTCACCACCATACCTCAACATTTCCCCACACACTCCATCTGTTCCTGGTGCTTTCCCCAACTTCACTCTTTTCATGGCTTCCGACACTTCTGACCTCCTGATCCCCACCTCCTCCTCCACTACTTCTCTTCTTCTCCCTCCCATACCATATCCAGCTATGTTTGCTGGCTCTTCATTCCTTTCATTTAGCAACTCACTGAAGTACTCCCTCCATCTTTCGACTCTCTCTTGCTTCTCGGCTAGCATTCTCCCATTCTTATCTTTCACACCCTTACTGTTTCCCTTGCTACCTTCCCTAACTTTCTTGACTTCTTTCCAGAACAGTTTCTTACTCTCCCTCCATTTTACACTCAGATTCCTTCCAAATTCCTCATCTACTCTTCTTACTTTCCTTCACTACTCTCTTCACCACCCTCTTACTCTCCACGTACCTCGCTCGTTTCTGTCTCTCGGAATCTTCATTCCCTCTACTACCCAACCACTCTCTATATGCTTTCTTCTTTTCTTCCACAGCTATTCTTACCTCTTCTGTCCACCATGCTGTACCTTTCACTCCCCTCCCTCTTCTCCTCACTCCACACACCTCCTCACATGCTGCACAGATCTCATCCTTAAACACCTTGCTCATCTCTTCCAATTCCTCCATAACTTCCAGGTCGAACCCACCTAGTCGTCTTTCCACTGCTCTCCTGTACTCCTCCCTGACTTCCTCCTCCTGCAACCTCTCCACCCTCCTCACCATTCCACCCTCCTCTCGCCTCCCTCCCGCTCTCCTCACCCACTTCTTTTGTATCCTAACCTTAGCTACCACTACATAATGATCAGACAGACCCCCTCCAATACCCCTATACACCCTAGCATCCATCACAGATTTCTTCATTCGTTCATCCACACATACATAATCAATCAATGACTTTCGTTCCACCACTGTCTTATCCTTCATCGTCAACATCCGTTTCCACGTGTACCTGTGGATCATTCTGTGTCGGAAGAAGGTGTTGGCTATCCACAGCCTCCTCCCCACACATACGTCCACAAGTGCACTACCATTCCCATTCACCTCTGATGGTACCCCCCACCCTCCCACCACTCCCTCAACTTTCCTATCACCCACCTTACCATTCATCCTACTTGTTGGTGTATTTAAGATACACGCTTTGGTGTCCTGCCCCTGCATTATTTCTGTTCTATATTCGACGAGCATCTTAGAGCATCAGACGTTTTCAGAAGATTCCTTATCTGATTGCTGTAGGACTAGACTTCCAGTGTTTTCATAGAGCATTAAAGAGTTTAGTGTTGAGTTCAGACTCACACTAAAGTTAACGTAATCATATACTCCTTTATTAAATCTTGTTATAGTTTATTTAACCCACTGAGCCCCAGCGACGCAAACAGTGCGTCGGTAATGTATGTAACGCTAAACCCCAGCGACGCCTCGTTTGCGTCAGTGTTACTCCGGTCCCAATTACTTCGGTCCTATGGCACCTAGAGGGCTCAGATTTGTATGGGAACTGTGTAAGTATCCCACGCACCCATGCCGATGGTTGAAAACTCTCAAAGTCCAACCGCGTGCACATGAGCACGCAAAAACATGTTTTTTTTGGGAAATTGCCTTCAATTTTTTACTCTTGTAAAATCCGTTTTCGGGGGGACCTCTGTAGGACCATTTGTTGAGCTTTTTGATCGTTTTTTCGTGGTTTTTCCTTCATTCCTAACCCATTCGCTATTGTTTCTGGGAAAACAAAAATCAGAATCAGCCGGTCCTGGGTGGTACATTTATAAATATTTAGTTGGTACTCAGCGGGTTAAGCATTGTTATTACTTGAGAGCATTTTATTAACGTAAAGTACTCCTGTTGTGAGTAGGCTTTGCCGTCACCGGAAAGCCTTTGTAGAAGTGCACTAAAACCCAGTTAATTGATACCCCGTTATCCAGTAGATTAACTCTGGAGGGTTTAAGTGTTTTGTTCACCGGTGTAATAGTTCGAGGGTTTGGAATTAGCGTACCGTTGTTGCAGATATAGCCTATCTTCTAGTCCATTATTAAGTGCCCTTGTTTATTTCGTAGTGCCGGTCATAACATTATATAATTATTATCATTACTATTATAATTATTTGTATTAATTTGATTTAAAATAATGAATCTGACTCAATGCAATGGTAGGCACTGTGGGAACTATTCTGACTCCATGGGAAACATTCATATATACTGTACATACTTTGGTTTAACATAATTTACCATTACGTTGTAATGGCTCAGTCGCTCAGACGGGGTTGCAGGCTGCAGCAATTGACCACTTGCGAGTTTTGTTCTTTAAGGAAGTTGGAGCAGTAGACATCAATATTTAGCAGAATGAACAGCTAAAATACAGTTGTAGTGCATCTATCAATATATAAAACCCAATTCCACATATTTGTGCTTGCCCCATGGTGATAATACTGGTGAATTTTAATTGAATTATATGAATTAGTTTGACTATTTTTACTATTTATATAGAAATATTGAACTGAATTTGTCCATTTTTCATCTTGCATCTAGTAATTTGCTATTGAGAGTTATGCCCTGATATTTTATTTGAGATAAGTATGGGGCATGCTTGTAAAACTCCGGCACTTTTACTGCTGTAGGTCCAACGGTTGGGGTCTGCTCTTCCAACAAAATCACTTCACTGCCCATAAGTAAAATATGTAACTTACAGACCCATAGGTGCCGCATTTTTTAGAAAAAAAGTAAGTAGACAATAACAAAAAAATTATGCAAATTGAGCAAGAATTGCAAAAGTTATAGCAATTTGAAAAACATTGAACTCGCAAAATAAAGTCTCTGGGAAATGGGCGTCAAAGTTAAAAAAAAAATTGTGTTAGCCTGCTTAAATAAAATATAATATTGGTTACTAATGCACTTCTTTACCAAATTATGCCTTTTTCACGACAGTGTTGCCAACACATTAAGCTGCACTCTAGCTAGTTTTTTCATTAAATTATTATAATAAACTCTGTTGGATATGAACATAAAATTTAGTATTTTTTTATATATCCTTCTGCTTAAAATGTATTTAAATATTGATAACCAATGCAATACTCTACCAAATTATGCAATTTCTTCACGACAGTGTTGCAAACACATTAAAGCTACTTTCTAGCAAATTTTTCCTATTTTTTCCAAATTTGAGACATTATGGTTCCTAAAGCGGACCTTCGTCCTTAAGGCTCCAACTTCCTTATAGCCTGAAACTCGCAAGTGGTCGATTATATATCTGGTGTTTTGACTTTACACAGGAACAGAGAGCGCTGACCCAGGGCAGTTCTTATCCCTGTGAACTCAAGAGTGATACTTGTATGTGTGTTGGCACCCTCACTTCTCAATATTTATAAGGACTGGTTACTGGACTGAACAGTCAGTCTTGGTCGATGCAAATCATCGAGTTTCAATCTCAAGCTTACTGACATTGACTTAAGGGGGCCCACCTCGGATTTTTTTTCTCTCTCCCTCTCTCTCTCTGGGTTGTATCCATTCGGCCCCATTGTAGAATATTTTAAAATCATGTTTCTATTGTGTATATAAACCCTTAGACTCAGAGGGACATGAATGGTTTGGGTGAGAGTAGACATCGGCCCCATTCTTCATAAAAAAACTAATCAAACCAAACCAAATCGAGGTTAAGAAGGTGGGGTGCACTTTCTTGTCGACAAATTACTTAAACCATATCAAATTATTAGGCATAAATCATTAGGTGCCTTTTCTCGTTGACAAACTAAGCAAACTAAACCAAATTAAGGTAAAGAAGGTGGGGCGCATTTTCTCGTTGACAAACTAAGCAACCCAAACCAAATTAATAGGTAAAGAATGTGGGATGCATTTTCTCGCCAGCATACTAATCAAACTAAACAAAATTAATAGGCAAAGAAGATGTGATGCATTTTCAGTTCAACAAACTATTCAAACCAAACCAAATCAACCGGTTAGGGAGATGGGTTATATTTTCTAGTCAACCAATTAATAAAAACATAATCAACAGGTAAAGAAGGTGGGGTGCATTTTCTCACCAGCAAACTAATCAAACCAAACCAAACCAACAGGCAGAGTTGGGAAGGCCCGAAAATCCTCCCTCAAGGAACTCAGCAGCGAAAACCACGAGATATACAAGTTTTTACAGTACAATGAGGATAAACAACAGACGCTAAAGGCCTATACATGGGAGGACGGCATTCCACACACTCCAGAAGGGTATCCTGATGTGAAGGTTTTGAATTACGCCAAGTTCCTCCAGCGCAAGAACATTCCCATTAAATGTGTCTCCACTTGTGGTATGAATTTCTGAATTTATGTGTGTAGAGAATATGTGAGTCAGATACAAGGGGAGGTAGAGGGGTAGGAAGACCCCCATTGAGATGGAGAGACTGTGTAGGACAAGCGTTGGAAGATAGAGGAATGACTGTAGATCAGGCAAAGGAAGTGGTAATAAACAGGAATGAATGGAGAATACTTGTGAGTAGATGAGTGAAAACGCGGTCGTTTGGGAGAGGGGGTCAGGCGCCAATTGAACTAGATAATAGTCCGTCAGGCGCCTGGCCCGGGGAGCCGGTATGTATGAAGGGTGCGCCTGGATGTGTGGTGGGCAGGCTTGTGGTGGTTAGGCTTCGCTGCATGTCTGCCTGCTGAGACCGGAACTTTTCCGTTAGGTCGGGGGCCGGGGGAGTGCTGGAGTGACCTTGGTGATCCCTGGTCTCTGGGTCTTATCCTGGGCGACCTAGATGTGTGTGAAATTGTGTTTTGTTTTTGTGTTATTATTTATTTTTATTTTATTTTTTGTCCCTGTTCTGGCTTTGTCTCGAGTCGGCCACCCCCAGCTAAAAAAAAATCGAAAAATGGGGAATGTGCCTGAGTAGATAGATAAATTTAACGCAATTAGACTAAGGTAAACAATTGTGTGCCACTTAACCCTTTCAAGATCCGGCTAGGCGTTTCTCTTCTGTTTTCTGGCTATTATTAGACATAAGAACATAAGAACATAAGAAAATGGGAGTCTGCAGAAAGCCGATTGGCCCAAGCAAGGCAGATCCCTGTCCCACACAACCCCAATTCAATTACAAAGCCCAATTATAGGCTCAACACTCTAATACCCTGAGGATCATCTTACCAAAACGGTTAGAGATTAACGCAGGATTATGGGGGTCTGCAGAGCGCTGATTGGCCCAACCCGGCTGATCCCCCTTCACACCCAACCCTTCTCGTCCATATGATTATCCAATTTTATCTTAAAGCTCCCTACCATTTTAGATCCCACTATAGCACTTGGTAGTCCATTCCACCCATCTACAACTCTGTTACCAAACCAATATTTGCCTATATCTTTTCTGAAACAAAAATGATCTAATTTGAAACCATTGGTACAAGTTCTTTCGCAATCACTGAGCTTTAGTACATTTGTCATGTCCCCTTTGTTAATCAATCCCACTACCCACTTGAACACCTCTATCATATCCCCTCTAACTCTGTGTCTCTCTAACGAATGTAAACCTAATTTCTTCAACCTTTCTTCATACGGAAGATTTCTAATATTATGGATCATTTTTGTCATTCTACGCTGTACTCTCTACAATGAATCTATGTCCATTCTGTAATAAGGACACCAAAATTGGACAGCATAATCCATATGGGGTCTCACTAATGACAAGTAAAGTTTTAAGATAACATCAGCAGTTCTGTTACTCACACTCCTAGAGATGAACCCGAGAATCCTGTTTGCCTTATTACGAACGCTTATACACTGTTTTTTATTGGTTTCAAATCATTGCTAACAAACACACCTAGATCTTTCTCGCAGTCTGAATTTTCTAATTCTAAATTAGCTAGTTTATATTTAACATTTGTTTGCATCTTCCCTATCTTTAATACCTTGCATTTGTCAATGTTAAACTTCATCTGCCAATTTACTGACCATTCATGTAAGGTATCTAGATCCCTTTGGAGGCACTCTATATCGCTATCTGAATCAATTGATCTCCCTATTTTAGTATCATCTGCGAATTTACTTATCCTACTAGTTATACCTAAATCTAGGTCATTTATGTATATAAGAAACAACAGGGGACCTAATACCGATCCCTGGGGGACACCACTTTTGACTGCTCCCCACTCTGACTTGGTACCATTTATGCTGACTCTCTGTTTCCTACCAATTAGCCATGACCTAATCCATCCCAACAACGATCCTCCTATTCCATGTTCCTCAACCTTTCTCATCAATCTCTCATGAGGGACTCTGTCGAAAGCTTTACTGAAATCTAAATAAATAATATCATATGACTTGTCACTATCTACTGCTTCATATACGATTGTATTCAGAATAGGAAGGGTATATGGAAATCAAGGGGATAATCGAGATAGTCTGTACCCATATAATTCCCACAGATCCTTCCTAAACTGTATAAACTCTTCTATTGATAGCCCGAATAAACGGTCAAACTGCGTCATAATCTTCAAAGTGATAAGAAGGACCTATGTTATTCAGAGGATGCAATTGGGGTATCCACATTAAGGGGAGATGGGTCGTTTTTTTCTGGACCCCCTTCTCCCTCATGCTTAGCCCCATTAGTTTTCAGATTTTAAGATGTTTGCCCCATTAGTTTGTGAATTTTAAGACCTTCCGCCCCATAAACTCCCGTCCACTCACCAACTCTCTTTAATCTCTCTCTCTTCGCCGCAATGTTGCATCTCTCTCACTATTCTATCGCTACTACAATAATCAGTGTTCCTCGGAGCTTTCCCAGTGTATACCACCTCCTCTACGTAGGGTACGTAGTACCCGCCTTGCAACACAATCCCACCACTACTCTGTGCAACTCTCCAACCCAAGAGTGAAACGCTATTCTCAGACTTTCTTCTATTCAACTGCTGAGCTCTGGAACTCTCTTCCAGAATCAGTATTTCCCTCTTCCTATGACTTAAATTGCTTCAAACTCCGTGTGTCCCGGCATTTTAGCTCGAACGTCCCTTAATTTCGGCCCTGTCACTCTTTGAAATCTGGGGGAGGCACTCGCTGCAGGCAGTTATGCCTTTTGTCTCCCTCATTCACATAGAAAAAAAAAATTAGGTGTAGAGTTTATTTCCTGGCGAACGCTAGTGAGCCTGTAATTTTGGAAGAACCGCGTTTTTTTGGGTGTATTGGAAAGAAGTGTGGTGTGTTTGCTGTGTTTGTTGGTGTATTGGAAAGAAGTGTGGTGTGTTTGCTGTGTTTTTTGGTGTATTGAAAAGAAGTGTGGTGTGTTTTCTGTGTTTTTTGGTGTATTGGAAAGAAGTGTGGTGTGTTTGCTGTGTTTTTGGTGTATTGGAAAGAAGTGTGGTGTGTTTGCTGCGTGTTTGGTGTATTGGAAAGAAGTGTGGTGTGTTTGCTGTGTTTTTTGGTGTAATGGAAAGAAGTGTGGTGTGTTTTCTGTGTTTTTTGGTGTAATGGAAAGAAGTGTGGTGTGTTTGCTGTGTTTTTTTGGTGTATTGGAAAGAAGTGTGGTGTGTTTGCTGTGTTTTTGGTGTATTGGAAAGAAGTGTGGTGTGTTTGCTGTGTTTTTGGTGTATTGGAAAGAAGTGTGGTGTGTTTGCTGTGTTTTTGGTGTATTGGAAAGAAGTGTGGTGTGTTTGCTAGTGTTTTTGGTGTATTGGAAAGAAGTGTGGTGTGTTTGCTGTGTTTTGGTGTATTGGAAAGAAGTGTGGTGTGTTTGCTGTGTTTGTTGGTGTATTGGAAAGAAGTGTGGTGTGTTTGCTGTGTTTTTGGTGTATTGGAAAGAAGTGTGGTGTGTTTGCTGTGTTTTTTGGTGTATTGGAAAGAAGTGTGGTGTGTTTGCTGTGTTTTTGGTGTATTGGAAAGAAGTGTGGTGTGTTTGCTGTGTTTTTTGGTGTATTGGAAAGAAGTGTGGTGTGTTTGCTTAGTATAGTGAAATAAATAGGAGGAGGAGGTGTTTGTTAGAGTTAGCTGGATATATTTATGTGTCGGAGAAGCAAAATTAACCCCTTCTGTACCGGCGACGTCTTTTTATATTCATTTCAGCTACATTTAGACGGTTTTATGAAGCTTAGGAAGAACATATGGTAGCAAAAGGATTGAATGATTGTCAGTAACCTTTTAATGGGTAGACATCCTTCCTAAGCTGAACAAAATTGTCTAATAGTTGCCAGATTATAATGAATAGTACATCACCGGTACAGAAGTGGTTAAACAGAGAGGGAGGCCAGACAAATGAAACAGGGGTTCCAGCAACTCCTTAGCAAAAGCCTATGGTCTGTTCCTCACCGTGATCTTATGCATGAGAATAAAATTATATGATGGAATTGCGAGAATGGTTTCCTTTAATTATCCGTTGAGTTAACCCATACAGTACCGGTGACGTCCTTTCCATTATATTTTGGCAACTCTTAGGTGATTTTATTCAGATTAGGAAGGACCTTTAGCAATAATAAGGCTTCAAACTATCTCAAACAACCATTTTAACTACTGTAGATCCTTCCTAAGCTGTATAATATTGTCTAAATATAGCTAGAATAAAATATAACCCACGTCGCTGGGACTCAAGGGGTTAACCATTACATAAGAAATTACACTCGTAATTCAACCATGCGTATTATATCGCCATATATAAGATCATGGAAAGGAACAGAACTTCTGTGGGAAACTGTACATAGGCAATAACATCTTTGGTTAAAGGGAGTCACCGGCTATTTTTATCTTTCTCTCCTTTTCTCTCTCCTTGGCTTGTATCCATTCGGCCCCATTCAGCCAACTGGTTTAAGACGTTTATCCCCATCCAGGTGTCGATTTCTTACTGGCGAGCAATAGCGAGCCAACATTGTATGGAGAAATCCAGCTTTGCGGGAGAAATTTTTTCTATAGAAAAATTTACAAATTTAGCTTGCTGTCAAAACAAAAATATATATATGCTGGCTCGCTACCGCTCACCAGGAAAATATTGACACATGGATGGGGGTAAGCATCTTAAAACAGTAGGCTGAATGGGGCCGAATGGATACAAGCCAAAGAGAGAGGGAGAGAAAGAGAAAAAAAGGGAGGATGGCTCCCTTAATTATATATTGCTGTCTGTATAACGTCAATAGTAACTATTAGGACAACTATCATCAGTCTAATTTATGAAGGCCACTTGGGCGTGGTCAGGTCAGGAATCTGATATAGGCAGACGTGCCAAATTATAAATTCTTAATAACAAATCTCACATTTTAAGCTATAGACAACTTTTAAAATGAATTATGAATACTCTGTATAGATTTAATTAATAAAAAGCTATATAGTTTTAAGAATGCAGCACTTTTTTTAGGATAAATGCAAATCATTTGTATAAAAAATTACGTTGTTTTCGCTACGTTGCCAATGGATAGATCTGACCTAGGTGCGAGTCTACCCGAGAAAGTGTCCCATTCATATGATTATAGAAAACGGTGGCCTTTTTCTGTTTAACCTAAACGTGGCAGATGCGTGTCTACCTGATGCCCCAGGCGGACAACACCCCAGCGGCCTTCATAAATTAGACAGAGCATAGTTGAGTTCCCTTCTGTACCGGCGACATCTTTCTAATTTTATTCTAGCTATATATAGACGATTTTGTGCAGCTTAGGAAGGATCTATTATAGTAAAAAGGGTTAATTATTAAGATAGTATTACATGTTATATTCAGTAATTATTATAGGAATCATTATTACAACTCTCATGTGATTTTAAGGTGATTTACTTACAGTGTACTGTGTATTTATGCGGGTGACTGTACATCTAGAAGAATATTCAATATGGCTTCCTGGTTTGGTTTTCCTGAGTCAGACTTTGCTATACCTTACACTTGCACTTTTGATCTCACCAGGCACTGCTCATGTGATCGGAAGTTAACATCACATGTTAAGCCGGTATCACACGAGCAATTTTTTACTCAACATTTATCCTCAACACTGATCTGGCAACTTATAAAGTCAACATTTAGAATAGTTCGGTCACTTAAATTCAACTAGCAACAGTCTAGTTTCCAATACCAGTGCAAAATATTCCAGAAATATTGCCAGAAAAATGTTGATCATCGTATGTAGACTATAAATGCTCTCGTGTGATACCGGCTTTAGGGGTGTACGTGTTTGGAGAAGGGAAGTGAGAGGTGTATGTACTGTATATGGATAGGTGAGTGCCTGTAAATGTTATGGTACATATTAATTATAAAGAGGTGTTACATATAGATACTAATGCTCATAGATACATGATAGATACATGATAGGTACTATTTATCATATACATACAAGAGCTATGAAAAAGGTTTTGACTAGACTTAGACACGAGATATGGGGACGATCACAGACCCGGAGATTTCCTCTCAACATAGGGAAATTCTCCTTGTAATATTTTAATCATCATTTGTTACTTCAATAAATCAACGTGGCTGGATAAATCTTTTCCTTTTCCTAATTAAGAGTGTAAAGGATGGGGGCGGCATTTATTCTATCACATCTATTTTATATCTACCAATCTACGAGAGAAGCAGGACGCAGAAAATCTACCCAGTTCTTCAAGCAGCTTAACCCTTTCAAGATCCAATATGCATTTCTTGTTTTGTTTTCTGGTAATTATAAAACGATTTTATTCAGATTAGGAAGGGTATATGGAAGTCAGAGGGTTGATTGACATGGTCTTTTACCCTTTCAATACCCACAGATCCTTCCTAAGCTGTATAAAATCATCTAACGATAGCCAAAAATAAACTGTTAAAACGCGTCAGAGCTTCAAGGGGTTAACAAACTACAATAAACTAAATCTATAGCTCCATAAAGCCGCTGTCACACGAGCGCTTTTTCCGTCAATTTTCCATGAGCAAGTTTTGTTTTCGCATTATTTCTGGACTTATTCACACTGGTATCGGCAATTAGACTGAAGGTATATTATGCTAGGCAGCTGAATTCTGATAAAGTGTATTTTGTTAAGCTTCCAGACCATAATTGCCCGTAAAAATTGGTCGAAAAAGGGCTCGTGTGACACCAGCTTAAGGAAACCTCCCAAACGGTTTACCCTTATATTATCTAATTTACCACTTGCGGGTTTTGGTCTGTAAGGAAGTTACAGCGGTTGGCATCGATATTTACCAAAATTGCCAGTTAATATTATGGTCATAATACGGTCGCGCTAATAAGTCATGTCTCAGCTGTCATTATGTTTGCCTTGCTCTGAGCTGTATTAATGTATGTCAGATGTTGAATAGGGTAGCTAAGTGTAGGAACATGTTTGTATATTTCACTCGATGTGAAGAGATGAAGCTTAGATATTGCTGATACCAATTATTGATCAAAACATACTTGGTGCCGAGACATCACTTATTAGCGCGACTGTACATTCATAAATACATTTAATATACTTGTTATCCATCAAAAACTTACATTATTATTATATTTCTAGTGTGTATCAATGTTTATGGCTTTAACTTCCTTATAGCATGAAACTCGCAAGTGGTCAATTAAGGAGACTGACAAACGCCTTCCTAACATGGTGTCGACGACCTCATAACAATAGTTCGCAGCCTCTTAATTGTTGGAGGCCTTTCTCAAACTTAATTGTTGGAGGCCTTTCTCAAACTTAATTGTTGGAGGCCTTTCTCAAACTTAATTGTTGGAGGTCTTTCTCAAACTTAATTGTTGGAGGCCTTTCTCAAACTTAATTGTTGGAGGCCTTTCTCAAACTTAATTGTTGGAGGCCTTTCTCAAACTTAATTGTTGGAGGCCTTTCTCAAACTTAATTGTTGGAGGCCTTTCTCAAACTTAATTGTTGGAGGCCTTTCTCAAACTTAATCATATCGTCTATTAGTAGCCATAATAAAGCTTAAGGGGGGTCACCTGCTTTTTTTTATCTTTCTCTCCTTTTCTCTCTTTCTCTGGCTTGTATCCAATCGGCCCCATTCAGCCAACTGTTTTAAGACGTTTATCCCCATCCAGGTGTCGATTTCTTCCTGGCGAGCGATAGCGAGCCAGCATTGTATGGAGAAATCCGGAGACATTTTTCTATTGAAAAATGTACAGATTTAGCTTGCTGTCAAAACAAAACAAAACAAAGCTGGCTCGCTACCGCTCGCCAGAAAAAATATTGATACCTGGATGGGGGTAAACGTCTTAAAACAGTAGGCTGAATGGGGCCGAATGGATACAAGCCAAAGAGAGAGGGAGAGAAAGAAAAAAAAACGGCAAAAAACTTAAAGCACGGCACCGGTACTGGAAGGGATAATAATAGATTCTAAGTCAATAAAGCTTTTGCATTATTGACTTATTGTGAGCTATGTCCTTCTCTTGATCTAGGGGTTAACACTATCTACTGCAGCGTCTTGGGAGTCATTATAGTGTATTGTATTTATTATTGACGGTTTTAAATGGTTTTGTCATTTTCTAACAATATATATTTTTTATTTACTCCCTAGACTTGGAAAAAATGGCTCCCAGACCCCCTTCTGACTAAAAAAAAACAAAAACGTCCCTATATCTCTTTCAATCTAATTATGTAAATTTTTCGGTAGAAAAATTTCCCAGCCAAAGGCCAGTTTCTCCTATTGCAGGCTCGCTATCGCTCGCTCGCCCAGGAAATATCGACACCAAATTAGGTTGAAGAGTCTTATAATCGCCAAAGTATTGGGGTGAAACGTCTTATAATATCCAAAGTAACATAGTAAAACAGGGAGGCTCCAAATAGATCCGCCCTGCACCGAATAGGATTAAGGGGGTAGTATTCGCTTTTTCTGGACCCCCTTCTCCCGCATGTTTTGCATATTAGTTTTGAGGTTTTAAGACGTTCATTCCGTTAGTTTGGCGATTTTGAGACCTTTCGACTCATTTTGTTGTCAATATTAAGACCTTCCTTATCTTGAAAGGGGTTTAGTGGGTATTCATCTAAGCTTGATGGAGGTCTAGCGAGGAAACTCAAAATAAATAAGTAAATAAATACATAGACCAAAAAACAAGTACTACCCCCTTGAGGCGGGATGGGCGTACTACCACCTTGAGGCGGGATGGGCGTACTACCCCCTTGAGGCGGGATGGGCGTACTACCCCCTTGAGGCGGGATGGGCGTACTTATTTCCTCATTTATGTATATTTTTAATAATTATTTAATTTATTTTGTTTAGCTTCCTCCGTAGACCTCCATCAAGCTTTAAAAAACACTCTACCCCCCCTCCCCACGCCCCAGACCCTCCCTCAAGATAAATTTGTACATTTTACGATAGAAAAATGTCCCGGCCGAGGGCTGTTTCCTCTTAAATTGCAGGCTCGCTATCGGTCGCCGGGAAAAGATTGACAGCTAAAATACACGAAAAGTCTTAATATTGACAAAGAAATTGGGCGAAAGGTCTTAAAATCGCCAAACTAATGGGCCGAACGTCTTCAAATCTAAAAACCAATGGGGCTAAACAGGAGAGAGAGAAGGGGGCCAGAAAATACCAGCCCGTCTTCCCTTCAGTTTCTGAGACACCTGGATAGGGCCCGGACATTGGGAGCGTATTGTTTCTGAACGACAGCCCACTGGGGAGATTTCCACTTGAGGGATTTTTTTCTGGACCCCTTTCTCCCTCATGTTTAGCCCCATTGCTTTTGAGATTTTAAGACCTTCGCCCTAGTAGTTTGGATATTATAAGACATGTTGCCCCATTTTTGTCAATTTTAAGACCTTTCGTGCCGTTAAGGTGTCGATTTTTTCCTGGCGAGCGATAGCGAGCCTGTAATTTAAGAGCAACCGGCCTCCGGCCGGGACATTTTTCTAGCGAAAAATGTACAAATTTATCTTGAAAGGGGGTCTAGGGGGTGTAATTTTAAGCTTGATGAAAAAGTAGGGAACAAATAAATACCTCCCCTTAACTATCACAAGGCCGCACACGTACGAACACACGTTTCAAACCAATAGATGTTTCACTCAGTCTGCCATGTACAATTATTGTGCTGTTGTTATGCTACGATACGATTCATACTACAGAATCTGATATATAAATGACAAAAATACCATTGTTTGTTATTCCCTCTTGTATCTACATTAAACATGGATAGCTATTAAAGAATTAAGAATGTAAAGAAACACTACCAAACCGCAGTGAATGGACAGGCTTTCATTGTGTGTGTGTGTGTGTGAGATTTATCAGACGTCATCCATAGTACAGTACTTACTATTAAACACATATCGGTACTCACATATAATTCATCCATTTTTTATCATGCTATTAACCTTGTTGCATTGTGTAAACATTGCAATATATCAGATACTACAATACTAACATCTAAAAGGTATCTATAGCCATTGCTAAACGTAATATCACGATGCGATGTTTATAATTAGCCTTAACCCTTTAGAGTGTTATATAATTTGTTTACTAAATTAACCCTTTCATAGCAATAAGAAATAGAGTTCTCTCACGCTTTTAATTACCTCTCCAAAATTAGTTTTCTGCCCACAGCTAACTCAAAGACAACTGCAGAGGTTGAAGTAACAAAACTAAAGGTTTCTAAATACCCCTGATGGTAACAAAGGCTTTAAAGTATCCCTAATAGGCTCAAAATCGCGTCATAAGCGTGAAAGGGTTACACAAATCCCCCCCCCCATATATCACTACTGATAATTCATTGCCGTTTCACAACTGAATTTCATAACCAGATGATAACATGTAATATTGTAAGGGGGGGATTTCGTAGTCTTTTCTTTACTTTTCTTTTCCCGGACTTTGCTGTTACCCTCTCCTTATTTATTTCATGTTCATTCAATTATTGTGTGTTTCTTCCTTAACTGAGGATGATTAATCCAATGTATTAGCGGCTCGCTTGGTGTAGTGACTAGCGTCTCGGACTTCCACCCAGAAGGCCCGGGTTCGCGCCCACGCTCGGCGCATTAAAGATTTTTCACAAGCACTGAGTCGTTACCATCCCTCATGAGCAAAGAGATGGGGTAGTAGTACAGGACCCCAATGGAAATACGCCTAATCGGCCTTATTGAGCTATCCTTAGCTAGCTTAGCATGCGCTAGCTTTAAGAACTATTATTATTATTATTATTATTACTCTGGTAGCTTAATGGCCGTTGTATGCAAAGAAATACAGGTGAAATGAATGCAATTATATAAATGACATGGGAGAAATAAAATGCAATATACCGTTTGGTATTACTTAACTACCGGTATATTATTAACACTGTAAAGAAAAATACACTTTTCACTGGGACACACAAATCAATAGGATTATTACTTTAGTCAACCACGGAATATATCGGTATTATTGGCCCAATGAACTACTTCTTATCACCACCTCAAAGTTAACCCGGGAATGGCAAGAACACTCTTAAGAGGTTTTGGTGGGCAAAGGCGACAATCCTCTTAGGATGTAAGGCCTAAAAAATGCCTTTTAAAAGGCCCCAGTAGCACTTAAAACAAAAAAAATAGGTGCTTAAGTGAGATAATTCCCCTCCATACCTTCTATCACTCCTCCAAATGTGTCAAAACCCCCTCCTCCCCCACCCCCTTCAATTATCACCTATTTTTTCTCTTATTCCCTTGTTTATCGGTGTATTTATTGCGCCAATATCTCCAAACCGGTCTCAAGGTGTGGTGTTGCATGTGTCTACTGTGTGAGGAAAGAAAGAGAGAGAGACAGGCTTCAGTCTCCCACTAAGCTTCGAGAGGGGAGGGTGTGTGCCTCGCATGTCTCTCACCTCATGAATGAACGGTCGGCCATAATTCGCGATTTTTAACCCTCAAATGCTATTCCCACTTGTTTTATTGCTGTTACATGTTAATATCTTCATATTAAACGTAAAATAGGCGCATATGAATAAGTAATAACGATATTTATCGTAAAATGACGATTATAGGCGGGAATGGAGCCTAATATGGCCGCCCAGTAGTATGGTGTTCACTACACACAGCTCGCTGTTTAAAGGTTAACTAAAACCCTTCAACAGGTGACCTCAAGGCCACTACCCTAGTAAATACACACTTCAGTCACTAGGTTCATAAGGCGTACAACAGCTCACAACGGGGTGAAGGTTAGCTCAAGACCCAATAACACCAACAGCCTCCTGTTTCAGTACACCCACTATAGGTCCTGACCACTGGGATGGACACATGGACTTGACTGGTACTTCTCTGGACCTGGGACTCCTCTCCTATCCTGGGACCTGGTTTTAACACTACCATTTATAAAATTGACAAAATTATATATCTAATTCATATTAACATTACAAAAGTGGTCAAATGTATCAATTAAGAGATAACAAAATAACGATTTTATAAATGGTTGGGACAGATAAATTTTACTTAGTTGTCCCTTGAAAATATATTAAGAAAATGGTCCAAATAGAAAACGGGATGTATACACCCGACTCGGGGAAAGAAATGTGGGCTTACATTAAGTTACATACTGAACTTATAATTGCTATAATAATATTATACTAACATAATACAATTAACATTATTATCCTATGCATAATAAGGTTGACAGGAAAAATATTATGGAATTCGAAATCTAAATTATCAATTATCAGACGGAGTGAATAATTTCACCTTCGATCATATGACAAAGGAGGTCGTATAATTTCGTAATTAAATATAAGAAACTGGGCTTAAAAATTTTCTTAAACACTTCACAATTCATATCAACTTACCTTCAACAGGTTTTATCTATAAACTCAACACAAAAGGAAAGTTTAGACTAAATATCTCCCCTCTCTGCCGCCCGAGGCGAGCGTCTATAGGGAATGATCCGAATGACGCACCTATAGGTTGTAGGACCCTGTGTAGGACTCTGGGGGGTCAACGTTCTCTGACATATCACAATACCCTTACCTTGAATAAATAAACTTTTCGATTTACTTACGCTTCTAATAAGACTTTCAAAGGATACTGTAATTATATATGATCCATACAAAATTAATGTACAAATGCTAACTATTACTTACGATATCCAAGGTAGGACTATTGGTTTTAATGTGGATCTAGACCTCATAAATTTCGACCTGCCAAGCCCTATCGAGGTGGGCACTTGTCGCTAAGGCCTCAGAATCAGGGTATCCCACGAGAGATTATGTAAATGTAATTTTTAGGCCAAATCCCAGCAATATACTAGATTCACCAAGTTAAAGTTATGCTCTATAATTAACTTTATACACCTGGAAGTGATTAAATTGCCAAAACAAATCAATTTCATTCTAATTCCAAAACAACATTGCTCCGATTGTGACACCCCTTTTCTTGACTTAATAATTATAACAATGCCAAACAAATAAAATTTAATATATAAAGCTAGAATAATGACTCTCGTACCTATAAGACACCACTAGACCTATTTAGTTATTTATTTTTAACCATTACAATTTAATATATGTTAACTGATATATTAATCACGATAATAACATAATACCGAACATTTCAACTAATCTCAACACTGACTGGGTCATTATTGGACTGGAAGTGAGTGAACAGTAAAAATCTTGGTGTGAATATTGCCAAAATAAAGCCTAGTCAAGTTAGACCCCTTACAATATTACATTGCATAGTTTGTTATGTTGTATGTCATGAAGCAGTGTGTGTCACCTACTGTAGAACATTATGTTAATTACAACTGTCAGGAAATAGTGCCTTAATTCCTATATGAATGTATATCTGTAGGTAGTCGAACACCTGTTCACGTGCTCCGAAGTCTCGCATGTTTGATGGTGCTCCTATAGAGGGCCCCTACTTGTTAGCAGAGTAGCCTGTTGGTTGACATGAGTCGAAGAATCGTTCGAATGAAGTATGTTAGTAAAAGGCTAGGTGAGCGGTATGTATCGAAGATTCGTTCTGTGAAGCATGTTAATGAAAGGTTAAATTTAAGTGAGAGCTTGCCTTGTTGGCCCGGTAGCATTCTCTTTCCCTGTGTGTTCAACTGTGTTGCTGTACAAATCTCCGCGGTAAGCTTTGTGCCTGTTAAGTGTGGTGCTTTTGTGTTCATGATCGCCGTGAAATAGTAACTTGTCACATAGATAATTGCGTTTATAGAAAGTATGGTGCTATTGTATTGATTGCCGTGAAATAGTTACTAGTCACTTAAATCATTGTGGTTACAACCATTGTAAATTTACCAGTTATGTGAATTTAAGAGTTGGTTTTTATCACAGCCTTGTGTGTGTGAGGGAAGTTGGCAGTTACTGGTCTGCCTACTCGAGTTCCCGGCACGAGTCCCGCCTGTGTTCATATATGAGGGCCGTGTCTATCTGTATCCAGAGCTGTGGTCCATAACGCAAGTGATTGTGATGTCCTATGCTAGCGTGTGGGGCGAGAGCGGTTGCATGTGATCTTGCAAATACAGTCGCTCACCAAAGTTATGACACTCAACCAGTTGAGGTGCCCTAGAGACAGCTGGTGTGTTCTGTTACCAGTTGAGGTGCCCTGTAGACAGCTGGTGTGTTCTGTTACCAGTTGAGGTGCCCTGGAGACAGCTGGGGTGTTCTGTTACCAGTTGAGGTGCCCTGGAGACAGCTGGTGTGTTCTGTTCAACTCAACACAAAAGGAAAGTTTAGACTAAATATCTCCCCTCTCTGCCGCCCGAGGCGAGCGTCTATAGGGAATGACTCACCTATAGGTGCGGTGGTCGCTCACCAAAGTTATGACACTCAACCAGTTGAGGTGCCCTAGAGACAGCTGGGGTGTTCTGTTACCAGTTGAGGTGCCCTGTAGACAGCTGGTGTGTTCTGTTACGGTGTTACCAGTTGAGGTGCCCTGGAGACAGCTGGGGTGTTCTGTTACCAGTTGAGGTGCCCTGGAGACAGCTGGTGTGTTCTGTTACCAGTTGAGGTGCCCTGGAGACAGCGGGGGTGTTCTGTTACCAGTTGAGGTGCCCTGTAGACAGCTGGGGTGTTCTGTTACCAGTTGAGGTGCCTTGGAGACAGCTGGGGTGTTCTGTTACCAGTTGAGGTGCCCTGGAGACAGCTGGTGTGTTCTGTTACCAGTTGAGGTGCCCTGGAGACAGCTGGTGTGTTCTGTTACCAGTTGAGGTGCCCTGGAGACAGCTGGTGTGTTCTGTTACCAGTTGCGATGCCCTGCAGACAGCTGGTGTGTTCTGTTACCAGTTGAGGTGCCCTGGAGACAGCTGGTGTGTTCTGTTACCAGTTGAGGAGCCCTGGAGACAGCTGGTGTGTTCTGTTACCAGTTGTGGGACCCTGAAGTCAGCCGTGTGTTCTGTTGCCAGTGGTGGTACCCTGGATGCAGCCAGTTGGTACTGTGGACCACGGGTTGTCCTGGAGTCGGCTGGCATGTCCTTGGAACCAGCCAATAATCGACTATATTGATTAACTTGTGCCATATTAAAAGTGCTTGATTTAGTGTGCTTGGATGTGTGACTTATATTAGTTTTAGTTCACAGGTATAATCAATGATTTAGCTTCTTTTCCTGAATAACTGTGTGTGAGTGGTATGAATGGTAAGAGTGATGTAAATATGTTAAATGATTGGCGTTTGATATTTATGTATTCGCACTAACTATATATAATACACTTGTTAACTGGACTACTTATGTTTCTTTTAATTGGCCCTCTAGAGAGATTATATAAATGAACTTGGGTAAGTTAGATCAATTACCCTGACAGTGGCGCAGTGTGTAGGATCTCTCGGGCTTATTTTTGTTTTTTAAGATTTCTTTTAACTCTCTGGAATATATTTAATTGCGGAACTCGAGTAGGTAGAGAATGTCATTGTAAATCCTAGGTTTCATTGTAATGTCTCGTTGGTTTGTTAGCACCGGGTGTGAGAATGTTGCCGGTATCAATGAGGCAAGGTATGATTCTGGGAGTGATTTCAGTGTGACTTTGTTATTTTCGGATTTTCTAGAAGTTCGTAGGTATGGACTTGTCCGAAATAATGAAACAGGCGCAGGCCTGTAAGCTGAACTCAGATGAAATAATGGCTTTAGTTAAGGATGCCAATGATAGAGGAAAGGAGCGTGCGGATAGAGAAGAGAGAGCTGCTGCACGTGAAGTGGAGAGAGAAAGACTTGCTTGTGAGGAAAGAGAGAAAGAGCGTAAGGAAAGAGAGAAGGAGCGTGCACACGAATTAGCATTAAGTAGGGCTAACAGTACAGAGAGCTCTAGTGTAAAACGCTCCTCACATGATGACCCTGCTAAACCCCGTATTCCTGCTTTCTCAGAGAGTGTTGAGGATATTGACTCTTATATTTTGAGATTCGAGAAGGTAGCAAAGTTTCAAGGGTGGAAGGAAGAAGACTATGCATTTCATTTAGGAACTCTTCTTAGGAGTAAAGCTTTAAAAGTGTATGTAAGTCTTCCTACTGAAGTTGCTGATGACTATGAAGCACTGAAACTTGCATTATTTAAGGCTTTTCATGTTGATGCACAATCCTATCGGAAGCAGTTTAAGTCACTCAGAGCACAGAGTGATGAGTCTTAAGTTCAATTTATAACTAGGCTAGAACAACTATTTAGTAGATGGCTGGCATTGTCAAATGTTTCAAAGACCTATGAGAGCCTATATGGATTTATGGTTAAAGATCAGTTCATATCTTCTTGTTCAACAGAGATGCAGGTATTCTTGAAGGAACGGAAGTTTGACACTAATGTGGGACTTGCTGAGGCAGCTGACCTTTACAAAAATGCAAGGTCATATCCTAAATCTTCTAAAGTCAACAGATCCGATGAGAAGAGCCCTGAAGCTTCTAGTCCACAGACTCCCTACAGTGTGAAGGCAGTGACAACTAGATCTGCCGCCACGAAGAAAAAGGAGAATCCACTTCTTTATGATAAGGACTTGAGTATTTCCATTGATAAATCTGATTTCAGGAGGGCTCAAGCAGAGTGCCCAACACTGAGGTCTGACTGGGAGAAACAGAAGTCTGGGCAGACAACAACTCATCAAGGATGGACTTGTAAGTATGAAATAACCAATGGATTGCTTTACAGAGTTTGTCAGGATAGCAAGAACACCTGTGAAATAGGAAACAAACAACTACTTGTCCCACAGAATTTCAGAGATGATGTGATGAAACTGGCTCATGATGGACTTTTGGCCGGTCATTTTCCACATAGAAAAACTGCAGGGAAGGTCTTTCAGAAGTTCTTTGGGCCTGGTGCTGGTGCCGACATTAACCGATTTTGTAGGTCTTGTGAAATATGCCAATAGTTCACCCATAAAGGTCGTGTTAAACCTGTCCCATTGTCCAAAATGCCTATTGTCACGGAGCCCTTTGCTAAGGTAGCTATAGATATAGTTGGGCCCATCTCGCCTGCTTCCATCAGAGGTCATAGATACATTCTAACATTAATTGATACTGCAACAAGGTTCCCTGAAGCGGTTCCCCTGAGGAATATAGACTCAATATCTGTTGCAGAAAGTTTGTTAGAGATATTTTCTAGGGTGGGAATACCTAGACAGGTGTTGAGTGACAATGGATCCCAGTTCAAATCTGATCTTATGACTGAGATTAACAGACTTTTATCCGTACAGGCAGTTCACTCTACTCCTTACCATGCGGCATCGAACGGCTGTGTGGAGAGAATGAACGGTACTCTTAAAAACATACCTAAGAAAGTCTGTGCAGAACATCCCCAGGAGTGGGACCATTTCATACCTGCAGTTCTCTTCGCCTACAGGGAGATGCCTAATGATTCTTTGAAATTTTCTCCTTTCGAGCTACTCTATGGAAGACATGTGAGGGGACCCCTGAGTATATTGCATGAGTTATGGTCTAATGATGAGTTGGATTCTTCTCTCCGTAATTCTTACAGGCATGTATTGGAACTCAGAGACAGGTTGGAGGATGCAGCCAAGGTAGCTAAAAGTCACGCTAAGGTGAGTTCATCCAAATACAAAGAGTACTTTGATCGTAAGGCAAGACCCAGGAAATTAACTGTCGGTGACGAAGTATTGTTGTTATTGCCAACCGATCACAACAAGTTGCTTATGCAGTGGCGTTACAAAATGTTGGAAGTTCGGGATAACAGAGTTAACTATGTGATCAATGTGAAAGGCAAGTCCAGAGTTAATCACATAAATATGCTTAAGAAATTCCACAGGAGAGAAAGTTCAGTACGGGTGAATGCTGCTTTGGAGAGAGATTCTACATCAGAATTCATGCTTAATGCTGTCCACACAGGCTTATTGGAGATTGACAGTGATTGTACTGAATTGCTGGAGGTGGAACTAGTGGCTAATGGTAAGGAATCTAAGGTGAACATTAGTGAGGATCTTTCAGATAGCCAGAAGTTGGAGCTGCAAGCTGTGCTGGATCAGTATCCGGATGCGTTCTCAGATATTCCAGGTAAAACTAACCTTTTGGAACATTCAATTGTTTTGACTTCAGATTTACCGGTACGTAAGAAGCCATATCCCGTTCCGGCACATCTGCAAGGAGTGTTTGAGGAGGAAGTTGACAGAATGTTAAAACTGGGAGTAATTGAACCTTCCTCCTCTCCATATTGCTCACCAGTAGTATTGGTTAAGAAGGAAGATTAATCATACAGACTCTGCATAGATTTTAGAGCTTTAAATGATGTCACCTGGTTTGATTCTGAACCAATGCCGACACGTGATGATAATTTGTCAGAGTTTGTTAACAGTGTCTACTTTTCAGAAATTGATCTGTGCAAAGGTTACTGGCAGATTCCGTTGGACCCAAGCTCCCATGAGTGTACTGCGTTCTCAACAAAGAGGGGACTAATGCAGTTCACCAGGATGCCATTTGGGCTGAAGACTGCATGTGCCTCTTTCATCCGTCTGATGAGGAAAGTAACTGAGGGTCTAGAGAACATAAGCTGTTATTTTGACAATGTTGTTGTTCACACTCCAGACTGGGATACTCATGTGAAATCTTTGACAAAGCACTTTGACAGGTTGAGGGAATGTGGACTAACAGCTGGACCAAAGAAATGTTTCCTGGGCTGTCGTTCTATAAAGTATCTGGGTTTCTCTCTTGGTTGTAATGAACTTAGACCATTAGAATCACGTGTTTAAGCGATCCAGAACTTAGAGAAGCCAACCACCAAATCTCAGTTGCGGTCTTTCATGGGAACTATGAATTTTTATAGAAACTTCATCCCAAATTTCTCTGACATTGCAGCGCCCTTGACAGAGATGCTCAAGAAGAACCATCCCAATAGGCTGGAGTGGACAGCTGATCTATTGGGTAGGTTTACCCGTTTGAAAGTATGCCTGACCACTGAACCAATCCTAAAGCTTCCTGATTTAACCCGTATGTTTTTCCTCCGTACAGATGCTAGCAATGTTGGCCTGGGAGCTGTGTTGCTTCAGGAGTGGAATAACTTACTCATGCCAGTGTCCTATGCCAGTAGGAAACTCTTGGACAGGGAGAAGAACTACTCCGCTATAGAGAAAGAGTGCTTGGCAATTGTATAGGGTATTAATCACTTTTACAGGTATCTTTGGGGCCAGGA
Source organism: Paralithodes platypus (assembly GCA_032716605.1). Classification (NCBI taxonomy): domain Eukaryota; kingdom Metazoa; phylum Arthropoda; class Malacostraca; order Decapoda; family Lithodidae; genus Paralithodes; species Paralithodes platypus. The sequence goes on along the minus strand of CM064544.1, from coordinate 9,734,647 downwards.
GTTTGTTCTACAAACGGATCACCAACTTACCTATATCAGGAATATGCAAAATGACAATGGTAGGTTAATGAGGTGGGCACTTGCACTTCAGTCGTATGCTTTCAAGGCACAATATATAAAGGGGAAAGATAACGTTGCTGCAGATATACTAAGTAGGTCTGTGAGCTAGATCTTGTAGCACAGTACACCACAGTCTGAGTTCATGCAGGAAAGTGTGCAGAAAGGAACTAGTAATTGGAATTGGAATTTGGGTGGACGCCGGATTATTGGAGCGGGGATATCAGGCAGTTAGGTCTCCTATTTCCTGATTTAGGGTTATATTTCAGTGAAATATAATGTTTATGGGGGCTAATGTCAGGAAATAGTGCCGTAATTCCTCTATGAATGTATGGCTGCAGGTAGTCGAACACCTGTTCACGTGCTCCGAAGTCTCGCATGTTTGATGGTGCTCCTATAGAGGGCCCCTACTTGTTAGCAGAGTCGCCTGTTGGTTGAAATGAGTCAAAGAATAGTTCGAATGAAGTGTGTTAGTAAAAGGTTAGGTGAGCGGTATGTATCAAAGATTCGTTCTGTGAAGCATGTTAATGAAGGTTAAGTGAGAGCTTGCCTTGTTGGCCCGGTAGCATTCTCTTTCCCTGTGTGTTGCTGTACATATCTCCTCGGTAAGCTTTGTGCCTGTTAAGTGTGGTGCTTTTGTGTTCATGATCGCCGTGAAATAGTAACTTGTCACATAGATAATTGCGTTTATAGAAAGTATGGTGCTATTGTATTGATTGCCGTGAAATAGTTACTAGTCACTTAAATAATTGTGGTTACAACCATTGTAAATTTACCAGTTATGTGAATTTAAGAGTTGGTTTTTATCACAGCCTTGTGTGTGTGAGGGAAGTTGGCAGTTACTGGTCTGCCTACTCGAGTTCCCGGCACAAGTCCCGCCTGTGTACATAATTATATGAGGGCCGTGTCTATCTGTATCCAGAGCTGTGGTCCATAACGCAAGTGATTGTGATGTCCTATGCTAGCGTGTGGGGCGAGAGCGGTTGCATGTGATCTTGCAAATACAGTCGCTCACCAAAGTTATGACACTCAACCAGTTGAGGTGCCCTAGAGACAGCTGGTGTGTTCTGTTACCAGTTGAGGTGCCCTGTAGACAGCTGGTGTGTTCTGTTCCCAGTTGAGGTGCCCTGGAGACAGCTGGTGTGTTCTGTTACCAGTTGAGCTGCCCTGGAGACAGCTGGGGTGTTCCGTTACCAGTTGAGGTGCCCTGTAGACAGCTGGGATGTTCTGTTACCAGTTGAGGTGCCCTGGAGACAGCTGGGGTGTTCTGTTACCAGTTGAGGTGCCCTGTAGACAGCTGGTGTGTTCTGTTACCAGTTGAGGTGCCCTGGAGACAGCTGGTGTGTTCTGTTACCAGTTGAGGAGCCCTGGAGACAGCTGGTGTGTTCTGTTACCAGTTGTGGGACCCTGAAGTCAGCCGGTGTGTTCTATTGCCAGTGGTGGTACCCTGGATGCAGGCAGTTGGTACTGTTGACCACGGGTTGTCCTGGAGTCAGCTGGAATGTCCTTGGAACCAGCTAATAATCGACTATATTGATTAACTTGTGCCAGATTAAAAGTGCTTGATTTAGTGTGCTTGGATGTGTGACTTATATTAGTTTTAGTTCACAGGTATAATCAATGATTTAGCTTCTTTTCCTGAATAACTGTGTGTGAGTGGTATGAATGGTAAGAGTGATGTAAATATGTTAAATGATTGGCGTTTGATATTTATGTATTCGCACTAACTATATATAATACACTTGTAAACTGGACTACTTACTGTATGTTTCTTTTAATTGGCCCTCTAGAGAGATTATATAAAAGAACTCGGGTAAGTTAGATCAATTGCCCTGACAACAACACACATCGGTTCACTTACACACATACTGTTAATGAATAATACTAACTTAAAATTTATGAAGAATCTCACTTTTCTCAAAAGAACGTTTAATATGTATAGATAGATCAAGTCTTAGGACATTTAATATGGTTTGCTTAACATGTACCAGTGTATTTATGTGTACGCTAATTTAGTTAGCAAAGGCATATTGTATATGTGTAATATTATGTAAGGGGCTGTGCTCCATACTTTTTGTAAAAGTCTGAGCAAAATAAACTTAATTCAATTAAATTAAATTCACACACACACACACACCCGACTAATTGTAACTAGCAATTCACGTCATAATTGCCATCGTTACTTTACACAAACACTGTTTATTACACACCAATGCAAGGTAAACATTTACACTGTAATACTGAATATCCTCCTCTTCGAAATGAATACAAGTATGCATAACGTGGTCACTGGGAACATGGAAATGAAGACAGCTCTCTGGGGGGTGGGGGACGAGAGAGCGAACCTAAACTACTAAATTTCGTTACAGCCAATGAAACATTTAAGGTTGGAACCCGAGCCATTTTCGTGGGGCAGCAATTTTGAAGTATTTCTTTTCATTTTTAATTTCTTAAAACCTATGGTAATATTCGTGTCCGTATTTACTGTAGATACGTAAGGGAATGTAATGAAGATATTTTTGTCATTTGTATATCCATAAATATATGAATGCGGATCATAGCATAGCAGCAACATTATAATTTTACATGGCAGACCGAGTGAAGCATCTATTGGTTCAAAACGTGTGTTCATAGGTATGCGCAGGGGTGTAAAAAGTACCTAATAATTGTACTCAAGTTACTTAAGTTAAAGTAAATAAGTATCTACTGAATTAATTACTTAAGTACCAAAAGTAAAAAGTATTATCCCATATTTTAAGATACATATGAGATACCGGTTTATATATACCGGTATATATATATATATATATATATATATATATATATATATATATATATAATATACACACACATGCCGTATTATATAAAACACCATTAATAGTTAACAGTTACAGTATTACCCCTCTTGTTCTCTTACAAGTACACACTTCTTATTAAGATATAAAGACAAGCTGATACAATCTGAGACATTTATAGCATTCCGTGGAAATCATAGTACTAATCACAGAAGAAAAGAATCCAGAGTTTCATTTGCGTATGCAATTGAAGAGATTCTGATATGGAAATGACGACGTACAGTACAGTACAGTACTGTACTGTACTGTGATTCAGGGTAAAGTCTCGATCCCCGGAATAAAATTAACCCAATAAGAGCTGCAACTATAGGGTTATGTTTGATGGAGAGCTAATATTGCTCGTTATATAATTTCAACTCTCCTTTTCTTCAGATAGTGAGCAATTTTTTTTTTCAAAGCCATATTTTACAATAGTTTTATGGAAGGAATAACATAACTTGTGTGTTCTTATATAATTATCTTCATTGTAGTATTTTTTTTTTCTGCAAGAGTTGTTTTTGTATTGCTAATGCTACGTGAAATGAGATAAGCGTCTAATAAAATGGCCATGCTGAGTCGATCACGATCACGGGTGGAAAGGGTGAGGTGTTAAACCAGTGGGATCAGGTGGAACAATGGGAGAGGCATTAGGATGCCTAGGGAGTTGAGGGATTTTCAGTGGGTTCCCTCCCATGTTGGTATCCGGGGTAACGTCATTGTTGATGCTGCGGCTTCCCTTGCACACTCCTCCCCTGCCCTTGAACCCCTCCCTCTCCCTCCCTCCTCAGTTGCCAGGCTAGCTTTTGCCCAATGCCGGACGCTCTGGGTTGCCTCCCTCAGAGGTGAGCTCTCCTGCACCGCCCTTGGTCAGTACAGGCTAGATTCTTCCCCTCACCCGTGGTCCCGCTCCCCCCTCCGCCCCCTTGACACTGCCCTGGTCCGTCTCCGCATAGGCCATGTTGGACTGGCCTCTCGCCTCTTCCGTCTGCGACTGGTGCCTGACCCTTTCTGCCCGTGGTGCCGGACGGTGGATGAAACGGTAGAGCACTTCCTGCTTCACTGCCCTCCGCTTCTATTCCCATAGGACCCTCCTCCGCTGCAGCCTCCGCTCCCTGGGGGTCTCCAACTTTACCCTCCCCGTCCTGTTGGGGGGCAGTGGACTGGACCCGGCCCTCCGTGTCCGGGTGTTCCGGCACACCAAAATCTTCCTGCGGCGTTCGGGTCGTCTAGGCCGCCTGTGATTGCGTACCTAGGATGGTCTCCGGCAGGGTTAATTGGGCCTGCCCACACAGCCCTTTAATCAACAAACAAGAACAAGGGTTGAGGGAGAGGGGAGGCTTATCAGTGCCATATAAATATAGTGTGGTGACCTTTGAACTAGTCAAGGAATGTCACACCTACACTCTAGGAGTCTAGGGAATGTCCATGGGAAATCTATTGGTAGGATATATTTCGGAAATTTGCTGAAGTTTTACTCCACAAAATTAAAAGAAGTAAATTATATGTAGTGGAGTAAAAGTACAAGTAATTCTTCTAAATACTATTCAAGTTAGAGTAAAAGTACTGGACAAAAAAATTACTTTTTAAAAAGTAGATACTGAAAAAATATACTTAAGTACTGTACTTGAGTAAATGTACACTCGCTCCAAAAAGTATCTGCACCCCTATGCTGATCATCTGGTGTGTACAGCTCGGTAAGGTTGGCACCTCTGCCTGCAACTATATCCATGTGTCAGATATCGTCTCTGACACATGGATATAGTTGCAGGCAGAGGCGTCAACCCTATCAAGCTGTACACACCAGATGACCAGCTGATGGGGGGGGGGGGATATGTCAATAGTAAGGTAGTACGCTTTCCATTCTACCCCCTTTTAATTATTTTGTTTGTTTTTATATATGTAAACTATAAATCATATATAATTCATGCACTATATAACGCAGTAAAGTGTTTGTACTGAAGCAACATCAAAGAAACAATATATATATATATATAAATATATATATAAATATATATATAAATGTATATACCGGTATATAAATGCATAAACCGATTTTGGTAATATGATACTACCCCCCCATGTCCTCACCTGCTGTAGGGGTATACTACACATAAAGACTGATATATACACACACACAGGAACACACTTATACACACACACTTACATGTACACAAACTTACATTTTTAAGCATACACATGCTTACACCAGTGCACGCATACCTATACGCATATGCATGAACACTTACACATTCACATAAACGCACAGTCACTTATGCAAATGTATACCGTACGTATTAAAACATATACTGTACGCACATACAGTAGATATGCACATGCATCAGCATGCACACGTCCCACTTCCACACAAGAACACACAATCTTACACTTCCACATACACAAGAGCTAGGCTATATTAACTTACACATTTTTAAGCATATTTCTGTGTACTGTGATCACAAGTAGCCTACTTATAAGCAGGCGCCTAGTCTTAACAGGGCTCTCACTTTCAGGGTAATTACCTTAAATCAGGTAATGGAGGGCCTTTTGAGGTATTTTTCAAGGTACGAGAATTTTTAGGTAATTTTAAGGTAATATGAGGAAAAGTGCAAGGTTATTCTGCTACTTTTAAAGTATGAAAGCAATTCAGCCTATTTTTCGTAAAATAAAAGTTTCTTTTTGGTTGGTGACATTTTATAAAGACTGGCTAAATAAGGGTATGGGTATTACTGATTCTATAGCCGCATTTACCTTTACCATCATTATCTCCGATAGACTGGAAATGGTGTCGTATTTCACACCCAAATGCCATAAAAGGGTATCCAATATCAAGCCAACTCAACCCTGCTCCTACACAGGGTCTAAATTCAACCCGATTCAGACTTTCGGAGCTTGATAACAGTTTTAAGACTTTGTGTATATATCCATATACAAATAATCGATTTGGATGTGATAATTATAAATGTACCTAGCTATATCCTCAGAATATCCGAAAGAAGAGTCATATGAAAGGGTGATAAAGGTTGCTAGACTACTCGGCCCACGGGACAGCTCGGCCAGGACAACTCGGCCAACGGCGAGACAGCTCGGCACAGTAAAAACGAGACAGCTCGGCCCACGGCGAGACAGCTCGGCCCAGTAAAACCGTAAACCAGTAAAGTCCTACAACTGATCATTCAAATCCAGAAAGTACCGGTCTAGACATGGCTAACAACAAATGATTCGGTAGGTCAATAATATTAATGAGAATACTAATGGATGACTTAGAGGATAAATGTTTCCTAGAACGAATAAATAAAAAAGGGACATATACTGTAGGTAGGATCAGGAATGAAAATATATGATTGTCTTCTATCATCATCATGTTAACCCCTTGAGGATCATGACGCACTTTACAGTGTATTTTGTCTATTATGAGGTAATTTTATTTAGATTAGTAAGGTTATATGGAAGACAGACGGTTATTCTAGACAGTCTTCAGCATTTCAACACTTACAGATCCTTCCTAAGCTGTATGAGATCGTCTAATGACAGCCGGAATTAATAAAAAAGGCGACATAAACCTCAAGGGGTACCGTAATGTCACGTTTTAATGATCACTCCATATTTCGCTACTCTATTTGCAAAGTAACTGATTTCTATAAAAATGGGAAATATGCTAATCACCATCGGCTGAAAATTAAAATGGTTGTGATTTTTCCTATTAATGGGCGTGTTTTAGTCTGATCGTCATTATATATATTGAAATGCCGGGTGTGAAGGGAATTCATGGTCTGAAATATCCCCAGGCTACCTTTAGGATCAACTTTTCCTGGTACCTGGCGCGGGGTACGAACCTCTGAAGGGAATTTAACCCCCCTAAAAACCCACAGGTTTTGAGATGCCATGGGTGGGGTTCGAACCTTCGTTAGTGACCCAACCATCACCACCAGGCCCGCGCGCTAACCCACTGTACTACCACGGACGTACTAAAAGTATAGCAACCTTAGTCCGATTTTTAAGAACCAGGTGATAGTCTCGTGGTGTTATCACGTGATGAGTTTATTGGACTTACCATCTACGACTATTTTACGCTATACCTGACGTCAACTCGGGTTAGTATTATTGTGGGTGCGGGACATTTTCGAGGGCATTACATTACATCCTTCTTTAACTAGGCTAGTCCCTAGCCTATTTTAAGGTCGTAAGGTATCGTAGCTGTATTACCTCAGCAATCTCAATATTGTTGGTATAGGGTTCGCGTGACGGGTACTCCACGTAGCTACCTGGTCACGTTCCCTAGCTGCCACCAATGAAATGCCGGGTGTGAAGGGAATTCATGGTCTCCTGAAATATCCCCAGGCTACCTTTAGGATCAACTTTTCCTGGTACCTGGCGCGGGGTACGAACCTCTGAAGGGAATTTAACCCCCCTAAAAACCCACAGGTTTTGAGATGCCTTGGGTGGGGTTCGAACCCTGGTTAGTGACCCAACCATCACCACCAGGCCCGCGCGCTAACCCCCTGTACTACCACGGACGTACTAAAAGTATAGCAACCTTAGTCCGATTTTTAAGAACCAGGTGATAGTCTCGTGGTGTTATCACGTGATGAGTTTATTGGACTTACCATCTACGACTATTTTACGCTATACCTGACGTCAACTCGGGTTAGTATTATTGTGGGTGCGGGACATTTTCGAGGGCATTACATTACATCCAATGAAATGCTGGGTGTGAAGGGAATTCATGGTCTCCTGAAATATCCCCAGGCTACCTTTAGGATCAACTTTTCCTGGTACCTGGCGCGGGGTACGAACCTCTGAAGGGAATTTAACCCCCCTAAAACCCACAGGTTTTGAGATGCCTTGGGTGGGGTTCGAACCCTGGTTAGTGACCCAACCATCACCACCAGGCCCGCACGCTAACCCACTGTACTACCACGGACGTACTAAAAGTATAGCAACCTTAGTCCGATTTTTAAGAACCAGGTGATAGTCTCGTGGTGTTATCACGTGATGAGTTTATTGGACTTACCATCTACGACTATTTTACGCTATACCTGACGTCAACTCGGGTTAGTATTATTGTGGGTGCGGGACATTTTCGAGGGCATTACATTACATCCAATGAAATGCTGGGTGTGAAGGGAATTCATGGTCTCCTGAAATATCCCCAGGCTACCTTTAGGATCAACTTTTCCTGGTACCTGGCGCGGGGTACGAACCTCTGAAGGGAATTTAACCCCCCTAAAAACCCACAGGTTTTGAGATGCCTTGGGTGGGGTTCGAACCCTGGTTAGTGACCCAACCATCACCACCAGGCCCGCGCGCTAACCCACTGTACTACCACGGACGTACTAAAAGTATAGCAACCTTAGTCCGATTTTTAAGAACCAGGTGATAGTCTCGTGGTGTTATCACGTGATGAGTTTATTGGACTTACCATCTACGACTATTTTACGCTATACCTGACGTCAACTCGGGTTAGTATTATTGTGGGTGCGGGACATTTTCGAGGGCATTACATTAAAAGAAAACAGCATTTTCCACTAGTGGTGGCCATCACTATGAATTTAACGTCCTACCTTTTGGCCTCTGTAACGGACCCGCCACTTTCTCCCGTTTGATGGAAACGGTATTACATGGCCTAACCTGGGAAACCTGCCTAGCCTATCTGGACGATATTATTGTGTACTCTCCAACCTGGGAAGAACACCTCCTCAGGTTGAGACAAGTCCTGCAAAGAATCCGAGCCGCCGGGTTGAAATTAAAACCCTCAAAGTGCGTGATTGCCCGGAATAAGGTAGATTTTCTCGGACACGTGATATCTGAACATGGTATTGCGCCAGACCCAAAGAAACTTCAAGCCATACAAAACCAAACCCCACCCACCACGGTTAAAGGAATACGTTCGTTTCTAGGTTTAGCCACGTACTACAGACGTTTCGTCCCCCACTTTGCCACCATAGCCAGACCCCTCCACCACCTTACCCACAAAGACACCCCATTCGCCTGGACACCTGAAAGAGACCTCGCGTTTAACACTTTGAAGCAAAAGCTAATCCAAGCCCCTATTGTCGTTTTCCCTGACTACCAGAAACCTTTCCGCCTTTATACCGACGTATCTCTGTACGCCATAGGTGCAGTATTAGCTCAATTCAGAGATGGAAAGGAACATGTGATAGCATATGCCAGCTACACACTCACCCCACCCCAACAGAATTACGCAGCCACCAAGAGAGAGTGCTTAGGGATCATTTGGGCACTCAGCCACTTCCGGTCATTTGTGTTGGGCGCAAAACTCGAAATAATTACCGACCATCAATCTTTACAATGGCTGCGTAGGTGCGAAACCAACTCAGCCATTTTGGTACGTTGGAGAGACACTAGAGGACTACGACTTTACCATACAATATCGTCCCGGCAAACTCCATACTAATGCAGACGCCCTGTCACGTTTGCCAGTACCAAAAGACCCCCCCACCAACCTAGCCGCCTTACAAAACACTCAATTGGTATCTACCCCCACCTCCCGACAGAATGCCCCCCCAGCCCCCTCCCTAATTCAATCTTGGGAAGCACGAATCAGACCCCCCTGGATACCGTTAAACGTCTTCAGGAGACTGACTCGCTGGGGAGATCAACTTGCCACAGACACTGGTCACATAATCTTGGACCCCACCATAGCCCACGACTACATGATTGCCATCCACGAGGGAAACGGCATACACCTTGGACAAAAGAAAATGTTAAAGATCTTCACAGACCAATACTGGACCCCCAACCCCTCCAAAATTGCACAACGAGTGACAGAATCCTGCAAACCGTGTTTATTGGGAAAGGATAGATCACGCACCCCAGGCCCAGCTGGTACCATTTCTGCCAACAAACCGTTCCAAGTCCTATCCCTCGACATCATGGGCCCGTTCCCTTCTTACGCTGGCAACCGCTATATCGTCACATTTGTAGACGTATATTCAAAATTTCTAATAGCCTGCCCAGTTAAAGACCACACAGCCACCACAGTCGCCACACTGCTTGCCACCGAAGTGTTCCCTATATTCGGCCTTCCCCTTGCTCTTCTATCGGACAATGCCCCCGAGTTTAGTGGACACGTTTGGCAACAATTCACCCAACAATGCGGTCTATCTATCTATTGCCTGACGCCGCGATCCCCGAAGGGGTGGCCACGAACGAACCGCCCCCATGCACCTCTGTCCCCAGTCAGTCGACGCCCCTCCCCCCCAACCAGCACCGCCTTCGTTCATGTAGTTCCTCACTCCATCCTTCCACCTCATATTCGGTCTACTTCTCCCCCTCTGTCCCTCCACCTCGCTCTCGTACACCCTCTTCTTACTTCCTCATTAGTCTGTCTATCCCTCCATGTAACTCCGCACGCACTCCTTAAGTAATTCATTTCCACTGCTCTCACTCTTGGTCTGAGTCTCTCAACCAACGTCCATGCTTCGCTTCCGTAAGTCAGTGTCGGGATTACCACACTGTCATGCAAGGACTTCTTCACTTCCATACTGACCACCCTATTTCTTGTTACTGCTTTTAGCGGTATTAAGATTAAACACTCATCCCCGTACTGGCCTCAAGGAAATGCTATCTGCGAACGCAGCCATCGCACCATCAACCACCAGTTATGTACAAGAATGATTGCTCTTAATACCTCAGACTGGCCATCACAACTAAAGATCATACAGTGGGGTATGAACACCTGTCCTCGGGAAGACGGTATTTCCCCTCATGAACGTGTTTACGGTGTACCCCCCCTGTTACTGCCATTCCACCACCACGCTCAACTTCCCTCCACCACCTCCACAATTGACCCATTGCAACATCTGCAAAACACCCTCCATTCCGCCCAGATCTGTCAAGACACCAAAACTGATAACATCGATGACAAAAACCCTTTCGCCATCCATGACACCGTAATGGTAGCCAACCTCCCTATCACCAACAAGTTAGGCCCTCGCTATGTCGGACCCTACACCGTAATACAAGTCCCAAATTCCTTTCAAGTCACCATCGACTATCACGGCGTGACTCGCACGCTCCGAACTAGATTCGTCCGAGCGTTTAAACCTCTAAAGCCACAAGACAGTACCCCACCCCACGTCCGACCCTAAATTAAACACCCCTAGTCACCCCCACTCAGGCTACGAATATTCCCATACAAACCCCTAAGGACCTAAGCCCTCCAGCACCGAACCGACAAATCTTTTCTCAACATACCCCCCCAACTAACCTCCACAAACCCCAACCCCCCATATCACACCCCCCTCCACCATGACACCTTCCTTCACTTCTGATAGTCAAGTTCCTCCCCAACTTATCCCAGTACAAAAACCTCCACCCCCAACCCCGACCACAACAGAAACCCTCCCGTCTAGCCCTGACATACCTCCACCAGGCACCACAGTGAGAAAACCACCACCCCCACCCCAAACCAAGTACACACCCAACCGCACCACACAATCTACCTCAGTAACCTCACACTACAACTTACGCCCACGACAAACATCGTTTAAAACCTCCAGAAAACACACCCTACTAACCAAGTTCCGTAGGGCTGCCAGACCACTACCCTCCTCCTCCTCCTCCTCCTCTTCTTCTTCTTCGTCGAATTCTCCCCCACAAAGGGAAAGAAGACGAATAATCACCAGCAAATCACCAACCTCATCAAACAACACACGCCCCTACCCCCAACCCTCCAACTTAAATCTACACTCCCTACCCACCCGTCTAGCCCCCCCCGCATCCGCCCATTTCCCCTCCACGATCCCCACCACCCCACACACACACCGACCAACCTCTTCCTCCCCCCGACCCCCCAACCAACCCCCCCACTAAGAAAACCCCCCCCCCAAAGTCACCCCCGAGAAAACCCCCACATGTCATTTACCTATAAAACGTGCTTCCCCTCACTATAAAACATCGTCGAGCGACTCAAGTCCCACGACAAACATCTACCTTCCCACCAGGACCGCCAGAGGTAGAATAATCAACAAACCCATCAGATTTAAAGACAGCGATACAAAAATAACACCCCGTTCTGACACTAAGGACCCAAGCCACACAACACACACACCCCCTCCTTCCTTCCCACATATCTCCTTCACCCACCTTACCTAAACCGATTTTGCGCATTGCCTCACTATATATTCCCAACCTACAACACCGCCCAAGAAAACCAAATAAAACCCAGACTCACATTCCCCCTTCATCCCCAGCTCTGTTGTCACGTGTGAATCCCCTTTCGGTTAGTAACCCATTCACCACACTAAACAGACTTCCTGTCAATCCCACACACCTCACTCCGACCCCCACGGGGGAAAGCTACAAACCATTCATACGAAAGGTTAAAGTAAAGACCCACACTGGACACTTGGCCCGTGTACCACACCCACACCAAGCCCGGGCAGCCGCCCGCCACAACACAGAGGACACATTCTTACAGGTATACATTGACCTGCAAAAGAAACCTGACCGTCGCTCTCGTGTTTGGTGGAACTTTCTAAATACCCTGAAAATGACCCACCATCACTATGCTTCTTTTAACTTCACCCTTGAGGCTCGAGGACGAGCCTATAATGAAGGAGAGGGAAGTAAAATGCCCCAGAACAAGAAGCCCACCACAGAAGCCACGAGCGAACGCCACACAGAAACACCCGGAAGAAAGGTCCACAGAACGAAAGGACCAGCTGACCGAGCCAGCCATTTCAGACAGGCCCAAGCCCGCAGGGCTAAGCAGCTCCAGGCCTCACCCATTTACCTTTTCTAAACTGACCATTTTCCACACCTCACGTACACTAACCCCCTCGTGTCCTACACTCCTAACTACAAAGATGATGAACAGGAATATACATTCATATTAAAAACACCCATGCCCTGTCCCGACGTTGAGCCAATGCCAACACATCAGACAGCCATAATTATATCTATGTATGTTCTTACATCCGAGAAGTAGATGTTATATATCTTAGAAGTTAAAACACCCACGCTTGTCCCTAGACCTCGTATATCATTTTCCATGACGAGTATAGATATATGTAACCCGTGCTCAGTCGCCCCTTGCATTGTTCCTCTAGTAACTAAGTCTATAATATTAACTGCCACCAGCATTGATGCGACATAGCGGCACTGTCCTTGTGTCGTATTGTGCCAAGTACAGATCAACCAGGTTTCATCACCTTATTAGGACGACGACTATAATGTCATCGTTCATCGATGTATGCAATCCTTAGGTTAAGTATTTTTATCCGCCATTGTGTTCACCTTTTTCCATTTACTTTCCACAATTGTCATACGTCTTCCCCTTGCCTCCTTCGTATCCACAGTCCACACTACGCCAATTTACTTCGTGTCTTACACCTCTTACCCCAACCAGAGATTGTATAAGATAACCTGGTTACCAGTATCTGTCATAAGTACCCCGAAACAATAACTAAGTACCCCTACGAACTGCCGCTGTTGTTGGTATTTATATTTAATAGAAAACGCAGTTCCCAGGGCCAACTAATAGTATCCATAACCCTCGGACTGATCACATAACTCTATCTTTTCCAGACTCCTATACCACCCCATAGTTGCATTCCCCGGTAGCATTTGGCTAACGTATTCTACTGCCTTTTCAAACTTCCATATAAATTGTAGCCTAATGCCACCCCCACGCCCAGGGACCTTAGGGGCAAAATTTCCCTGTAGCCCTTGAACTCTCCCCCCCCTCTCATTAAGACACCCGCGCTTCTCGACTCTTGTCCGACCTAGCCTCTCTCTCATACCTCTTGAAGATCCTTGAATTGTCCGTTGCTAACGCTCTCCAACCTTTTTATATATATACTCCTATCCAGCCTACCTTCACTTAGTAGGCCAGAACAACATTAGAACTTTACTAGCCCCTTGCATGCCATCTATTCTCTTACAACCCATTCACAACCCTGCACCCAATGGTCGTCGGTGCGAGGCTAGCCGCCCCGCCAGTAACTAACTTCTATTGCCATACTTCCAGATAAATGTGGCAGAGTTAGCAACCCAGTCTCCACCACATCCAGCAAACCCTACAATTAACAACCAGCCGAGTAAAACCAGCTAGCTAAGGCACCTTCGGTTTTGGTATTAAGGACACCCACATCTGTCTCATACACAGAGGGTTATTACAAACACTGGTGATATGGCAAGCCCCTAGCCACAGCCGCCGGACGACTATCACAGAGAGAGGGCGCCCAGCTCCCCCTTTTTGCCCACCCGAGGAGGGAGACCCCCACCCCCGCGGAGGTATACCTGACCCCTATTTTGACTTTCGAGTCATTGCCAGGTAGCACAGAAATTCTTCCTATCAATGAACTAACCATGCATGACTAACACCTTTACTAACCTCTATTTACTCACAATAAACCATTTACCTTTCTTGCATGCTCTGGTCACTAAATTAGCACCTCAGCTATATCATAGAATGAAGATTGCACAATCTAAGAGAGACGCTCCTATCACAGCTGTCCCCATCCTCCTCGCAAAGTAGATCCAGTCTCCCTCCCCTAAATACTTCCAGTATAGCCAAAATAGTACCTCTTACTAAGGCTCAGTTATATGAAAATATAAAGGCTTTCTATAGCCCTGTGCCACAACAGTAAATACCATCTTACCTAGTCCCCATATCTATTGAGAGCTCAATTAAGTATATAAGACTCGAGATCCCTACTGTCTACAGGGTCCAGAACCGAGCCTATAAATCTAACTCCCGCCCCCAGTCAAATCAGTTGAAAGCTAGACACCAACCAGTGGTCACTACCCTGCAGTTTACCTCTAGCTCTGCCCTTGTGTTGTTCCGGAGTTGAGAGATTCCAGATCCAGCAGACTCCGTGGCAGAGAAGACTGATAGAAGCATCTGTCCATGTACAAGTCCTAACGTGCACCTTATAACCTTCACACAAATTCGTGGGTATATAAGTGTGTAGCCAGCAACGATCGTCAAGAGATCCGACTTGAGAACTTCCTACATTTTGGACCATCTGGACGGCCGAGGAACCAGTCGTTAGCCCCCAACATCACCGGAAGCAAGATAACCAGGACCAGATCTACCCATACTATTCAAGATTCATGTTGCTAGTACTAAGTGTTATAGTACTAGCTTGATACTCACTTATTAACTTTCTATAAAGTGGCTAAGACCTTGCCCAGTGTAATTCATATTTAACCATTCCATTTGGGACGTACTAAGAGATCAGTGCTCTTTAATTAACAGGCGACCTTGACTCTCGTAATTACCTTATTCAGATATTAAAACTCTAGTGATATCTAACGTTCGCCCACTGATTTGTGTTCTACGTATTTCTGCCATAAGAATATAAAACTTAGTTCAGTACCCCCATGAGGTTACTAGAGATTCCGTGTGCTACAATATACGCGTGTCTAATCCTAACTGTGAGTTGCTACTTGGGCACGCGACCAGCCAGCAAGAGGTCAAATCAGTGACATTGAATTATACGAATATATTGAGGTCTTCCAGTAAAATAAAAACTTGCTAATTAAACCCGTGATCAGAAGAATATACCTGAACGTTGGAAGTGGGAGACTAGGCTCCATCCAGATCCGCTAATGCTAGCAGTTCCCTTCTATTATTTGTTTTGTGCGAAAATAACTATCTTTCTATGCTCTTTATTTATTTACTTCAATAAACGTGAACTTGTGTCGTGTTACCGTGTGTTTATTTTGTGTTCTCTATTCCTCATACCTTGTATTGTGCATGCAGCCTTATATACCCAGTCATTCAGAACTCACATTACCCAAGTTAAACCTGTAGAAAAACAGGGCATAACATTGGTGGCAGCGGTGAAATGCCGGGTGTGAAGGGAATTCATGGTCTCCTGAAATATCCCCAGGCTACCTTTAGGATCAACTTTTCCTGGTACCTGGCGCGGGGTACGAACCTCTGAAGGGAATTTAACCCCCCTAAAAACCCACAGGTTTTGAGATGCCTTGGGTGGGGTTCGAACCCTGGTTAGTGACCCAACCATCACCACCAGGCCCGCGCGCTAACCCACTGTACTACCACGGACGTACTAAAAGTATAGCAACCTTAGTCCGATTTTTAAGAACCAGGTGATAGTCTCGTGGTGTTATCACGTGATGAGTTTATTGGACTTACCATCTGCGACTATTTTACGCTATACCTGACGTCAACTCGGGTTAGTATTATTGTGGGTGCGGGACATTTTTCGAGGGCATTACATTACATCCTTCTTTAACTAGGCTAGTCCCTAGCCTATTTTAAGGTCGTAAGGTATCGTAGCTGTATTACCTCAGCAATCTCAATATTGTTGGTATAGGGTTCGCGTGATGGGTGCTCCACGTAGCTACCTGGTCACGTTCCCTAGCTGCCACCAATGAAATGCCGGGTGTGAAGGGAATTCATGGTCTCCTGAAATATCTCCAGGCTACCTTTAGGATCAACTTTTCCTGGTACCTGGCGCGGGGTACGAACCTCTGAAGGGAATTTAACCCCCCTAAAAACCCACAGGTTTTGAGATGCCTTGGGTGGGGTTCGAACCCTGGTTAGTGACCCAACCATCACCACCAGGCCCGCGCGCTAACCCTCTGTACTACCACGGACGTACTAAAAGTATAGGAACCTTAGTCCGATTTTTAAGAACCAGGTGATAGTCTCGTGGTGTTATCACGTGATGAGTTTATTGGACTTACCATCTACGACTATTTTACGCTATACCTGACGTCAACTCGGGTTAGTATTATTGTGGGTGCGGGACATTTTCGAGGGCATTACATATATATATATATATAGGCCTATATATATATGGTTGCTAGACTACTCGGCCCTCGGGACAGCTCGGCCAGGACAACTCGGCCAACGGCGAGACAGCTCGGCCCAGTAAAAACGAGACAGCTCGGCCCAGTAAAACCGAGACAGCTCGGCCCCGAGTTAATTGCGAAACAACTCGGCCTTTCACAACCCTTATTTGCTTCGACAACATAAAAACGTTATAGATGGCTATATTGATCATTTTGGAATCGCTATTATTTATGTATCTATCCTAAAGAAAACTGAGATTTTTGCACAAAAAAAAAAATACATCCGGTGGTAATTCAACTCCCACCCTTTCAATATCTGAGGCAAGGGTATGAACACATTGTTTTCCTTCCCTCAAACCTTCGCCATGGACAGCTTTGAATATTTCTCTCATCACCGTTAATTTAGAAGAAAAACTATCAGAGGGCATGTACAGGCGACCTCTGTTGACCATATCAATCCATGATTTGTTTACAGATACACAGTTCGCTGCCATGTAACCTAAATCAGGATATTTTTTAGAGAATTTCCTCACAACATAGCCACCTACAGTATATACAACAAGGCCTGTTCTTCTATAATAATTGTACTAGGTGATTTTGATGAATTGTTACATGCTCCTACGCAACTATTTTCACCTTCATGCAACTCATCAGACAGCTTATCAGTCATATTATCCATTTCAAAGTCCATATCCTTGAATAGCAAGCTAGTTGGCCAAATTTCTAGGCCCAGTTCACGGTCATAGGAGTTCGGTGTCTCTGGAGTTGCACCTGACACCACCCCATAAATAACACACTCATCATTATCAGCATGTTGGCTAACGTTGCATTTGTCACTGATCAGGGCGACTTCTCTTCCTAACAAATATTTGTTCAGTCTATATTTAAAGTGGACTGAATCTGGGTGATCCTGAGGTCCACTCATTTGCCTGATGCACCCAAAGAAATGTTCTAGGCAATCTTGATTTAGTCTTCGGGTCATTATATAATCAAGCTGATGACTGTTCTTTAACATAGCCATTAATCCTATGAATGAATTGCAAGATGATAATATTCCTTTCTGAAAGGAATAGAGTGAGCTTGACACAGAGTTACATACTCTCATGGTGCTCACTGTGTCAATCATACTTGTCTGTTCATCAAAATACATTCCATATCCACAGCGAAGTTTCTTATCACCATAGTTGGAGGAATTCATGACGTCAAACCAGTTATCTGCTAGTAAGATGAACTTAGCCGTTTCTTTCCAATTTTTATACTCCAGAACTCCTTTCTCGCCTAAAAACATGATTGAACTTGCACAGCTCTCTGGCAACAACTGTGTTGCATATTCCACACGTTGTCTTTGCTGACCAGTGACTGTGAGGTGAATATCACTCACTTTGTAAGCTAATTATCCATATTCTGTTTTGGTATTGAGCAGCATTACGTGAATGCATGCAGCAGAAACTATATCTCCGTTCTGCAACTCAACCCCTGAATCAATAACATTATTCCTGATTAGCTTTAATAACAAATGAGGAACATCAGCAAATACAAAAATGTCTTTATCAGCCACTGGATTTTTGAAAGACATTTGATTATGTTTGAGAGGATCTATACCAAATTGTTTCCATACACGGAGATTGGTAGTTCCTAAATCGTGCACTATTGCAACAACTGGGTAGCCTGCTAATTAACTCTATTCTCTCTATCAAATATGTCAATATATTTTGCACGTTTCATTGATCAAAGTCAAAATATATTGGCTGTTTCCACTTACCTACAAGGCCTCTCAACATAACTACCTGGACACTTTTGTGTGGTTTATACAGTGTGTCTGTACCTTTGTCGTAGCTCCATTGTTTTGCAATACTCATCTCATCGAAAGATATGACTGCCAGCTTTTCTACCGAATCTAAAGTTTCAGACTTGAACTTCATAAGTGACAAGACAGGTGATAAAAGACCAGGTTCACATAACACATGTTTTGCTGTCTTTTAATGTGCTCACAGATGGCAAAGGAAAACCTTTGACATATTTTAGATATTTGTAACACTTTAGACTCAAGCTCCGTAGTGTCATTGCAGATGATATATCCTATTCTGGCCAAAACTTAGCGTTTTTCTTTTTACTGATGAGAATATCTATCTGTGTTTTAGTGAACAAAGGTTGTAGTGCATCATCGACTTTCTGTTACACTTCGTGTATGACCTGATTTTGTTCCTCAGTATTTTTCTGTTTCAAGGACAACTATTGATCACGCCAAAGCTCTACCTCTTTTTCCAACTTCTGTATTTTCTTATGCAATTCATCATGAATAACTTTACAATCTCTACAGGATCTCTTGCCATCTTGCAGGACAATAGACTCGCCACGTCCTACATTATAGTTGGATTTTGACTATCTACAGTGTTTCTGTATATCACTGTCTCTACCTCTAAGCTTGGGCTATAATTACTCGGCTTAAGATATCGATCATGTAGCATTTCTTCTGCAGTTCTCTTTAATCCAAGAGTTACTGCTCTCCCAGTTCTGCTGGACATCTCTGTTGGACTGGCAGCTGAAACAATGATACTGATATATATTATAAATTGTCTAACCACAATATCTATTCACAGTTGTAATTCAATAACAACCTTAAACATAATATATATATATATATATATATATATATATATATATATATATATATATATATATATATATATATATATATATATATATATATATATGTTTCTAATCTCTCAGTGGGGTTCGAACCGCCGACCGTCAGGACTACACCACGGCAGTGGTGTAAAGCGTCGGCTATCTTCCTGATGGTCGGCGGTTCGAACCCCACTGAGAGATTAGAAACATTTAGTGGCTCACGTGTATTTGTGATATATACTCTCTCTCTCTCTATATATATATATATATATATTTATATACCGGTATATATATAATTTGTACATTATGAGATATACTTATGCCTAGTACGATAGTAACCACTATTAAAAATCCAGTTAAAACTAGAATTTGTATGATCAAGGAAAAGAAGTACCTGTAGCCTAGTATGGAGTGGGAGGAGTAAATATTGTAATTAAGGGACCAAGGCGGTCCTCTAATTACAGATTATACTCCTCCCACTCACTAATACTCTAATTTGTGTTACTGCTTCACCTATTGTATATTATTATTATTATTATTATTATTATATATAAACTGTATATATATATATATATATATATATATATATATATATATATATATATATATATATATATATATATATATATATATATATATATATAATATAATATAATATAAATAAGGGTGATATAGATGAGGTATCAAAGCTAAAGAACGGCGACATAACCCGCTCAAATGGTTTCAAGTTAGATAAGTTTAGATTTAGTGTGTGTGCATATCGCTAGAAAGACGAAGATGAGATAATATGATAGGTGTTTAAGTGGATGAAAGGTATCAATAAGGAAGAGATATTAAAGCTTAATAACGGCGAGATAACCCGTTCAAATGGCTTCAAATTGGATAAGTTCCGCTTTATAAAATATCTAGGTAAGCACTGGTTTGGGAACAGAGGTGTAGAAGTGTGGAATAGATTGCCTAGTGCAGTGATTAGCTCAGAAACGGTAGACAATTTCAAGTGCAAACTGGATAGACACATGAAAGATATGGGTTGGGTGTGAACGGGATATGCCTCTTGTGGGCCGGTCGGCCTTATGCAGATTTCCAGTTTCGTGTGTTTTAATATACAATCAATCAACATAAATGTTATGCCCTGTTTTTCTACAGGTTTAACTTGGGTAATGTGAGTTCTAATTGACTGTGTATATAAGGCTGCATGCACAATACAAGATATGAGGAATAGAGAACACAAAGAAACACATGGTAGCAAGTTACACGATCACGTTTATTGATATACCACTGCAGAATACTTGTGTAAGACAATATAATAGAATCGAACAACACTAGCATAAGTGGATCTGGATGGAGCCTAGTCTCCCACTTCCAACGTTCAGGTATTAATCTTCTGATCACTGGCTTCGATTTAACAGGTTTATATACCGAAGACCATCAATGTTACTTATAGAATCATATTCACTGTTAGATTTCTTACTGGTAGCTCTGGTGCACAAGTAGTAATTCACAGACTAGATTAGACACACGTATTTTAGAGCACGGGAATTCTAGTAACCTCAGGGGGTACTGATCTAAGTTTTCTATTCTAGTCTCAGAAATACATAGAACGCAAATCAGTGGGCGAACCTTCAGATATCACTAGGGTTTCCTTCTAGGTAATAATATCTGGGCATATGGTTGATTACGAGAGTTAGTATCGCCTGTTAAATAATGAACACTGATACGCTTAGCACTTCCTAATTGAATGGTTATATGAATTATACTGGGGCAAAGAGATAGCCACTTTGTAGAAATATTAATTAGTGAATCTCTAAACAGCACAGTAATATGTAGTACTGCTAAAGGGAATCTTGGGTAGCATCTGATGGGTCTGGTCCTGGTTATCTTGCGTCAATGATGTTGGGGGCTAACGACTGGTTCCGCGGCCGTCCAGGGGGCCCATATGTGTGAAGTTCTTAAATACGTGGGCAGGTCCTTCCATCCAAATCTGCCACGGAGTCTGCCGGCTCTGGGATCTCACTCCGGAACAACACAAGGGCAGAGCTAGAAGTTAACTGCAGGGTAGTGACCCCTGGTTGGTGTCTAGCTTTCAACTGATTTGACTGGGGGCGGGAGTTAGATTTATAGGCTCGGTTCTGGACCCTGTAGACAGTAGGGATCTCGAGTCTTATGGACTTATTTGAGCTCTCAATAGATATGGAGACTAGGTAAGATGGTATTTACTGTTGTGGCACATGGCTATAGGAAAACCTTTATATTTTCATATAACTGAGCCTTAGTAAGAGGTACTATTTTGGCTATACTGGAAGTATTTAGGGGAGGGAGACTGGATCTACTTTGCGAGGAGGATGGGGACAGCTGTGATAGGAGCGTCTCTCTTAGATTGTGCAATCTTCATTCTATGGTATAGCTGAGGTGCTAATTTAGTGACCAGAGCATGCAAGAAAGGTAAATGGTTTATTGTGAGTAAATAGAGGTTAGTAAAGGTGTTAGTCATGCATGGTTAGTTCATTGATAGGAAGAATTCCTGTGCTACCTGGCAATGACTCGAAAGTCAAAACAGGGGTCAGGTATACCTCCGCGGGGGTGGGGGTCTCCCTCCTCGGGTGGGCAAAAAGGGGGAGCTGGGCTGTGATAGTCGTCCGGCGGCTGTGGCTAGGGGCTTGCCATATCACCAGTGTTTGTAATAACCCTCTGTGTATGAGACAGATGTGGGTGTCCTTAATACCAAAACCGAAGGTGCCTTAGCTAGCTGGTTTTACTCGGCTGGTTGTTAATTGTAGGGTTTGCTGGATGTGGTGGAGACTGGGTTGCTAACTCTGCCACATTTATCTGGAAGTATGGCAATAGAAGTTAGTTACTGGCGGGGCGGCTAGCCTCGCACCGACGACCATTGGGTGCAGGGTTGTGAATGGGTTGTAAGAGAATAGATGGCATGCAAGGGGCTAGTAAAGTTCTAATGTTGTTCTGGCCTACTAAGTGAAGGTAGGCTGGATAGGAGTATATATATAAAAGGTTGGAGAGCGTTAGCAATGGACAATTCAAGGATCTTCAAGAGGTATGAGAGAGAGGCTAGGTCGGACAAGAGTCGAGAAGCGCGGGTGTCTTAATGAGAGGGGGGGGGGGAGAGTTCAAGGGCTACAGGGAAATTTTGCCCCTAAGGTCCCTGGGCGTGGGGGTGGCATTAGGCTACAATTGATATGGAAGTTTGAAAAGGCAGTAGAATACGTTAGCCAAATGCTACCGGGGAATGCAACTATGGGGTGGTATATGAGTCTGGAAAAGATAGAGTTATGTGATCAGTCCGAGGGTTATGGATACTATTAGTTGGCCCTGGGAACTGTGTTTTCTATTAAATATAAATATACCAACAACAGCGGCAGTTCGTAGGGGTACTTAGTTATTGTTTCGGGGTACTTATGACAGATACTGGTAACCAGGTTATCTTATACAATCTCTGGTTGGGGTAAGAGGTGTAAGACACGAAGTAAATTGGCGTAGTGTGGACTGTGGATACGAAGGAGGCAAGGGGAAGACGTATGGACAATTGTGGACAATTGTGGAAAAAGGTGAACACAATGGCAGATAAAAATACTTAACCTAAGGATTGAATACATAGATTTATGGGGCGATGGGTCTTCAGAAGCTTAGTCTGGCAAGACAAGATGTTAGGGAATGTTAATATTAATACTTAAACTAAGGATTGCATACATCGATGAACGATGACATTATAGTCTCGTCCTAATAAGGTGATGAAACCTGGTTGATCTGTACTTGGCACAATACGACACAAGGACAGTGCCGCTATGTCGTATCAATGCTGGTGGCAGTTAATATTATAGACTTAGTTACTAGAGGAACAATGCAAGGGGCGACTGAGCACGGGTTACATATATCTATACTCGTCATGGGAAATGATATACGAGGTCTAGGGACAAGCGTGGGTGTTTTAACTTCTAAGATATATAACATCTACTTCTCGGATGTAAGAACATACATAGATATAATTATGGCTGTCTGATGTGTTGGCATTGGCTCAACGTCGGGACAGGGCATGGGTGTTTTTAATATGAATGTATATTCCTGTTCATCATCTTTGTAGTTAGGAGTGTAGGACACGAGGGGGTTAGTGTACGTGAGGTGTGGAAAATGGTCAGTTTAGAAAAGGTAAATGGGTGAGGCCTGGAGCTGCTTAGCCCTGCGGGCTTGGGCCTGTCTGAAATGGCTGGCTCGGTCAGCTGGTCCTTTCGTTCTGTGGACCTTTCCTTTGGGTGTTTCTGTGTGGTGTTCGTTCGTGGCTTCTGTGGTGGGCTTCTCGTTCTGGGGCATTTTAATAAACTTCATAACAATTATATATATAGTTATAATACAATACCTCCAATTACAATATACAGTACACCTACCACACCTTAATAATGTTCATAGTTTCACCTAAATAATGTTCTTAGTTGTGTAGTATAGCATAGCTAACAATAGATAGCCATAATTGTGATATTATACTTTATCGGGTACGGTACGTAATATACAATTACAATAAAATAAATACACAGAGTATTGGTATTTTCTATAAGAAACACAAAATGCTTAGAATTATAAGAAAAATTCACCATGTCGCTCGCCTACGATTACATAAGAACATAAGAACATTAGAAAATGGGAGTCTGCAGAAAGCCGATTGGCCCAAGCAAGGCAGATCCCTGTAAGATTGATACCATCTTAATCTCAAAATTGCGTAATGTATGTTGTTTGCACAACACACTAAACACAATATATTGCTTACCATTATGAAGACAGAGTGACGGTACAGCTTCTTTCTTCAAGAGTCTCTTGTTCTTTGGACTTCCAATACCAAGTAAACGACTTTTCATATCATCAACTAAGTCATCTTTGGTAAAGTGGACAGAACAAACAATAGCATGCTCTGGATTCACGACATCAGCTCGGCGACACAAGTTTATCCATATTTTCCTGTATTGTTCATCTCTTGGAAATCGATAATATCTAATGTTTGTACGTGCTGTCTTAGGTGTGCTGTGTATGTGAATCCTGGGTGTGACAGAGATCTGCCTTGTGTGGGCCGATCGGCTTTTTGTAGACTCCCATTTTCTTATGTTCTTATGTCCCATCCCCCCATCCCCACCTGGGGTCATCAATGGAGATTCACACCTATATGACAAACTAATAATTATTCACACCTTCGTGAAAAACTTATAATTGTTCACACCTTTATGAAAATCTTAGAATTATATCTTAATGAAACTTGAGGGTGGGTTTACCGTAGCCATTTGTAATTGGCCATCTGTAAATTGTAGATATTTACCAGTGAAATACAGTACAACAAAAATAATAAATAATATTAATAATAATAATAATAATCATCATAATAATAATAATAATAGTAATAATGTAATAATAATAACAATAATGATGATAATAAGAATAACAATAATAATAATGACGACAGCAAGAGAAGTTATATTCCACCAGTTTATCTCGACAATGTAGGCTACTTATATTTTTACATTCTAGCTAACACTTTAACTTCATTGTTGATCATCCGTATAACTTGTTTTGTGACATCATTTAAAAGAGGATTTCTACAAGTCATTAATTTGGTAACAGCGTTGTGGATAATATGTGGAATAGGCTACCGAGTGCCATTGTACGATATAAAGCTTTAAGTTAAAATTATATAGGCATAATGGTCGAAATGGGTTAGGTGTGAAAGGGATCTGCCGTGTGTGGGCCAATCGGCTTTCTGCAGACTCATGTTTTCTTATATTCTCTCCATTTCTGATATGCATAGCCTACGTGAGTTGCAGTTGGGATGTGTGTACATGCTTAGATTGATATGCAGGATTCGAAGTTGCATAATAAATCGTAGGCAGTGTCCACCATCCTTTAACTGTCTTCGTGGTGCGATACATAAGGTGTTGATTTTCGGTGTGAGCGTCCTGGGTTCGAATCCACGGACTGCCACATGTGTTTGTAAATTTCATTAATCGATTTTAGGAGTATAGTTGGTTGTTGGAAGGAACATAATAATCTAATAGTCCATAGAGAATTGCACAAATCTCTGCTAGAGTTGAAGACACTTTATCAGATATTCTATATCAATACTCGCTCTCTATTACTTCATTATTAACCTTGTCTATTACCAAGACACCAACCTTGTTCTTCCATTTCTGCAATTGAGCCATCATAATACACGTGACGCGGGCTGCATCATCCTCATACAAATGACTAATGATTTTAAGTCCTAGTTTCGTACATACCTCCAGGGTGGAGGTTGAGATACATTTTGAGGGAATGCACAAGAATTTGATAAATAATGCATACTCACATTCTCAATCAGTCCTTATAAGTAGCTTATCTTCTTGCCTTGTTTCCGGATGGTTCGGAACCTCTTTCTGTATTTATCTGGTTGGATGTGAATGGGATATGCCTCGTGTGGATGGTTGGTTCTATGCAGATTTCCTAGTCTTTATTTTGTTATGTTTATCCGTATTTTTCTATATCTAGCTTCATCTATCTGTCTATCTATATATGTTTATCTCTTTAACTATCTAAACTGTAAACATATTATCTACAGTATATATACCTTTACAAATGTGAAATGACACATTGACATACTGCGATATAATGGAGCCGATAAAGCTTCCACACTAATGAATGAATTATTCAGTGCTGCAGTGTCTTCATATGCTTCCTTTCATTTAATTTACACTATCTTTGGCTCAGTGAATTCATCTTATTAAGAATATCCCTCACAGTCAAGATATTAAAAACAATTATCTCTCATATTTATGATATCCTTTAAGACCCAACTCAATCTCACCAAAACGGTCAGAGATCAATACAAGATTACGGGGGTCTGCAGAGCGCCGATTGGCCCATACCCGGCAGATCCCCTTCATACCCAACCCTTCTCGTCTATATGCCTATGTATATTTGCCTATATAATTTTGTCTTGAAGCTCCCTACCAATATTTGCCTATATTTTTTTCTAAAACGAAATATATATAATGTGAAACAATTGTTTCGAGTTCTTTCGCTATCACTGAGCTTCAGTACTAGTCCATGAGCCAGGCCAGATATCGGTACCACCTGGGGTGACTAAACACGAATGGTACTAAAATGTTTATAGAGTGACTGTAAGTACATTAAGATATGATAGCCTTCTCGCACTGGTAGCTTAGTCTAATTTTTTTGATGCAATAGGGGCGCTACCCAAAAATAAAGATTTTTAGCGTGACGCTCGGCGTTTTCCTCATTTTCTTTAAAATCCATCACACAATCATCGCGAAACTTTGAACACCTATGTAGAATTATATTCTCTACCAGAGTTGTTCCTAGGTATTTTTCAAATTTCCTCATATTTCGGAATATACTCTATATTTTGGGTATTTTCCTCTAAATCTAGAATAAATCCTTAAATATGGGGAACATTGAAAAATATATTCTAACAGCTCTTGTAGCTTATTTGATTCTCTACAAGAATTATTCCGATGTGTATTTCAAGTTTCTCCATATTTAGGGGTTTATTTCATATTTGGGGATTTTTTGTTATATTTTGGGGATAATTTATTATTGGAAGGAGCAAACATATGTAGAGTGGTTTCCATGTAATGTGTTTGTTTGTTCATGGTTTAATGGTGATATTTTTTGCAGGTGTGTGTCGACTGTTTGACGGCAGGATGGAACCATCTGCGAGGAAGAGAGCACGGATCGACTGTATCATCCACTGCTCTGATGATGACAGCGATGCTCTGGTGTCACCACAGGATTTGGACTCCTGGAACACATTGCTCAGGGCTGCAGAAATCAGGCAGCATGATCCAGTCCTGGAAGCAGCCAAGGGCCTTGAAGAAGGAGGAATACCACACATACATTATCACCGTAAATGTCGTAGTCTCTTTACAATGAAGAAGTCACTGGATTCTATCCTTGCCAAGGGTGTCAAGATAGAATCAGCAAGCGTCGACCCCAGGAGGAGGGCATCAAGGGATGCCCCTAGTACTAGCAGGGTGTATGCCAAAGTATGTATCTTCTGCGAGAAGTCAAGCAAGTACATAAAAACAACAAAGACAAGGGAGCCACTCATACAGTGTGTTGAGCTACGAGCAGATGAGAAGATTCGCAGAGCAGCAATAAGGAAACTCAACCAGAGAATCCTTGGTTTAGTTAGCAGAGACCTTGTTGCTGCAGAGGGTCACTACCACAAGTCGTGCTACAAAACTCTTCACAAAAGATGATTTCCCAGCGGCCGCCAGGTCGGGTGCAGGTGAAAATCAGGAAGAAAGCGAGGAAGCACGCTACGAAGAGGTTGAGACAGAAGCCCTCGAGGAACTCTGCTTGTATATAAGGACCAAATTATTCCCCAACCCAGAGGTACTGCCTATGACAAACCTCACATCTAGGCTTGAGAGATCCATGATGTCCCGTGGTATTATCCAACTGAAACCAGCGACAAAGAAACATGTTCGCCGAAAGATTGAAACCGAGTTTGGAGAATCACTACGCTTTGTCCCAGATGAGAAAGGAAAGCTTCTAATCTATCCACGCAGCCTCTCAATGGACGACCTTGCCCGGCAAGCACACAAAATGGCAAAAGACCTGCAAGAAGCAAGAGCAGCTAACTCTGAAGATGTCTTAACCAAAGCAGGAATGCAGCTGAGGAATGAGATCAATAAACAAGATGTGAGTCAGCCATGGCCTCCCGATACAGATCAGAATGTCATTCCTGCAGCAGTCACTCAATTCCTGCACACCCTGCTGACAGGAGAGTGTGAGTGTGAAACTCCCTCTGAAAGAGCTCAACGTCTTGCCACTTCCTTTGGCAGTGACTTGGTCTTTGCTGTTACCAGTGGCAAGACAAAACCACCCAAGCACGTACTGCTGACCAATGCTGTAAAGTCTTTGACAGGAAACACAGAACTGATCCGAACTCTGAATCGTCTTGGTCACTGTGTGTCTTACTCAATGTTTGAGGAGATCGATACAGCCCTTTGTATCCAGAAGCTGGAATGCTCAAAGGATGACATTCCACTGCCAGCAAACATCTACCCTGGTGTGTTCACAACCCTGGCCTGGGATAACATTGACCGACTTGAAGAGACCCTAAGTGGAGCAGGTACTTCTCATAGAGTCAATGGCATTGCTGTCCAGTCCAAGGTTGCAGGCTCTGTGCCAGAGAAAGTCCTGCCAGAGATTACCAAGTCCAAGATAAGAAGCATCACTCAGACATCATCAATGCTGCCAATATACAATGTTGGGCGGCGGGCAGGGCCACCTAGGATTGAGACTGCGTATGTCGACACTACCAAGGAAGTCCAGGATTCAAAGACAAAGAACCATATCTGGCTTCTTACTCGAATGTCAGACCATGAGGACCAGTCCATCAGCAGTTGGACTGGGTTCAACATCAAAATGCGCAGAGACATTGCAGTGGTTCAGGACACTGTAAGCTACCTGCCCACTATCAATGCTCCCGCAACAGAAATGTCCACCGTTAATGAAATCTTGGAACAAACGCATGCTATCATGCAGTCCTTACAGCTTAACAAGATTGTGTGCGTGTTTGATCAAGCACTCTATGCCAAAGCTGCCGAAGTTATCTGGAAACAAGAGAAGTTCAAGAACATTATCATCAGGATGGGCGTCTTCCACACAATCTGTAATCTCATCTCCACCATAGGAAAGAGGTTTCAAGATGCAGGTCTTAGAGATCTGTGTGTGGAATCAGGTATCATCGCAGAAGGATCAGTGTCAGGAGTGATGAACGGCAAGAGGTACAACAGAGCAGTGAGACTACACAAGCTCGTGTATGAAGCACTGATGAGGCTTGCATGGAAAGGCTTCCTTTCATGGCTAGAAGAAAACCATTCAAGGGACATACACCATCTAGATGAAACACTGAAGGACATCAACAGCTTTCACAGCAATGTGTCTCAGGGACTCTTTCAAGAGCTGATGGAGAGTGAATCATGCACACATATCATGAAGCTTTTCCAAGTTTATCTTGAGACCCTCAGAGATGAACACAACCTCTCAGCATTCTGGATGTCATACCTGGACATGGTTGAGATCATGCTGGACTTAATTCGAGCCTCCAGAGAAGGCAACTGGATGCTCCACCTAGGAGCAATCCGACAGATGATACCGTGGTGTTTTGCCTATGACAAAGTGAACTATGCCCGGTTCCTAACCTACTACTATGCCTTGATGTCTCGACTGCCCATTGAACACCCAGAGGTCCATGAACACTTCATGCAAGGTGGCTTTTCGGTCCAGATCGGTAGCAAGAATCCCTTTGGACGGATCCCTGTGGACCAGACAATCGAAGAGACGATCAACAAAGACACCCAGACACCAGGGGGCACAAAAGGCTTCAGCCTGAAAGGAGGAGCTGTCGCCAGGTACTACCTGACATCGGAGTATCGCAGCAGGTACTTAAGGCAGCTCAGGACTATGGTAGTAGGCCAAAAGTATACTGACTTCAGCCACCCAGACCTACAGATGCCCAGGATTAGAAGAGATGAGGCCGATGTCCAATCTTTAGTTCAACTGATGGAGACCAGCTGGTTGAACCCCTTCAACGCAGAGCAAGAAGATCTTGTCAGTTTGTCAACTGCGACTATGGCACCACCAGAAGTTGTCAAAGACCTTCTAGGGGCCTACAGAATAGGAGAGGATGCATATCAAGCCTTCAAGGAAGAGCGCCTGGAGATCGATACGCCAACTATACAGTTTCATGACACGATGACGAAGACGAAACTGAGAACGTTCACTAACATCAGAATGAAGCCACGCTCACAAGACCATGCCAAGGAGGTTATCTTAAAGGCTGACAGGAACCTATTTGGCCAGATGATCCTTGTTGCCGAGAACAGAAAGCTCAAAATGAGTGATGTCTTGGCTCATCCCCTGGGGCCTTTGCCTTGGGCACTTGCCAGCGGTGATGGGTCTCTCCGCAAGACCAACAAGGCTGCCCTCGCAAAGGAGTTAGAGAGGAATGTTTCTCCTGCAGAAGTGATACCCGAGCCCTCTGCTACCATAATTGATGGGATGAGCCTGGTCCACAAACTGAAGGGAAACGACAAAACTTTTTCACAGCTTGCAGGTACAGCACTGAGTCACGCTGTTCATGAAGGTGCTAAGAGCAGGCGCATTGATGTTGTGTTTGATATCTACAAGGAGACATCCATCAAGGATGCAGAACGAGCCAAAAGAAGTGCAGGCACAGGAATTCATTTCAAGAACATTCAACCTGGGCACAACATCCAGCAGTGGAGAAAGTTACTCGGTAGTTCCTCCAACAAGGCAAGTCTTATCAAGTTCTTGGTAGAAGAATGGAAGGCACCACAGCACAGGGAGAAGCTCAAGGACAAGGAGCTGTATGTCACATGTGAGCAGCGCTGCTTCAAGATCACCAAAGAGCAGTGGGAAGAGGCTCCTGAGCTTAAGTCAACTCAAGAAGAAGCAGACACACGCCTTCTTCTCCATGCACTTCATGCAGCAGAATCTGGGAACAAGTCTGTCATCATCACTGCAGAAGATACAGACGTCATGGTGTTGTGTCTTGGCATGTGCCACAAGATCCCATCCCATCTGTTCCAGAAGTGCGGGACGAAGAACCGGACAAGATTCCTGGATATCACCACACTGAGCCGCACACTGGGAGGCAGCGTGTGTGATTCATTGATTGGTATGCATGCCTTTACAGGCTGTGATACCGTCAGTGCATTCGCTGGCCGAGGGAAGATGACGACACTCAAGCAGGTGAAGATGGACAAGACATACCAGCATGCTTTTCACGAACTTGGACGCTCATGGGAAGTGTCTCCTGAACTCTTTGAGAAGCTACAGGAAATCACCTGCCACATGTACCTACCATCTACCCACACAACTAAGGTAAACAAGCTTCGGTATGAGCTGTTCTGTGCAAGACGTGGAGAGGTAGAGTCAAGTCAACTCCCTCCTTGTGAGGACTGCCTCTTCATGCATGCACTGCGTGCAAACTACCAGGCTGCGATCTGGAGGAGAAGTCTTCAGAGCCAGCCATTTGTTGCGAACCCAACAGACTGCGGTTGGATGACAGATGAGGACGGTAAGCTTGCCGTCAACTGGATGCGAGGCTCACCAGCACCAGATGCTGTTATGCAGCTACTGTCTTGCAAGTGTGTGCGGTCATGCGAACTCCCTAAGTGTACTTGCCTCAGCAATGGTCTAAAATGCACGGACATGTGCAGGTTACAGACATGTCAGAACAAGGCTATTGAAGAAGAGCCGGTGGCACAACAGTCAGATTCCGAGTCTGACGTAGATGATATTTAGGAGTAGTAATTTGCCATAATAGTATGTACAAGCCCATGGCATGCTTAGTGTGTATTTACAGGACTTGTATTAAATGTGACAATTACTATATGCATTTTGTTGACATTTAGGCATTCCTGTCCCCAAATTTGACATTTTAAAAAATTTCGGAATTTTCGGTAGGGTATGTCTATTCAAGAAGTGATAACGACCATTAAGCTACCAATGTGCAAGGGCTATCATATCAAAACATAAACTAGAGACATGTAGCAAGCTAAAAACACCTAAGAGAATTAGTCACCCCGGGTGGTACCGATATCCCAAAATTCGGGTCTTGGCTCATGGACTATACATCTTCCATGCCTCCTTAATGTATCCCACTAACCCACTTGAGCACCTCTATCATATACATACCCCATAAATCTGCGTCTCTCTAACGAATGTAAGCCTAATTTGTTCAACCTTTCATATGTAAGAATTAATACATACCGGTAATGGATAATTTTTGTCATTCTTCGTTTACATTCTCCAGGGATTCTATGTCAATTGTGTACTAAGGATACCAAAATTGAACAGAATTAGCCATATATAATTATGTGGCCTCACTAATGCTCGATAAAGTTTCAAGATTACGTCTGCTGTTCTATTACTCACATTTCGAGATATATATCCAAGAACACGTTTTGCCTTATTTCGAACACTAGCTTATGCACTGACTTAGTTTCAGATCACAGTTTACGATGTCTTCCAAATCGTTTCATTTGTCTGAGTTACATATATCAAAGTTATCCTATATATATTATGGATTTTTTATTAATTTCCTAAATTTTACTACACTGCACTTATCTTCATTGAAATCAACACTAACAATAGAAAAAGTTGGTTCTATAATTAGGCCTTGTAATTAGGGTTGGGTGTGACAGGGATCTGCCTTGTATGGGCCGATCGGCTTTCTGCAGATTCAAATTTTCTTATAAGAACATAAGAACATAGGAAAATGGGAGTCTGCAAAAAGCCGATCGGCCCACACAAGGCAGATCCCTGTCACACCCAACCCCAATTACATAACAACATAAGGTCATAAGATCGCGGGAAACTGCATATGGCCATTCGGCCCACATGAACCAGCTCCCATTCACACCCAGCCCATATCACCCATATGGGAATCCAACTTATGCTTAAAGCTTTCAACTGTTTCTGAGCTAATTACTGTTCTGGGCAGTGCATTCCACATGTTAACAACTCTATTTCCAAACCAGTGCTTTCCTATATCTTTCCTAAATCTAAACTTATCTAACTTGAAACCATTTGAGCGGGTTATGTCGCCGTTCTTTAGCTTTAATACCTCATCTATATCGCCCTTATTTAAACCTTTTATCCATTTAAATACCTCTATCATGTCTCCCCTACATCTTCGTCTCTCTAGTGAGTGCAGGCCTAAGACTTTCAACCTCTCCTCATACGATAAATTTCTAATATTATGTATCTTTTTGGTCATTCTTCTTTAGACTGCCTCTAAAGGGTCGATATCCATTCTATAATAAGGGCACCAAAATTGAACAGCATAGTCTAAATGGGGTCTTACTAGAGCTAAGTATAGTTTTAAGAAAACTTCAGCAGTCCTGTTGCTAACACTCCTAGATATGAATCCTAGAATTCTATTTGCCCTATTCCTAACACTTATACACTGTTGTTCTTATGAGAAGCCCGGCAAATGTAATAGGAGTTCCATCAAATCTTTATATGCCTATATGGCCTCCCCTGGGTACTGCCCTGCTCAATGCGTGCATACAATCTCCCCATGTATAACCTACGATTGAATAGGGCATGTGCAACAGACATCATTTCGTGCGTCTGGAAGAGTTTGCGTAAACTGACCCTCGTAAACATACCATTTATTATTATTATTATTATTATTATTATTATTATTATTATTATAGAGAGAGAGAGAAACAGAGAGAGAGAGACGAAGATGTAGGGGATACATGATAGAAGTATTTAAATGGATAATAGGTATAATATTATTTTTATTAATCTCACCACCACACCACCAATGAAATTAATTAAAGTATATATGATCCACCGGGATTCGAACCCGGGTTATCACACATATTTTTGCCACCTTAACCATTACACCACCAGGACGGTGAGATGAGGTATTAAAGCTAAAGAACGGCGACATAACCTGCTCAAATGGTTTCAAGGGTGTACAGTCATTTCGCTCACGTGTCTTTTCGCCCAAAGTTCATCCGCCCACACTTTGCAGTCCGTTCGCCCAAACGAGAAGGTCCATTCGCCCAATCAATGAAGTTCGTTCGCCCAAACGAGGAAGTTCCTTCGCCCAAATATTGGTATTTTCACCCATGTGAGTGGGGGAGACAAAAGGCAGACCTGCCTGTGGCGAGTGCCTCCCCCAGAGTTGAAAGAGTGACATGGCCAAAATCAAGGAACGTTCGAGCCAAAATGCCTGGACACAGAGTTTGAAGCAATTGAAGTCATATGAAGAGGGAAAGACTGATTCTGTGAGAGAGTTCCAGAGCTCAGCTGTTGAATAGAAGAAAGATTGAGTTAAGTTAGGTTAAATGTAAATATAGTGTAATTATATAGTATCTATACCAAGATATCTAGATCTTGGTCCTATTATTCATACTTTCTTTCTGCATATCTATAGCTATACATATCTTTGATTTACAACAAATAGGCCTACAATAAATAATAAATTCATATAGATATATTTCGGAGCAATTTACTCTCTCTCTCTCTCTCTCTCTCTCCCTCTCTCTCTCTCTCAAGAGACACTCTAGTTTTAAGATATACAAAATTAATATCTACGAGCAGATTAGGTCTACTATGAGTAAGTATGTACTGGGGTGTTGATTGTAAATCAATAATTGCAAAAGTTTCGTGTAAGATATATTACAAATAATATTATTTGAAAACATATAATGATAACAGGTTCATTTAAGTTCAAAATAAACAGTAGCCTATTTTAAATTCAACAATTAGATAGTGTAAATGAAAATTCAAATTAATTTACTTAACCGATTACCTTTAAGAAATAGCTATATTTTTTGCTTATGAAATTCGGGCTAACTTAACTTGGTTGATAAATTATGTAAATTTCTATATTACTATAGGCCTATGTCGTAAGTGAGTGGGTATATTTCTCCTTGACTCAGCTTGAGAAAAAGAGATAGATAATGTTATAGTCTATGTTTGTTTTTATAAAATGCAAATAAAGTTGATTAAATATTCAAAAGGATAGAATTAGATAGCCAGAACAGATAACTTAAAGCCCAATCACAATCAAATTCTGTAAGTGTAAATTATGTATGAGTATGTTCTATTGTAAAATAGTAAGCAGTTATTGACAATACTAATATATATATATACCGTATATATATAGATATATATATATATATATATATATATATATGTGTATATATAGGCCTATATATGTGTTTTTTTTTTTTTTTCTATATTCCAACTTACTTCCTCTCGGGCATAGGCTGAGAGCCTTAACATTCACCGCTTTACAATGAACAGTGAAGCCCGTGAGGTCTTGTTCCAGTCTAGGGAGTGAGACATGTGAAGCACGTAGAGTACAACGAGCACCTGCCATCTTGCCTTCACATGAGGCACGGTGCTCACTCATGGCCCGAAACGACCCCATCTCTGAAGCCACCTCGTTCCCGTGCTTCACTGTCTCACTCCCTACACTCGGACTCTCACACTTACACACACACAACGCCACCTGTTGAGCAGATACACAGATGTATGTGTATGTGTGTGTGTGTGTGTGTGTGTAATGCACCAACAGCTGTAGTGTATTAGTATAAGATGGGGTGGGATGGGACTAACATTAAATTTTGGGCTGCCCTCCCTTGGAATCCTAATGAACTTTCACCCCGCCCACTACCTTAATCTTTAAGTAGTCTAAATCACATGTCTGTGAGCCACCGTCACCACGTGGCCACAACCACTATAATTGGGGTTGAGTGTGAGAAGGATCTGTCTTGTTTGGGCCAATCGGCTCTCTGCAGACCCCCGGTTTCTTATGTTCTTATATGTAATTATTCATATTATTTGTTCGGTTACTTTTTTTCTCTTTCAAAAACCTATTACCATCAGATTTGATTTCATCGATAATTAGATACATATTACAAATACGTTACATTTAACATGAAAATAATATATGATAACTCTATTTCGAGGATTATCTTTGAAATATAGATAAATAATTTAACATATACAATTGGATGGTAACACTACTTTAAAAACTTTACAATGATGAAAACCGTTGATGAATTGCATCGTAGTCTAATAAGTAATTATATTATTGGTTTCCAATGTAATTTTGTCTTATTTTTAATGAATTAGAGGTGAGAGATTCCGTTTCAAAATATCATTACCTTTGCTTGTTATTAATATTTAGTTATACTGTAGCCTACTAGCCTATATTTTATTATTATTTTAAATTTACTTTGCGGCTGTTTCGCCAGACTCCCCTCAAAGGACCGTCTCATAATATTAGAACATAAGAAAATGGTAGACTGCAGAGAGCCGACTGGCCCAAACACAGCAGATCCCTTTAACACCCACCCTATCTGGTCTATCAGAGTGAGAACTGAGCGATCTCTGCCATACCCATAGCTTACTCTGACTGTTCCTTTTCCTTATATAATTTCTAGATCTCAAGTGACGGCGTCTCTTGCGTGGATTGACCTTCTAATCTACCAAGATTGGAAGCCAAAGCGTCACATCTTTCCTTTGCCCCTCAACTTTCTCTTCATAATTGCTGAGGGGCACAGGGCCCTGAGTGGGGCTTTGGTTTCCCGGGCGTTTCCGCACCCTCCTCAGCTCCCCGCCATGGTGTGGCTTCGGTCACCCAGGCTTTATTGTGGTCGGCGGGGAGGGTTCTGTGTGGGTGCTCGGTTATGGCCTTGGCCTTGCTCGGGGCCTTGGGGCTGTTCGGCCAGGCAGCTTGGGGAAAAACAACAACAACAACAACAACACCCACCCTATCTCAGTGTCATGAAATTATTAGTATTATTATTATTAGTAGTAGTAGTAGTAGTGTTAAGTATTAAAACATACAAAATAGTTTTATATGTGAGTAAATGTATCATATCTTAATAATGATGCAAGGTATTGTTGTATAATTTAGTTTTATCAAGGTCAATTATTGTGACTATTCTTAAATTAGATATAAATAAAAATCAAGTATTTTTAACTTTACGTTTCTCGTATAATCTCTGCTTACTGTTTGTCTGTATTTAAAGATTGGTTATCTACTTATATTGTTATTATTCATTTGAGGCTTATCTCAATACCTTCACCAAAAGGTGTGCAAAACTGTGCTTCCGTGCTGACTCCCTGCCTAGGCAAACTCTTTCGTCTCTGTCTATCCTCTAACGTCTTCCCTTCATGCTGGAAGTTTGCTCACATTCAACCTGTCCCAAAGAAGGGTGACCGCTCTCAACCCTCCAACTATCGTCCAATTGCTCTTATCTCTTGTCTTTCTAAAGTTTTTGAAACTATTCTTGCTTCCAAATTTCTTAAGCATTTCTCTTCTCATAATCTGCTCTCAGATCGCCAGTATGGCTTCCTTAAGGGTCGCTCTACTGGTGATCTTCTTTCATATCTTACTAACTCTTGGTCATCCTCCTTCCGGGACTTCGGTGAGACTTTTTCTATTGCACTAGACATATCGAAAGCCTTCGATAGAGTCTGGCATAAATCTTTAATTTCTAAACTACCCTCCTTCGGTTTCTATCCCTCCATCTGCCTTTGTCTCTAATTTCCTTTCCGCCGTTCCATAGCCGCGGTTGTGGACGGCCATTGTTCACTTCCTCACCCTATAAACTCCGGTGTTCCTCAGGGCTCTGTCCTATCTCCTATTCTCTTTCTAATTTTTATAAATGATCTCCTAACTGTACCTTAATTCCCATCCATTCATACGCAGACGACTCAACCTTACACTACTCCATTAGTTTTTCAGAACGCCCCAGCCAGCAATCCCTCAACGACAAACGTAATGAAGCCATAGAACTCTTAAATTCTGATCTAAATACTATTTCCAATTGGGGCAGAGAAAACCTTGTTAACTTTAATGCTTCCAAAACCCAATTTCTCCATCTATCTACCCGTCAGGATCTCCCAGCGGACTATCCCTTATTCTTCAACAATACAAAAATCAACCCTTCATCTTCTCTCAATATTCTTGGTGTCTCTTTTTCTTCTGCTCTCATTTGGAAGGACCATATTACCAGTCTTGCTAAGGCAGCCTCCCAGAAGCTGGGTGTGCTCAACCGCCTTAGGGGGTTCTTTTCCCCTGCACAGCTTCTTGCTCTGTACAGGGGGCATAGTGCGCCCTTGTATTGAGTATTGTTCACATGTGTGGGGAGGTTCCTCTCACACCGCTCTCCTAGACAAAGTTGAAAGGAAGGCCTTTCGTATCATTAACTCCCGTCCACTCACCAACTCTCTGCAATCTCTCTCTCTCCGCCGCAATGTTGCATCTCTCTCGCTATTCTATCGCTACTATAATAATCAGTGTTCCTCAGAGCTATCCCAGTGCATACCACCTCCTTTACGTAGGGCACGTGGTACCCGTCTTGCAACTCAATCCCACCCCTACTCTGTGCAACTCTCCACCCAAGAGTGAAACGTTACTCTCAAACTTTCTTCTACTCAACAGCTGAGCTCTGGAACTCTCTCCCAGAATCAGTCTTTCCCTCTTCCTATGACTTAAATTGCTTCAAACTCCGTGTGTCCAGGCATTTTGGCTCGAACGTCCCTTGATTTTGGCCCTGTCACTCTTTCAACTATGGGGGAGGCACTCGCTATAGGCAGTTATGCCTTTTGCCTCCCTCAATCACATAGAAAAAAAAAAAAAAAACAAAAAAAAAAAAAACCTGACCTGACATATCAAGGATTATTATTAACCGTGGTTTCATAAACATATATTCTAAATAAATAGTTAAAAAGATAACACATTAGTATTAGAATGTATTGTGTTTAGTATGAGTAATAAGATCGAAGTAATTCAGTAATTCAAAATCATATAAATATAGGCCTATTTTTAAAGGTATCGCATTATTCTGCCACAAGTGGAACATTCAGTCTTTTCCAGAATGCTTCATGTTCATATTACAATCATAGTACACCCGAAAAATCTATAGGTCAGGTGAAGGTATTGGGGGATAAGCCTTTGCAACGGCACCTCGCATCTACTTACCGAAGAGTATTGAGAGGAGAGAAGGGGTGATGGAGAGAGGAAGCTGTCTAGTGGCGAGTGGCTTTGTTGTGTGTTATTATAGTCGATTTTATTTCAGCTGATTATCAAATTAATCTCTTATCAACTTATTTCTCGATATTTAATGGACAAATATGAATTTAATGCATCTATCTATCTATCTATCTATTGCCTGACGCCGTGATCCCCGAAGGGGTGGCCACGAACGAACCGCCCCCATGCACCTCTGTCCCCAGTCAGTCGACGCCCCTCCCCCCAACCAGCACCGCCTTCGTTCATGTAGTTCCTCACTCCATCCTTCCACCTCATATTCGGTCTACCTCTCCCCCTCTGTCCTCCACCTCGCTCTCGTACCTCTTAGTCATTCTCTCGCTTTCCATACGTTCCATATGGCCGAACCATCTCAAGTTGTTCCTTTTCACACTTTCCAGCACATCTACCTCCACACCACACCTCCTTCTTACTTCCTCATTAGTCTGTCTATCCCTCCATGTAACTCCGCACGCACTCCTTAAGTAATTCATTTCCACTGCTCTCACTCTTGGTCTGAGTCTCTCAACCAACGTCCATGCTTCGCTTCCGTAAGTCAGTGTCGGGATTACCACACTGTCATGCAAGGACTTCTTCACTTCCATACTGACCACCCTATTTCTTGTTACTGCTTTTAGCGTTCCTACAACCCTCTTCCCCTGTTGTACCCTCTCCCGCACCTCTTCATCCATAGTCCCATCTTTACTCAACACACTGCCCAGATACTTAAAAGAGTTGACGATCTCCATAGCCTGACCGTTCAGCTTCACCTCACACTCTGTGACTTCACCCCTTTTGAAGACCATAACCTTGCTCTTCCCCGTATTTACTTCAAATTCCGTTTTTTGCACACTGTTCCAAACTCATTTACCAGACCCTGCAACTCCCATTCATTATCACTCATCAGAACTGTATCATCCGCAAACAGCAGTATAGGTAGCTTCCACTCAATTCCCTCCCTTTTCAGCGATACACCAACATTCACTGCTCTTGATAGTATTCTTTCATGACTCCATCCATATATACAGTAAACAACCACGGGGACATCACACACCCCTGTTTCAAACCAACATTCAGGTCAAAGAACTCGCTCTGCTCACTCTCCACACGTACTGCCGCCTTTGCACCCTCATACATGCTCTTCACTGCTTTCAGCAACTTGCCCTCTACTCCGTATATTCTAAGTACTTTCCACAAACCTTCTCTATCCACTCTGTCATAGGCCTTCTCCAAGTCCATAAAGGCAACATACACCTTTTGTTTCTTCTCCAGATACTTCTCCACAACACAATTCAGGGTAAAAATCTGATCTACACATCCTCTTCCCTTCCTAAAACCTCCCTGCTCGTCGCCTATCCATTTCTCCGTTCTCACTCTCACTCTCTCAATCACTACCCTACTGTATACCTTCCCTACTACGCTTAGAAGACATATTCCTCGGTGGTTACCACACACTCCTCTTTCCCCTTTGCCCTTATATAGGGGGACTATTATGCCAGTCTTCCAGTCATCGGGTGCACTCCCCTTCTCCCATGCTAGTTTGCACATTTTCCATGCCCATTCTATCACTATCTCACCACCATACCTCAACATTTCCCCACACACTCCATCTGTTCCTGGTGCTTTCCCCAACTTTTTAATGCATCTGCGTTGTATTAACGCCAAGTTTTCATAGTTAACACATTTTGGTACAAAATTGAAGTAATAGCTGAGTAACCCGTCTTGCAACACAATCCCACCCACCCCTACTCTGTGCAACTCTCCAACCAAAGAGTGAAACGTTACTCTGTCTTTCTTCTATTCAACAGCTGAGCTCTGGAACTCTCTCCCAGAATCAGTCTTTCCCATCTCCTATGGCTTAAATTACTTCAAACTCTGTGTGGCCAGGCATTTTGACTCGAACGTCCCTTGGTTTTGGCCCAGTTACTCTTTCAACTATGGGGGAGGCACTCGCTACAGGCAATTCTGCCTTTTGTCTCCCTCACTCACATAGAACAAAAAATAGTAATATTGGAAATTACCCCACTCGACCGCTGGGGATCTATATTATTGAGTGATTTAATATGTAGGTAGTATCACTACGGATATATTATGTACATATTAAACAAAAGTACATAGGCTACACAATTATAACAAACAACTTCTTTTGGATCCCATTGTTCAGTCAGTTTAGTTAACATTAACTGATGGTAGTCTTGGCCAAATATCGACTAGACTAACTTACTAAATAAGAAAATAAAATTGGATGCACATCTTAATTAGAATAATTTTCAACTTACATAAATAAAACAATTTTAGAATTTAGCATATAAGTTATAAACTGGTAATTAGGGCGAGAGAACGGATATATCTATATTGTTGTAATTTGTTAGCTGTGGTTTTATAAATGGTATATTGTTATTGGGAAGGATCTTTCTACCCCTTTCCCCATATAAACTACAAAAGGTAATTATGAACCCATTGCTCAATTTTACGAACACGATCACAACTTCACAAGTCCTACAACTGATCATTGAAATCCAGAAAGTACCGGTCTAGAAATGGCTAACAACAAATGATTCGGTAGGTCAATAATATTAATGAGAATACTAATGGATGACTTAGAGGATAAATGTTTCCTAGAACGAATAAATAAAAAAGGGACATATACTGTAGGTAGGATCAGGAATGAAAATATATGATTGTCTTCTATCATCATGTTAACCCCTTGAGGATCATGACGCACTTTACAGTGTATTTTGTCTATTATGAGGTAATTTTATTTAGATTAGTAAGGTTATATGGAAGACAGACGGTTATTCTAGACAGTCTTCAGCATTTCAACACTTACAGATCCTTCC
The DNA here is from genome assembly GCA_032716605.1 of Paralithodes platypus. Taxonomy (NCBI): domain Eukaryota; kingdom Metazoa; phylum Arthropoda; class Malacostraca; order Decapoda; family Lithodidae; genus Paralithodes; species Paralithodes platypus. Next base: position 9,692,900 of record CM064544.1, on the reverse strand, counting down.
TAAGCTGTATGAGATCGTCTAATGACAGCCGGAATTAATAAAAAAGGCGACATAAACCTCAAGGGGTACCGTAATGTCACGTTTTCATGATCACTCCATATTTCGCTACTCTATTTGCAAAGTAACTGATTTCTATAAAAATGGGAAATATGCTAATCACCATCGACTGAAAATTAAAATGGTTGTGATTTTTCCTATTAATGGGCGTGTTTTATTCTGATCGTCATTATATATATATATATATATATATATATATATATATAGATATATAGATATTTTGATATTAGTGTAGCCAGGGAGGATATTTTCTTTCAGGCAGGTGAGATTAAAATAATAGGCACAGTTTGCATTATTGAGTTTTTTATTGATACTCTCAATTTTTCGTATAGTTTTTCTGGTATTTTCAGGAAGTTGGTAAAGGAGGTTTGCAAATGGTTCCGACGTTTCAATGGGCGCAGCCATCATTATCAAGGAGAAGTGAAGTTAGAAGGTTGTTGTTGTTGTTGTTGTAGATTTGTAACCTCAAGGAGGTTACATGGAGCTATGCCATTTTGGGAGCCCACCTGTGTGGTCCTAAGACCGCTTCATGATAGCATGTCATCAAAGTTGTCTGCATCAATTTCTTCCTCGTTGCTGTCGTAATAGATGTTCGCATTTTCTCTGACGAATTCTTTAAGCATTCGTATTTCTTCCGCCTCCTGTTTCTTCTTCTCCTCCTCTGCTTTCTTGATGATCTCTGCTCTCTTCTTCTGACTTTCTTCCCATTTATTCTTGCGTTCAGCTTCCATTTTACGGGATTCTTCTGTCTCAGCAGCTGGTACTGGTTTCGGGGTTGGTGTTTTCTTTTTGGCTGCAGCTGCGGTGGTCCTATTCAGGGTTTTCTCGAGTTGCAGTCTATTCCTGGGGGTCTCCTTTTGATAGATCTTTTCTTTGTTCTGGGGTCGGCTGGTTTTTGGGGCTTCTGTTAGGACCTCACTGGTGAGGGCCTCGACTTCTTCAGGTGATGGTAGGTTGTTGTCCTCAACGTCGAGCATCATACACAGTCTTTTGGTAAAGTTAATGAGGAATTTAGCAAGCTGTGGTTGTGAAAAGGTGAAGTCATCCTCAGCTTCAGGTTCGGGAGGTGGTGGTCTCCTTTCGTCGCTCTTCTGCTTCCTCATTCTTTCCTTTGGTGGCTGTGGTGTTGTCTTTGGGGGCTCCGTCGTCTTCCTTCCTGCAGTCGGGAGCCTCTTCTTCCTTGCTGGACATCTTGGATTTCATACGTGGTGCCCCTGGCTGCAGTTGGGGCACTTAGCTGTGGTCTCCTCCTTTGCCTTTAGTTTGACAATGCAGTCTCTGGTGTCATGGCGGTTGCTGCACACGCCACACCTGAGTACCCCTTTACAGGCATACTGCAGGTGTCCGAAGTGCTGGCACTTGAAGCAACGGATGGGTTCAGCAGCATAAGGGCGCAGCTTGAAGCTGCCCCTTCTGGTCTTGAGTCTGGCAGGTAGTTCTCCACGGATGTTGATGAGCACCTGCCTTGTCTCAGCTCCTCCCCTCACCTTGCAGCGTTCAGCCTTTTCAACTGCAGGATTCTTGAGGATTGGAGCGAGGTCGAACTCAAGAGGGTAATGCATGAGCACCCCCCTTGTCATCTTCAGGGCTGGATCAAGGATCTGCAGAGGGGTGAAATCTTCTGCCTCCTTCTTCAGGATTTCTTCAGACTCGGCATCTTCAGCGGTTAGTACCATTTCCCCTTTCAGATTAGGCCTCACGACAATCTTCAGGGTTGGGTGCTTTTCTTCAAGGTGGTTAACAGCATGGTATGTTGTCTTAAAGGAGTCGGAGGACACAATCTTTGCTTTGAAGGCCCTCTTCTTCTTCTTTGACATCACTTCTTCCCATGGTGCTTCTTCAGGAGTTTGTGAAGCAGTCTGAGTTTGCAGATTTTCGCTGCAAAATTCGCCAGTAGACCTCAATCTCTGCCTTGGGGGGGAGAGATCAGGGCTTCCCCTGTCTCTCTTTCTGCCAATGGATTCTGCCATCATGAGGGCGCTTCTAAGGGCGCACCATTCATGAAGAAGGTGTGGGTGATGTGCAGGACTGCTGGAGAGAGAGTTGTGTGCTCCCCTTCGCTGAGTGGCTGACTGTGAGTTAGAAGGTGATAAGTCGAGTTTATATAGGCGATACAAGATCAAGAAAGGGATTATTGTGTGCTAGCTGCACGCTGGTTGGCTAACCTAAGACTAGCTCTGGTAGGCTGGCCGGACGCAGGAGTGGGCGGGGCCTCTGCATCGTTCATCTGCGTGTGTGGAGGGGGCATTCCTGGGGGCATCATGGGGGGCCTCGCTGTGGAAGGGCGTGCCGAAGGTAGGATCTGGCTGTATTCCGCTTGTGTGTTTAAAGTAGGTTGGTATGTTTGTATATATATAGCTTCAAGAATGAATAGGCGGCGTGAGTCTATTTCTTTATCAAGAATAGAGGTGTGTTTATCTAAGTCGGGTCTGGTGAGTTCCTGATGGTGTGGGGATGTGTGGTAATGGTCCTTGATAGCTCCGGCTTGAAGGTGGAAGGTAAGGCGACGTGACAGACGAGTCCTTGTCAAACCGACATAAGTGTGAGGTCCACAGTCCTCACTGTTACAGGTGTGTCGGTATATGACATGGTCCTCTTGTGACGGTTTCTTAGCGGTAGCCGGGCTGTTGCGAATGACTAGTTGTGATGTTTTCCTCGATTTGTAGTATATGGTGAGTTTAAGGTGTTGGTCAGGGTTCGTAGTTTTAACGTTGTTGCTGATAATGTCTCATTATGTTTTCGTCTGTTTTGTGATCTGAGGACATGTGGTTTTTATAGTAAACTTTTATGTATTCAGTGTTTGTATTAGTAGGCATGTCGTTTTTGTACCATGTTTCAAGGTGTTTGTTGATGGTGTGGGCGATGTCCGAGTTACTGTACCCATTGTTTACAAGCACCTGGGTGAGCCTCTCGAGTTCCTTGTGAGTGTCTCGCCAGGAGGTGCAGTGTGATAGAGCTCTCCTGACGTAGGCGGCGATGGTGGATCGTAAATATCGCTGGGGGCATTCACTTTCGCCGTTGAGACATAATCCGTTGTTGGTGGGTTTGGTGTAGACAGTGGTGGTAAAGCCTGAGGTGTTGTTGTTGTTTACGAGGACATCAAGGAAGGGGAGATGACCGTTAGAGGACTCCTCGAAGGTGAAGTTTAGACTGGAAGAGGCGATGAATCGTTGTTGAAGGTCACGTAGCTCCTGTGGGTCCTTCACACGCACGAAGATGTCGTCCACATATCTGCAGTAGACGGAGGGGCGGTTGGTAGTCAGGAGCTCTTCTTCGATGGTGCCCATGTAAAAATTGGCAAAGAGGACTCCTAGGGGACTGCCCATTGCCACACCATCAATCTGCTGATACATGTCACCTCGCGGGCAGGTGAAGGGCGCCTCTTTGGTGCATATTTCCAGCAACGTCTTCAGGGCTGTTTCTGGGAGGTCTAAGGGCGTGTTGTCTGGGCAGTGGTAGACTCGATGTAGGATGAGCTCAATGGTGCGGCCTGACACTGCCAATCCTTCAAGAACGTATCCTGTTTTCTGAGGATATATAAGGTGCGTTACCATGTTCCTGGTTCACTCCCTGTGACTCCCACATGTGTTTGATACACTACAGGCACGTGCTCAGTGGCGTAGCCAAGGGGGGGCATGGGGGCATGTGCCCCCCCCCCCCCCACCACCACCCCCGGTGCCCCCCACCAGACACCACAGCCCTACATGTATAGGCCTACCTAATTTGTTATTGTTAATTTGTATTCAATAGGAAGTTAGGAACTCCTGGATAGAAGGCACAAACCACCTAAAACAACAATTAAAATTATTAAAGATCGTAAGTATCTCCATTTAAAATTACCACTTCACCAACAGCAGTAACAGTGAACATTTGTAAAGGAGTATATAATTATGATAGTTACTGTTATGCCCTGATTTTATTCAGGATTAACGATTGCTTGGGTGAGTTCTACAAGACTGGAATATCAGGTCTAATGTACATTAGCAGACGATACCAAAATGGGGAGAACAATTGATTCAGATAGAGATATAGAGTGCCTCCAAAGGGATCTAGATACCTTACACGAATGGTCAGTAAATTGGCAGATGAAGTTTAACATTGACAAATGCAAGGTATTAAAGATAGGGAAGATGCATACAAATGTTAAATATAAACTAGCTAATGTGGAATTAGAAAACTCGAATTGTGAGAAAGATCTAGGTGTGTTTGTTAGCAATGATTTGAAGCCTAGACAACAGTGTATAAGCGTTCGAAACAAGGCAAACAGGATTCTCGGGTTCATCTCAAGGAGTGTGAGTAACAGAACTGCTGATGTTATCTTAAAACTTTACTTGTCATTAGTGAGACCCCATATGGATTATGCTGTTCAATTTTGGTGTCCTTATTACAGAATGGACATAGATTCATTGGAGAGAGTACAACGTAGAATGACAAAAATGATCCATAATATTAGAAATCTTCCGTATAAAGAAAGGTTGAAGAAATTAGGCTTACATTCGTTAGAGAGACGCAGAGTTAGAGGGGATATGATAGAGGTGTTCAAGTGGGTTAGTGGGATTAACAAAGGGGACATGACAAATGTACTAAAGCTCAGTGATAGCGAAAGAACTCGTACCAATGGTTTCAAATTAGATAAATTTCGTTTCAGAAAAGATATAGGCAAATATTGGTTTGGTAACAGAGTTGTAGATGGGTGGAATGGACTACCAAGTGCTATAGTGGGATTAAAAACGATAGGGAGCTTTAAGATAAAATTGGATAAGCATATGGACGAGAAGGGTTGGGTGTGAAGGGGGATCAGCAGGGTTGGGCCAATCAGCGCTCTGCAGACCCCCGTAATCCTGCGTTAATCTCTAACCGTTTTGGTAAGATGATCCTCAGGGTATTAGAGTGTTGAGCCTATAATTGGGGTTGTGTGGGACAGGGATCTGCCTTGCTTAGGCCAATCGGCTTTCTGCAGACTCCCATTTTCTTATGTTCTTATGTTCTTATACATATAAGGAATCAATAGAACACATAAATATAATTTCGGAATGTGGTTTGTAATACAGTTTTATTGAATTAACACTTACTGGTATAGAAAAAGACTCAATTCACTGTGGAAAACACAGGTAGGAGCAATAGGTTCAGTATCAAGCTTGGTCTTTCTATTCTCCTAGCACAATCGTGGATCTGGATGGAGCGTGCACTGCCACTTTCAACACTCATGTATTATTCTTCTGAGATAAGGACAAGATACAAGATGAGAAGAAAGTCACTCGAGAGGCACTGGTTAAGTTTTCATAGTATCTAGTAAGGTTCATTGATTATCCCTAAGGCTTGGTTATTTTATTTAGATGTTGGGCTAACGTCAGGTTTCAACTTCACAAGATCTGGTAGAGTAAATATAGACAACTAGAATTGTATACTTTTTGACTGTTAATGCATGTGTTGGAATTCGTCACTGAGAGTAATTCACTTTACGACTTATCCCACAAGCTTTAGGGATCTCAGAATATCTATACCATAATATCCAAATTAGGAAGAACTCGTTAAGTGGCTGAGGGTAAATATTGTCGCGGTAATTATCTCGTAATAACTTTTACTGGTACGAATTATCGGGCAATGAACAGGGAACTCTAGGGATCGAACTTGAAACACTCGTCACGGTTAGCAAATAACTTCAAAATGAGCATAGGCAAATACAATGATCTGGTGATACAGTATCTCCGCACTGATACAATGATAGTTAATCGTGCACTGTTGGGTTATCTTCTTTGAATCTCGATCTGATGTCGTCGAGGGCTTCTCGGCTGCTCCGGGGCCGTCCAGGGGGTCCAGTTGTGTGGAGAAGTTACAGATGGGCCATCAACCGTTGATGAAGTTCCGTTAAGGTACTCTCGGGGCTAGGATTTTTAATGTTATGCTTCAGGCTGGGGCCGGAGTAGCACCCCATCGGACTAACATAAGGAGAGTCTACTCAAGGACTCTTCTTAACTGTCTCTAATCCATATGAGAGGTTCAAAGAACTCAGGCGGTTTTACCCTTTTAGTCACAAATTCTGTGGGGTGCCACAGACAAAATGTGCCAAGGATCTATTAATTCTTGCTAAGCGCTCCTAAGAGTGTCTCGCATAGACCCTTCTAACACAAAAGATCTTTCTGTCCAAGATCTCTGTGAGTGATGTACAAGTCAGGTGTCTAAAATAATAAAATATTGAGAGGTAGGGATGCCTTCATCTTTCAATATTTATATTAGGTTAGATGAGACACTAATCGCAATAACTATATTAAATTCTGGGTGGCCAGAAGTAATCAGTTATGGAGATGTAGTTCTGGTTGCACTTTGTATAAGTGGTTATAAAACTCAAGTGGAAGAGGTGATACCAGCAATGAGTTTTTAATCACTTATTTGGGGTAGATATATGTATTAGTAAAAGGTCTCTATATTAACCGGTGGGTTGCCACGATTAATAAAGATCCAAAAGAACATATATATCAATATCACTGATTTTATCACAGACTTCGGGGTGCCGTTCGTCCATAGGTAATCTGGAGTGGTGAGTTAAAATAGTCTTCAGTTAGAGAGCGGGTTGCCGTTCATCAGAAGCGATATTCGCACTTACCTAGCTCTTCTCCTCTCAGGGTTTATATAGCAGGGTTGTCCGGTGTTGCCTGGGCTGGTGGTTGATGGGTTTGTCATTTCTGGGCTGTTCAGTCAAGTGGCAGGGGAGTTTTTGCTTTCTAGGAGGAGCCTTACAGGCAGGGGCGGACTGGCCATCTGGAGCACCAGGACTTTTCCTGGTGGGCCGGTCGGTAATATGGGCCGATCGGTGTATAAAAACAAACAAACAAACCTACTACTACTACTAGTACTACTACTAGTAGTAGAGATAATAATACATATAATATAATTTTTTAACTATATACATATGATACAGTATTAGTATACATAGGCCTAAGTATTATGAAACTACATTAGACTATTAGGCCTAGCAGAGAGAGAGACTCGCGTGTAGGGCCCTATCAACGGTAGGCTACAGGGGTGTTCAAGATGCATTAGATACAAGATAGTTGGTTTTCAAATGTCTTGTATTTAAAATACACGTTACCCAAGTGGCAAGACATATATGTAAATTAATAGAATTAGTTCACATTGTGATTTTTTTTTTTAAATTTATTGTAAATGGGTGATAGGACTACTATAAATGTAAATATACAATACAGTAATTTATTTGTGGCATCACATCACGACGCTTACTTGGTGATGGTTGGCAAGGTATACGCTTCGCGGCCTCAGCCAATGTTGGTTCAGTTTATTTGAGTGCCAGGCAGTGGAAGGAAGTGTGTTACATTGAACTATTGAATTTTCATATTTATATAGTCCCATCTGTGTCTCAGAGACTATTAACCTCCTGCGGATCGAAGATGTATTTTAGCATCATATTTATATACAGTCGATCCTCCTACTGCACGAGTTTGTGTGTTACAGTATTTGTTTGTGAGTGCGTCGTTAATAGCAAGATTTTAAATATATTTAAATATGAAATGGCAAAATATATCCCAATCAAATTTCAGGCCCTTAGAATTTATATAGGCCTACTGAACAAAATCGTGCAATATGATAGTCCAAACAACTTAAACAAGCTACAGCAGTGTGTCTATTTTTTTAGTCAGATCATCAAAACAAGGAGTTAAGCATACTAGGCTATTTGCTGTAACATATGGAATACGACTTTTTTTTCCCATAGCAGAATATTTAATCATGGTATGTGTTTGTCAATACCAATGACATGAGTGCATCCACAGAATAATTAAATAGTCAGTTTCTTTCCGTTTTCACTAATGAATATTTGGCACAGATTCCAGAAGTCAATATGGTATATAGTGATAGTATAGAAAATATGTTAAGTACAGTTAGTATAAGTAGAAATTATGGGCTTAAGGAAATTGACGGACTGAAACCTCAAAAATCGCCTGGTCCTGACGAGGTATATGCTAGAGTATTAAAAGAATGCAGAGATGAGTTAAGTAGTCCATTAGCATTTTTATTTAACAAGTCATTAGAAACAGGTTTAGTTCCAGAAGCTTGGAAGCTTGCAAATGTAGTTCCGATCTTCAAATAAGGTGATAAATCGATAGCATCCAATCACCGTCCCATTAGACTCACATCAAGCATAGGAAAGTTGCTAGAGTCTATTATTGCTAGGAAAATTAGAAGCCACTTAGTAAAATTTAACTTAATAAATTCTTCTCAGCATGGATTCACTCAGGGACGTTCTTGCCTTACTAATTTACTTAGCTTTTTCTCAGAGGTATATGAAGCAGTAGATAGTGACAAGTCATATGATATTATATATTCAGATTTCAGTAAAGCTTTCGACAGAGTCCCTCATGAGGGATTGATGAGAAAGGTTGAGGCACATGGAATAGGAGGGTCGTTGTTGGGATGGATTAGGTCATGGCTAATTGGTAGGAAACAGAGAGTCAGCATAAATGGTACCAAGTCAGAGTGGGGAGCAGTCAAAAGTGGTGTCCCCCAGGGATCGGTATTAGGTCCCCTGTTGTTTCTTATATACATAAATGACCTAGATTTAGGTATAACTAGTAGGATAAGTAAATTCGCAGACGATACTAATATGGGGAGATCAATTGATTCAGATAGCGATATAGAGTGTAAAGGGATCTAGATACCTTACATGAATGGTCAGTAAATTGGCAGATGAAGTTTAACATTGACAAATGCAAGGTATTAAAGATAGGGAAGATGCAAACAAATGTTATATATAAACTAGCTAATTTAGAATTAGAAAATTCAGACTGCGAGAAAGATCTAGGTGTGTTTGTTAGCAATGATTTGAAGCCTAGAAAACAGTGTATAAGCGTTCGTAATAAGGCAAACAGGATTATCGGGTTCATCTCTAGGAGTTTGAGTAACAGAACTGCTGATGTTATCTTAAAACTTTACTTGTCATTAGTGAGACCCCATATGGATTATGCTGTCCAATTTTGGTGTCCTTATTACAGAATGGACATAGATTCATTGGAGAGAGTACAGCGTAGAATGACAAAAATTATCCATAATATTAGAAATCTTCCGTATGAAGAAAGGTTGAAGAAATTAGGTTTACATTCGTTAGAGAGACGCAGAGTTAGAGGGGATATGATAGAGGTGTTCAAGTGGGTTAGTGGGATTAACAAAGGGGACATGACAAAATATGTACTAAAGCTCAGTGATAGCGAAAGAACTCGTACCAATGGTTTCAAATTAGATAAATTTCGTTTCAGAAAAGATATAGGCAAATATTGGTTTGGTAACAGAGTTGTAGATGGGTGGAATGGACTACCAAGTGCTATAGTGGGATTAAAAACGGTAGGGAGCTTTAAGATAAAATTGGATAAGCTTATGGAGGAGAAGGGTTGGGTGTGAAGGGGGATCAGCCGGGTTGGGCCAATCAGCGCTCTGCAGACCCCGTAATCCTGCGTTAATCTCTAACCGTTTTGGTAAGATGATCCTCAGGGTATTAGAGTGTTGAGCCTATAATTGGGCTTTGTAATTGGGGTTGTGTAGGACAGGGATCTGCCTTGCTTGGGCCAATCGGCTTTCTGCAGACTCCCATTTTCTTATGTTCTTATGTTCTTAAGTTATACAGTAGGCCTAACGTAGGCCTATAAAGCAGATTATTATTCATACCATACCCTTGCCAAGTTCATGGGTTGTTTTGCAATAGGCCTATGACACCGACTGTCCGGCAATCGGTATTTCATACACAAGTAGGCCTACATACATATACAGAATATGTTCTAAACAAAGGTTAGTCAGGTAGGTCAGTGTTTTTATTCACCGTGACCTAATGGCGGCGATCCAGCCATTCAGGTGCAACGGTCCCTGGGATATCCTCTGTCAAGTCCTTTAGCCATCAGTGCAAATTGTACTTTGTGGATGAAGTAATTTAAATTAATGTATAGCCTATGTATATATAATTTGAATAATAAATGCTGACTTACCAGAGGAAGTCTTCTCCATGGTGATATATGTGTGTGTGTGTGTGCTATATGTATTGTATGAATACATATACATATAATGTGCAGTACATTAAATAGTAAATTTCTTTCCGTTTTCACTAATGAAAATTTGGCACAGTTTCCAGAAGTCCGTAAGGTATACAGCGATAGTATAGATAATAGGTTAAGTACGGTTACTATAAGTAGAAATGATGTGCTTAAGGAAATTGACAGACTGAAACCTCATAAATCGCCTGGTCCTGATGAGGTATATGCTAGAGTATTAAAAGAATGCAGAGATGAGTTAAGTTACCCATTAACATTTCTATTTAACAAGTCATTAGAAACAGGTATAGTTCCAGAAGCTTGGAAGCTTGCAAATGTAGTTCCGATCTTCAAAAAAGGTGATAAATCAATAGCATCCAATTACCGTCCCATTAGTCTCACTTCAATCATAGGAAAGCTACTAGAGTCAATTATTGCTAGGAAAATGAGAAACCACTTAGAAACATTTAACTTAATCAATTCTTCTCAACATGGATTCACTCAGGGACGGTCTTGCCTTACTAATTTGCTTAGTTTTTTCTCAGAGGTATATGAAGCAGTAGATAATGTCAAGTCATATGATATTATATATTTAGATTTCAGTAAAGCTTTCGACAGAGTCCCTCATGAAAGATTGATGAGAAAGGTTGAGGCACATGGAATAGGTGGGGCGTTGTTAGGATGGATTAGGTCATGGCTAATTGGTAGGAAGCAGAGAGTCAGCATAAATGGTACCAAGTCAGAATGGGGAGCAGTCAAAAGTGGTGTCCCCCAGGGATCGGTATTAGGTCCCCTGTTGTTTCTTATATACATAAATGACCTAGATTTAGGTATAACTAGTAGGATAAGTAAATTCGCAGACGATACTAAAATAGGGAGATCAATTGATTCAGATAGCGATATAGAGTGCCTCCAAAGGGATCTAGATACCTTACATGAATGGTCAGTAAATTGGCAGATGAAGTTTAACATTGACAAATGCAAGGTATTAAAGATAGGGAAGATGCAAACAAATGTTAAATATAAACTAGCTAATTTAGAATTAGAAAATTCAGACTGTGAGAAAGATCTAGGTGTGTTTGTTAGCAATGATTTGAAGCCTAGAAAACAGTGTATAAGCGTTCGTAATAAGGCAAACAGGATTCTCGGGTTCATCTCTAGGAGTGTGAGTAACAGAACTGCTGATGTTATCTTAAAACTTTACTTGTCATTAGTGAGACCCCATATGGATTATGCTGTTCAATTTTGATGTCCTTATTACAGAATGGACATAGATTCATTGGAGAGAGTACAGCGTAGAATGACAAAAATGATCCATAATATTAGAAATCTATCGTATGAAGAAAGGTTGAAGAAATTAGGTTTACATTCGTTAGAGAGACGCAGAGTTAGAGGGGATATGATAGAGGTGTTCAAGGGGGTTAGTGGGATTAACAAAGGGGACATGACAAATGTACTAAAGCTCAGTGATAGCGAAAGAACTCGTACCAATGGTTTCAAATTAGATAAATTTCGTTTCAGAAAAGATATAGGCAAATATTGGTTTGGTAACAGAGTTGTAGATGGGTGGAATGGACTACCAAGTGCTATAGTGGGATCTAAAACTGTAGGGAGCTTTAAGATAAAATTGGATAAGCATATGGACGAGAAGGGTTGGGTGTGAAGGGGGATCAGCTGGGTTGGGCCAATCAGCGCTCTGCAGACCCCCATAATCCTGCGTTAATCTCTAACCATTTTGGTAAGATGATCCTCAGGGTATTAGAGTGTGAAGCCTATAATTGGGCTTTGTAATTGAATTGGGGTTGTGTGGGACAGGGATCTGCCTTGCTTAGGCCAATCGGCTTTCTGCAGACTCCCATTTTCTTATGTTCTTATGTTCTTATATATATGACATATATCTTAGTAGTATTGTAGCTTATATTTCCTCATCCATTATATTTTTTTTTATAGCCACTGCTTATCTCATTAGTTACCTAAATATAGCTTATTGGATAGCATCAAAATGCACCTAAAAATGTTTATTAGGCTCTCATTGCTCCCCCCCCCCCCCCCTTAAGCTTAATGCCAAAATTAATTTCCGGGTGGATGGGACTCGTTAGCCTTGGTCGGCAATCCATCTAGGGGAGACAACCTTATAAAAATCCGGATGGATGGGACTTGTCAGCCTTGGTTGGCAACCTGTCTAGGGGAGATAACCTGATACAAATCCGTACTGCTTACCTAAGGGTAAGGCAGGTTAGTGGATGGACTAGCCAAACACACTGTAGACAAGTAGTGCTAACAAGATACACATAGGCTCTCGGAGTCGACGGATCCTAAATTGAGTGGTCAATCCTGTAAGTCCTTCAGTAAACTGGCTCGGATTGTCCCTCTTACAGGGAATAGGAATAGAATAGCGATAGGTCCGCTTGGGGGCATTCTGTGTATGGCCACCCTCATTAAGGGGAATAAGGCATCTGGCAATAGATAGATAGATAGAATCTACTGATTCGACAATACTGTATAGTTATTTTATTATATATTATATTATTTCACATACCCGCATCAAGTGGGCTGGTCCATATCAGAAAGTCCAGGGCCACTTTTGAGTCCCAGTCCGCCCCTGCTTACAGGGGGCTTACTTCAGGGAGTAAAGAGGAGGGGAGTGTACAATTTTTGGGGCTGGGGCTAACAGGCTCTTCAAGTTGGCAAGATGGTGGAGGTGTAGGGATTGCTGGAGTCGGGATGTTGCCTTTGCTGGGGGTGGTCCTTTTACCCTTTAGGGGTGGCTGTGTATGGGGTTGCTGTGGAGTCATTGTCTGGGTAATTGGCTACTCATTTCCGGGGCCCTGGATTAGATAACAGTGTTAGTCTATACACCGAACATATAAGAATAAGTAATGGAAGGGGTTGTTTTTCGTGGAGGCTGGGGGCGGAGGTGAAGGCCAGCTGGCTAATTGTCCGACGTTTATAAGTAAGTTACTTTTAAGGAAGGGAATGAGTGGGGGGGGGGGAATGGACAGCTCTCTCGTTACCTGTAGTCCTTGGATAATTAAATGACATATAATGACATACACTCAGACGTACCCGCACGTGTGTATACGTGGTTGTTATGGTGGGGTCACACATTCACGTATATTGCTCCCGTCCGGCGTATCGCCAATTTATGTAAAGACGCGAGTAGTTTCTGCCGTTGAACGCCCGTTCTTCCACGTCTATTGCACTTCCCGACAGACTTAGCGTAACGGGGCCAGTGTTACGTCAGACGTAATGGAGTCGTATTGAACTACGTACGTGTTTGCGACGTGCGTAAGCATAGCCCCGTTCGACCTCATGGGCTGCACGATTTGCGGGAACACAGGCCACGCCCATGCCACGCCCCCTCAAGACCGGCGTAGATGAGGCCGCATGTCTTGGGATTTGTTAGGTCGTACCTGGACCGGTTCTGGCCAATCGTAGGCACACCCCGTCTGACCAAACACAGACAAAGACAGTCTTTGTCAACCACGTAGGTCTGGGTTGGAATCTGGGAACTACAAAAGGGCAGGAATGGCCACACCATTCCCATTCCCAGTCCTTCATCGGCACCATGAACAACATCGAGGAATTCATCCTGGAGGAGTAACATCGAGGAATTCATCCTGGAGGAGTAACCCGCTGAGTGCCAGCCAATTTTGACGGTGTGCTTCTGCCAGTGCCATATTTTTTTTTTTTTTTTTTGGCTAAATCTATTAAGTTGGGAGAGAAATGGTAAAAAAAACACTCCCCTCGCCAGAAATCAGGTCCCCGATGGTCCCGAAAGTAGCTGAAAAGACACTATAGACTACAGAGACTTTTATGGTATCGGAATGTATGGGTGGGAGGGTGGTTTTGGGGTTGGTTGGGGGAAGGTAGAAGGGTAATTGACTTGTGTTACACATATGAAGCCGATTGGTGAGGTAGTTTCGCCACCACGGATTTTCCTTTTTTTCCTTTCCTTCGTACGGATACGCTAGAAGTGGGTGGTGGGAGGAGGTTGGGGGTGTGGTGGGGGGAAGGCAGAAGGGTAAGAGACTTGTCACACAAATATGGAACCGATTGGTGCAGTCGTTTCGCTGCCACAGATTTTCCTTTTTTTTCCTTTTCTTCGTACGGATACGCTAGAAATGGGTGGTGGGAGGAGGTTGGGGGTGTGGTGGGGGGAAGGCAGAAGGGTAAGAGACTTGTCACACAAATATGGAACCGATTGGTGCAGTCGTTTCGCCGCCACAGATTTTCCTTTTTTTTCCTTCTGACGGGACCGACAGTCAGCGAGTGGGTGGGAGGAGGGATTTGGGATTTTTGTGGTGGGTAGCCTAAAGGGTAAGGTACATGTGGTAAAAATATGAAAGCCATAGGTGCAGTCGTTTCGCTGCTACGATTTGTTTTCGGCAGGGTGCAGAGGGTAACAGGGTTGGCTTGTTGGTTGCTGCTCCGGTGTGGTGAGAGGTGTGACTGGAGGGTCCCTCGCTGGTCCCGTTGTCCCCTCGTACAACGATGCCGCGTCTTCCCGCCAACCCGCAGTGCGGCGGTTCTGCCAGATGCGGCCTAACTAACGTATACTTCCACGTTCGACTGGAACTTTCTACGATTTGACGAGAGCAGCTCTCGTCTCACGTGGTAGCTGCTACGTCCGACGAGGATGCTCTGGTCAGACGACCGTGGTGGCCTGGTCGGTCGTAAGTTTCCCCGTCTTTTGACATACGTGAGGGCGAGCCACGTTCCTGATTCGACTCGAATCAGCAACCGCGCGGCCTTGGCCGCACCCACAACATTCCCGACCCACGTGGGCTACTCGTTTCTACTCGCGCCATGCGAGAGTACCCCCCCCGACTGGCCGTAATTTCATTAAAGTTTTGCGTATTATGCCATTACGTTTTACGTAATCGGTTGCCAACTACCAATATACCTTCGTTTACAACAGACGGGAGCTGACGGGAGCAATATACGTGAATGTGTGAACCCACCATTAACCACTAACCAGAGTTCCTCTGGAGACTGGTGGTCCTTTATGTCGGGGTCGAGGGGGGGTGGGGGGGAGGTGGAAGTCCCTCCATGACCTGACATGGCTCGGCGGCCTGGCCTTCGAGTTAATTGGTTTGTTGTGGTCAGCCAAATCTGGTTGAGGCTGGAAAATACTAAGATAGAAATATATTGGCAAGGCGAGAGAGAGAGAGAGATAATATAGACAGAGATAGTGATCCAAGAGAAGGGCAGGACATGCGTAATCAGGGCGGTAGTTGCAGCTATCATTATATCACATTGATAGACTCTGGTGGTCGCGTACCTGAAACAAACACAACGCAAGTAATTGTCGCTTCGTCGTGTGAGTGAGGTCATCATCTAACTCTGGCATAGCTTATACATTGCTTGGTTACAAAAAGGGAAAAGAGATAGAGCAATGTGTACTGTATACTAGAAGGTGGTGTCTGACGAGATGTGTAGAAGGGGGGTGAAGAAAAATGCATAATGGGTTACGTAATTCAACGGTCAGTAGAACATACCACGTGAGGTTATGGCTATGTAATGGTTAGAAGGGGGAACGAAAAATAGGTATTTTTCCCTTCTTCCAGTTCTCTCTTACTTAGGTTAGTGTTAGTGGGTTAGTCAGCATTATGGGGTTAGTATGTTAACAAAGGAAACAACAATAACAAATCATATGGGCCCCCAGTGAGTTACGGGGTGGCCTAGGGTAATTGCATAATTCAATCTCGGAATTACTCCTTGGGATTTGTTAGGCTAATATTAGGGGGTTAGTATATTACGAAAGGAAACAACAATAAAAATTATATGGGCCCCCAGTGAGTTACGGGGTGGATTAGGGTAATTGCATAATTCAATCTCGGAATTACTCCTCGGGATTTGTTAGACTAATATTAGGGGGTTAGTATATTACGAAAAGAAACAACAATAAAATCATGTGGGCCCCCAGTGAGTTACGGGGCGGCCTAGGGTAACTGCATAATCCAATATCGGAATTACTCCTCGGGTTTGGTAGGTTGATATAAGGAGGTTAATACTAGAAGGGTTGGGAATATACAACCTTTGAGAAGGGTTGGGAATAATATTATACAACCTTTGGGGGGGTTGGAGGTTGACGTCCGTGGTCGGCCATCTTGGGGTGGGTTGTCCCCGCGGTTTGTTGAGGGGGTAATCCTCCGGGACTGGGCAAGGTGACCTTGGTTCGGGGATTGTTGCGGAGGTGCGGGGCCGTACGCTCTCCTGCCGTCTTGGGTGAGTGTCTGTGTGTCTTTCTCGACCAGGTTTCTCCGGGTTGTTTCTTTGTTGTTGTGTGGGTGTCTCTGTCGTCTGTCTGTTTCTCCTCGTCCTTCTTCACTCTTTTTCGTCTGTTCGTTTCTATGGGGGTGGTTGAAGATTGTCGTCTGCGGTCGGCCATTTTGTGGTTGGTTGTCTCTGCCGGTTGATGAAGTGGTAATCTTCTTGGGCTGGGGGCGGTGGCCTTGGCTTGGGGATTATCGCGGAGGTGCGGGGCCGTTCGCTCTCTCTCCGTCTTGGGTGAGTGTCTGTGTGTCTCTTCCGGCCATGCCTCTCTGTGTTTCTTTCGTGTTGGTTTGTGGGGGTTCTTGGCGTCTTTCTGTTTCTCCTGTATTTCAGTTACCTCCTTAATTGTCGGTTGGAGGCTCGTTTTCCATCCTGATTTGTGTGTGTTTTTTTTATATTAACTTGAATCAATCTTTATTAATTAATGAAATCTGCATAATCCTTAGATTATGCAGTACTATTTTTTGTATTTAAAGGATATTCCTCTGATTGCTTCACAAGATTTCTTTGGTTCAGTTTCAATTATGCGAATTAGCTTCTAATTTCCAAAATGTCTGTCCACAAATATACAGTACAAGTGTTTAATAAAGCTCTGAGAGGATTTTGTGTTTACAGTATTTATATACCAAATTGGTTATGTAAATTTATTGAGGTAGTGTTAGTTGAGTTTAATACAATATAGGCTAATGATTAACCATATAGACAAAGCTAAAGATAAAATCAAAGAGGAGTTCCTTAGAATCATTAGTTTGATAATCTGCTATTTATAAAAAAAAAATAATATGGCTTCAGATTGAGTCTAGTGAAATTCAAAATAAATCTCACAGCGCCACCCCGAACCCCCCAGCTGGATTGGCTCATTTCGCTCGCCTATCAATTTATAGGGGCCCACAGCACCAGGGCCCAATGAAGTCTCTATCTGGCCCTGAGTATCAGGTGCCCCTCCCATGATAGTGGTGCCCACCCCAGGTACCCCCCTGCTGAGAAAACCCTGGCTACGCCACTGCCCGTGCTCTAGCCTATTTGAAAAAAAAAATGGAAAATTGGGGAAGGTGCCAGAGTATAATACATACATACATACGATCGCCTACAAGTAACATGAATTTGTTGACTGTAATCTGCAATTCAACGCCTTTAAGACCCAGTTTCCCCCTCTATCACTCCATCAAAATCTTCCACAAGACTATCAACTATTCTTCAACTACACACAACTCAATCTTTCATCTTCTCTCAACATTCTACGTGTATCTTTTTCATCTGACCTTTCTTGGAAAAATCATGTTACCACTCTTGCTAAAACAGCTTCCCAAAAGTTAAGTGTGCTCAACCGTCCCCGTGGGTTCTTCACCCCCGCACAGCTTCTTGCTCTGTCTCGGGGCACAGTGCGCCCCTGTGTTGAGTATTGTTCGCATGTATGGGGAGGCGCCACACATATGGCACTTCTCAAATGAGTAGAATCAAAAGCATTTCGCCTCATCAATTTGCCTCCTCTTACTAGTTCCCTACAATATCTTTCTACACGCCGCAATATTGCATCTCTTTCACTCTTCTATCGCTATTACAACAACCAGTGTTCTTCAGAGCTCTCTGTGTATATCCCCTCCATTGAGGCGAGTGAGAGGCACCCGCCTTTCAATACAGTCCCATTCTATTTTGTCCAGCTCTCCAACCCAGGAATTGGCAAATATTCTCAGTCTTTCTTCTACTCAACAAGTGAACTCTGGAACTCTCACCCTCAATCAATCTTTCCTTCATGTTATTACTTAGACTGCTTTAAACTTCGTGTATCCAAGCATTTTGACTCTAACGTCCCTTGAATTTGGCTGTCACTTTTTAACTTTTAGAGAGACATTGTTACAGGCAGCCTGCCCTTTGTGTGTAGGATATAATTATATATATATATATATATATATATGTTGAGTATATGATGTGTAATAGTATTATCGATAACACTACACATGTAACTGATAGTAAAGATGAGATTACTGATAGAGCAGAATTTCCGTCTAGAGCTAGTAGTTCAACAGGAAATAATAAGTTAGCTAAAAACAATAGAAAATTAGTTGCAAATAAAAGTAATAGGTTGAGGGTATATTATACAAATTGTAGGAGTTTATGTAACAAAATGAACGAACTTAGAGCACTCGTTAGCACAGAAAATATAGACATAATAGCGCTAACTGAAACGTGGATTAATACAGAATCTAGGCATTTTTTTGCAGAATTTGATATTCCAGGATGTAGTTTGTTTAAATATGACCGAACAAGTAGGAGGGGCGGGGGTATAGCAGTGTTTGTCAGGAGTACATTAAAAAACTGTATTAAATCAGGTATTAGACTAAATAATGATAATGAAAGTGTTTGGGTAGAGGTTAACGAAGGTAGTGAGACCATAGTTATTGGAGTTATATATAGACCGCCTAATATGAGTAGAAATGGCGGAACATCGTTATGGGAGGAAATTAAAATAGCATCAAGGTTTAGCAATGTGTGCATTATGGGGGATTTTAATTTTCCGAACATTGATTGGCAGCACCAAATAGGCGACTCCGATTCAGTAGAGTTTATTGAGGTAGTACAAGATAGTTTTTTATTTCAATTCATAGATACGCCGACTAGAGGTATTAATATTCTTGATTTAGTTTTCAGTAACAATGAACATCATGATAAATAATGTAGAGATTGGTGACCACCTAGGAAATAGCGATCATAAATCTATTTATTTTAATATACAATGGACAGGAATGCTAAAGAGAATACGACACTTATCCCAGATTTCAGAAAAGCCGATTATGGTGGGCTAAGAAGAGACTTAAGGGTGGACCCTATTGTTAAGCAATTAAGTCAGGATATGCCAGAGTTAAACTTGCCACCTACATATAACCAGTTTATTGCTTCACTCCACAATGCTCAAAATAAATATATCCCTAAAAGAAGATTTAGATCGACGCAGAACCAACCAAAATGGATGACTAATAAGCTAATAGATCTTATAGGAAAAAAGAAAGGAATATATCGACAAATCAAGCTCGGTGCTCTCTCAAATACCAGCTTTTCATTTCATCACGGAATTGTAAGTATCTATTTCAATTTGTTTTTATTTTGTTTTCGGGTATATATTTTTACTGTAGTTTGTCCCAAGACCAATAGTACTAACAGGTCATCCCATACAAGGGCATTATTTGTGTCCCGCTCACGCACACCGTCATACCGAGCGGCGAGTATAGACCTTAAAGTAGGTTGCCAGACAATGCTACTAACATAGGGCCTACTAAGATACTAAATATACAGAATAGATGAGGCATAATGCCTGTTTATAATTCTGGTCTAAATGTTATGGTCATCTTATACTTTCCTTACTGCTTCCTCATCACGAGGTAGCTTATCTTACAAGTTTACACAAGTACTGTATATGTAGGTAACAAACAAATGTCATGGGTTATTCTTTATTGGCCTTTTATGGAAGCATATATCTTATCCTCTGCCAGTATTTGTCCAGGTTGGTCTTGAAAATGTTGAGAGGGGCTGTCAACAACAGAAGCTGGTAGGGAATGATAAACACTTATTTAATAGGCTTAATTATCGTGGGGTCACAGGTCAGACAGGTCATCTGATCTGTTTTCTCAAGTCCTGAATAAAATGTGCCAAGGGTGTAAAAATGCCTAACAGTTTAGCAGTGTTTGGGTGTAATAAAGGGTTGCAATATAAAATGTCGTGTGCCTCCAAAATAATTAGTCTCTCATCTCATGTCCATGTCAAGGCAACCTTAACTGATAAACTAAGCTACGTTGGAACTTAAGTGCATTAGGTATTTGCACACAATAACATTAAATTACTCGGGGACGTTCAGTGCTTTGGAAGTGTTTGGCAAGAAACCGTTACAACCCCCTCTCTCTTAATCCCCTATATCTCCCCTACCCCATTTCTCTCGGCCCAGAGGCCAAGTGGACGAGAAAGGACAGAGGTCAGAGTTGTCAACAGCTAAAATTCAGCCCAAATGCCTGAGAAAGTAGCCCAACAATAGCCCAATCTTTACTTATTTTCCATCTCCTGTCAGCATCAAGCTTAGCTGACATGATATTGTTAGTTATTTGGCTTCTTTTGGGTATTATGTTATTACTGTGTTTTGGAAGGAACCTAAAATTATGTAATCTTTCGAAATATTCCGACAAATAATCTCAAAAGTAGCCCAAATGTGCGTGAAAACTCGAACCTCGACAACTCTGATTAGGCCTAAGGCTGTTTCTCTCTTCTCTCGCTCGCGCGCGCGCTCTCTCTCTCTCTCTCTCTCTCTCTCTCTCTCAACCAAATGGGAAGGAACAAACTTTATTAACATAATTGAGCTATGCTAACTTAATTTGTAAATACATATAAAATTCAATTATAAATATTTGTTATGTCAATTAAATGTGCAATCAAGAGGCCTAGCTAGTACATACCTGGGCCTATTATGTGTACTTGTGTAATGTTTTATTTGGTGCATGTAAACATAGCAAACAAAAATGTTTTCTTTTATCGGTACTCTGTCATTGCATAATAATTTATATGTTAGTTACCCTAACTTCTATTTGCATGCTTCACTTGATAATCATATTAAAACGGAAAATTATTATGATTGTTCAATAAAGTGAAGGGAAATGAAGGTATGGTAAGGGTGTAGGCCTAGTATAGCGTTACCTTAACCCCTGCACTACCATTACATCACTGTCATCATACTTTAGCTAACTCTAGATGTTGATATTTAGCTTGAGAATGGTCTCTAAGAACAAATAAAGGTACCGGTACCTAACAACCACTTTGACCCCCACAGCCTCTTCCTAATCTGGTACAATACATTCAATGATAACCAGAACAAAATAATAAAAGCCGTCATGGTACTGAACAGATTTATTTTAGCTTGAAGAGAGTCACAGTGTGTCCGACTGTCCGATGCTCGCTATTTCTCTCAGATAGAGGTGGTAGGGAGATATAGGCTGGGGGGTGAATGGGGGGAGTGGAGAGAAAAACTGGGGGGTGGCAGTAGGTTACTCGCTCACAGATTGGGTGTGACGTCAGCCATCTGCGCGCTACAACTGGGAGGGATGACCTGGTATACTATTGGTCTTGGTTTATCCCATAAACTAAAAGAAAACACCTCTTCAGACCCCCTTCAAACTAAATTATGCAACCAAGAAGCTACATATATACATTTACCGACAGAATAATGCCCCTATCAATGACTGGTTTCTATAAAACTGCAAGCTTGCTATCGCTCGCCCCGTAAAAATCTGTACCTAAATGGGGCGGAACGTCTTATAATCGCCACAATAATGTGGATAAGCGCCTTCAAATCGTCAAGCTACTGGGGCGATATAAGGGGATCCAAAAAGATCACCAACGAAGGGGGCCGTATTCTCAGTACACGAGGTACAGTCATGAACCATAATACTAAAATATTATAGCACACCCATTTGAAGTAGATATGAGGTGCCGTTGTAAAGGCTTACCCCACAATACCTTAACCTTTGACGACGTATACAGACTAATAACACACACAACAAAGCCACTCCAACAGCTTCAACAGGATTTTATTTTGCTCCCTAAACCACCATTAATCTTTAAAAAAACGAAGTGGCTACGGGAGACCACTGGTGGTGTCTCGTAGCCCAGCCTCACTGGCTGGGCTGCGTGACACTACCAGTGGTGTCTCGCAGCCCAGCCACACTGGGTAGGCTACGGGACACCACCGCAAGTGTTTTCGTATTTATCGCCATATAATTCAGCCAATTAGACTGTTGAATCGAATTTCTTTGGATTATTATTTATATTATCATTAAAAACATTGGACTTTATTAAATTATAATCCTACTTGTTGTATATATAGACCTATTCCACACTCAACTCCCTACGCCACACACACTCACACATACCTATTTATACATCTAATTAGGCTTATATATACCCGTTATATATGTGTGTATATTCTTCGTATTACATATCCATCTTATAAGAACATATGGGAGTCTGCAGACAGTCGATTGGCCAACACAAGGCAGATCCCTCTCACACCCAACCCATCTCGTTCATACGTTTATCTAATTTTATTTTGAAACTCTATCGTTCTTGATTTCACAATGGCGCTAGGTATCCTATTCCACATGTCTATTGTCTACATATCTGTTACCATTATGGTATAATCAAACAGAAGTAAAGTCATTCATACATGCATAACGTGCTATAAGACAGCTTGACGACGTTCACAAGCACAAGTGCGTCAATGTGTGGGTAGTTACATGTGTTTGTGTAAATGAATATGTTTGGGAGTGTATTATAAAGTAATGCAAATACAGTATATGTGCGTAAATAAATGTTTGTTTACGAATGTTATATGGATGTTCAAATGCATGTCTACATGAGTATGTATGTGCGTGTGTAATGGCATGTACGTTTGGGTCATAATTTGGAAGGAACAAAATTATATATTTGTGAAAGAAATTGCAAAGTACACTGTAAAGTGATCATCTCAGTAGCAGTAGGCTTTCAAGAATAAACTGAATAGCTCAATGAATTAATTGGGTGTGAGCTGGATCTGCCTTGCGTAGGCCAGTTGGGGAGGGGGGGGGGGCGCAGTGCAAGGTTGCATGCGCGAGTAGGAATGTGCATGTACGAGCATAAAGCCTGTACGTTTGTGAGTGGAAATATGTGTTTGTATAATGGATGTACAAAATTAATAATGAATGTACAATATGTTTATGTGAGTGTGAGTGTGTGTGTATGTGTTTGTGTGTGATAGAGAGAGAATGAGAGAGTCATTCACATGACTTGTCTTTGTGAATGTGTGTTTGTGTTTGTGCTTAGGAATGCGAATATATATTTATGCGTGTGGTTCTGAAAGAACATTAGAGTGTGGGTACGATTGTGGGAGGGAATATCAATGTGTGTGCGTGTGTATTCTGATTGGAAATGTGAAGGCGAGTGTGTAATTGTGAATGTATGTTCGAATATATGTGCGTTGTCGAGTGGTAATCTAAGTGTGTGTGTGTGTGTGTGTGTATATATATGAATATAAATAACCGAACTTGTTCAAGGTGAATACACGCAATGCGAGTTAATGACATTGTGGGTAGGAATACGAGTATGTGTTCCAGAATGATTGTGTGCGTGAAAATGTGAATGTGCATGAGTTTGTATGTGTTTATATACCGGGTAGTGAATCAACATAGAAGATAATAGGAAACATTTCTCAATTGATGATGCATATATTGTCTGGTGATTATTGGCATCCAAATGTGATGTTTGGTTAATTTAGGATAGGGATTGTAATTGGTAAATCTATAGCATTATAAAACATTTATGTTGCTACCATGTGAGTGCGGCCGAAGAAGGTTGCCAACAAAAAAACCCGCTGACCAACCTCAAGCTAATCCAGGTAATCCAGAAAATTAACACCTACTTGTAAATTGTACCTCTCTCTCTCTCTCTCTCTCTCTCTCTCTCTCTCTCTCTCTCTCTCTCTCTCTCTCTCTCTCTCTCTCTCTCTCTCTCTCTCTCTCTCTCTCTCTCAAATATATATAAAGTATATATATATATATATATTAACAACCTTGATGTAGGAATAACTAGCAAAATCAGTAAATTTACAGATGACACTAAAATGGGAACACTCCAAATAGATTTAGACATATTACACAAATGGGTCAGGATATGCCAGAGTTAAACTTGCCACCTACATATAACCAGTTTATTGCTTCACTCCACAATGCTCAAAATAAATATATCCCTAAAAGAAGATTTAGATCGACGCAGAACCAACCAAAATGGATGACTAATAAGCTAATAGATCTTATAGGAAAAAAGAAAGGAATATATCGAAAAATAAAGAAAGGTGAAAATCATTTACATATATACTATCAGACTCTATCAAGACAGGTCAAAAAGGAAATCAGGAAAGCAAAAAGAAATTATGAAATAAGGATAGCCAGCGACTCAAAAAATAACCCTAAAGCTTTTTACCAACTATAAATCTAAAGTTAGAGATGTAATAGGCCCCCTAAAAACTTCAATAGGAGAAATAACAGAAAATGATTTAGAAATGTGCAGTACATTAAATAGTCAGTTTCTTTCCGTTTTCACTAATGAAAATTTGGCACAGATTCCAGAAGTCAATATGGTATATAGTGATAGTATAGAAATATGTTAAGTACAGTTAGTATAAGTAGAAATGATGTGCTTAAGGAAATTGACAGACTGAAACCTCAAAAATCGCCTGGTCCTGACGAGGTATATGCTAGAGTATTAAAAGAATGCAGAGATGAGTTAAGTAGTCCATTAGCATTTATATTTAACAAGTCATTAGAAACAGGTTTAGTTCCAGAAGCTTGGAAGCTTGCAAATGTAGTTCCGATCTTCAAAAAAGGTGATAAATCGATAGCATCCAATTACCGTCCCATTAGTCTCACATCAATAATAGGAAAGTTGCTAGAGTCTATTATTGCTAGGAAAATTAGAAGCCACCTAGTAAAATTTAACTTAATAAATTCTTCTCAGCATGGATTCACTCAGGGACGTTCGTGCCTTACTAATTTGCTTAGCTTTTTCTCAGAGGTATATGAAGCAGTAGATAGTGACAAGTCATATGATATTATATATTTAGATTTCAGTAAAGCTTTCGACAGAGTCCCTCATGAGAGATTGATGAGAAAGGTTGAGGCACATGGAATAGGAGGGTCGTTGTTGGGATGGATTAGGTCATGGCTAATTGGTAGGAAACAGAGAGTTAGCATAAATGGTACCAAGTCAGAGTGGGGAGCAGTCAAAAGTGGTGTCCCCCAGGGATCGGTATTAGGTCCCCTGTTGTTTCTTATATACATAAATGACCTAGATTTAGGTATAACTAGTAGGATAAGTAAATTCGCAGACGATACTAAAATGGGGAGATCAATTGATTCAGATAGCGATATAGAGTGCCTCCAAAGGGATCTAGATACCTTACATGAATGGTCAGTAAATTGGCAGATGAAGTTTAACATTGACAAATGCAAGGTATTAAAGATAGGGAAGATGCAAACAAATGTTAAATATAAACTAGCTAATTTAGAATTAGAAAATTCAGACTGCGAGAAAGATCTAGGTGTGTTTGTTAGCAATGATTTGAAGCCTAGAAAACAGTGTATAAGCGTTCGTAATAAGGCAAACAGGATTCTCGGGTTCATCTCTAGGAGTGTGAGTAACAGAACTGCTGATGTTATCTTAAAACTTTACTTGTCATTAGTGAGACCCCATATGGATTATGCTGTCCAATTTTGGTGTCCTTATTACAGAATGGACATAGATTCATTGGAGAGAATTCAGCGTAGAATGACAAAAATTATCCATATTAGAAATTTTCCGTATGAAGAAAGGTTGAAGAAATTAGGTTTACATTCGTTAGAGAGACGCAGAGTTAGAGGGGATATGATAGAGGTGTTCAAGTGGGTTAGTGGGATTAACAAAGGGGACATGACAAATGTACTAAAGCTCAGTGATAGCGAAAGAAGAACTCGTACCAATGGTTTCAAATTAGATAAATTTCGTTTCAGAAAAGATATAGGCAAATATTGGTTTGGTAACAGAGTTGTAGATGGGTGGAATAGGCTACCAAGTGATATAGTGGGATCAAGAACGATAGGGAGCTTTAAGAAAAAATTGGATAAGCATATGGACGAGAAGGGTTGGGTGTGAAGGGGGATCAGCCGGGTTGGGCCAATCAGCGCTCTGCAGACCCCGGTAATCCTGCGTTAATCTCTAACCGGTTTGGTAAGATGATCCTCAGGGTATTAGAGTGTTGAGCCTATAATTGGGCTTTGTAACTGGGGTTGTGTGGGACAGGGATCTGCCTTGCTTAGGCCAATCGGCTTTCTGCAGACTCCAATTTTCTTATGTTATTTTCTTATGTTCTTATGTGTGTTTGTTAGCAATGATTTGAAGCCTAGAAAACAGTGTATAAGCGTTCGTAATAAGGCAAACAGGATTCTCGGGTTCATCTCTAGGAGTGTGAGTAACAGAACTGCTGATGTTATCTTAAAACTTTACTTGTCATTAGTGAGACCCCATATGGATTATGCTGTCCAATTTTGGTGTCCTTATTACAGAATGGACATAGATTCATTGGAGAGAGTACAGCGTAGAATGACAAAAATGATCCATAATATTAGAAATCTTTCGTATGAAGAAAGGTTGAAGAAATTAGGTTTACATTCGTTAGAGAGACGCAGAGTTAGAGGGGATATGATAGAGGTGTTCAAGTGGGTTAGTGGGATTAACAAAGGGGACATGGCAAATGTACTAAAGCTCAGTGATAGCGAAAGAACTCGTACCAATGGTTTCAAATTAGATAAATTTCGTTTCAGAAAAGATATAGGCAAGTATTGGTTTGGTAACAGAGTTGTAGACGGGTGGAATGGACTACCAAGTGCTATAGTGGGATCTAAAACTGTAGGGAGCTTTAAGATAAAATTGGATAAGCATATGGACGAGAAGGGTTGGGTGTGAAGGGGGATCAGCCGGGTTGGGCCAATCAGCGCTCTGCAGACCTCCATAATCCTGCGTTAATCTCTAACCGTTTTGGTAAGATGATCCTCAGGGTATTAGAGTGTGAAGCCTATAATTGGGCTTTGTAATGAATTGGGGTTGTGTGGGACAGGGATCTGCCTTGCTTAGGCCAATCGGCTTTCTGCAGACTCCCATTTTCTTATGTTCTTATGTTCTTATATATATATATATATATATATATATATATATATATATACAGGTATATATATACAGTATATATGTGTGTGTGTGTATTAGAATATACAATGGGTGAAGCATTAGAACAAAAATAGATTATTGGTGAGTGGGAGGAGTATACTCTGTGATTAGAGGACCAGGTGGATCCTCTAATCACATTTAATTGATACCATTGACTGCCTTTTTCCTTTAATTACAATTTATACTCCTCCCATTCCCCACTACCTCTTTTCTTAGTTGACACAATTTCTATATTAACTGAATATTTAATAGTGGATGCTAAAGTGCTATTAAGAATATGTACGTATTGTATGTATGAATGTATGTTATAATATATATATATATATATATATATTATATATATATATATATATATATATATATATATATAATATATATATATATATGTATATATATATATATATTATATATGGGTAGAGGAGGAGGTAATTAATTAAAAGTTACTTAACTATAACTGTAATGATATTGGAGTTGGACATTATTGAATTTATATATGTAATTTGGCACATGTTGCTTAGAAGAGGAGTACAAAGGAGGAGAGAGAGAGAGAGAGAGAGAGAGAGAGAGAGAGAGAGAGAGAGAGAGAGAGAGAGAGAGAACATAACATAAGAACAACCTAAGATAATGGGAGTCTGCAGAAAACCAATTGGACAACACAAGGCTGATCCCTTTCACACCCAACCCAACTTGATTAGAGCAATGCCCATATTCACCTTATTTACTAATACTATTTCAAACTATCTTGGTAATAAATCAAGCACTTGATGTAGGTCTTAGAACAAACTATTACGGTACCATATGAATCCATATATTTAGTCTAAAAAAATCCTCTATGGTATTATCCTAATGCCCTATTTATTATTTATAATGGAGGTTGGGTGTGAGTGGAATCTGCCGGTTGTTGTCCAGTCGGCGCTCTGCAGACTCCCGTTTTCCCATGTTGACCTCTGATCGTTTTGGTGAGGTCAGTCCTCATGGTGTTAGTGAGTTGGGCCTATCATTAGGCCTTATAATTAGTGTTGGGTGTGAGAGGGATCTGCCTTATATGAGCCGATCGGCTTTCTGCAGACTCCCGTTTTCTTATGTTCTTATATGTAAGTCCTAGGACCTTACACATGATAGAAATCTTCCTTACGTATTCAAGTTCAGTGATAGCGAAAGAACTCGAACAAATGGTTTCAAATTAGATATTTTTCGTTTCAGAAAAGATATAGGCAAATATTGGTTTGGTAACAGAGTTGTAGATAGGTGGACTAAGCTACCAAGTGTTATAGTGGAATCAAGAACTGTAGTGAGCATTAAGAAAAAAATAGATTGGCATATGGACGAGATGGGTTGGGTGTGAGGGGGATCTACCGGGTGTGGGCCAATCGGCGCTTGACAGACCCTCATCGTCTGTCCTCTGACCGTTTTGGTGAGGTCGATCCTCATGGTATTAGTGAGATGAGCCTATAATTAGGCCTTGTAATTAGGGATGGGTGTGAGAGGGAACTGTCTTGTGTGGGCCAATCGGCTCTCTGCAACCTCTCATTTTTTTATGTTCTTATATTGAGAAAGATTGAACACATTAGGCCTACATCCATTAAGGAGGAGTAGGGTTAGAGAGGATATGATCAAATGGGCAAGTGTGATTTAAAAGGGGACATGACAAATTTACTGAGGCTCAATGATAGCGAATATATCACAATATTGTTTTTTTCCAGGACCCACACACCCAGTGTGTAGGTTCTGTTTGTTTACATTTGATAAATTTTGCTTTATATATATATATATATATATATATATATACAGTATATACTGTATATACTGTATATGTACATTCACCAAACCCACTAACCATATATTTGTAGGTATTGCAATTAATTAATCAATGTGGTCATCCCTGGGACACGAACTCTGGAGACACACACGGAATATATAAGCACAAAAGGCCTCGCATAACCTTTTCCGTGACTCTCGTGATTTTGCCAATCACTGCATGTCATGTTTCCCCAGTGCCCAGCAGTTTTCTCGATCCCTTCTCTCCATCTCAATTTTTTTGCCACGCTTTCCAACTCTGGGTTGGGTGTGAGAGGGATCTGCCTTGTGTGCGCCAAACGGCTTTCTGCAGACTCCCACACGCAAGCACTCACGCATACACACACCTTAAACACATTGTATATATAATATATAATTATATATATATATATATATATATATATATATATATATATATATATATATATATATATATATATATATATATATATATATATATATATATATATATATATATATATATATATATACATAAGAACATAAGAACATAAGAAAATGGGAGTCTGCAGAAAGCCGATTGGCCTAAGCAAGGCAGATCCCTGTCCCACACAACCCCAATTACAAAGCCCAATTATAGGCTCAACACTCTAATACCCTGAGGATCATCTTACCAAAACGGTTAGAGATTAACGCAGGATTACGGGGGTCTGCAGAGCGCTGATTAGCCCAACCCTGCTGATCCCCCTTCACACCCAACCCTTCTCGTCCATATGCTTATCCAATTTTATCTTAAAGCTCCCTATCGTTTTTAATCCCACTATAGCACTTGGTAGTCCATTCCACCCATCTACAACTCTGTTACCAAACCAATATTTGCCTATATCTTTTCTGAAACGAAATTTATCTAATTTGAAACCATTGGTACGAGTTCTTTCGCTATCACTGAGCTTTAGTACATTTGTCATGTCCCCTTTGTTAATCCCACTAACCCACTTGAACACCTCTATCATATCCCCTCTAACTCTGCGTCTCTCTAACGAATGTAAGCCTAATTTTTTCAACCTTTCTTTATACGGAAGATTTCTAATATTATGGATCATTTTTGTCATTCTACGTTGTACTCTCTCCAATGAATCTATGTCCATTCTGTAATAAGGACACCAAAATTGAACAGCATAATCCATATGGGGTCTCACTAATGACAAGTAAAGTTTTAAGATAACATCAGCAGTTCTGTTACTCACACTCCTTGAGATGAACCCGAGAATCCTGTTTGCCTTGTTTCGAACGCTTATACACTGTTGTCTAGGCTTCAAATCATTGCTAACAAACACACCTAGATCTTTCTCACAATTCGAGTTTTCTAATTCCACATTAGCTAGTTTATATTTAACATTTGTATGCATCTTCCCTATCTTTAATACCTTGCATACCTTGCATACCCTTAATATATATATATATATATTCACTTTTGTGGAGAGAAGGTAGTAATAATTAATAGTAGTTGCTAAAATATAACTGTGTAAGGATATTGCAGTTGGACATTATTGAATGTATATATGTTTGGTACTAGGGTACAGTCTTTCTTCTATTCAACTGCTGAGCTCTGGAACTCTCTCCCAGAATCAGTCTTTCACTCTTCCTATGACTTAAATTTCTTCAAACTTCGTGTGTACGCACTGTGCCCTTGTACAGAGCAAGAAGCTGAGCAGGGGTAAAGAACTCCATGAGGCGGTTGAGCACATCCAGCTTCTGGGAGGATGCCTTAGCAAGACTGGTAATATGGTCCTTCTAAGTAAGAGCAGAAGAAAAAGAGAAACCAAGAAAATTGAGAGAAGATGAATGATTGATGTTTGTATTGTTGAAGTATAAGCGATAGTCTTCTGGCGGTTCCGGACGGGTAGTAAGATGGAGAAATTGGGTTTCGGGAGCATTAAAAGCAACAAGGTAAGGTGTTCTGCTTTGTAATCTGCAAATTCGAAGTGGTCAAGGTATTTCCCATCTGTATGTATTCCTTTTTTTCATGAACACATTCTAAAGATCACTTGAAAACCGTAGGTGAGATCGTGTCGCCCCGTCTCACTCATTTCCCAATCTTTATCTTCCCTATGTCTGTATGTAACCTGACCATGGCAGATATATATATATATATATATATATATATATATATATATATGTGTATATATATATATTATACAACACACACACACACACACACAGTTTCATTTACAAGTGGACAAGGATTCACTATTAAAAGCACCTACCCTGCCATGTATAATTTCAAGGGAAGATGGAAATGTCGTTAGAAATAAAGGTAAATTAGGTATAAAGAAAAGAAGTAAATTGAGAGTATATTACACAAACTGTAGGAGTCTATGTAACAAAATGAACGAACTTAGAGCCCTTGTTAGCAAAGAAAATTTAGACATAATAGCGCTAACTGAAACGTGGATTAATACAGAAACCAGGCATTTTTTAGCAGAATTTTATATACCAGGATATAGTTTGTTTAAATATGACCGAACAAGTAAGAGGGGTGGCGGTATAGCAGTGTTTGTCAGGAGTACATTAAAAAGCTGTATTAAATCAGGTATTAGACTAAATAACGATAATGAAAGTGTTTGGGTAGAGGTTAACGAAGGTAGTGAGACCATAGTTATTGGAGTTATGTAAAGACCGCCAAATATGAGTAGAAATGACGGAACGTCATTATGGGAGGAAATTAAAATAGCATCAAGGTTTAGCAATGTGTGCATTATGGGGGATTTTAATTTTCCGAATATAGATTGGCAGCATCAAATAGGAGACTCTGATTCTGAGGAGTTTATAGAGGTAGTACAAGATAGTTTTTTATTTCAATTCATAGATACGCCGACTAGAGGTAATAATATTCTCGATTTAGTTTTCAGTAACAATGAACATATGGTAAATAATGTAGAGATAGGGGACCACCTAGGAAATAGTGACCCCAATTCTGTGTATTTTAATATACAATGGAAAGGTAATACCAGAGAGAATACAACATTAATACCTGACTTTAGAAAAGCCAATTATGGTGGGTTAAGAAGAGCCCTATTAGCCGACCCTATGGTCAAAAAATTAAGTCGATCCAGGTGTCCAAATGAGTGTACCCCTTCTCAGGCACCTGTCATCTTAAGTCAGGAAGAGACGTCAACCTTGGTAGATACATACGATAATTTTATCAAGTCAGTATTCAATGCACAAAATAAATACATCCCCAAAAGAAAATTTAGATCAACACAGAACCAACCCAAATGGATGAATAATAGACTATTAGATCTTCTAGGACAAAAGAGAGGAATATATAGAAAAATTAGGAAAGGCGAAATTCACCTACTTGCTTACTATCAGAATCTATCAAGACAGGTAAAAAAGGATATTAGGAAAGAAAAAAGAAATTATGAAATCAAGGTTGCCAATGACTCAAAAAATAATCCTAAAGCTTTTTACCAACTATATAAATCCAAGGTTAGAGATGTAATTGGTCCCCTTAAAACTTCGATAGGAGAAATGACAGAAAATTATTTAGAAATGTGCAGTACATTAAATAGTCAATTTCTTTCCGTTTTCACTAATGAAAATTTGGCACAGTTTCCAGAAGTCCGTAAGGTATATAGCGATAGTATAGAAAATAGGTTAAGTACGGTTACTATAAGTAGAAATGATGTGGTTAAGGAAATTGACAGACTGAAACCTCATAAATCGCCTGGTCCTGATGAGGTATATGCTAGAGTATTAAAAGAATGTAGGGATGAGTTAAGTTACCCATTAACATTTTTATTTAACAAGTCATTGGAGACAGGTATAGTTCCAGAAGCTTGGAAGCTTGCAAACGTAGTTCCGATCTTCAAAACAGGTGACAAATCAATAGCATCCAATTACCGTCCCATTAGTCTTACATCAATCATAGGAAAGCTACTAGAGTCAATTATTGCTAGTAAAATTAGAAACCACTTAGATACATTTAATTTAATAAATTCTTCTCAGCATGGATTCACTCAGGGACGTTCTTGCCTTACTAATTTGCTTAGTTTTTTCTCAGAGGTATATGAAGCAGTAGATAATGACAAGTCATATGATATAATATATTTAGATTTCAGTAAAGCTTTCGACAGAGTCCCCCATGAGAGATTGATGAGAAAGGTTGAGGCGCATGGAATAGGTGGGGCGTTGTAGGGATGGATTAGGTCATGGCTAATTGGTAGGAAGCAGAGAGTCAGCATAAATGGTACGAAGTCAGAATGGGGAGCAGTCAAAAGTGGTGTCCCCCAGGGATCTGTATTAGGTCCTCTGTTGTTTGTTATATACATAAATGACCTTGATTTAGGTATAACTAGTAGGATAAGTAAATTTGCAGACGATACCAAAATGGGGAGAACAATTGATTCAGATAGAGATATAGAGTGCCTCCAAAGGGATCTAGATACCTTACACGAATGGTCAGTAAATTGGCAGATGAAGTTTAACATTGACAAATGCAAGGTATTAAAGATAGGGAAGATGCATACAAATGTTAAATATAAACTAGCTAATGTGGAATTAGAAAACTCGAATTGTGAGAAAGATCTAGGTGTGTTTGTTAGCAATGATTTGAAGCCTAGACAACAGTGTATAAGCGTTCGAAACAAGGCAAACAGGATTCTCGGGTTAATCTCTAGGAGTGTGAGTAACAGAACTGCTGATGTTATCTTAAAACTTTACTTGTCATTAGTGAGACCCCATATGGATTATGCTGTTCAATTTTGGTGTCCTTATTACAGAATGGACATAGATTCATTGGAGAGAGTACAACGTAGAATGACAAAAATGATCCATAATATTAGAAATCTTCCGTATAAAGAAAGGTTGAAGAAATTAGGCTTACATTCGTTAGAGAGACGCAGAGTTAGAGGAGATATGATAGAGGTGTTCAAGTGGGTTAGTGGGATTAACAAAGGGGACATGACAAATGTACTAAAGCTCAGTGATAGCGAAAGAACTCGTACCAATGGTTTCAAATTAGATAAATTTCGTTTCAGAAAAGATATAGGCAAATATTGGTTTGGTAACAGAGTTGTAGATGGGTGGAATGGACTACCAGGTGCTATAGTGGGATTAAAAACGATAGGGAGCTTTAAGATAAAATTGGATAAGCATATGGACGAGAAGGGTTGTGTGTGAAGGGGGATCAGCAGGGTTGGGCCAATCAGCGCTCTGCAGACCCCCGTAATCCTGCGTTAATCTCTAACCGTTTTGGTAAGATGATCCTCAGGGTATTAGAGTGTTGAGCCTATAATTGGGCTTTGTAATTGGGGTTGTGTGGGACAGGGATCTGCCTTGCTTAGGCCAATCGGCTTTCTGCAGACTCCCATTTTCTTATGTTCTTATGTTCTTATGTACTCACAAACATACAACCACGTGCTCACACACACACACTTACACAAACACACCTTTATATTCACAATCACAGAAACATTTCGTACTTTCATTCACAACCCATTCGTAAATATTTCCATCCACACCGTTACCATTCATTTGTACACACACACACACACACACACACACACTGAATAATCTCAATTTCCCAAGCTTGGAGGAGAAAACGTGTGAGGGGTATATAACAACGATTTACAAAGACTTTGTTGTGAGGTAACCTGGTAGGATCAAAGGGCACGTGTTTAAACTAAGAAAACATAGATAGAAATACGATATGAACAAATTTAGCTATAAAATCAATCTTTGTATACGTGGAACACTTGTGGTGGTGTCCCGTAGCCCAAGGTTAAGAGATACATATCTCTTAACCTTGCCGTAGCCTACCCAGTGTGGCTGGGCTGCCAGACACCACTGGTAGTGTCACGCAGCCCAGCCAGTGAGGCTGGGTTACGGCAAGGTTAAGAGATATTATGTATCTCTTAACCTTGGGCTACGGGACACCACCAGTGGTGTCCCGCAGCCCAGCCGCCGCCCCAGCCTCACTGGCTGGGCTGCGTGACACCACTGGTGGTGTCCCGTAGCCACTTCGTTAAAAAAATACCTCAAGGCCCCCCTTCGAGTTAAATTGTAATTTTTTTCGGTAGTATAATGTCCAGGACAAAGGCCGGTTCCTCCTTGTTATGCTAGACATAATAACACACATAACAAAGCCACTCCAACAGCTTCCTCTCTCTCCAACACTCTTTCTCCTCTCTATACACTTCAGAAAAATAGGAAAAGTAGAATGTAGATACGAGATGCCGTTGTAAAGGTTTATCCCTCAATACCTTCACCTTCACCTTAGGCTAAACGAGTTATGTGGATTCACTAAACGGGAAGAAACAAGATATTCAATACACTATTAATACAATAGAACAAGGTAATCTGTACAATAACAGACAATCTATCTATCTATATATTGTACTCTGCCACATACCCCACTTTTGTTTTTTGTGGGTGGGGGGCGACTCGAGACAGAACCCGAACAAGGACCAAAAAAAAAAAAAAAAAAAAAAAACACAATCACACACATCTAGGTCGTCCAGGAGAAAACCCAGAGACCCAGGCTCATTTGGGTTCTCCAGCAAGATTCCCAGGTCCCTGCGCCGGAATTTATAAAATAATTTAAACATTTCCCAAAAAGTAATTTTAACTAAAAGAAAGTCCTTACAAGTTAATCATAATACATTTAAAAGTAGCTTTTAGTGGAAGCGTTAAAGGGAGGTTTTTAGTGTGTTTCAGACTTCCATCAAGCTTGAAATTACACCCCCTTGACCCCCTTTTAAGATAAATTTGTAAATTTTTCGGTAGAAAAATGTTCCGGCCGAAGGCCGGTTCCTCTTAAATTACAGGCTCACTATCGCTCGCCAGGAAAAAATCGACACCTAAATGGCACGAAAGGTCTTAAAAGTGACATAAATGGGGTGAAAGTTCTTAAAATCGCCAAACTAATGGGGCGAACGTCTTAAAATCTAAAAAACAATGGAGCTAAACATGAGGGAGAAAGGGGTAAAGAAAAAAATCCATCAAGTGGAAATCTCCCCTTAAGAAAGCTGACAAAGCCGCTATTTCGCTATATCTAGCAAGATTACAATTGATGAATAACGTTTTATAGGTAAATATAGGCTTTTAATAACGTTTTATAGGTAAATATAGGCTTTTAATAACGTTTTATAGGTAAATATAGGCTTTTAATTACATACAGTAATTACTATAAAACATTATGATAATTATGCAATTTTGTTTTTATTGTGAAATCGATTATATATTGCTAGATTGAAAGGGTAATATATTTACGGGAGTGTGCAGGCTCTCAGCCTATGCCCGAGGGGGAGTAGTTGGAACAAAATATATATTATGCACATCAAGCAAGGGACTGGAGTTCTCGCAGAGAGGCTCCAGTCCTGACGTTTTTCTTGACTTACAGTGTGCTGGCTTAATAATCCAACAGGGTTGATTGCCTCTGAAATCCTATTTTAACTAACTAAATTATGCACATCGCAGAATATCAAATATCGAATGGCAATAGATTACATAGCACGTTGATTAACCTCCCAATCTCATAATTTTAAACTTATCTATTAAGCCAATTGAAATTGACTGAATATTATAGAAACATGGGGTGGAGACTTTAGATCTACAATACGTCGATTAGAAACACGAAACTAATACTATACAACAATTTATTCGAAATATACGACAGTTAAAATGTTTATAGTACAGATCCGTACTACTTGAAAAACATCAAAATGCTTGAATAAGGCTTGTCATGCATTTCACAAGTTTTGTTTGTTGACTGCTCATACACATAACTAGAAGGACCGTGGCAAGATTACTGAGCATTCAAATCCCCCAAAAAGAGCATAAACCGTGTTATTCGTGCTTGCATGTAATTAAATTACGATTGATACTAATTATGCATGAACTTTGGAATATAGTAGTTGATATCAAATTTAAACAGGAATCAGTGTACTTACGTACAGTAAATCGTCTGTGTTGCACGTAGTCTATATTTAGCTAAAAAGCATACTGTAAAGTATTACCCTTTGCTGTTGCTTGGCATACGTTTACTTAGTTACGATTCTCAATAATCTGCAGATTGTTACTTGTATTTTGAAACATGTAGGTAGGAACTAAACGCTTTGAATACGGCAGGTCTTTCCTGAACTTAATAAAATAGTCTTTTGTTCGACAAAATAACACAAATCAAAATATACTTTGCAGAAGGAGATACGTGAGGTAGTTTTTATCTCTCTTGACTATTAAAAGTCATATCTATTTTGAACAAGATCGTCTGAAGTTGACAATTATATAATAAAAATTCAGATGAAGAATGACATGCTATAGCTTAGTGTAATGTGTGTGTGTGTGTGTGTGTGTGTGTTCACTACCCTAAACTCATTGTGAGGTGTGAAGTACCTCACCTTAGGGCAGAGTCACACGAACACTACCTCACTTTAGGGACGGGTTATACGACTATCGTAGGCTTACTGGTTACTATTGATAGGCATCTTTATTTCTAGCAGAATTATGGCACTCTTTTATCATCGGTATCGGCATAAATACTAACGTTAGATTGAAATAGTTAGCTGGATCCTATGAAACTTTATTTCAGACGCTACTATTAGAGACCAGAGTTGATGAGAAAAGAAGCCGGGGAAAATTGACCGTGTGAATCCTTCTTAATTGCCTTACTGGCTCCACCCACAACGATCCAGTTTGATCTTGTATATCTTGGTTCTAACATTCCTACTATATTTCTACATACTGTATCCATATACTGTATATGGATATGTAGAGATCTAGATACACTATACGAATGGCCAGTAAATTGCCAGATTAAGTTCAATGTAGATAAATACAGTGCAGTAAAATTTGGGAAATTGATAGCAAATGCAGGATATATATTAGATAACGTGGATATAAGAAACTCAGTTAATGAAAACAAACATTTGGGAGTCGTTCGTCAACTGTGATTTGAAACCTACAAATCAATGCATTAGTGCTCGAAATAAGGCAAATAGAGTTATCGGATGTAGGCTATATCTAGAAGTGTGAGTAATAGAACAGCAGACGTAATCTTAAGAACATAAGAAAATGGGAGTCTGCAGAAAGCTGATTGGCCCAAACAAGGTAGATCCCTCACACACCTAACCCTAATTATAAGGCCTTATAAGCTGGGCTTATACAGTCAAGCTCACTAACGCCATTAGGACTGACCTCACCGAAACGGTCAGGTCAGAAAACGGGGGTCTACAGAGCGCCGATTGGCCCACACCTGACATATCCCCCTCACACCCAACCCATCTCGTCTAGCTTTAAGATAAAATTAGATGGGCATATGGACGAGATGAATTGGGTGTGAAAGGGATCTGCCATGTGTGAGCCAATCGGCTATCTGCAGACTCCCGTTTTCCTATGTTCTTATATGTTTTTGTAAATTTCATTAATCGATTTTAGGAGTATAGTAGGTTGCTGGAAGGAACATAATAATTTATATTGGTTCAGGGGTAATTTATCGAGAGGCCTTCCCTAGTGGTTAAGGCCCCATTAATTGCTCTTTCC
Organism: Paralithodes platypus; assembly: GCA_032716605.1. Taxonomy (NCBI): domain Eukaryota; kingdom Metazoa; phylum Arthropoda; class Malacostraca; order Decapoda; family Lithodidae; genus Paralithodes; species Paralithodes platypus. Next base: position 9,654,471 of record CM064544.1, on the reverse strand, counting down.
ATTCACATATGCATAGCCTACGTGAGTTGCAGTTGGGATGTGTGTACATGCTTAGATTAATATGCAGGATTCGAAGTTGCATAATAAATCGTAGGCAGTGTCCACCATCCTTTAACTGTCTTCGTGGTGCGATGCATAAGGTGTTGATTTTCGGTGTGAGCGTCCTGGGTTCGAATCCACGGACTGCCACATGTGTTTGTAAATTTCATTAATCGATTTTAGGAGTATAGTTGGTTGCTGGAAGGAACATAATAAATGCATATACAGAATTTGCATGAGAACAAAATTCACAGGCTTACAATGAATAATACATTCGCACAAATTATATGAGAGTAATTACTCTCTCTCTCTCTCTCTCTCTCTCTCTTATACCGTAAGAGACAAACAAAGGAAGTATGAAATATGGACAAAAGTATACTATTCGGACAATACGACCATAGGATTAGACTATACATTAGCCCGTGAGTGTTGAATTTACCTCCTCGCTCTGCTCTCCCAGGCCCGTATCCCAGTAGAACATAATTATGAAATAGAGTAATATTAACCGGAATTTAATTGAAGTTAACCGATTAATGTTACGATATTTCAATTAAGTTAAGTGAAGTTAACCCATTTTTCAAAATTAACTAGTTAAGTTAAAAGTTAATTAACCCTTTGGCGCACGATGACTCGTTCAGAGTCATTAGGTATTTTTTTCCTAGGCGCACGATGACTCGTTAAGAGTCATTAAACTTAAAAATATTCGCTAAAAATTAAGTTTTCGTCTGACGCGCGTCATATTTGGCATATATATTAAGTATTAAGTCTAGTTCAATGGATACAATTGGCAACCCCCTCAGTTAACGGTTTACTCACGGTTGGCTGGGAAGGGAGCAGAGTACATCTCAGTCTGTTTTTCGATACTTTCACGTTTATTCGTCTATCTCAGTAACTATTTGGTTTATAGTAATTCTGAAGTTACCAGTGGAATCCTCATTAAATTCCGCTTCCACATATGTATGCAAATCAAAAATCTTGTGGGCAAAAGTTTGAGCTAGCGTGAGTTGGAGATAAGGTATTTAATTTTTTTGTTTAAAATTCTTATTTCGGAGTGCCCCAATGTGGTTGTTTTGTATTTATTCTATGTTTTTATTCGCTTATCTTCAAGTTTAATCAATAAGGAAGCCGATGATACCTCATTAATCCAAATACAAGGATTTTTTGGTGGATAAAAACGTCACAGAAACAAATTATCGCCGGGCACAAAACTGGCTCTGAGTGAGCTGAGATATACTTAGGGAGTGGGAAAAAACTTGGATTGGAAACTATAGGTGCGCCAAAGGGTTAATCGGTATAAGTTAGGTTAATTGACTTAACTGACCCAACTCTGATTTATACCGGTATATATAAATAATTACATTTTCCAATATTTCATATTGCATCGAATTTTCCCGCGATCTTATGTTCTTTTATATATATATATATATATATATATATATATATATATATATACTCTGTATATATATATAATATATATATACAGTATATATATATATATACCGGGTATATATATTAAAGTCTTTATTGTAAATGATGTTATAAATTATGAAAACTTGCCAATATTATCACGGAGAGGTATAGTATAGTAGTTTCTTGACTTTGTTCTCTGTCACTCTTTCAACTTTGGGGGAGACACTTGTTGTAGGCAGCTTTGTCTTTTGTCTCCTTCATTCACATAGAAACTTGTATGACTAAAAGTGGCTTACTGACTATTCCGCCCTCAGACCATTCCGACTAGAAGATCCCGCCCGCTTAGCTAGGTCCTTCCCGCCCGAATGTTGTGGGCGGGAAGAGCCAAACATCAATCCTTCCTTGGCTGATTCCGCCTTCTAAGATTAGACCGTCCCGCCCGTTTGTAAGGTTCGCGTATACCTTAAACTGTGCTTGCCTAAATGTGCAATGAAAAAGCCTGTTGCCTTGAAATTTGTGATTGTATCTAACCTTGTTTTTATGTTCAATCACATAGAAAAAAAATATATATATACCGGTATATATATAGACTGCCGTGGTGTAGTTGATTAAAGCGTCGGCTATCGTCCTGATGGTCGACGGTTCGATCCCCACTGAGAGATTAGAAACGTACTGTATAACTATACATACACACATACATATACACATACAGTACATACACACACATACATACAATACATACACATACATACATATACAGATACACTATATACACATACCTACATATACATACATACACAAATACCTATACATACACATACGTATCCATATATATATATATATATATATATATATATTATATACAAACTATCGAATTTCTCCTGCCTTTGATTTTAGAGCTTTATTAGCGGCGTAAACCGACAATTTCACAAACCCCTCTCTGTGGTTGGTTACGTCTTTTGGGGTGATATAAGCAGCTTCTAACGCTTTTCTCAGCCGTTTATCTAACCCTATCCTTAGTTCTTTGGCTGATTCCCATTTAGGTAGATGATTTGTATTGTCAATGTGTAGCACTAGAGAGTTTGATGTTCTGTGTTGCACTACATCTTTCTTATGTTCAGTTACCCTTTTCTTTAGACCTCGCCCAGTTTCTCCTACGTACTCTTTTTCACAGCCATTACATGGAATATTATATGTGACACTGTCCTTGTTTATGGTCTTTCTTTGTTTACTTTTTGTGACGTCAGTTGACGTCAGGTATAGTGTAAAATAGTCGTTGATGGGAAGTCCAATAAACTCATCACGTGAAACACCACGAGACTATCACCTGGTTCTTACAAATCGGACTAAGGTTACTATACTTTTGTACGTCCGTGGTAGTACAGTGGGTTAGCGCGCGGGCCTGGTGGTGATGGTTGGGTCACTAACCAGGGTTCGAACCCCACCCAAGGCATCTCAAAACCTGTGGGTTTTTAGGAGGGTTAAATTCCCTTCAGAGGTTCGTACCTCGCGCCAGGTACCAGGAAAGGTTGATCCTAAAGGTAGCCTGGGGATATTTCAGGAGACCATAAATTCCCTTCACACCCGGCATTTCATTGGTGGCAGTCACGGAACGTGATCTGGTAGCTACATAGAGCACCCATCACGCGGACCCTAACAATATTGAGATTGCTGAGGTGATACAGCTACGATACCTTACGACCTTAAAAGAAGCTAGGGACTAGCCTAGTTAAAGAAGGATGTAATGTAATGCCCTCGAAAATATCCCGCAACCCCAATAATGTACTACCCGAGTTGACGTCAGGTATAGTGTAAAATAGTCCGTTGATGGGAAGTCCAATAAACTCATCACGTGAAACACCACGAGACTATCACCTGGTTCTTACAAATCGGACTAAGGTTACTATACTTTTGTACGTCCGTGGTAGTACAGTGGGTTAGCGCGCGGGCCTGGTGGTGATGGTTGGGTCACTAACCAGGGTTCGAACCCCACCCAAGGCATCTCAAAACCTGTGGGTTTTTAGGAGGGTTAAATTCCCTTCAGAGGTTCGTACCCCGCACCAGGTACCAGGAAAGGTTGATCCTAAAGGTAGCCTGGGGATATTTCAGGAGACCATAAATTCCCTTCACACCCGGCATTTCATTGCCACCAATGTTATGCCCTGTTTTTCTACAGGTTTAACTTGGGTAATGTGAGTTCTGAATGACTGGGTATATAAGGCTGCATGCACAATACAAGGTATGAGGAATAGAGAACACAAAATAAACACACGGTAACACGACACAAGTTCACGTTTATTGAAGTAAATAAATAAAGAGCATAGAAAGATAGTTATTTTCGCACAAAACAAATAATAGAAGGGAACTGCTAGCATTAGCGGATCTGGATGGAGCCTAGTCTCCCACTTCCAACGTTCAGGTATATTCTTCTGATCACGGGTTTATTTAGCAAGTTTTTATTTTACTGGAAGACCTCAATATATTCGTATAATTCAATGTCACTGATTTGACCTCTTGCTGGCTGGTCGTGTGCCCAAGTAGCAGCTCACAGTTAGGATTAGACATGCGTATATTGTAGAACACGGAATCTCTAGTAACCTCATGGGGGTACTGAACTAAGTTTTATATTCTTATGGCAGTAATACGTAGAACACAAATCAGTGGGCGAACGTTAGATATCACTAGAGTTTTAATATCTGAATAAGGTAATTACGAGAGTCAAGGTCGCCTGTTAATTAAAGAGCACTGATCGCTTAGTACGTCCCAAATAGAATGGTTAAATATGAATTACACTGGGCAAGGTCTTAGCCACTATATAGAAAGTTAATAAGTGAGTATCAAGCTAGTACTATAACACTTAGTACTAGCAACATGAATCTTGAATAGTATGGGTAGATCTGGTCCTGGTTATCTTGCTTCCGGTGATGTTGGGGGCTAACGACTGGTTCCTCGGCCGTCCAGATGGTCCAAAATGTAGGAAGTTCTCAAGTCGGATCTCTTGACGATCGTTGCTGGCTACACACTTATATACCCACGAATTTGTGTGAAGGTTATAAGGTGCACGTTAGGACTTGTACATGGACAGATGCTTCTATCAGTCTTCTCTGCCACGGAGTCTGCCGGATCTGGAATCTCTCAACTTCGGAACAACACAAGGGCAGAGCTAGAGGTAAACTGCAGGGTAGTGACCACTGGTTGGTGTCTAGCTTTCAACTGATTTGACTGGGGGCGGGAGTTAGATTTATAGGCTCGGTTCTGGACCCTGTAGACAGTAGGGATCTCGAGTCTTATGGACTTAATTGAGCTCTCAATAGATATGGGGACGTCATATGTAGTACTAACCAGGGTTCGAACCCCACCCAAGGCATCTCAAAACCTGTGGGTTTTTAGGGGGGTTAAATTCCCTTCAGAGGTTCGTACCCCGCGCCAGGTACCAGGAAAAGTTGATCCTAAAGGTAGCCTGGGGATATTTCAGGAGACCATGAATTCCCTTCACACCCAGCATTTCATTGGTGGCAGCGGTGGTTCTTGATTCGGATAAAAGGTTGCATTACATTGCAAGTTTGGAACAGCTAGAACACGAGAACATCATGGAGCAACCTACCCACACTTCCATCCCAAATTATGATGAAACAAGTTATGGGATCGAAGTATTCATGGACGTAGTGAAACCCTTACTCGACATTACTTACACCACGGACGCACACAAAATAGCCGTAACATTACCACACCTGGGAAAAGCCGTTTCCCTGGTGGCCTATCAAGTGCACCCTGATCTCACCTGGAACGAATTTCGCACAATAGTGATAGAAGCCATTAAACCTTCGTTGGGCGTTTTCGTGGCCCACACCCGTATCCTAGACACGAAATTCGAAGGCGATCTAGATGCCACAGTGAGTAAGCTTGCCCAACACATAAAAAATTCTTTCCCCACGTTGACCAAAATCCAACAAGAACAGCAAATTCTGGTCAACCTTGTGTCGATATTGCCCTCAGCAGTAAAAGACCATTTCCGGGTGCACGATTTCGTCGGATACAAAAAAGACCTCATCACGATCCGACGTATTTTGGCCGTGCGCACAGAAGCACCCACCCAAATCGCTGCAATCAAGAGGTTTCCCACGCACCCGCAGCAAACCAACCACCAAAACCCCAAGAATGCCTACCCAGCCTCATCTTTCAACAACAGACCCACCTACCCTTCCGGCAAGCCCCAACCCAGTAGACCCCGGTTCCAACCGTCCCAGTCACGCAGAATCTTCAACCGGAACAGCAACTACAACACCTACCAAAGTAAAAACCCTACCTTAGTCATTATCAACCCCTATGATTTCCCTGCCTGTAATGCTCAGTGTGCCCTCCACCAAATTCGTGACTCTGCCAAACCTCGCCCCTCTACTCCTCGCATTTCTGTAAATGAAGAGGAGTGGGGACAAGAGGAAGAAATTGCCCCCCATACCATGACCTCAGACGATACCGAGGAAACCCTGGAAGAGGTAGATACCGACCCCCAGGATTTTTAAAGTATCCCCCGCCCACGATGGGCTCGGCGGGGGACGCCATAACTAGTCGCACTGCCCCCATTTATTACATGGCCAAAATCAAGGACATTCCTGTCCGCTTGCTAATCGACACGGGAGCTGCCAAGTCATGTTTGTTCAAATCTTACTATGAAAAACATCCCCGACGATTTGGCCCTTTGTTAAACACCAAAACAGAACTCATCTCAGCTGCTGATACTTACTTAAATCTCCTAGGAGACACTTTACCCCTATCAGTAACCACTCCTGGCCCCCATGCTCATTATTATCACACATTTACAGTATTTTCCTCCAACTGTAAACATTATGATGGTTTCCTTGGACTTGACCTCCTTCAAAAACTCCAGGCCCAGATTGACTGCGGCCAAAGGCTGATCTCATTCAAAAACAAATTCCAGCCCAAAGCCTCTGACAAACCAATCACGCAGAAACCCATTCCCAAAAAGAAAAAACAACCTCCCCCTCAACAAACCCTGATTCAGGGTTACCAAGTTGCAGCTAGCACTAAGTTGACTCCTAAAACCTGCCCCTGCCCCGAGATCTCTCAAAACCTCACTCAATTCAGTAAAAAAATGCCTCAACAAACGAAAGAAGACAAGTCCAAGCAACTCCCCCTCGGTAATCCCCTCAATTCTCGTAACTCTGTCCAGAATAAATCCTCCCATGTTTTCAGGACAGACTCTGATATATGTAACCCTAATTCTATCCAATGTTTATGTACACATGTTTCCAGAGAAAATGCCGACCGATGTACCCAACAATGTTTCCCCCATGCCCCCAGAAATGTTAACAACCCCAAATCAATACACCAGTCCTACACCAATAACCCATTTTCTACACCTAACTTTTTCCCCACCAACCCTCCGCAGTCCCCCCAACAAATCCCGTTTTCTAACTCGCTCACCTCGCACCCTTCTGAACCGCCCGCACGCGCCGTTAATCCCCCCCTCACGCGTGCCGACCGAGGGACACAACCATGTTCCCACCATGCCCCCAGAAATGCCCAGCTATTCCACCACCCCCCCAATCCCCCTTGTGACAGTTTTTCGTCAGTAGCTCCCTTCCACCCCCACACAATTCACACCCAGCATTTCATTGGTGGCAGTCACGGAACGTGATCTGGTAGCTACATAGAGCACCCATCACGCGGACCCTAACAATATTGAGATTGCTGAGGTGATACAGCTACGATACCTTACGACCTTAAAGAGGCTAGGGACTAGCCTAGTTAAAGAAGGATGTAATGTAATGCCCTCGAAAATATCCCGCAACCCCAATAATGTACTACCCGAGTTGACGTCAGGTATAGTGTAAAATAGTCGTTGATGGGAAGTCCAATAAACTCATCACGTGAATCACCACGAGACTATCACCTGGTTCTTACAAATCGGACTAAGGTTACTATACTTTTGTACGTCCGTGGTAGTACAGTGGGTTAGCGCGCGGGCCTGGTGGTGATGGTTGGGTCACTAACCAGGGTTCGAACCCCACCCAAGGCATCTCAAAACCTGTGGGTTTTTAGGGGGGTTAAATTCCCTTCAGAGGTTCGTACCCCGTGCCAGGTACCAGGAAAATTTGATCCTAAAGGTAGCCTGGGGATATTTCAGGAGACCATGAATTCCCTTCACACCCAGCATTTCATTAATAATAATAATAATAATAATAATAATAATAATAATAATAATGAAAAGGTTAAGTTGATCAACTTCTATTACCCATCTCTGAACAAGTAAACTACAGATCAGGTTTTATTCTGAATATTTACACCACTGGGAAGTACGTACGTGTTGTATAAGTATATATTCATCCAATTACTATTATTTACGTTGTCTTAAGTTTCAATTAAATTCGAACTGAGCTTCATCAACTTTTGATTCTCTGCCTCTCTTCTATGATACTTAGAAATATAGTTAGATGAAACGCTATGATGACACTTAATTATTGTTGACATTAACAATATAAATCACCAGTAGGCTACACCTACACTGTAAACACATCTCCATAAAATATACACTAGAAGACCGTAAAATACCGCTACCGAAAACAGTAGGCCTATTAAATATTACGTAATATGTTTAGCTGTGGTCTACCTTCAGAATACAACACTGAGACCGTAAATTGTATAACTATAGTCTGTTGTATTTCAGCTGAAGGTAAATTAAGTGTCTTCATTTTGATTACTCAGCTACCGTGAAGATTCTGTAGCCAAATACGTTGTTGATTATTATAATAATTTCGTGTAAGCTAGATAATTATAAAATACGTTTGATAAATATAAGCTATAGTTTAAATGTGATAAGTAGTTTCAATTAAGTGTGGTATTTTAACTTAGCTTATAATCTCTGTAGGTTACATACCGTAGCTTAATTACATATTTTGTCACCATCATTTGAAGAAAGGTAGTTTGTAAATGATGATAAGATGTCGATATAATTAATTAGACTATATGAGTGATAACAATGGGCTAGACAAATTATTTACTCTAGGTTATTTAAATTAGGCTAGACATAAATCATTTACTCTAGGTTATTTTGCTAATTAACTGACATGCCTGAATTAGAAAACTCAGACTGTGAGAAAGATCTAGGTGCCCAGGATGGAGTACATCTCTCTCGACTAGGAGTTTCGACCTTGGCCAGCTCACTCGACAAGATTGTTGCGGGGTTTCGTTAAACAAAACCTGGGTGTGTAAGTAAAATACTGTCTCCATATGGAGCAGGTACTTCATGTGACAAACCAGCGAGTAAAATAGAAATAATCAGTCAAGATAGTGCGGATATAGTGATGTGTAATAGTAGTATCGATAACACTACACATGTAACTGATAGTAAAGATGAGAATACTGATAGAGTAGAATTTCCGTCTAGAGCTAGTAGTTCAACAGGAAATAATAAGTTAGCTAAACACAATAGAAAATTAGTTGCAAATAAAAGTAATAGGTTGAGGGTATATTATACAAATTGTAGGAGTTTATGTAACAAAATGAAGGAACTTAGAGCACTCGTTAGCACAGAAAATATAGGCATAATAGCGCTAACTGAAACGTGGATTAATACAGAATCTAGGCATTTTTTAGCAGAATTTGATATTCCAGGATATAGTTTGTTTAAATATGACCGAACAAGTAGGAGGGGCGGGGGTATAGCAGTGTTTGTCAGGAGTACATTAAAAAGCTGTATTAAATCAGGTATTAGACTAAATAATGATAATGAAAGTGTTTGGGTAGAGGTTAACGAAGGTAGTGAGACCATAGTTATTGGAGTTATATATAGACCGCCTAATATGAGTAGAAATGGCGGAACATCGTTATGGGAGGAAATTAAAATAGCATCAAGGTTTAGCAATGTGTGCATTATGGGGATTTTAATTTTCCGAACATTGATTGGCAGCACCAAATAGGCGACTCCGATTCAGTAGAGTTTATTGAGGTAGTACAAGATAGTTTTTTATTTCAATTCATAGATACGCCGACTAGAGGTATTAATATTCTTGATTTAGTTTTCAGTAACAATGAACATCATGATAAATAATGTAGAGATTGGTGACCACCTAGGAAATAGCGATCATAAATCTATTTATTTTAATATACAATGGACAGGAAATGCTAAAGAGAATACGACACTTATCCCAGATTTCGGAAAAGCCGATTATGGTGGGCTAAGAAGAGACTTAAGGGTGGACCCTATTGTTAAGCAATTAAGTCAGGATATGCCAGAGTTAAACTTGCCACCTACATATAACCAGTTTATTGCTTCACTCCACAATGCTCAAAATAAATATATCCCTAAAAGAAGATTTAGATCGACGCAGAACCAACCAAAATGGATGACTAATAAGCTAATAGATCTTATAGGAAAAAAGAAAGGAATATATCGACAAATAAAGAAAGGTGAAAATTATTTACATATATACTATCAGACTCTATCAAGACAGGTCAAAAAGGAAATCAGGAAAGCAAAAAGAAATTATGAAATAAGGATAGCCAATGACTCAAAAAATAACCCTAAAGCTTTTTACCAACTATATAAATCTAAAGTTAGAGATGTAATAGGCCCCCTAAAAACTTCAATAGGAGAAATAACAGAAAATGATTTAGAAATGTGCAGCACATTAAATAGTCAGTTTCTTTCCGTTTTCACTAATGACAATTTGGCACAGATTCCAGAAGTCAAAATGGTATATAGAATATAGTGATAGTATAGAAAATATGTTAAGTACAGTTAGTATAAGTAGAAATGATGTGCTTAAGGAAATTGACAGACTGAAACCTCAAAAATCGCCTGGTCCTGACGAGGTATATGCTAGAGTATTAAAAGAATGCAGAGATGAGTTAAGTAGTCCATTAGCATTTTTATTTAACAAGTCATTAGAAACAGGTTTAGTTCCAGAAGCTTGGAAGCTTGCAAATGTAGTTCCGATCTTCAAAAAAGGTGATAAATCGATAGCATCCAATTACCGTCCCATTAGTCTCACATCAATCATAGGAAAGTTGCTAGAGTCCATTATTGCTAGGAAAATTAGAAGCCACTTAGTAAAATTTAACTTAATAAATTCTTCTCAGCATGGATTCACTCAGGGACGTTCTTGCCTTACTAATTTGCTTAGCTTTTTCTCAGAGGTATATGAAGCAGTAGATAGTGACAAGTCATATGATATTATATATTTAGATTTCAGTAAAGCTTTCGACAGAGTCCCTCATGAGAGATTGATGAGAAAGGTTGAGGCACATGGAATAGGAGGGTCGTTGTTAGGATGGATTAGGTCATGGCTAATTGGTAGAAAACAGAGAGTCAGCATAAATGGTACCAAGTCAGAGTGGGGAGCAGTCAAAAGTGGTGTCCCCCAGGGATCGGTATTAGGTCCCCTGTTGTTTCTTGTATACATAAATGACTTAGATTTAGGTATAACTAGTAGGATAAGTAAATTCGCAGACGATACTAAAATGGGGAGATCAATTGATTCAGATAGCGATATAGAGTGCCTCCAAAGGGATCTAGATACCTTACATGAATGGTCAGTAAATTGGCAGAGGAAGTTTAACATTGACAAATGCAAGGTATTAAAGATAGGGAAGATGCAAACAAATGTTAAATATAAACTAGCTAATTTAGAATTAGAAAATTCAGACTGCGAGAAAGATCTAGGTGTGTTTGTTAGCAATGATTTGAAGCCTAGAAAACAGTGTATAAGCGTTCGTAATAAGGCAAACAGAATTCTCGAGTTCATCTCTAGGAGTGTGAGTAACAAAACTGCTGATGTTATCTTAAAACTTTACTTGTCATTAGTGAGACCCTATATGGATTATGCTGTTCAATTTTGGTGTCCTTATTACAGAATGGACATAGATTCATTGGAGAGAGTTCAGCATAGAATGACAAAAATGATCCATAATATTAGAAATTTTCCGTATGAAGAAAGGTTGAAGAAATTAGGTTTACATTCGTTAGAGAGACGCAGAGTTAGAGGGGATATGATAGAGGTGTTCAAGTGGGTTAGTGGGATTAACAAAGGGGACATGACAAATGTACTAAAGCTCAGTGATAGCGAAAGAACTCGTACCAATGGTTTCAAATTAGATAAATTTCGTTTCAGAAAAGATATAGGCAAATATTGGTTTGGTAACAGAGTTGTAGATGGGTGGAATAGGCTACCAAGTGATATAGTGGGATCAAGAACGATAGGGAGCTTTAAGATAAAATTGGATAAGCATATGGACGAGAAGGGTTGGGTGTGAAGGGGGATCAGCCGGGTTGGGCCAATCAGCGCTCTGCAGATCCCCGTAATCCTGCGTTAATCTCTAACCGTTTTGGTAAGATGATCCTCAGGGTATTAGAGTGTTGAGCCTATAATTGGGCTTTGTAATTGGGGTTGTGTGGGACAGGGATCTGCCTTGCTTAGGCCAATCGGCTTTCTGCAGGTTCCCATTTTCTTATGTTCTTATGTTCTTATGTTTGTTAGCAATGATTTGAAACCTAGAAAACAGTGTATAAGCGTTCGTAACAAGGCAAACAGGATTTTCGGGTTCATCTCTATAGGAGTGTGAGTAACAGAACTGCAGATGTTATCTTAAAACTTTACTTGTCATTAGTGAGACCCCATATGGATTATGCTGTTCACTTATGGTGTCCTTATTACAGAATGGACATAGATTCCTTATAGAGAGTACAACGTAGAATTAAACAAAATATCCATATTAGAAATCTCCCATATGAAGGAAGGTTGAAGACATTAGGCTTACATTCGTTAGAGAGACGACGCAGAGTTCGAGGGGATAATGGGATATGATAGGTGTTCAAGTGGGTTAGTGGGATTAATAAAGGGGACATGGTAACAGAGTTGTAGATAGGTGGAGTAGGCTACCAAGTGCTATAGTGGGACCAAGAACGATAGAGAGTTTTAAGATAAAATTATATAGGCATACGGACGAGATTGGTTGGATTTGAAGGGGATCTGCTGTCGGGTGTGGGCCAATGGGCGCTCTGCAGGCCCCGTTTTCTGACCTATGACCGTTTTGGTGAGGTCGGTCCTCAATGTGTTAATAAGCTGGGTCTATAATTAGGCCTTACAATTTGGGTTGGGTGTGAGAGGGATCTGCCTTGTGTGGGCCAATCGGTTTTCTGTAGACTCACATTTCTTAAGTCCTTATGTCTTATTTTAATCGTCACCCTTACACACAAAGTTTTATACAATCACAAATCACAAGGCTATAACCAGATATTTATTGTGCATTTACGTAAGACTCGATTCAGGCTCCAATCTGCAAGGCAGGTAGCGTATAATAAAGGACTGCTGTATTTATTACCCTTCCGTACTATTGCGGAGCTGTCCAATCTGCAAGGCAGGTAGTGTCAGAAAGGACCTCTGTGTTTAGTACCCTTCAGTACCCGACTGAGGTACGGAGCTGTACTAACCTGCTACTATGGAGTGGTACATACTGACTGCCATACGTGCAGAGGTGTCCGTACCTATATTTACCCATAGACTACATATAACCTAGACACGAAAGAAGACGCCACAAATCTGTAAATAGTGAGCCGCGCGTTCGAGAGATGGCAGCACGATCGCAAAGGACAATGGGAGGGGAGGGTCCCCACACAGACATTATATTGACTATCCTTGTCCTTGGTCCTCATTAATTCGTAATAATCCCTACCTTGTACTAATAACGCTATTAATAAGCAATTGAACATTATCCAGAGACTCTGCAGACATGACATAGTTAAATAGACATAAGTAGAGGCTACTGTAAAGGCGCCAGTCATCGTGTAATTGTCGTCATTATGAGGAGATACACAAGCAAAACTCCTCCAACACCCGCCATTGTTGATGTGAGATTCGGGAGTTGCCAACGTCAATGGTGGGACAAAATATCCCTAGATGTCATAAGTATAAATGTGCAGTTTTAGTGCTACTTGACAAATTAACATCTACATAACATGTAACATACTAATATATATTCAAAATTACAATTTAATTCTTGTTGTGTTGCTTGAAGGTATACAGCTTGCATCATATATGAGTAACCTATGTTTTATAGTGTATATGTATACTTAATGTTTTCATCTTGCTTATTATACAGTATATATCTAATTTATACTAAATAATTTACAAGTGTTTTTACCAACATTAATTAACTCTTAAATACGTTCCCTCTTTAATCTATTGCTCCCTCGTTTTGCGGATATTCCCTTAACTTTGGAAACACTGCAGCAAGCCAGTTGGCAGGCGTGCGCGGCGCACAGACTATCTATATAATAAGGACAAGCCACTGAGGTGCTTTGCTACAGTACAATACAATAGTGCTGCCACCAAATCCCTAGGACGCGCGGCAAACTAACCGTGTGACGTCACGCTTTAGTGTCTAGGTTATATGTAGTCTATGTATTTACCATACCAAAACAATTCCATACTCCGGTGTGGCAGCATCAGAGATAGTTGCCAAATTCGCGAGTGTAATGATTTTAGGGATATAGTTGATCTATCTATCTATCTATTGCCCGACGCCGTGATCCCCGCAGGGGTGGCCACGCACGAACCGCCCCCATGCACCTCTGTCCCCAATCAGTCGACGCCCCTCCCCCAAACCAGCACCGCCTTCGTTCATATACTTCCTCACTCCATCCTTCCACCTCTCTTTCGGTCTACCTCTCCCTCTCTGTCCCTCCACCTCGCTCTCGTACACCCTCTTAGTCATTCTCTCGCTTTCCATACGTTCCATATGGCCGAACCATCTCAAGTTGTTCCTTTTCACACTTTCCAGCACATCTACCTCCACACCACACCTCCTTCTTACTTCCTCATTAGTCTGTCTATCCCTCCATGTAACTCCGCACGCACTTCTTAAGTAATTAATTTCCACTGCTCTCACTCTTGGTCTGAGTCTCTCAACCAACGTCCATGCTTCGCTTCCGTAAGTCAGTGTCGGGATTACCACACTGTCATGCAAGGACTTCTTCACTTCCATACTGACCACCCTATTTCTTGTTACTGCTTTCAGCATTCCTACAACCCTCTTCCCCTGTTGTACCCTCTCCCGCACTTCTTCATCCATAGTCCCATCTTTACTCAACGCACTGCCCAGATACTTAACCCACTGAGGCCCAGCTAGTTATGAATAAATGTACCACCAGGGACCAGAGGGTTGTAAAAAAAAAAAAGATCAAAAAGGTCAAAAATTGGTCCTACAGAGCCCCCGAAAGTCAATTTTACAGGAGTAAAAAATTGAAGGCAAAACACAAAATATAAAGTTTTTTGCGTGCTCACGCGCACGCGGTTGGACTTGAGAGTTTTCAACCATCGGTATGGTTGCGTGGGATACTTACACAGTTCCCATACAAATCTGAGCCCTCTAGGTGCCATACGACCGGAGTAATTAAACCCCGACGCAACTTATGCGTGGTGGTACTGTGGGGAAAATACATTACCAACGCACTGTTTGCGTCGCTGGTACTCAGAGGGTTAAAAGAGTTGACGATCTCCATAGCCTGACCGTTCAGCCTCACCTCACACTCTATGACTTCACCCCTTTCGAAGACCATAACCTTGCTCTTCCCAGCATTTATCTTCAAATTCCGTTTTTCGCACACTGTTCCAAACTCATTTACCAGACCCTGCAACTCCCATTCATTATCACTCATCAGAACTGTATCATCCGCAAACAGCAGTATAGGTAGCTTCCACTCAATTCCCTCCCTTTTCAGCGATACACCAACATCCACTGCTCTTGATAGTATTTCTTTGATGACTCCATCCATATATACATTAAACAACCACGGGGACATCACACACTCCTGTTTCAAACCAACATTCAGGTCAAAGAACTCGCTCTGCTCACTCTCCACATGTACTGCCGCCTTTGCACCCTCATACATGCTATTCACTGCTTTCAGCAACTTGCCATCTACTCCGTATATTCTAAGTACTTTCCACAAACCTTCTCTATCCACTCTGTCATAGGCCTTCTCCAAGTCCATAAAGGCAACATACACCTTTTGTTTCTTCTCCAGATATTTCTCCACAACACAATTCAGGGTAAAAATCTGATCTACACATCCTCTTCCCTTCCTAAAATCTCCCTGCTCGTCGCCTATCCATTTCTCCGTTCTCACTCTCACTCTCTCAATCACTACCCTACTACGCTTAGAAGACATATTCCTCGGTGGTTACCACACACTCCTCTTTCCCCTTTGCCCTTATATAGGGGGACTATTATGCCAGTCTTTCAGTCATCGGGTTAATAGTTGATACATATATTAATTGTGTGTGCATAAATTACTTTTGTGTTACTTTCGATGATTCCGCCTGTTACCGACGAAGCTGAAAGTCGACTTCCGCTCGTACCAGGTTGTCCTTTATCCGACTCCCCATCCTGGATGACTTCAGGCAGGGTGTTGTGATGACGGCTGGGGTAACCTGGTATTGGTAGGTGGTCAGGTAATCCACCCAGCCACCTGTTCAATCTTGTTTTGAAATTCTCAGGGTTGGTTCCACTGAGGTCCCGGAGTTCACTGGGGAGGCAGTTGAACAATCGAGGTCCATTGCGAGTGAAAGTTGTGGATTTGAGTCTTCACACGCTGTATGTTGCCTTGGGACCCTCTGATGTAACAGAGCCTCCCTCTTCTTGGATGGTGGTTAACTGTGATCCCTGCATTTGGTACTCTGCCCTCTAGGATCTTCCACACATATATGACTATATAGCGCTCCCTCCTCCTCTGCAGAGAGTACAGTTTTAGCTGGGTTAGTCTTTCCCAATAGTTGAGGTGCTGTACTCCCTGGATTTTGTTGGTGAATTATCTTTGAGGGGCTTCTAGGGCAGCTATTTCCTGGATCTTGTGTGGAGACCATAGCTGGCAGCAGTACTCCAGTCTTGGGAGCACAAGGGACTTCCACAGGGTCTTCATACAAAGCTCTTCCCATGTGGTGAAGGTTCTTAGTATCCACCCATTCATGTTTCTGGCTGCTTCGACTGTTTTGGTGACATGGTGTGTGAAGGTTGCGTCGCTACCGTACTCATTTGGACTCCCAGATCTTTAACGTGGTCTTCGGCTATAATTGGCTGGTCGTTGTAGAAGTAGGTGCTTTGTTGTTTCAGGGCTTCATTTGTTCCGTACTGTATTAGTTCAAATTTGTCCCCGTTAAGGACCATATTATTTGTTGTTGCCCAGTTTAGTACTTTATTAAGGTCCTCTTGGATTTTGTTTGAGTCCTCAATTTGTATAATTTGCTTCTTTATCCTGGTGTCATCTGCAAATGAGGTTGCTTCGGAGTGCTCCAGGTTCGTGTCTATGTCGTTTATGTGTATTATGAAGAGAAGTGGGCCAAGTACGGAACCCTGCGGTACTCCACTTAATACCTGGCTAGGGTCGGACAACTTTCCTTGGACTGACACTGGCTAAGTTCTCCCCTTCAAGAAACTGTGAAGCCATCTTCCAAGTGGGCCCTTGATGCCATGGTTTCGGAGTTTGTTTAGGAGAATCCCATGGTCCACTTTATCAAAGGCCTTAGCAAAGTCTAGGTAGATGACATCCGTGTTATGGCCGTCTTGGATATTTTCGAGGACTCTCTCATGGTGAACTAGGAGCTGGGACAGACACGAATGTCCCTGCCTAAAGCCGTGCTGTCCATTGTTGAAGGCTCCCTTTTTTTCCAGAAACTCTACCATCTTCGTTCGAATGACTCGCTCACAGATCTTGACAAGGTGGGATGTAAGTGCTACCGGTCAGTACTTGTTGGCTAGACCTTTGCTTCCTCCCTTGTGAATAGGGGTTATTATGGCTGTCTTGAGAAATACCGGTACAGTACCAGATTCTAATGAGAGTGACACCAGAGTATTTGAAGTGGTTTGGCTAGTTCCCTTTTGCAGTTTTTCAACAGCTGTGCATGGAAGCTGTCAGGACCGGCTGCTGCGTCAGGAGAGATGGAATCAATGGCTGTTATTATTTCGTCTTCACTTATGTTGATTTTAGATAGTTATTGATGTGCCTCTGGCGAGTCTGTGAAGAAGGATTGTGAATTGGTGACTGTTTTGCCTTCGTCTGGGTTGCTGAATACTCTTTCGTATTGTTGTTTTAGCATATCCGCCATTTCTCTGGGTTCTCCAGTGAGGTCCCCGTTTTCCTTTATGAGAGGTCCAACTGCAGATCTGTTCTGTTTTTTCCGTGCGTACAAGAAGAAAATTTTTGAATTGTCCTTTATGTGGGCTACTGCGTCTCTCTCTTCTCTCCGGTGTTGCTCCTCGTGTGACGGCTTAATTTTCCTTTCTGTTTCTTCAATTTGAGTTTTAATTTGGTCTTTTGCAGGTAGGAATATGGTTTTTCTTAGTTTGGTTTGCATTGTTTTTCTCCTTCTCATTAATATTCTTCGGTCTCGGGGTATTTGACTTCTAGTATTTTTTCTTACCTTTTGGGGGATATATTTGGCACATATTTCCTGGCATTTTGTGACGATAGTTCCTAGGGTATCATCGACACTTCTTCCCTGAAGTTGGGCTTCCCAGTTCGTATTTTGGAACTCTGATTTGGCTTGCTCCCAGTTTATGTCAGGGCTGTAGAAATTCAGGTTTCTTAATGTGTTTTCTGTTGTGGTTCTACTCATTTGACTCCTTTGCTCTGCTAGCTGGTTGGTATAATTTAGCTTTTACTTGGATTTGGTTGTGATCAGACATAATGGTTTCATTGGTCTAATATGAGTGAATTAAGCCGGGACTATTTGTGAGTAATAGGTCTAGAATGTTTTTTCCTCTTGTGGGCTCCCTGATGACTTGGGTGACGAAATTGCCTTCTATTAGGCTTATTAGTCCCGCAGTTTGTTGTTTCTCTTCATGAGTACCTCCGTTTATCTTCATGTCTGGCCAGTTGAGGTGAGGGAAATTGAAGTCCCCTAGTATGATTATTTCAGTTCTTGGTTTGGGAGGATTGTTTATCACTGCTTTTATTCTTGTGAGGACCTCGTTGAACTGTTCCAGTGTGGTGTTTGGGGGTCTGTACACTGTGGTGACTAGCAAATCAAGTTTCTTTATGTACACAGTCAGGAGCTCTGTTGTTCCGTTGGAGAACGTTTCTAGGATTTCTGTGCTTGTTGCTAAGTCATCCCGGATATAGTTGGCTACCCCTCCGTGGCTTCTGTTCTCTCTGTCGGCCGAGAAGACAGTGTATCTTTCTATGTGTATCTCAGCGTCTTGGTAGTCTCCATTCAGGTGTGTTTCAGTCAGCGCCAGAAATAAAATATCTTCCTGGTGAGCTGTCTCCTTCAGTATTGGAATTTTAGCCTGATTTGTTTTTGGATAGAGACCCCTTTTATTGCTGTAGATGAAGGTGCTTAGTGGTAATGTTGGTTGTTGCACCCCCTTTGTCTCAGCTCTACTCTGTCGAGCCTGTCCATGAGGTAATCCAGTTTTGTTTGGGACTTCCTCTCTATCTCCAAGATTTTCTCCATGAACTTCTCTAAAAAAAACGACGGAGTATCATGGGCTTGCTTGTCTGGGATTTGGTGTTGTGTTTCCTCTATCCTTGGGCTGGGTCTCAGTCTAGGCCTGTCTTCCCTCGATCTCTCGGGTTGATGGCGTTGTGGTGTTCCTTGGGTGGCTGTTTGGTTTCTGTGGTGTTGTGCGTGGGTATCTACTTCTATTCTTTTCCTTCTTGTCCCCTTTATGTGTGGGTAGGTGCAGTCTGCGTTGAGGCATTTGCGGTTCTGGAGGGAGTTCCTGCACATTGTTGGATGGAAATCGGGGCACCTTCTGCCAAGTGTACAGCCTAACTTCCTGTCCAGGCCGTGGTTCATGAGTTTTGCGCATGATCTTGGATGTTGCTGGCTGCAATTTTCACCTTGTACCCCATGCAAACACTGATTTTTTAGGAAGTCTCTGCAGATCTTGGTTTTTCTTACTGTGGGTAATTTTTTCCTCTCTCGGTTGGGTACTGTTGTGCGAGGGATCATGGGGGCCGGGGAGTAATCGGGAGCCCCGGCAAGTGAGAGGTTGATGTTAGCTGGGATACTACCAAGTCCTAGATCAACAATATTGTTTTTTGGAGAGGTAGGTGTGGTGCTGGGAATGCTAGGCCTGTCTGTAACATATTCCTCCACAAGCAAGAGGGTGATATTAGCTGGCATGCTCCCTAGTCCTAGATCAACAATATTGTCTGAGGTGGTGATGATGGTGATGCTGGGTGTGCTAATTGTAACCTCATCGTTGGGGCTTCTCTTTGGGGATGAGGTTGAAGGACTTTTTTTATTTGAGTATGTCGGAGTATTTGGGTGTTCCTATGTCTATGTTTCCTAGGCTGTCCGACTTCTTAGGTATACTCACTATACTTTTAGTGGGTGATGTTGGGTGGCAGCTCTGGGGTGGAAGATTTTGTTGTACCTTAGAAACTGCCCCAGATTTGGACAGTTTCTCCCTGTGTCTTTTTATGGCTGCTTCAGCTTTGGCTACCCACTCACCTTCTCTCCTGTATTTTGTTAGGCAGCAATCCTTACATGTGAATTTCTTGTAAGTTTTCGCAAAACACAGGATTTGAAAAGTTGAGAGGCCAGTGCAGTAGTAGTGCAGCCACTTCTTACAGTTATCACATCGAATTGAAAATTCTTCTTCCTCAGCAAAGAAGGTTTTACACGCGTAGCACTCGTCGACTTCGGGTTTGTTTACATTTGGGGTCATGGCCATTGTGATCGTCCGATGGGTGGTTCACTTTTTATCACTTATTATCTCGTCAATCCTTTGTCCTGGACCTTAGATTTTGGGTACAATACACTCGGTAAACTTTGATAAATGTTTATCCGTGATTATTATACACTAATTGCACTGTGTGAACCAATAAATTGAAGAGATATGTGGAGCGATATTCGTATACGTGGTGCCAAGTGCCATTGTGTTACTACCAAAAAAAAAAAAA
Organism: Paralithodes platypus; assembly: GCA_032716605.1. Taxonomy (NCBI): domain Eukaryota; kingdom Metazoa; phylum Arthropoda; class Malacostraca; order Decapoda; family Lithodidae; genus Paralithodes; species Paralithodes platypus. Next base: position 9,634,091 of record CM064544.1, on the reverse strand, counting down.
ATTGTGAATGGAGTGTAAATAAAGCTGGATATATTGCTGAGTTGCCTATACTATTTTTTTTCCAGCTGATGGTAAATTGAATCTCTTATTAGCTGATTTCTCGATACTTAATGGAAATATATGAAACTACTATGGCTGTGTGTCGTATTTATGCCAAGTTTCCAGAATAACCATCATCTTTCGCTACAAAATCTACCTTATAACTGAGTAACAGAGATAGAAACATGACAATTTACCCTCAGCTGGAAAAAAATAGACTATAGTTTATTACCGCTTGTCCTAGGGTCCTTGGACAATGTGACAATTTTACGACTGGTGGTCACCACAAGAAGCTTTTGCGTAGAGCGTATAATTGGGTGACTTCAAGCTAATTTGCGAAACAAATAGGGTGCAAATACTTGTTCTCGGACGTTATGAAATAGGCCTATCTTGTGACGATGGCATATTAAGGCACGTTTTTGCGAGCTTTTTGGCTTAAGCCCGGCTTCCCCTTTTGGCTTAAGCAAGAGCAGCCGCGCGAAAATGGTTTGGCTCAACTTCGACCACAAGTCACGTGACATAAACACAAACACTGAAAATGGCGGAACAACAAGACGACCTAGTGGTCTGGTCTGGTGCCGTTGTAAAGGCTTTTCCCTCAATTGTTCGGGGAGATCACCTTTTCAACGGCCCCCCCCCCCCTTATTTGTTATTGATTAAGCTTTTGATTATTTACTGATATTTCAACTTCTTTTGTCTTTTTGTCCATTTCCTGCTCTATTGTTCTCTGAATAGTAGCCTATGTCGGCTATTATATTATTTGTGTAAGGCCCATCAAATAGTTTGCTATAGGCCTAGGCCTAGTCCGTACATTATACTGTAGGTTGGGCAGAAATCGTAAACCCCAACCTCTCATAACTCAAAAAGGACTACAGTAATCGAGCTAATATTTCTACCAACTAGGCAGACTTGGCTAGGGAATATGTGTATAATTTGACGACTCATTTGCTTAAGCCCTTTTTGAGTTACAGAGGTTAGAGGTTACGATTTCTGCCCAACCTAGAATGAACGGACTATAGTGTTTGTATATCTTGGTAAAAAATTTAGCCGGACATACAGAATGAATCGAAATGTTTAAAGTAGGTTGATATGCTGGTAGGTTACTTTCTAATATAGCTTATTCGTTGGAGAACACACAGTGTTCTGTATGATGCTCGGGGTGGTATATGGATAGAATCAAGAGTTACCTAACTAACATACTGCACTTGATAATATACTGTAGCTAACCTACAATCATACCATCATGAGTTAGGCTACTCATACAGTTACATTTTGACCGTTGCCAAATAACGTAGGGTAATACACACTTTCATCTCGGGGTTAAGAGCTTTGTTCCTCTCAGCTTCCTTCATGGTTTAAACAGTATCTTTCGATTAACTCAGAGTTGCTATATTAATCCAATTAATCTTTTCTAACATATTCCTTAGCAAGGGGTGGCGGATTTGTTATTCAACCATCTTCATCGTCTTCTAAAAGTAACTTAAGCACTAAAAGTCACCAGGGGGGCTTTTAGTTTTTGCCGGGTTTAAAAGCTACTTTTAGCCGCTAAAAGTTTTTTTACCCAACTTTTATTTTCTTAAAGTTGCCGCCATCTTTAAAAGCTACTTTTAGGCCTAAAAGTGCTTTATAAATACCGGCCCTGCCCTGATCTCCAGGAGAGGCTCAGATTTCCACAGACAGACATGCAGCGGAATAGATCTACATAGCACAGGTTATTTCGTACAATCACAGACAATACAATGGTTTATTTATACATAATATGGGGTAAGAATAAACTTAACAAAATTGGCAGGGTTAAAATATTATAAGGTTAATTGTACAATGATGTTACAGAGTTTATGGAGTAGCCTAATCTAGCTATTAGTGAAAAAATACTCTGGATATTTGACAATTAGATAACTACAAAATATATATACAGTATTATAGGTTTGACTCCTGTAAGGAGATAAAGAAAACCTAATATTTAGTAGTGGCCCCATAATCATTGACGAACATGCCTATTACATAAGGCATCCTCTTCAAACACTAATCTGCCGTAGTTTGAATCTACCGCGCAGAGCATTTAAAATCTGAGGAGCCTTCATCATGAGCGCACGCGACCTCACTCATGGCTTCAGTCATTATGAATTGGGTTCTCACTACGAAAAAACTTCGTAAAATATAAAAAACAAAAAGAAAATAAGAATAACTATCCTATAAGCTTTCCATCATATCGTGGATGTACTTGTGTGGATCTTTGACCAGACGCTGATTCAGGCGTCATTCTTCCTTCACTGACATATCAAGTAAACCAAAATCCTTAATACATCAACGAATGGGAAGGGGATGGTCGGGAGGGCCCCAGTCGTCAATGATTACGGGGCCACTACTAAATATTAGGTTTTCTTTATCTCCTTACAGGAGTCAAACCTATAATTTATTAGTGGCCCCTCCATCATTGACGAACATGCCTGATTTCTAAGACTGGAGGGGGACATTCGTAATCATATCATAACTCTAGAAAGCAGATAATCAAACCACCACATAGTATTCTTACTTTTGTAAAAAAAGAGATATTCGGGTGCATAAACTTTATACAGCCTAAATCTTCAAAAAGGGGTACAAGCAGGAGCGTGCTTCAAAGAAGCCTGCTTGAAAAAGGGTTAACTCTGAGACTCTGTGCACAGATCTGCTAGTTAAGAAGGCACCCCACTTAAAGTAAGTGGTGAAAACTAAAAACTTATAAGTTTACATGTGCACATATAAACCCCATTAACTAGTGGATATATTCCTAAAAATATAACCAAACATAAATGAATTCTTGTACATTCGTAGAAGTACTGAACTCGTGTACTTATGCAGAAGTAATTACTTCAAAAGTAAAAGTCGTAGTTGCAACTACCGAGATTTCTCAAAAATCTATTGCTTCACAGCCAAAGCTAGTTACAACAAGAATTGTTGTAACACTACTATTGGCCTTTAGCACAATTTCCTGCAATGAATACTACAGAGAAATTTTATAATACAATGCCTACAACCAGTATCACAGCTCGTATGTTCCGAACACATACTCCGGAGGGGTCTAGGGTGTCCTATGTCACACTGACTGCACCCTTTTTCCCCCCCCCCCTTTTTCTAGAAATTAAACAAAACGTGACTAAAAGGGCCACCTAGACCCTCTGCCGTAAAGCTATACATGGCAAGGAAGGTTTGTCCAGAGCTACTGAAAGGTATCGAGGCAAAAACTCCTGATTAGAGGCCCACAACTGTGTGGACGTAATAACTTCCACCGAAAGATTATTAAGGAAACGTAAAGAGGCTGTCCCCTTGCGTAAATCGTGGGTCCTACCCACAACGCCGGGATTCTTCTCTTTAAAGTCCTCGACCAAGAGAGAAGCCAGTGTACGCTCCATCAAGCGTTCACCCGGACTTGCGACCCATAAAGCACCCTGGTGATTTAGAGGTGCCACTCTTAAATATTTGGTTAGAGCTTGCACTGGGCAAAAAAGATGGTGCACCTTTCCCCTGTTTAACGCCGGCACCGTGAACTCTGAAAACACGTGTGCACTGTGCGCAATCTCGGCTATGAATCCTGGGGAAGGTGCAATGTGAATACACTCATGAAGCCTATCAAACCTGAGGCAATTAAGTGCGTTGCTCATCGCCGCCAGCTCAGATACTCTGTTCCCGGTAGCCAAAGCCATAAGGAATACTGCCCTTTTGTAAAATCTGCAGTCTTTGGTACATACGGGAACGAGAATAACGACGATGCTTTGTCCAGAGACCATGTAGGCCTGAGCCGACGGGGAGGTGGGCGGAGTTTAAAACCTGCCCACATAAATCACTTTCAGATAAATGTTTCTGCATGAACAGATAAATTAACGAATAAACAACCAACGCCACCGAGGGCACAGTTTGTTTTGTTCTAAGAATCCGAGACGTAAAAGCTTGCCAATGCGATGGAAACTGTCGCTTTGTAGACTGGGTATATTGATTCGTGAATATCTTGGTCACGTCGCTACCATATAGTGCTAGCCACTTGGCCTCCTGAATGTCCAAAATGAACAAGTCCGCGAGGTTTCTAGGTTGCCAATTGTGTTCTAAGTGGAACAACCCGACCAGGAGTGACACTGGGTGCGGGCACCACGTGTTCAAATGCTGGTACCACACTGCGCCGGCCACAGGGGCGCGATTAGCGAGACTACGCCTCGCTAATCCTGTAGTTTGTTGACTACGTGGCACATTAGAGACGCGTCTGGCGGCGGAAAATAGATAAATGGAAATCAACCTGTTCCCGTCCGTCATCAGAGCGTCAGGTCCGCCCGCCGGCGTTATCGTCCGGCGGGTGAGATACGACTGTGAGTATCGCCATACACCTTGACTGTGGCTGTCCCTCGCTTGCGAGCTCGGTATACTCCCTGAATGGGAGCCCTCGTCCGAGTCCCGTAAAGATTTATGATAATTAAAAGCTCCCATAGCTCATTAACGCATTGAAAGCAGAGCTGGTGAGCAAAATCATAAAGTATACTAATTAATTTAATTTATATTTAATTGTATTAAAATCAATTACTATAAATAAACACAATATTATCATAATATAATCATAGAAAATATATATATGTTTATTATGATTCAGCTATTATTATTATTATTATTATTATTAAGGTGAACGTCAATAAAAGTAAAGTAATGGTGTGAAATAGGGGAGAGCATAGGGCGAATCTAGATGTGAGGCTGGATGGGGAAATATTGGAACAAGTAGAGTGTTTTAAATATCTAGGAGGAACGATAAGCAGGAGTGGAGGTATGGAAGTGGAGGTAAAACAGAGAGTGTGTGAAGGAAGGAAGGCTTTCGGAGCAATGGGAAGTATGTGGAAGACGAGAAATCTCGGAGTGAAAGTAAAAAGTGCACTGTATCAAGGAATTGTTGTGCCAACAGTGATGTATGGGGCTGAGACATGGGCTCTGAAGAAAAAGGAGAAAAGAGGGCTGGATGTGATGGAGATGAGCTGCTTGAGGAGTATGTGTGGAGTTACTCGTAGAGACAGATTGAGGAATGAAGAGATACGTAGGAGAGTGGGGCAGCAGGAACATTTGTCAGCCAGAGTGGACAGAAGGGTGCTGAGCTGGTATGGTCATGTTGAACGAATGGGAGATGAAAGGCTTACAAAGAGAATATGTGAGTCAGGTACAAGGGGAGATAGAAGGGCAGGAAGACCCCCATTGAGATGGAGAGACTGTGTAAGAAAGGCTTTGGATGATAGAGGAATGACTATAGATCAGGCAGGGGAAGTGGTGGTGGACAGGAGTGAATGGAGAATGCTTGTGAATAGTTGAGTGAACACGTGGTCATTTGGAGTAAGGGGTCGGGCGCAAGTTGGACTAGATAATAGTCCATCAGGCGCCTGGCCCGGGGAGACGATTAATATGAAGGGTGTGCCTGGAAGTGTGGTGGGAGGGCTTGTGGCTTTGGCTCCGCTGCATGTCTGCCTGCCGAGATCGGAACCTCTCCGGGTGGTCAAGGGCCGGGGGAGTGCTGGAGCGACCTTTGTAACCCTGGTCTCTGGGTCTTCTCCTTGGTGACCTGGATGTGTGTGAGTTTGTGTGTTTTTTTTTTTATCTGTGTTTATTTTTTGTTTTATGTTGTTTTTGTGTTTTCCCTGTTCTTGCTCTGTCTTGAGTCGGCTACCCCCAAAATGGGGATTGGGCCTGAGCATATAGATAGATAGATAGATAGATTAAATTATTTCATTAACAAATAAAAATAAGATAGGGCTACCTGAGCTTAACGGCGTTGAACATACAGCAATGAGAGGTTCAAGTGCCGACACGACAGAGACTGGGGGAAAACTACCCTGCCCCCGGGAACTACCTGGTCACCTGGTGCAACACCTGTACTCCGCTCTGGAAAGAGAAATTTCCGGGGATTAATGCTCATAGGGTTACACCCAAAAAATGGTACAAAATATGTGCCTCAAAACCGCCGGTCAACGAACCGTAGCACTCCACCACTACTTTTCGTTGTCCTTTAGTTTCATATTAAAGATTTCAGCATATCTTTACCTGTCCAGAAGATTTAAGCATATCTTCTGAATCCTCATAAAGATGAAGCATATCTTTATTAAAGATGAAGTCTTTCAAGTATCCCTTTACACTTGAAACACTAGTAAGATTCCGGCATCTTTTTATCCCATAAAAAGTCTAAGCCTATCATAATCTCTAATCTGGCTTCTCCCAGAAGCCCTCATAGATCGCCGTCTTGAAGGCCGTGATACCCTATTGTATCAATCAATTGTTTGGCAAATTATCTCGAATCGCAAATCCGTTAATATAACCACCCGTAGGTACAACCGCCGGGTTTTATATGCAATGTCAAACCAATTATACCTGCCCCAGACCTCTTTGTAAAAAGGTCGCCGGGAGGTAAAGACCAAACAAACAGACAGCATTGTTTCAATGGCTTTGAAAAGCAGAGAAAACCAAGTCCAACAGGTGTCAGCCTGATCACCTAGAAAACTGTGTGGAGCCCCCCTCGACGGGAATAACCCAGGAAGCCTGATCCCAGGCTCGACCATAGAAAACGCAGTTTCTGATGAGCCCTCAAGCGACCAAACTCGTCGGGGTAACTTACCTATTTTAGCCATCCTGACTAAAACTCGGTAAACAAAAACGGTGTTCTCGGAGCAACGAGAAAAACGCCGGAAAAGTAACCCACACTAAACGATACATTACAGGAGGGCGTAATGCATAAAGCAATGAATAACACAGGAAGCCTGATCCCAGGCTCGACCACAGAAAACGCAGTTTCTTATGAGCCCTCAAGCGACCAAACTCGTCGGGGTAACTTACCTATTTTGAGCCATCCTGACTAAAACTCGGTAAACAAAAACGGTGTTCTCGGAGCAACGAGAAAAAACGCCGGAAAGGTAACCCACACCAAACGAGACATTTTAACACATTTTATACAAAGGGTGTGCACAAAAAAAGGGATACCTGAACAGGAGGGCGTAATGCATAAAGCAAAAACCGGGGCAAAGGTAGCCATGACAGAGACTGGTGGGATACTTACTCCAGGTTCTGCATAGACCCGCCGGGACCCAGCTTTGGAAAGAAAGAAAATTTCCAGGAATTAATGCTCGTAAGGTTAACCCAAACATGTTCGCACACAAGTGTTAAATAACCCGCCGGGTAACGAGACGTAATACTCAACGATTACAGCTCGCTACGCGGTGGGGTTTCCTAAGTAAAAGATTTCAGAATATCTAAATTTGTCCAAAAGATTTATGAATACCTTCTGACATAATATATAAAGACCAGCATGGCGTTTATAACTGATTAAGTCTTTCCGGTGGTGTTTGTTTCAAGATTCAATTTTGGAAAAAAAAAAACTAAAAAAGACGCCGGCCCCCGGATTATCTCGTAGATCAAAAACTGGGAGGCCTGACAAATATACGAGATCTAACTTCTCCCGAAGTATCTTTTTAGATCGCCGTATGTCGAAGGCGGCGATACAAAACGTATCCCTCAATTGTCTGGTTAACTAACTGAATTGTAAATTCGGTATTCCCATCCCTCCAAGGAGCACCCACCGGGTGTGAATATTAGTTTAAAAAACGTTAACCCCAATTGTGCCCTAAAGCGCCGTATGTTGAAGGAGGCGATACACAATGCATCCCTCAATTGTCTGGTCAACTAAATTGAATTTTGCAAATTCGGGCATCCCACCCTTCCAGGTTGCACCCGCCGGGTGATTTAAAGTTTAAAAGTTAACCCCAATTGTTCCTAACCCCACTTCTTTGTAAAAGATCGCCGGGGAGGAAATACAACAACAGCGTGTGCCCCGTAGAGGCAAACGCATCCACACGAGCGCTTTTTCCCCTCCACATTTATCCTTAACACTGGTCTGGCAGCTTATGAGCTAAACATTTGTAATATTTCTGTCACCTAAATTCATCTATCATCAGTCTAGTTTCCGATATCAGAGTTAAATATTCCAGAAATATTGCCAGAAAAATGTTGATCATCAAATGTTGACTATAAAAGCTCTCGTGTGATACCGGCTTTAGTGGTGCTATGATTCTGACTTGAAAGATTAATATTTCCGTACTTGCTTACCACATAATGAAAAGTGACATTTAATCTTTTGTTTTTTGTCTCTATGTGAAAACTAACATTTTCAGTATGCGTGTCCTGGCCACCTCTCCCTGGACCATATGTGAGCTCCAACTACAGTCTAGCGACCTGAAGGGAGTGAAGTGTTTTTAAAGTGAGTTTAGTGTTTTTAAAGTGAGTTAAGTGTTTTTAAGTGAGTGAAGTGAACTGAAGAAAGTGATCGTCACCATGCCTCGTGCCTGTACGAACTGCGCCGGTAGGTTTGGTGCTTCCATGTTTGCTCCTGCCGATCCACAAGTCTGCCGACTCTGCCAGCAACGAGGGGATTTGACAGCAAAATTGGATGAAGCCCTCAACAAGATCAACGCCCTCACCAGGAAGCTGGAATCACTCCAAGAGTTTGTAACACTCAACGTTGGAGTATCACTAACTCAAATTGTTTCAACTCCAGCATCCACCACCGCCCCAACGTCATCTGCCAACAATCCAACACCTGCAGTAGACACTGCAGCAGATGCTTCTGATGAACCTGAGCCGACATCAAACCAGGACAGCCGCCCTGTTCACCTTAGTCTCTCCCCCACTCCTCGTGCAAGAAGCCTGCTAGCACGAACAGTACCAACCCCTCGCCCCCGTTCTAACCACTCCTCTCCCTGACCTGTACGTAGAGTCCCGCCACCACAGGTTTCCGAATTTACACCAGTGAGGAACGGTGCACGGCCAACGCAGAAAAGGTCTCATCTACCAGTCACAATGTCCAACAGATTTGAGATATTGGTAGAGATAGAAGACGAACCAGAAGAGACCAGGCTCGTTGGGGATTCCATCCTACGAGGACAGGTCGAAGAGTTCTGCGACAGAGTCCCAAATCAACGAAAAAGATTTTGCATCCCAGGAGCTGGACTGGACGACATTGTGGAAGCCTTCGAAGATACCACAAAGGATGCAAATGAAAATACCCTTTTTGTCATCCATGCTGGTTCAAATGACGTCATGCGCACCAGATCCGAAGAGTTGATGGAGAAATATCGCAAGATGATCCAGCACTACAAAAACAAGTCAAGGAATATCATCATCTCAGGCATTCTCCCCAAGATCGACGCACCTGACAAATTCTACGACAAGGCTTTCAGCACAAATAGCCGACTAAAACATTTGTGTCTGAGGGAAGAAGTTGAATTCATCAACCTCTGGGACAACTTCTACAACCAGCCTACTCTGTTCCGCAAGGATGGCACTCATCTAAACCCTGTGGGTTCAGCACGCATGGGTCGTCTCCTACACGAAGCAGTCCGCAGCCATGGATCAAAAAACGCCATCCGAGAAGAAGCAGCAGTGACATAAATCATCCAACGCCAAGAAAAAAACAGAGGCAACCGAGGACCACCAGCGATAAGGACCGAAGACAGCGAGGACCGAGGACAGCCATGAACATAAATGTAGATCCGACAAGAACCAAAAATATTATTAAAGAGCGTTCCGTGAGTTCTAAAATAACAAATTTAAAGGTTTTCTATGCAAACGCTCGTAGCATACGCAATAAATTTTCAGATTTAGAGGAGCTAGTGTTTACAGAAAATTATGATGTGATTGGCATAACAGAATCTTGGCTCAATACAGAAGATAGAGACTTTTTAGCAGAGTATTCACTTCCCGGTTATGTAATGTTTGAGAAAAGCCGAATAAATTGAAATGGAGGTGGCGTTTTCTATCTATCTATCTATTGCCTGACGCCGTGATCCCCGAAGGGGTGGCCACGAACGAACCGCCCCCATGCACCTCTGTCCCCAGTCAGTCAACGCCCCTCCCCCCAACCAGCACCGCCTTCGTTCATGTACTTCCTCACTCCATCCTTCCACCTCATATTCGGTCTACCTCTCCCCCTCTGTCCCTCCACCTCGCTCTCGTACACCCTCTTAGTCATTCTCTCGCTTTCCATACGTTCCATATGGCCGAACCATCTCAAGTTGTTCCTTTTCACACTTTCCAGCACATCTACCTCCACACCACACCTCCTTCTTACTTCCTCATTAGTCTGTCTATCCCTCCATGTAACTCCGCACGCACTCCTTAAGTAATTCATTTCCACTGCTCTCACTCTTGGTCTGAGTCTCTCAACCAACGTCCATGCTTCGCTTCCGTAAGTCAGTGTCGGGATTACCACACTGTCATGCAAGGACTTCTTCACTTCCATACTGACCACCCTATTTCTTGTTACTGCTTTTAGCGTTCCTACAACCCTCTTCCCCTGTTGTACCCTCTCCCGCACCTCTTCATCCATAGTCCCATCTTTACTCAACACACTGCCCAGATACTTAAAAGAGTTGACGATCTCCATAGCCTGACCGTTCAGCTTCACCTCACACTCTGTGACTTCACCCCTTTCGAAGACCATAACCTTGCTCTTCCCCGTATTTACCTTCAAATTCCGTTTTTCGCACACTGTTCCAAACTCATTTACCAGACCCTGCAACTCCCATTCATTATCACTCATCAGAACTGTATCATCCGCAAACAGCAGTATAGGTAGCTTCCACTCAATTCCCTCCCTTTTCAGCGATACACCAACATCCACTGCTCTTGATAGTATTTCTTTCATAACTCCATCCATATATACAGTAAACAACCACGGGGACATCACACACCCCTGTTTCAAACCAACATTCAGGTCAAAGAACTCGCTCTGCTCACTCTCCACACGTACTGCCGCCTTTGCACCCTCATACATGCTCTTCACTGCTTTCAGCAACTTGCCCTCTACTCCGTATATTCTAAGTACTTTCCACAAACCTTCTCTATCCACTCTGTCATAGGCCTTCTCCAAGTCCATAAAGGCAACATACACCTTTTGTTTCTTCTCCAGATACTTCTCCACAACACAATTCAGGGTAAAAATCTGATCTACACATCCTCTTCCCTTCCTAAAACCTCCCTGCTCGTCGCCTATCCATTTCTCCGTTCTCACTCTCACTCTCTCAATCACAACCCTACTGTATACCTTCCCTACTACGCTTAGAAGACATATTCCTCGGTGGTTACCACACACTCCTCTTTCCCCTTTGCCCTTATATAGGGGGACTATTATGCCAGTCTTCCAGTCATCGGGTGCACTCCCCTTCTCCCATGCTAGTTTGCACATTTTCCATACCCATTCTATCACTATCTCACCACCATACCTCAACATTTCCCCACACACTCCATCTGTTCCTGGTGCTTTCCCCAACTTCACTCTTTTCATGGCTTCCCACACTTCTGACCTCCTGATCCCCACCTCCTCCTCCACTACTTCTCTTCTTCTCCCTCCCATACCATATCCAGCTATGTTTGCTGGCTCTTCATTCCTTTCATTTAGCAACTCACTGAAGTACTCCCTCCATCTTTCGACTCTCTCTTGCTTCTCGGCTAGCATTCTCCCATTCTTATCTTTCACACCCTTACTGTTTCCCTTGCTACCTTCCCTAACTTTCTTGACTTCTTTTCAGAACAGTTTCTTACTCTCCCTCCATTTTACACTCAGATTCCTTCCAAATTCCTCATCTACTCTTCTCTTACTTTCCTTCACTACTCTCTTCACCACCCTCTTACTCTCCACGTACCTCGCTCGTTTCTGTCTCTCGGAATCTTCATTCCCTCTACTACCCAACCACTCTCTATATGCTTTCTTCTTTTCTTCCACAGCTATTCTTACCTCTTCTGTCCACCATGCTGTACCTTTCACTCCCCTCCCTCTTCTCCTCACTCCACACACCTCCTCACATGCTGCACAGATCTCATCCTTAAACACCTTGCTCATCTCCTCCACTTCCTCCATAACTTCCAGGTCGAACCCACCTAGTCGTCTTTCCACTGCTCTCCTGTACTCCTCCCTGATTTCCTCCTCCTGCAACCTCTCCACCCTCCTCACCATTCCACCCTCCTCTCGCCTCCCTCCCGCTCTCCTCACCCACTTCTTTTGTATCCTAACCTTAGCTACCACTACATAATGATCAGACAGACCCCCTCCAATACCCCTATACACCCTAGCATCCATCACAGATTTCTTCATTCGTTCATCCACACATACATAATCAATCAATGACTTTCGTTCCACCACTGTCTTATCCTTCATCGTCAACATCCGTTTCCACGTGTACCTGTGGATCATTCTGTGTCGGAAGAAGGTGTTGGCTATCCACAGCCTCCTCCCCACACATACGTCCACAAGTGCACTACCATTCCCATTCACCTCTGATGGTACCCCCCACCCTCCCACCACTCCCTCAACTTTCCTATCACCCACCTTACCATTCATATCCCCAATCAGAAATATTCTTTCGTTCTTGTCAAACTTCTCCAGGCACGCCTCCACATTCATCCAGAACTCCTCTTTCTTTCTTTCAAGTATATCCTCTGTCGGGGCATACACGCATACAATCACCCACGTTTGTATTCCTACTTTCATTCTCACCCACACAATCCTTGAACCCACAGACCCATACTCTCTTACACATTCCTTCCATTTGCTACTTACAAACAAACATGCACCTTCTCTCGCTGTTCCTTCACTCACTCCAGCACACACACCCATTCCACACTCCCACTCTCTCACATCTGAACGTGGCGTTTTACTTTATATCAAAGAAAATCTTAACCCTACCCTCTTGTCAAAACCTCAAATTGTGAACGTCGACGCATCTTTTGTGCTAATAAAGAATAACAAAGGTACCAAAATAATACTTGCATTAATATACAGACCTCCAGCTCAATCAGTGCAAACTGACCGAGAAATTTACGAACAAATTGCAGATGTAAGTAACTCACAAGATACCGTAATTTTTGGTGACTTTAATTTACCTGTGACCAAGTGGGGCGATACTCTTACTTCACACTCCGGACATGACTTGTATACGAACTTGCAAGAGAGTTCGCTTTATCAATTTGTTGGAACGCCGACCCGTGGTAATAACGTTCTTGACATTGTACTTGCAACAAAAGAAGAATTAATAGAGAATTTGAATGTTGGTGATGAATTCAGTAACAGCGACCATCGTACGATAACTTTCACTTTAAAGTTTACTAGTAACGAACCAAATAGTAGCATCGAAAAAGTCCCTAATTTCAAGAAAGCAAACTTCCATAAACTTAGAGCTATGTTTAAAGAAACTGACTGGAGCTTTTTAATTCACAATAACGACATAAATACATCTTGGAAGTTATTCGAAGCCACTTACCTAAAAGCAGTGCAAGACTGCATACCATCAAAAACTCGGCGTCCAGGCCATAATAATAAGCCCAAATGGTGGAATAAAGATATTTCAAACTGCCTGCTTGCTAAAAAATTTGCTAATGATAGATTAAAATCCTCACAAAATGACGAAGAACGGCTGAAATTTGTAGAGCTACGACGCAAAGCCAAAAAGTTAATTAAGCAAAGTAAAAAGACCTTAGAGTTACATATTGCGAATCAAAGTAAAACAAACCCGAAAGAATTCTATAGTTATATCAGAAAGAAAAAAGTCGTTACTTCAACTGTTGGACCGTTAGTCGATGAAAATGGAGAATACACCAAAGACGAAGAACAAATGAGTAATGCCCTCAATACCTTCTTTGCATCAGTTTTTACAACAGAAGACCTCAGTGATATCCCTACACCATCGCCGATTCAGATTGATAATTCAGATGTTCTAAGCAATATCACCGTTACAGAGAGAGAAGTATTGAATTGTTTAGATAAACTCAAGGTAAATAAAACGCCTGGACCTGATACAATCTCGCCTAGAGTTCTAAAGGAAGCTAAGGATGAGCTCTCTAAACCACTGACATTACTATTCAATAAATCCTTGCAGTCTGGAACTATGCCCGATCAGTGGAAGCTAGCCAACGTAACACCGATATTCAAAAAAGGCAGCAAATCCCTACCCAGTAACTATCGTCCAATTAGCTTAACCTCAGTTGTATGTAAAATGCTAGAAACGGTCATACGAGACAGACTCGTAAATCACTTAGAGGAAAATAATATACTTAAAGATACTCAACACGGCTTTCGTAAAAAACGTTCCTGTTTAACAAACCTCTTAGACTTCTTCCACGATATCCTCAACCTCTACGATGAGAGTAAAGCTGTAGATATTATATACCTTGATTTTCAAAAGGCCTTTGACAAAGTTCCCCACAAACGTTTACTGCTAAAACTAAAAGCGCATGGAATACAAGACGGTGTGTTGAAATGGATAGAAAATTGGCTCAGCGACAGAAAGCAAAGAGTAGTCATAAACGGTAAGGCATCAAAATGGACCAATGTAAGTAGCGGGGTACCCCAGGGATCGGTACTAGGACCAATTCTCTTTCTAATTTACATCAACGACATAGATGAGGGTCTCACCTGTACAATCTCAAAATTTGCTGACGATACAAAAATTGCAAATAGCGTACTCTCAAAAGAACAAGTTGACGATATGCAACACAATCTAGATAAATTGTCATGTTGGGCCCAAATTTGGCAAATGAGTTTCAATGCGGATAAATGTAAAGTACTACATATCGGATACCTAAATGAGAAAGCAAACTATTCGATGAATGGCACTCAGCTTAAGAATGTAAACAGAGAAACCGATCTGGGAGTAACAATATCGAGTAACCTAAAACCGAGTCAACAATGTTCAGAAGTTGTTAAGAAGGCAAACAAAATAATTGGCTTTATAGGCAGGTCATTTGAGTATAAATCCAAAGAAGTTATCCTAACCCTTTACAATTCATTAGTCCGCCCTCTTCTGGAATACTGCGTTCAATCCTGGTGCCCTTATTACCAAAAAGATATAAACAAGCTAGAACGAGTTCAACGTAGAGTTACCAAAATGATACCTAGCCTAAAGAACAAACCATACGAAGAGCGTCTTAGAGAATTAAATCTATTTCCTTTAACCCAGCGCAGATTAAGAGGTGACTTAATTCAAGTGTTCAAAATCATCAAAGGCATCGACAATATGAACTGTAGTAAGTACTTCACTATCGACCAATCTAATTACACTCGGGGAAACGGTTGCAAAATTATTGGTAAATCTTTTAACTCACACGAATCTAAGAATTTCTTCTTCAATCGAGTTGTCAACTTGTGGAATGGGCTTCCCCGAAACGTTATAGACTGCATCACCGTTGATTCATTTAAACTCCGCCTAGACAAATATCTCGCATCAAACCCGCGACTGACTGCGTTTGTAAATGAATAACTTTATTTTATCCCCCCCTCAGTTACTAACCCATCTGTCCCCTACTAACTTCCTAATCCTGCCACGGACATTAGTTCCAGGGCAGTAATTCCCTTTCCAATGTTCCCTTACCCACTCTAAACCACTGTTTGGACACTTGATCCTCAGTGTTTTGGAGGAGAAGCAACCTAGAAGGGTCACTAGATCTGTTGTTGCTTGATTTCCTTTGTACTCCTTTGTACACTATAGTCTATTTGCTGTAAGTAGGCGAGAAATCATGACCGCTATCCTCTGTAACTCTAAAAACGTGTAGAGCAAATTGGCTGTAAATTTCCACATCTATTCCTTGACTGAATCTTCCCAAATGGTTGTTGTTGTTGTTCCCCAAGCTGCCTGGCCGAACAGCCCAAGGCCCTGAGCAATTCCAAGGCCATAACCGAGTGCCCCCACAGAATCCTCCCCGCCGACCACAATAAAGCCTGGGTGACCGAAGCCACTCCATGGCGGGGAGCTGAGGAGGGTGCGGAAACGCCCGGGAAACCAAAGCCCCACCCAGGGCCCTGTGCCCCTCAGCAATTATGAAGAGAAAGTTGAGGGGCAAGGGAAAAATGTGACGCTTTGGCTTCCAATCTTGGTAGATTGGGAGGTCAATCCACGGAAGAGACGCTGTCACTTGAGATCTAGAAAATATATAAGTTAAAGGAACAGTCAGAGTAAGCTATGGGTATGGCAGAGATTGCTCAGCTCTCACTCTGATAGACCAGCCCATCACCACATGACTAGAACGCAATCCTCTCAGCATCAGCTAGGAAAGGCCCTAGAAAGCCGCCTTTGGCGGGGGGATAGCTCCCCTATTTCAACCCCTTTCGGGGTTGGGCACCCGCCCAAATGGTAGACATATTTGCTCGATTACTCTCATAGTTTTTGAGATACAGAGGTTAGAGGTCATGGTTTCTCGCCTACTTACAGGGAATAGACTATGACATACGAGTGTTGGGGACGGTGGTGGGCTATTGGTGCGACAACTACCCAGAGTTTGAGGGCTACACTACTGTACACCTTCCTCACAACCACTTGTAGTCAGCAGGGCACCTGGACTACTACCTTCATACCGGATTGTGCAGGTGATGTATGATTATTATTATTGATTAGCATTAGTCTATCTATTTTATCCATCTATCTATCTATTTACTCAGGCCCATTCCCCATTTGTGTTCTGTATACTGTATATATTTTATTTTGTTTTTATTTTTTCTGGGGCTGGCCGCCTTGAGACTTATTATTATTATTATTATTATTATTATTTGGAGTAGTAGAACTAGTTTTTGTCGTAGAAGTACCGTATATATCATATAGTGCTTCACGCAAAGCACTTTATGTTTCGCATTAATGAATTATATATTATACCGGTCATTTATTTGTATTTGTTTTGCCAGTAAACATTGATACTTTATGCTTGTATGTTGTTATATTTATAGCATACTGTACAGGTCTCCCTCACTATCCGATGCCAGTAAACATTGATACTTTATGCTTGTATGTTGTTATATTTATAGCATACTGTACAGGTCTCCCTCACTATCCGATGCCAGTAAACATTGATACTTTATGCTTGTATGTTGTTATATTAATAGCATACTGTACAGGTCTCCCTCACTATCCGATGCCAGTAAACATTGATACTTTATGCTTGTATGTTGTTATATTTATAGCATACTGTACAGGTCTCCCTCACTATCCGATGCCAGTAAACATTGATACTTTATGCTTGTATGTTGTTATATTTATAGCATACTGTACAGGTCTCCCTCACTATCCGATGCCAGTAAACATTGATACTTTATGCTGGTATGTTGTTATATTTATAGCATACTGTACAGGTCTCCCTCACTATCCGATGCCAGTAAACATTGATACTTTATGCTGGTATGTTGTTATATTTATAGCATACTGTACAGGTCTCCCTCACTATCCGATGCCAGTAAACATTGATACTTTATGCTGGTATGTTGTTATATTTATAGCATACTGTACAGGTCTCCCTCACTATCCGATGCCAGTAAACATTGATACTTTATGCTGGTATGTTGTTATATTTATAGCATACTGTACAGGTCTCCCTCACTATCTGATGCCCCAATTTATGGTCTTATAGGTTTTTAGGTGTTTGGGTTTGGGTTTGGGTTTTAGCTGGTCCCAGAACGCATCCCCATTTACCCCATTAATATTTTTGGGTTTGCTATACAATTTTTCTATTAAAGATCGGGTTTTCAGGAACGTAACCCATTCGTAAATCAAGGGAGACCTATACATGAATCATCATCTTTGCAGCTCTCTGGTATTGTTGAGGTTATTGTTTCTCGTTGACAGAATAGTACTGATTTCATTAGGTAAAAGGATACCGTATTTGACATTCCAACCATAACTCTTGTTTCTTCACCCAAAGTATGTCTTCCAATGAAGTATGGAAGTGGTCTGTCCATGGCAGTAAACGTCAATTGCTCACAGACAACCTTGCTCATAAACTGCAAAATTTCAAGTTTCATTTTGCATATTGTGTTTTGTTTTTGTGTGTTCATTGTGTTGCTTAGGCAGGTTAGTGGATGGACTAGCCAAACACCACTGTAGAAAAATAGTGCTTACAAGATACATAGAGGGCCTTGGAGTCGGACGGATCCTAAATTGAGTGGTCAATCCTGTAAGTCCTTCAGTAAACTGGCTCGGTTTGTCCCTCTTAAGGAATAGGTCCGCTTGGGGACCTTCTGTGTATGGCCATCCTCATAAAGGGGAGTAAGGCGTCCAGCAATAGATAGATAGATTGTTTTTCTGTTCTGTCGTCCCTGTTCGGGCTCTGTCTCGAATCCCCCCCCCCCCAAAAAAAAAAATGGGGAATGGGCCTAGGGATAGAATAGAATTTTGCAATCCATTGTGTGTGTTTTTTTTTTTTAGCGACTTTTGTGGAGGTGACCCAGTGTTTGAAGGAGTTCACTAGCCGGCTTCACTTGGTTCAGAGCCATAGGATAGACTTCGGAATCTCGTTGATTTATTTGGCAATTATTCTGCATATTTTAATGTGTTCAGCTTTTATAATTTTGCTGCGCACCGTGAAGAGAGACTATCCTAGGGTAGTCGTGTGCTTGTGTATTTTGACACTCACATTTATACAAGGAGGGATAATTACTATAAAAATGTTTTTCTCATGTTTCTCTTTGTAATAATTCATATTTTTTCACCAACCAACTTTATTTCTAAACTCAATGAATGAAATGAACAAATACATGTGGCACTCGAAGGACTCGAACCTAGGATACTCACACCGCAATATACCATAATACCAAACACTTGCTTTGAAAAGGGAAATGTTAGACAATGTTTGTTTTTTTTTGTTTTTTGTGGTACAGTATATTGTTTTTCAGACTGTACTTTAACTGTACTGTACTGTACAGTCGCGCTAATAAGTCATGTCTCGGCACCAAGTATGTTTTGATCAATATAATTGGTATCAGCAATATCTAAACTTTATTTCTTCATATAGAGTTAAATATACAAACTCTTTCGTCTCTGTCTATCCTCTAACGTCTTCCCTTCCCTTCAGGGGAGGTGTGGTGGAGTGGTCTTGCCACTGGCCTGGTAATCCAAAGGTCCCGGGTTCAAATCCCGATGTATCAATGGGAAGATATTATTGGGATGGAATTTGTGCTGTACCTAGTATCAGTGCATTACCACAAAGCCCACCGAAACGTCAATAAAATACCCTCATTGTTCCCTGATTAAATAGCACTGTATGAATATTCCCATATTCAAAATATGCTATAGGGGTTCAATGCCTGGTGAGTTATATGCTCAACAGGTGGCGTTGTGTGTGTGTAAGTGTGAGAGTCCGAGTGTAGGGAGTGAGAC
Organism: Paralithodes platypus; assembly: GCA_032716605.1. Classification (NCBI taxonomy): domain Eukaryota; kingdom Metazoa; phylum Arthropoda; class Malacostraca; order Decapoda; family Lithodidae; genus Paralithodes; species Paralithodes platypus. Next base: position 9,614,877 of record CM064544.1, on the reverse strand, counting down.
AGTGAAGCACGGGAACGAGGTGGCTTCAGAGATGGGGTCGTTTCGGGCCATGAGTGAGCACCGTGCCTCATGTGAAGGCAAGATGGCAGGTGCTCGTTGTACTCTACGTGCTTCACATGTCTCACTCCCTAGACTGGAACAAGACCTCACAGGCTTCACTGTTCATTGTAAAGCGGTGAATGTTAAGGCTCTCAGCCTATGCCCGAGAGGAAGTAAGTTGGAATATAGAAAAAAAAAAAAAAAAAAAAATGCTGGAAGTTTGCTCACATTCAACCTGTCCCAAAGAAGGGTGACCGCTCTCAACCCTCCAACTATCGTCCAATTGCTCTCATCTCTTGTCTTTCTAAAGTTTTTGAAACTATTCTTGCTTCCAAATATCTTAAGCATTTCTCTTCTCATAATCTGCTCTCAGATCGCCAGTATGGCTTCCTTAAGGGTCGCTCTACTGGTGATCTTCTTTCATATCCCGGTGGATCATATATACTTTAATTAATTTCACTGGGGGTGTGGTGGTGAGATTAATAAAAATAATATCTTACTAACTCTTGGTCATCCTCCTTTCGGGACTTCGGTGAGACTTTTTCTATTGCACTAGACATATCGAAAGCCTTCGATAGAGTCTGGCATAAATCTTTAATTTCTAAACTACCCTCCTTCGGTTTCTATCCCTCCATCTGTGCCTTTGTCTCTAATTTCCTTTCCGGCCGTTCCATAGCCGCAGTTGTGGACGGCCATTGTTCACTTCCTCACCCTATAAACTCCGGTGTTCCTCAGGGCTCTGTCCTATCTCCTATTCTCTTTCTAATTTTTATAAATGATCTCCTTAACTGTACCTTAATTCCCATCCATTCATACGCAGACGACTCAACCTTACACTACTCCATTAGTTTTTCAGAACGCCCCAGCCAGCAATTCCTCAACGACAAACGTAATGAAGCCATAGAACTTTTAAAAGTACAGTCTGGAAGTGTTAGTGAATGCCAGGCTGGATGTATGTGGAATGACAGAGACCAAATGGAAAGGTTCAGATGTGAGAGAGTGGGAGTGTGGAATGGGTGTGTGTGCTGGAGTGAGTGAAGGAACAGCGAGAGAAGGTGCATGTTTGTTTGTAAGTAGCAAATGGAAGGAATGTGTAAGAGAGTATGGGTCTGTGGGTTCAAGGATTGTGTGGGTGAGAATGAAAGTAGGAATACAAACGTGGGTGATTGTATGCGTGTATGCCCCGACAGAGGATATACTTGAAAGAAAGAAAGAGGAGTTCTGGATGAATGTGGAGGCGTGCCTGGAGAAGTTTGACAAGAACGAAAGAATATTTCTGATTGGGGATATGAATGGTAAGGTGGGTGATAGGAAAGTTGAGGGAGTGGTGGGAGGGTGGGGGGTACCATCAGAGGTGAATGGGAATGGTAGTGCACTTGTGGACGTATGTGTGGGGAGGAGGCTGTGGATAGCCAACACCTTCTTCCGACACAGAATGATCCACAGGTACACGTGGAAACGGATGTTGACGATGAAGGATAAGACAGTGGTGGAACGAAAGTCATTGATTGATTATGTATGTGTGGATGAACGAATGAAGAAATCTGTGATGGATGCTAGGGTGTATAGGGGTATTGGAGGGGGTCTGTCTGATCATTATGTAGTGGTAGCTAAGGTTAGGATACAAAAGAAGTGGGTGAGGAGAGCGGGAGGGAGGCAAGAGGAGGGTGGAAGGGTGAGGAGGGTGGAGAGGTTGCAGGAGGAGGAAGTCAGGGAGGAGTACAGGAGAGCAGTGGAAAGACGACTAGGTGGGTTCGACCTGGAAGTTATGGAGGAAGTGGAGGAGATGAGCAAGGTGTTTAAGGATGAAATCTGTGCAGCATGTGAGGAGGTGTGTGGAGTGAGGAGAAGAGGGAGGGGAGTGAAAGGTACAGCATGGTGGACAGAAGAGGTAAGAATAGCTGTGGAAGAAAAGAAGAAAGCATATAGAGAGTGGTTGGGTAGTAGAGGGAATGAAGATTCCGAGAGACAGAAACGAGCGAGGTACGTGGAGAGTAAGAGGGTGGTGAAGAGAGTAGTGAAGGAAAGTAAGAGAAGAGTAGATGAGGAATTTGGAAGGAATCTGAGTGTAAAATGGAGGGAGAGTAAGAAACTGTTCTGGAAAGAAGTCAAGAAAGTTAGGGAAGGTAGCAAGGGAAACAGTAAGGGTGTGAAAGATAAGAATGGGAGAATGCTAGCCGAGAAGCAAGAGAGAGTCGAAAGATGGAGGGAGTACTTCAGTGAGTTGCTAAATGAAAGGAATGAAGAGCCAGCAAACATAGCTGGATATGGCATGGGAGGGAGAAGAAGAGAAGTAGTGGAGGAGGAGGTGGGGATCAGGAGGTCAGAAGTGTGGGAAGCCATGAAAAGAGTGAAGTTGGGGAAAGCACCAGGAACAGATGGAGTGTGTGGGGAAATGTTGAGGTATGGTGGTGAGATAGTGATAGAATGGGTATGGAAAATGTGCAAACTAGCATGGGAGAAGGGGAGTGCACCCGATGACTGGAAGACTGGAAGACTGGCATAATAGTCCCCCTATATAAGGGCAAAGGGGAGAGAGGAGTGTGTGGTAACCACCGAGGAATATGTCTTCTAAGCGTAGTAGGGAAGGTATACAGTAGGGTAGTGATTGAGAGAGTGAGAGTGAGAACGGAGAAATGGATAGGCGACGAGCAGGGAGGTTTTAGGAAGGGAAGAGGATGTGTAGATCAGATTTTTACCCTGAATTGTGTTGTGGAGAAGTATCTGGAGAAGAAACAAAAGGTGTATGTTGCCTTTATGGACTTGGAGAAGGCCTATGACAGAGTGGATGGAGAAGGTTTGTGGAAAGTACTTAGAATATACGGAGTAGAGGGCAAGTTGCTGAAAGCAGTGAAGAGCATGTATGAGGGTGCAAAGGCGGCAGTACGTGTGGAGAGTGAGCAGAGCGAGTTCTTTGACCTGAATGTTGGTTTGAAACAGGGGTGTGTGATGTCCCCGTGGTTGTTTACTGTATATATGGATGGAGTTATGAAAGAAATACTATCAAGAGCAGTGGATGTTGGTGTATCGCTGAAAAGGGAGGGAATTGAGTGGAAGCTACCTATACTGCTGTTTGCGGATGATACAGTTCTGATGAGTGATAATGAATGGGAGTTGCAGGGTCTGGTAAATGAGTTTGGAACAGTGTGCGAAAAACGGAATTTGAAGGTAAATACGGGGAAGAGCAAGGTTATGGTCTTCGAAAGGGGTGAAGTCACAGAGTGTGAGGTGAAGCTGAACGGTCAGGCTATGGAGATCGTCAACTCTTTTAAGTATCTGGGCAGTGTGTTGAGTAAAGATGGGACTATGGATGAAGAGGTGCGGGAGAGGGTACAACAGGGGAAGAGGGTTGTAGGAACGCTAAAAGCAGTAACAAGAAATAGGGTGGTCAGTATGGAAGTGAAGAAGTCCTTGCATGACAGTGTGGTAATCCCGACACTGACTTACGGAAGCGAAGCATGGACGTTGGTTGAGAGACTCAGACCAAGAGTGAGAGCAGTGGAAATGAATTACTTAAGGAGTGCGTGCGGAGTTACATGGAGGGATAGACAGACTAATGAGGAAGTAAGAAGGAGGTGTGGTGTGGAGGTAGATGTGCTGGAAAGTGTGAAAAGGAACAACTTGAGATGGTTCGGCCATATGGAACGTATGGAAAGCGAGAGAATGACTAAGAGGGTGTACGAGAGCGAGGTGGAGGGACAGAGGGGGAGAGGTAGACCGAATATGAGGTGGAAGGATGGAATGAGGAACTACATGAACGAAGGCGGTGCTGGTTGGGGGGAGGGGCGTCGACTGACTGGGGACAGAGGTGCATGGGGGCGGTTCGTTCGTGGCCACACCTTCGGGGATCACGGCGTCAGGCAATAGATAGATAGATAGATAGAACTTTTAAATTCTGATCTAAATACTATTTCCAATTGGGGCAGAGAAAACCTTGTTAACTTTAATGCTTCCAAAACCCAATTTCTCCATCTATCTACCCGTCAGGATCTCCCAGCGGACTATCCCTTATTCTTCAACAATACAAAAATCAACCCTTCATCTTCTCTCAATATTCTTGGTGTCTCTTTTTTTCTTCTGCTCTCATTTGGAAGGACCATATTACCAGTCTTGCTAAGGCAGCCTCCCAGAAGCTCGGTGTGCTCAACCGCCTTAGGGGGTTCTTTTCCCCTGCACAGCTTCTTGCTCTGTACAGGGGCATAGTGCGCCCTTGTATTGAGTATTGTTCACATGTGTGGGGAGGTTCCTCTCACACCGCTCTCCTAGACAAAGTTGAAAGGAAGGCCTTTCGTATCATTAACTCCCGTCCACTCACCAACTCTCTGCAGTCTCTCTCTCTCCGCCGCAATGTTGCATCTCTCTCGCTATTCTATCGCTACTATAATAATCAGTGTTCCTCAGAGTTATCCCAGTGCATACCACCTCCTTTACGTAGGGCACGTGGTACCCGTCTTGCAACTCAATCCCACCCCTACTCTGTGCAACTCTCCAACCCAAGAGTGAAACGTTACTCTCAAACTTTCTTCTACTCAACAGCTGAGCTCTGGAACTCTCTCCCAGAATCAGTCTTTCCCTCTTCCTATGCCTTAAATTGCTTCAAACTCCGTGTGTCCAGGCATTTTGGCTTGAACGTCCCTTGATTTTGGCCCTGTCACTCTTTCAACTATGGGGGAGGCACTCGCTATAGGCAGTAATGCCTTTTGCCTCCCTCAATCACATAGAAAAAAAAACAAAAATTTCCTACACTTACCCACCCTATTCAACATCTGACAGACATTAATACAGCACAGAGCAAGCCAAACGTAATGACAGCTGGGACATGACTTATTAGCGCCACCGTTCAGTATGTCTTTATTGTCTCTGAATATGCACCCACTTATATTTCTAGGAATTTGGTTCACATTACTTCCAATTACTATGGAATAGTTTTTTTTTCACCGTTTAATTCTCCATAGTTTTATAAAAATATCTCTGATTATATTATATGGTGCTTCTGAATGCATGTGTGCTTGCTTTTTATAGGTGAACTGTTATATGTGGTGTTATCCTGTCACCTATTTTTACTTTCTTGTGTCTCTTGCTGATCCTCCCTACCCCTTGCGGGAGTAGGGGCTCGCTACTGACTGACTAACTTATTATGACAACCTCTTGTTGTTTGTTTCCCACACAAACTTCCAAATGTAGAGCAGACCCAGAGCCGAGACACTGGCGTAGAACCCAAAGAGTCCCGCCAGTCCCATAGCACCCATCATGAGGCTGAAGAGTTGCATAGCTGCGAATCCCACCAATATTGCCACAGCCATGCACACACTGAAAGCCTGACATAGAAGACACTGGCGTAGAACCCAAAGAGTCCCGCCAGTCCCATAGCACCCATCATGAGGCTGAAGAGTTGCATAGCCGCGAATCCCACCAATATTGCCACAGCCATGCACACACTGAAAGCCTGACATAGAAGACACTGGCGTAGAACCCAAAGAGTCCCGCCAGTCCCATAGCACCCATCATGAGGCTGAAGAGTTGCATAGCCGCGAATCCCACCAATATTGCCACAGCCATGCACACACTGAAAGCCTGACATAGAAGACACTGGCGTAGAACCCAAAGAGTCCCGCCAGTCCCATAGCACCCATCATGAGGCTGAAGAGTTGCATAGCTGCGAATCCCACCAATATTGCCACAGCCATGCACACACTGATAGCCTGACATAGAAGACACAGACACATTAATATTTATGTATATACAGTATTATTAATGTGCAGTATGTATATATATATAAATGTATTTATGTATATGTATACAGTATTATTAATGTGCAGTATGTATATATAAATGTATATACAGTATTATTAATGTGCAGTATGTATATATATAAATGTATTTATGTATATACAGTATTATTAATGTGCAGTATGTATATATATAAATGTATTTATGTATATACAGTATTATTAATGTGCAGTATGTATATATATAAATGTATTTAGGCAGTCATTTCTTAACCCCGTCTGTACCAGCGAAGTCTTTTAACCCCTACTGTAGCAGAGAGTGTTACTATAAATGTAATCTCCAGTACCAAGCATTGTGGCCAAAATGGCTTCAATGTCGAGAGAGAGCATCCTCTCACCCCGAAAGCTGGACGAGTACTGAGCCAGCTCGCCCATTGGAACTTACATACACTCTGAGAAGTGTTGCCAAGGTCTCAAAGCAGTGTTTACAAGTCATGGAGCCAGGTACCGTTCGGAACAAGGACCGATTATTACTGACATACAGTATGGCGTACGGCGCTGGTACTGGCGAGTGACTTTTTTACTGTCGGCCATTGTACGTCGCTGGTACAGTAAGGGTTAAAGTATATTCTAGCTATATTAAGTCACTATATTATCGAATACTGGATATCAATCTAATCATGTACTCGCACCCAACTGCACAGTGAATAACGTAATGTTTAAGTGAAAGGAAAGAATAATTTATGGGGCACAGATCTCTAAAGACTGACCTCGCTATGAAATGTTCCTGAACCAATAAGAATAATCTAATTTATTTATTTCACTCCCAATATCCAGTAAAATCTATTTACTGAATACTGGATATCTATATAAGATAAGCATTATCAAGTAAATCAAAGATTCCTCCAAATCTTACCTGTGATCGAACGCGCGTTGGGAAGTACTCCAAGCACAGCACCATTGGAAGGTACGAGCCGAAGTTCCCAGCGAAGAAAATGATGAGGAAACAAACTAGAGTTACCCACGTCTGAGCCACCGACGCCTCACTGTAAGTTCATTAACCCGTTCAGTACCAGTTCCATCTTTTTAATTTTATGCTGGCTAATAATAAATGATTTTACTCGGTTTAGGAGGGCCTCTAGAAATTCTCAAGCTTCGAACCATCTCACTTAACTTTTCTTACTATTCATTAAAATATAAAACTTGCAAACTAAGCAAACCAAAACTTGGACGAACACAGTAAAAAGACAAAACAACTAATCAAAATTGCTATGTGGAAACAACGCTTAAGCAAAATAATAATTTATAAATAAAAGAACACAATCAACCACATAGGGTGTACATTACTACATGAGCAAGTTAATCTGTTTCCCAAGCAAACTAATCGCACATATAACAACGCTCTATCGTCATGTTCAAGGAATTGGTCAATTTGGGAAGTCCGGGACGTTCTGGTAAATTTGACTAAATTATGTATGAATAAAGAAACTACAATTAATATTAACATTTAATCTTTAACTAAATTTGAAATTTGACAAGATATCAACAATAGTACAATATACAAACAGCACTCACTACCGATAGTGCTACCTGTAAGCATAGCATGCCTCAAGTGACCCCTACCAGCGACAGATCCTTCTTAACCCTCCTGGCCCGGGCTAGCTCTCCTAATGACAGTGCGGCGTATCCGGGCGATCTGGCCGAAAAATGTCTAGGCCTAGGCTACCGTATTTTGGTTAATTTTAACTGCTAGAAATTTCCCACGCATCTATAAATGTAGTGCGGTTCCCAATCTGTAGACTGGCGTTGAGTAGAGCTCTCTAAGTCAACTGGTTCAGTTGTGATGACGATTTTAGTGAAGAGCATTTTCAGGCGATGTTAGCAATATGACGATCTTTTCACTACTGAAACAACGACATACAGACATACAATAACAAAAGAGTCTTCTCTTTGTTTTTGGAGGTGCGGTGACACAACGATCGGCTTTGTTTACATGTGTCGGACGCACGGCGTTCAGACCAAGCTGAATAGGCTTGAAAGCTTACTATCTCCTGAAAGGACACCCGGGCACCTGCCCATATTTCGTGGTGTCATATTAATATGACACCCGGGCCAGAAGGGTTAAACTACACAAACTCGTCTACTACAACTAGAATAAAATTAAAAGGACGTCACTGGTACTGCACGGGTTAAAGGTTAGTAGCTCAACCCTATTAAAAGGACGTCACTGGTACTGCACGGGTTAAAGGTTAGTAGCTCAACCCTATTAAAAGGACGTCACTGTTACTGCACGGGTTAAAAGTTAGTAGCTCAACCCTATTAAAAGGACGTCACTGGTACTGCACGGGTTAAAGGTTAGTAGCTCAACCCTATTAAAAGGACGTCACTGGTACTGCACAGGTTAAAGGTTAGTAGCTCAACCCTATTAAAAGGACGTCACTGGTACTGCACGGGTTAAAGGTTAGTAGCTCAACCCTATTAAAAGGACGTCACTGGTACTGCACGGGTTAAAGGTTAGTAGCTCAACCCTATTAAAAGGACGTCACTGGTACTGCACGGGTTAAAGGTTAGTAGCTCAACCCTATTAAAAGGACGTCACTGGTACTGCACGGGTTAAAGGTTAGTAGCTCAATCCTATTAAAAGGACGTCACTGGTACTGCACGGGTTAAAGGTTAGTAGCTCAACCCTATTAAAAGGACGTCACTGGTACTGCACGGGTTAAAGGTTAGTAGCTCAACCCTATTAAAAGGACGTCACTGGTACTGCACGGGTTAAAGGTTAGTAGCTCAACCCTATTAAAAGGACGTCACTGGTACTACACGGGTTAAAGGTTAGTAGCTCAACCCTATTAAAAGGACGTCACTGGTACTGCACGGGTTAAAGGTTAGTAGCTCAACCCTATTAAAAGGACATCACTGGTACTGCACGGGTTAAAGGTTAGTAGCTCAACCCTATTAAAAGGACGTCACTGGTACTGCACGGGTTAAAGGTTAGTACCTCAACCCTATTAAAAGGACGTCACTGGTACTACACGGGTTAAAGGTTAGTAGCTCAACCCTATTAAAAGGACGTCACTGGTACTGCACGGGTTAAAGGTTAGTAGCTCAACCCTATTAAAAGGACGTCACTGGTACTACACGGGTTAAAGGTTAGTAGCTCAACCCTATTAAAAGGACGTCACTGGTACTACACGGGTTAAAGGTTAGTAGCTCAACCCTATGTACAACAGAGTAAGGTCACTCGATCTTAATTTCCTCAGCCCTACTTTATTGAGATCAAAATAACAATTAATTTATTTAACCCTCTGCTCCCTCATGATTAAATCCATTAGTTTTGAGAATTTAAGACATTGACTCCATTAGTTTGGCACTTTTAAGAGCTCTTGTGCCATTCAGGTGTCAATTGTTCGTGGCAAGCAATAGCGAGCCTGCAATTTAGGAGGAACCAGCCCTTGGCCGGGGCATTTTCGTACCAAAAAATGCAAACATTTATCTTGAAGGGGGGTCTTGGTGGTATTTTTCAAGTTTGATGGAGATCTAGGGAGGAAACTTTAAAAAATAATAATAATTATAATAAGTATATCATTAAATAAATACAATTCTCCCTTAAACATGGCATAAACTCTCTCGGGAGGAGAAGATAGCACAGTGGATAGCGTGGTGGACTTTAGATCTAATGGACCTCAGATGGAGTCCACGCCAAACATCAGGGTTTTTTCTGAGGTGATCTGATCTTTGTTGCAGTTCTAGAATTATTCAAACTCTGTGTCCAGACAGTTTGCCTCGAACATTCCTTGATTTTGACCGTCACTCTTTCAACTCTGGGGAAGGCACTCATCACAGGCAGTTTTTCCTTTTGTCTCCCTCATTCACATAGACAAAAAAAATCATGTAACCTACAAAATTATAATATCGTGATAATAACATGGTAGAATAAACATATTTCTGTGAGGGTGGGCTAGGCTCTTTGACAGCTGGGTGTGGAAATACATGGGAAAATACCATATTCAACATGCAATAGCTCAGTAATCTTTGAGATTTGGATGTTTTCTTATAGAACATTTTGGTTTGTTTGTGATTGGTTGGTTTGAATTTGTTTGGTCTCCTTTAGGTGATGTTACTCAAGGGATCACTGATAGTGTGCATTAACCTATGTGCCGTGAGATGTTATCCGAAAAGGCAGAGTTGCTTAGCTGGAAAATAGAGAACTGGAGTTACTATAAGGCATATATGACATTGTCCATGGCTTGTTCCACTTAGATAACCCATTTTAGTATTATGAATGATACGAGAAGGCTTCTTCATTTTGCACTCTACCCAAATGAATAGAACACAGTATTTCTATCCTCCAGAGGATGGACGAAAATGTATGAAGCATATTCTTACAGTTGATTGTGAAAATTTAATGCTGGCATGAAAAATAATCAATATGTCGACAAGAAATCAACTTACCTTTTAATATTATTATGCAGGTGATCATGGACAGCGATGTCTTCAACTGGTGACTGTGGTTGTTGTGATGTTGCTTGGTAATCAACTTACCTTTTAATATTATTATACAGGTGATCATGGACAGCGATGTCTTCAACTGATGACTGGTTGTTGTGATGTTGCTTGGTAATCAACTTACCTTTTAATATTATTATACAGGTGATCATGGACAGCGATGTCTTCAACTGATGACTGTGGTTGTTGTGATGTTGCTTGGTAATCAACTTACCTTTTAATATTATTATACAGGTGATCATGGACAGCGATGTCTTCAACTGATGACTGTGGTTGTTGTGATGTTGCTTGGTAATCAACTTACCTTTTAATATTATTATACAGGTGATCATGGACAGCGATGTCTTCAACTGATGACTGTGGTTGTTGTGATGTTGCTTGGTAATCAACTTACCTTTTAATATTATACAGGTGATCATGGACAGCGATGTCTTCAACTGATGACTGTGGTTGTTGTGATGTTGCTTGGTAATCAACTTACCTTTTAATATTATTATACAGGTGATCATGGACAGCGATGTCTTCAACTGATGACTGTGGTTGTTGTGATGTTGCTTGGTAATCAACTTACCTTTTAATATTATTATACAGGTGATCATGGACAGCGATGTCTTCAACTGATGACTGTGGTTGTTGTGATGTTGCTTGGTAATCAACTTACCTTTTAATATTATTATACAGGTGATCATGGACAGCGATGTCTTCAACTGATGACTGTGGTTGTTGTGATGTTGCTTGGTAATCAACTTACCTTTTAATATTATTATACAGGTGATCATGGACAGCGATGTCTTCAACTGATGACTGTGGTTGTTGTGATGTTGCTTGGTAATCAACTTACCTTTTAATATTATTATACAGGTGATCATGGACAGCGATGTCTTCAACTGATGACTGTGGTTGTTGTGATGTTGCTTGGTAATCAACTTACCTTTTAATATTATTATACAGGTGATCATGGACAGCGATGTCTTCAACTGATGACTGTGGTTGTTGTGATGTTGCTTGGTAATCAACTTACCTTTTAATATTATTATACAGGTGATCATGGACAGCGATGTCTTCAACTGATGACTGTGGTTGTTGTGATGTTGCTTGGTAATCAACTTACCTTTTAATATTATTATACAGGTGATCATGGACAGCGATGTCTTCAACTGATGACTGTGGTTGTTGTGATGTTGCTTGGTAATCAACTTACCTTTTAATATTATTATACAGGTGATCATGGACAGCGATGTCTTCAACTGATGACTGTGGTTGTTGTGATGTTGCTTGGTAATCAACTTACCTTTTAATATTATTATACAGGTGATCATGGACAGCGATGTCTTCAACTGATGACTGTGGTTGTTGTGATGTTGCTTGGTAATCAACTTACCTTTTAATATTATTATACAGGTGATCATGGACAGCGATGTCTTCAACTGATGACTGTGGTTGTTGTGATGTTGCTTGGTAATCAACTTACCTTTTAATATTATTATACAGGTGATCATGGACAGCGATGTCTTCAACTGATGACTGTGGTTGTTGTGATGTTGCTTGGTAATCAACTTACCTTTTAATATTATTATACAGGTGATCATGGACAGCGATGTCTTCAACTGATGACTGTGGTTGTTGTGATGTTGCTTGGTAATCAACTTACCTTTTAATATTATTATACAGGTGATCATGGACAGCGATGTCTTCAACTGATGACTGTGGTTGTTGTGATGTTGCTTGGTAATCAACTTACCTTTTAATATTATTATACAGGTGATCATGGACAGCGATGTCTTCAACTGATGACTGTGGTTGTTGTGATGTTGCTTGGTAATCAACTTACCTTTTAATATTATTATACAGGTGATCATGGACAGCGATGTCTTCAACTGATGACTGTGGTTGTTGTGATGTTGCTTGGTAATCAACTTACCTTTTAATATTATTATACAGGTGATCATGGACAGCGATGTCTTCAACTGATGACTGTGGTTGTTGTGATGTTGCTTGGTAATCAACTTACCTTTTAATATTATTATACAGGTGATCATGGACAGCGATGTCTTCAACTGATGACTGTGGTTGTTGTGATGTTGCTTGGTAATCAACTTACCTTTTAATATTATTATACAGGTGATCATGGACAGCGATGTCTTCAACTGATGACTGTGGTTGTTGTGATGTTGCTTGGTAATCAACTTACCTTTTAATATTATTATACAGGTGATCATGGACAGCGATGTCTTCAACTGATGACTGTGGTTGTTGTGATGTTGCTTGGTAATCAACTTACCTTTTAATATTATTATACAGGTGATCATGGACAGCGATGTCTTCAACTGATGACTGTGGTTGTTGTGATGTTGCTTGGTAATCAACTTACCTTTTAATATTATTATACAGGTGATCATGGACAGCGATGTCTTCAACTGATGACTGTGGTTGTTGTGATGTTGCTTGGTAATCAACTTACCTTTTAATATTATTATACAGGTGATCATGGACAGCGATGTCTTCAACTGATGACTGTGGTTGTTGTGATGTTGCTTGGTAATCAACTTACCTTTTAATATTATTATACAGGTGATCATGGACAGCGATGTCTTCAACTGATGACTGTGGTTGTTGTGATGTTGCTTGGTAATCAACTTACCTTTTAATATTATTATACAGGTGATCATGGACAGCGATGTCTTCAACTGATGACTGTGGTTGTTGTGATGTTGCTTGGTAATCAACTTACCTTTTAATATTATTATACAGGTGATCATGGACAGCGATGTCTTCAACTGATGACTGTGGTTGTTGTGATGTTGCTTGGTAATCAACTTACCTTTTAATATTATTATACAGGTGATCATGGACAGCGATGTCTTCAACTGATGACTGTGGTTGTTGTGATGTTGCTTGGTAATCAACTTACCTTTTAATATTATTATACAGGTGATCATGGACAGCGATGTCTTCAACTGATGACTGTGGTTGTTGTGATGTTGCTTGGTAATCAACTTACCTTTTAATATTATTATACAGGTGATCATGGACAGCGATGTCTTCAACTGATGACTGTGGTTGTTGTGATGTTGCTTGGTAATCAACTTACCTTTTAATATTATTATACAGGTGATCATGGACAGCGATGTCTTCAACTGATGACTGTGGTTGTTGTGATGTTGCTTGGTAATCAACTTACCTTTTAATATTATTATACAGGTGATCATGGACAGCGATGTCTTCAACTGATGACTGTGGTTGTTGTGATGTTGCTTGGTAATCAACTTACCTTTTAATATTATTATACAGGTGATCATGGACAGCGATGTCTTCAACTGATGACTGTGGTTGTTGTGATGTTGCTTGGTAATCAACTTACCTTTTAATATTATTATACAGGTGATCATGGACAGCGATGTCTTCAACTGATGACTGTGGTTGTTGTGATGTTGCTTGGTAATCAACTTACCTTTTAATATTATTATACAGGTGATCATGGACAGCGATGTCTTCAACTGATGACTGTGGTTGTTGTGATGTTGCTTGGTAATCAACTTACCTTTTAATATTATTATACAGGTGATCATGGACAGCGATGTCTTCAACTGATGACTGTGGTTGTTGTGATGTTGCTTGGTAATCAACTTACCTTTTAATATTATTATACAGGTGATCATGGACAGCGATGTCTTCAACTGGTGACTGTGGTTGTTGTGATGTTGCTTGGTAATCAACTTACCTTTTAATATTATTATACAGGTGATCATGGACAGCGATGTCTTCAACTGATGACTGTGGTTGTTGTGATGTTGCTTGGTAATCAACTTACCTTTTAATATTATTATACAGGTGATCATGGACAGCGATGTCTTCAACTGATGACTGTGGTTGTTGTGATGTTGCTTGGTAATCAACTTACCTTTTAATATTATTATACAGGTGATCATGGACAGCGATGTCTTCAACTGATGACTGTGGTTGTTGTGATGTTGCTTGGTAATCAACTTACCTTTTAATATTATTATACAGGTGATCATGGACAGCGATGTCTTCAACTGGTGACTGTGGTTGTTGTGATGTTTTTTTTTTTTTTTTTTTTTTTTCTATATTCCAACTACTCCCTCTCGGGCATAGGCTGAGAGCCTGTACATTCCACCGCTCAACACGGTGAAGCCCGTGAGGTCTTGTTCCAGTCTGGGGAGTGAGACATGTGAAGCATCCATCATGGCTCGAAGCAGCTCCATCTCTGAAGCGGCTGGTTGCTTCGCTCAAGTGCTTCACCGTCTCACCCTCCAGACTCAGACCCTCACTCTCACAACGCCACCTATTGAGCAGTGAACTCACTAGGCATTGTCCCCCTGTAACATATTTTGAATGTGGGAATATTCATACAGTGTTATTTAATCAGGGAACAATGAGGGTATTTTTTTGGCATTTCGGTAGGCTTTGTGGTAATGCACTGATACTAGGTACAGCACAAATTCAATCCCAATAATATCTTCCCATTGACATATCGGGATTTGAACCCGGGTCCATTGGATTACCAATCCAGTGGCATGACCACTCCACCACACCTCCCCTTTGGTAATCAACTTACCTTTTAATATTATTATACAGGTGATCATGGACAGCGATGTCTTCAACTGATGACTGTGGTTGTTGTGATGTTGCTTGGTAATCAAAGATGCCTAAAATAGTATATGCTAGGGCCAAAAGCAGCATCATTATCTTGAGGCACCAACAACGTCCAACCCGGTCCACCAAGACAGTAGCAGCTATACTGCCACCAAGGGTTGCAATGGACACCAGCACTGTGCTTACTCGTGTGTTGAAAGGAAGGCTAAAACGTTGCAATAGTCGTGCCAAATTAGCCCTGATCACTGAGAAGCCGGAAAAGTAAATGAAGAAAAAGAGACAAATTATAGTAAGGATAGGCTTGACACAATCTTTTGTAAAGAGATCTGCCCACCGTATCCCTCTATTTTCCTGTTGGTTCATTAACTGGAGTTGTTTCAGCTCTTCCTCTATATTACTACTCGGAGATCTGAGACGTGTAAGCACACATCGTGCTTCACTGTAGTGTCCATTAATAGCAAGAGAGTTTGGACTCTCCGGGAAGAATACAATGATTACGGTACCATATATAAGCATTAGTGCAGCACTGATGAACGCAATGTGATACCAGGTTGTAATTAGGCTGAGACTTGGTGCTGCTATATACCCCAAGACGCGAGATATCTCATGAGCCGCCACCATGGTTCCACGAATACTCGTGCTACTAATTTCAACTGTGAAGGTTTTCAGAGGTAATCCCGCTACTGCTGTAAGCACGCCCAAGAGGTATCTGGAAATATGACATCAACAGTCAGTGTGTATTACTTTAATAGCTAACATTACATTGGAAAACAATATCTCAGTTACTTTAATAGCTAACATTAAAGGTCCATATAATTGTTATTAAACTAAGCATTTGGCAAAGGGAGGAATTGTTAAAAACCTTAGCCAATACTCTGTCATTCACCAAAAATATATTTGAATTTATCATTATTATTTGGTAGGGTAGGTATGTATAGGTAGGTTGGCTAAATAATTGCTGGAATTCGTAGGGACTCGAACGGTTTTGAGAGAGTTAAATAAAAAAACAAAAGATAGGACTGAATAATAAAGAGATTATGTTATTAAGCAAAACTGGGGGATGCGTGGAAGCCTATAGACTGTAGACGGTAAACTTTGTGTGGGTAGCGAATTCGGTTTTAAAGTAATTTAAGAATAGCCAGTTTTCAATGCTGCGGCCAAACTAGCCTATTCCACCCATTTATATTTTGTTGGTATCAAAACGTTCGGAATCGCGAGCCTCACCCAACTACGCAAGCATGGCTCTGATCATCGGCGTAGTTTTCAAGATGTAGAATTTTAAGTGGAATTCGAGGTTTTTTCAAGATTGCCGGAAAAAAACCCACGTGCAAAAACAAAACCTTCTCTATAAAATTTGCGGAGCATTAGTAGGGGAGTGCGTATGCCAAAGTCCAGTCGTTTCCTGTGAGTGGGAGAGACGGTATTTAAGCGTCAAGTTTTTCGGGAAATCGGCTGCCACGGACCTGTTTGGCCACCATGCCAGATGTTTAGCATATCAAAAGTTGCCCAATACAAAAACGCACCTCTTGTGAAAGTTTCATCCCGATCCAAGAAGCGGTTCTGGAGTTATTGCGTCGAAACCGGCGCGTAAGAAGAATTTGGATGAAATTCCTGGTTTAATTATTACAATAGGGGTTCCCCGTAGGGGACGAACCCCTAATAAATATAATAATAATAATAATAAACAATCAATTAATATTGTTAGGGAGAAAAATATGTGCCTGCCGAAGTTATGTTTCTCCAATATTGCAGGCTCGCTATTGCTCGCCCCCAAATATTATTATCGCCAAAACAAACGGATCAACAGTCCTTAACCCCTTCAGTACCGGTTTCCTCAGTGGCATTATATTCTGGAAACTATTAGATGATTTTATTAAGCTTAGGAAGGTTCTGTAACCATTCAAAGGCTACAAAGTATCTCATAATCCTTTTAGCTACAACTGATCCTTCCAAAGTTGAACATAATTGTCTAATAGTTGCCAGAACATGACGGAAAGGACGTCACCGGTACAGCGAAATTAATGAAAAAAAACAGAGGGGGAGGGGCCCTTGCATTAGGTACAGGATTAACCCTTTCAGTAACGGTGATGTCTTTTATATGACTATATATTTAGACGGTTTTATGAAGCTTAGGAAGGATATATGGTAGCTAAAAGGATGAATTGAGGTAGTCTGTAGCCGTTTAATTGGTAGATGTCCTTACTAAGCTGAACACAATCGTCTAATGGTTGCCAGCTTATAATTCTTCATTATGCCATCGGTACTGAACGGGTTAATACTCGATACACATTAATCTGAAGTCTTAAAGCTACAACAAATAATAGTATAATTAATTAATGTATAGATAATTCACATCTCAATATGTACACATAATAGCAAATAATTCCTGTCATCATGAATATAGCACATGAACAAGTAAACCCACCGATGACAGTCATCATGACAAGGCACATTTACCAGTATTGCTAACACTGACGTAATGTTACCCACACACTACACACACGCACGTGTACACACACACACACGCACGTGTACACACACACACACACACACACACGTACACACACACACACACACGTACACACACACACACGTACACTACACACACACACGTACACTACACACACACATTATGTTTTGTACTCTCAGTTGTTTATATTTATTCTGGACTGAACCAATCTGTGCCATTTTGCTATACATTAAATCACATATACTGTATGCTTAAATTAAGATTGTTTATAAAATTGCAAGCATAAATCAGTGTCCAGCGATATACTTATTTGCTTATAAAAACCGCTCGTATCTATAAGCGAGTTTGTTTGTTTGTTTTGTAGATGTTTAGGTGACAATCACCACGGTCGATCTGGGGATCCGCCGCTGATGAGCTCGTCCTGGAATCTTTACGACTCTGAATCTTACGATTCTGTACAGGACTGAACATGCCATTTTTATCAGCAATAGCTCAGAGAAGAGTGTTGAGAGGGGAGAAGGGGTGTTGGAGAGAGAGGAAGGTGTTGGAGTGGCTTTGTTATGTGTGTTTTGTCTGTATACGTCGTCAGGATGTCCCCTGACTGGGTGCAAGCATGTGAAACATGCTAGGACATACTACAGCACCCACTAAATGTCCACCGTGGCAGGGATTCGATCCCGGGTCTTTCAGATTCACACGCGAGCGTGCTCACCACTTGACCACCACGGCCAGTGGTATCAGTGTACTGATATAACTTCTGTCTGGGGAAAGTTTAACAAATACAATAAAGCCAGTATTATATAAAGTTAATAACAAGTACTACATGCAATCCACTATAAGAACGGGGCCCCGATAAGGAAGAAACAATAACAAATAATCGGCCGAGAGGTTGGCGTTATACTGGCAACTCTCCACTGATATTATGTCAGTGTTGCCACTTAGCCACTCTCTCCCTAGATCTTCAGATACTTCAGTCTAGCGGCATTCTCATACACCTAGCAACATCAATCCAAACTATATTGAGGACATTTGAAACATTTGTATTTTTTTTAAAGATTCTCATTATTCTAACTAAATATATACAGCATTTTATACAATCTAGCGACATTCTAGCACCATCAAGAGGTTTGTGAGCGCATTTGGTATAACGGTGATGATCGCAGGCCTTTGTGTTATGTGAGGGTGTCGTTGAGTCAAGGGCTCAAGGTTACAGTTACACCCAGTGCCAGTGGTGGTCGGTTAGTGAGGTGGGGGAGAAAGTACGTTCGTGAATATAAGATCCTACCAATGTGTATAAGTGAAACTTTAAAGCTTTAACCAAACATTGTATTGTCTCTGTGTTCAATACTTATTCAACTAGGTGAGTCACCATTTAAGTGTTCTGTAACAGTACTGATGAAGGTGTATATCCTTGACAAACTCCATCATTGTCGGTGGTATTTCCTGTAGTTCTTGCTGTCTATCTTAACTAGTCAATATCATACGCTATAGTCTATATTTTTCCAGCAGAGGGTAATATGTCATGTTTCTATCTTTGTTACTCAGCTATAAGGTAGATATTGTAGCGAAATATGATGCTAGTTATGAAAACTTGGTATTAATACGACACAGCCATAGTAGTTTCATATATTTCCATTAAGTATAGAAAAATCAGCTACTAAGAGATTTAATTTACGATCAGCTGGACAACAAAATAAGACTAAATATAGTTGTTGTAATTGCACTAAGAAATACTGGGCCATTATTACAGTATTTTCACTGCATGTATAAACAACTATAACCTGCTCCTAGAGTTAACCGAAACTCTTGACCATAATCCATTAAGGGGAGATGGGTCGTTTTTCTGGTCCCCTTTCATCCTCGTGTTAAGCTCCATTTGTTTTGAGATTATAAGACGTTCGGCCCATTAGTTTGGCAATTTTAACACCTTTTGCTCCATTTTGTTGTCATTTTTAAGACCGTTCGTGCCATTCGGATGTCGATTTTTTCCTGGCGAGCGATAGCAAAAAAATTCTACCGAAAACTTTACAAATTTATCTTGAACTAGGGTTTTTTTGTCTAAGCTTGATGGAGGTCTAGCGAGGAAACTAGGAAATAAAGGAATAGATGAATTAATTGGCCATCTCCCCTTAATCTCTAAATTCGCATACGACTAGAGTAGGCCCTAACCCAGTTAATATGTCTACCATTTGGGAAGGGTCAGCCAGGGAATAGGTGTGGAAATTCACAGCCCATTTTCTCTAGCACCTTTTGAGTTACAGAGGGTAAGGTTCAGGATTTCTGGACTACCTATTTGGAACAGGGAATAATAGTTGTAATAATGACAATATTAAGTTCTGGGATATAATTACAGCACCCACATCACAATTATTAACAACTACCTTAACTTACATTGACAAGTTGGAGATACGGCAACTCTATCATAATTAACCCCTTCTGTACCGGCGACGCCTTCTTTTTATGATATGCTGGCGACTATTAGACAATTTTATTCAGTTCAGGAAGGACGTCTACCCATTAAAAGGCTACAGACTGTCTCAATTTATACGTTTAGCTACCATATATCCTTCCTAAGCTTCAAAAAATTATCTAAATGTTGCCGTATTCAAATGAAAGGGACGTCACCGATACAGAAAAGGTTAACACAGTCAACCCTGGGGCTTGTGTAACCAAACACTTACGACGCTAACCCAAATACTAGCACATCTGTTTAACCCATACAGTAGCCTACCGGTGACGTCCTTTCCATTGTATTATTTAACCAAACACTTCCCCAACACTTACGACGCTAACCCAAACAATATCACATCTGTTTAACCCGTACAGTAGCCTACCGGTGACGTCCTTTCCATTGTATTATGTAACCAAACACTTCCCCAACACTTACGACGCTAACCCAAACACTATCACATCAGTTTAACCTGTACAAGAGAGAGAGAGAGAGATGGAGAGATAAATGTTAGTGAGGCTGGGGAGGGGGAGGGTCCATGATTCGTTCGTGATATTAAGGGGAAGTATGCATTATATTTTTCTGGACCCCCTTCTCTTATGTTTAGCACCATTAGTTATGAGATTTTAAGACGTTCGCCCCATTAGTTTGGTGATTTTGAGACCTTTCCCCCAATTAGTTGTCAGTATTAAGACCTTTCGTGCGATTTAGGTGCCGATTTTCTCATGGTGACCGATAGCCAGCCTCTAATTTTAGACGAAGGCCGGGACATTTTTCTCCCGAAAAATGTACAAATTTATCTTGAAAGGGGGTCTAGGGAGTGTTTTTCTAAGCTTGATAGAGGTCTAGCATGGAAACGCAAAGATATATAAAAACAAAAAAAATATATAGAGCAAAAATTAAGCACTACCCCCTAAACCCGTACTGTACCGGCCACGTCCTTTTCATTATATGCTGGAAACTATTAGACAATATTATTCAGTTTAGGAAGGACCTCTAGCAATAATACGGCTTCAAACTATCTCCACCAACCCTTTTAAGTACCACAGATCCTTCCTAAGCTGTAAAATATCGTCTAAGTATAGCTAAAATCAAATATAACACGTCGCTGGTACTCAAAGGGTAATGTGTTGGAAGCTACTGTATGTTGGTTGGGACAGTGGGTGCATTTTATCGTGTCACAGTAATGCGACACCGTCCAAGTTAAGCCGTTCAGTACCGGTTCGGTCCTTGTCATTTAATACGGGCTACTATTAGACGATTTTATTCTGCTTAGGAAGGACGTCTACCCATTTAAAGGCTGCAGACTATCTCGATTAATCATTTTAGCTACCCTATACCCTACCAAAGCTTCATATAATCGTCTAAATGTAGCTGAAATTTAAGGAAAAAGACGTCGCCGGTCCAGAAGGGGTTAATGGGACCAGTAGATCTTTGACAACAGTGAAAGTTTTCCTATTATTTTCAGATTATCACTATCCGATTTTTCTCAATGTAAGAAAGACCTCTCATAGTACAGGGGTTAATAGCTGATGGAAAAATGTACTAAGATTAATATTTGAATTCAGAAGCAAGTTATGACCCTTATGAATTCAGAAGCAAGTCACAACCTTTATGAATTCAGAAGCAAGTCACAACCTTTATGAATTCAGAAGCAAGTTATGACCCTTATGAATTCAGAAGCAAGTTATGACCCTTATGAATTCAGAAGCAAGTTATGACCCTTATGAATTCAGAAGCAAGTTATGACCCTTATGAATTCAGTAGCAAGTTATGACCCTTATGAATTCAGAAGCAAGTTACAACCTTTATGAATTCAGAAGCAAGTCACGACCTTTATGAATTCAGAAGCAAGTCACGACCTTTATGAATTCAGTAGCAAGTTATGACCCTTATGAATTCAGAACCAAGTTATGACCCTTATGAATTCAGAAGCAAGTTATGACCCTTATGAATTCAGAAGCAAGTTATGACCCTTATGAATTCAGTAGCAAGTTATGACCCTTATGAATTCAGAACCAAGTTATGACCCTTATGAATTCAGTAGCAAGTTATGACCCTTATAAATTCAGTAGCAAGTTATGACCCTTATGAATTCAGTAGCAAGTTATGACCCTTATGAATTCAGAAACAAGTTATGACCCTTATGAATTCAGTAGCAAGTTATGACCCTTATGAATTCAGAAGCAAGTTATTACCCTTATGAATTCAGAAGCAAGTTATGACCCTTATTGTATCATATTACATACATGTCCTTAATAAATTCTGTGTATTTTTGTCCTGTTACAGAGTCCAGATGCCTTAGATAATCCTGTTCACTTATCACATATCCTGGGATAGACTGCTCATGGACTGTCTTAAGCA
The DNA here is from genome assembly GCA_032716605.1 of Paralithodes platypus. Taxonomy (NCBI): domain Eukaryota; kingdom Metazoa; phylum Arthropoda; class Malacostraca; order Decapoda; family Lithodidae; genus Paralithodes; species Paralithodes platypus. The sequence continues at coordinate 9,592,703 of CM064544.1, read as the reverse complement.
GGCTGTCTCTTGTGCGTTTAAGTATTGCGCGTGTGAGATCATCTGGGTTAATAGCTGCAGTACAGAGTTTATCGGACATATCTTCATGAACATCACCATCACATTTGCACACCTTGCATTTGTAAACAACATGTGTGTCTCTAGAATAAAACCATCCACTTCTTACCTTTGCTCTCTCTACCTCATGAACTTCATCACAATGTTGGCAGTATAGTGATGATGGTATCTTCCTAGAACGCTTCCTTGATTTCAATTTACTTTCTTGAGCAAACCTGCATGTAGGAATAGCTCCCTTTATTATTCCTATACCAGTCATCACTAAGGGTCTTGAGGGAAGCATGGCAAGCAATTTAACTATATGTGAACCGATTAGTCCGCTCTCCTGACAAACCTTTTCCGTGTACTCCACAACAGTATCGTTGACTGACTGCATGCTGGAGGAGTGGGTCCTCTTGAGGTAGGTCAGAGTTGTTGCCAGTTCCCACACTGACTCACACACGTTGAGGGACTTTGGGTTTAATTGTCCTTTGGTTTCATTAGAGTACTTGATGAAGACCTTTAGTTCAGATATTAAGTCTTTCTCAACATGTGCAATAACTTGTGTTTCATAAACTTCACTCTGCAAAAATTTCATTGTGTTGACTGATAGTGCTGGCAATTCCTGGAGTACTTTCACACATTTCTTCCAACTTTTGCATCCCTTACGCCAATATACTCTGTCTAAGTCATCGATGTCTTCAGTCACTCTAGTGTTTAAAGCAGAGTTGTTAAGCTTCAGAAATAGCTTACATTTAACTCCATAATTGTCCATGGCTTCAACAATTGGTGGGTTTTCTTGATTATCAGAAAATGTGATGAACGTTACAATATGATCCCGAACTCCTTCACCAAACAGCGTAGAGATGTGGTCCATGACGAGACGCTCAGACGAGGTCAGTCGCACCAGATGCGCCTGAGCCACAAAGCCTATTGCATGAATCTCAAAGTTTTCTGAGCTGATGTTAGCCAGGAACATTTTGAGTGACTTAACGTGGTCTCTCACCTCTGCTCCTGATGAGTCGTTTAGCCCGGGCGTGTCGATGACGGTGATGGGGATATCGCTAGCGTCACTGCAGAAGGTGTAGGCGGTGATGTCCTTGGTGATTGACTGGGCATCATTTCTAGTTAGTGCTACCTGGACCAGGTCATCATCAGCCTTCTTGTTACCTTGGAAGTAATTGGCCACCAAGTTAACTAACGTAGTCTTTCCACTTCCTGAGGCACCGAGGAGAAGAATGACTTTCCCCTTGGTACTGGGTTGACACCATAATGTTTTCTCTTCATTCCACAAACACTTTCCATACTAACAGGTTCAAGTATTTTGGATGAAGCGCTTGGTTTGGAGTTATCGTGATCTTTACACTTTTTTTGCTCTTTTTCTTTACTGGCTGAAGTCTTGTCAGTATGGACCGTAGACTGCTTGGACTCGGAACATTTATCACTGCTAGATCCTCTAGCATCACTACCTCTGACTACGTCTGTCTCTTCATAACAGTTCTTTTCTTTCTCTTCGGCTCTTTGTGACACCTCAAGCTTGGAAGGGTTATTGCCATAAGCCTCAGAAGTTCTATCAATGTGAAACTTTTCTCTGTCAATTTTTGTGCTGTCTTTCTTTTTTTTCTTAGTGGTATTTTCCAAGAAAGATTTATATTCCTTTAATATGACTGGTGAACTTGAATGGATATATGAGCCATTTGTTATATCTGTAGGAGTTGCTTTCATGATGCTGCCATGTGGAGTATCTCTCCTCTCAGTTTCAACATTCTTGTCACATGCAGAATGTGTGGTGGTAATTACTGATTTAAGTTTCATACCCTTTGCAGCTTCTGAGCAAAGAATGTGCCGATTTGTTTCTAGCTGGGCTGAAAAGGTGAGTGTGCTGTTTTTGTGATCATCTTTTCCAGCAGTTGCGTCATTGGTAGTTGAAGTTGAAGTATTAAGAGATATCAGTTCACCATGCATGCTGCTTTTGTGACCACCTGTCTTAACACTTACATTTTGAGTTGATGAAGAAGAGGTTATGTCAGACTTCAAATCGTCTTCTGTGCTTCTTTTGTGGCCATCTTTATTAGTACTTGCATCTTTGGCTGTTGAGAGTGGGAAAATATCAGATTTCAAATTATCACCAGTCTTATTATCCACTGTCAATAGATCTTTAGCTGTGAAGGAGTTAGGTACATTAGGACTCAGAGTAGTGTTTGCAGCATCGTTTAACTTTTTGTGAACTGGGACTGTATCACTGTTAGACATAGTGTACTCTGGGTTTGGAACGTCATTGGTGTCAGATTCAAATGTAGGCCACTTTGATTTTGAACCATCGGCTTTGTTGGTATATTCTTTCACAGGTTTCGATACATCAGCAGTATACGAGGAATTACTCTCTGATCTTGAAACAGTAGTCCTAGAAATAGAACTTATTAGGTGTGAATCACTCTCAGTGCTATAAGTAGAAATCTCTAGGTCTAAGGTTTCTGCAGTGAAAGAACTTGGGATTTCTTGATCCAAAACATCAGCAGCACTAGGAATTGAATTATCTTGATTAGATCCCTTTGTAGTGCCAGAACCAAGGATATCTGGATTTAAAACATAGGCTGCACTAGGAGTAGAGCTAACTTTAGACTCTCTGAGTATGCGAATGAATTCTCCTAATGCATATTTTGAAGATGTATTATCTACACATTTGTGTCCTTCAGGATATATGTAGCATGCTTTCACTGACCTGCCAACGAAGGGAGGTAAGTAACACCAGGGTTTTTCATGAAACATATTTTTCAGGTATTTCATCAAATCTGATTCAACACTCTCATCCATGTATTCTGAAGGGGTATCAAGCATTTGAACATGATACTTATGATACACAGATCTGACAACAGGGTTTTCACCATCTGGCTCAACATTCACTCCCCTTATCTCTTCTGATTTAACTCCTTTCAAAAGAAAAGTATGTTCATTGCTCCACTTCTTGAATTCCTCTAGCCATGGGTAAACATTCTCATCTTTACTGTTTTTAATTAAGTTCTGAAGGAAAGATCGCCGCTGTATGGAGAATTGGTACACGGGAGGACAGTCTTCTACTTGGACCACCCCACTGGTCTGGCCAGGCTCATATCTTCTGTTCTTCTTATCATACAACCAGCCTGGGCGTACCTTCTCTGCATAGATAATCATCCTTTCATTTCTGAAAAGGAGGTGTAGCATAAATATGTGAAATTAAAGTACTGTACTAAGATATATATATATACCATGGTCAACAAGACTAGCCGCCACTGCCCAATAATTATATCGCCAGCATACAATAATTATTATGCTTACTATGTATATACAGTATGTATATGGCACAAAAGAGAGAGAGGTTTTGGAAGTGTTAGTGAATGCCAGGCTGGAGATGTACCAAATGGAGATGTACAGATGTGAGAGAGTGGGAGTGCGGAATGGGTGTGTGTGCTGGAGTGAGTGAGGGAACAGCGAGAGAAGGTGCGTGTTTGTTTGTAAGTAACAAATGGAAGGAGCGTGTAAGAGAATATGGGTCTGTGGGTTCAAGGATTGTGTGGGTGAGAATGAAAGTAGGAATACAAACGTGGGTGATTGTGTGTGTGTATGCTCCGACAGAGAATAAACTTTTAAGAGAGAAAGAGGAGTTCTGGATGAATGTGAAGGCGTGCCTGGATAAGTTTGACAAGAATGAAAGAATATTTCTGATTGGGGATATGAATGGTAAGGTGGGTGATAGGAAAGTTGATGGAGTGGTGGGAGGGTGGGGGGTACCGCCAGAGGTGAATGGGAATGGTAGTGCACTTGTGGACGTATGTGTGGGGAGGAGGCTGTGGATAGCCAACACCTTCCGACACAGAATGATACACAGGTACACATGGAAAGTGGTGTGGACGATGAAGGATAAGACAGTGGTGGAACAAAAGTCGCTGATTGATTATATATGTGTGGATGAATGAATGAAGAAATCTGTGCTGGATGCTAGGGTGTATAGGGGTATTGGAGAGGGTCTGTCTGATCATTATGTAGTAGTAGCTAAAATTAGGATACAAAAGAAGTGGATGAGGAGAGCTGGAGGGAGGCGAGAGGAAGGTGAAATGGTGAAGAGGGTGGAGAGGCTACAGGAGGAGGAAATCTACAGCAGAGCAGTAGAAAGACGACTAGGTGGGTTCGACCTGGAAGATATGGAGGAAGTGGAGGAGATGAGCAAGGTGTTTAACCTCTCCACTGCGTAGGTAGGGTATTGGCCACCCCTCCCTGTGCGGAGGTATTTAGACGGTTTCCTAAACTCAAATCATCATCGTACCATAAATATCATTAAAACTTAACCATATGCGCCTATTTTACGTTGATTATAAAGGTATTAACCTGTTACAACAATAAAACAAGTGGAAACAGCGTTTGGATGGTCAAAATCGGCGATAGAGGCCGGGAGTTACATAACTTATGGCTGAGGCAGCCTGCCAGCCAGCCAGCCTTCATGACGGCTGGAGAGACACTGTTGCGTGGTAGTCTCTCTCTCTCGCTCTTTCCCACGCTTGGTAACACAGATGACCACGTCCTGCTAGCAACTCGCTAATGTTAGCACGAAAATATACCTAAGAATAAGGGAATAACAGGGAGAATAGGTGATAATTGAAGGGGGGGGGGGGGGGAAGGGGATGTGGAGGAGTGATATTTGGCATGGCCAAGGGGCAATACTGAAAAAAAAAAAAAAAAAATTATACAGGGCTGATTTAAATGTTTTTTTTTTAGGCCTTGGATTATATGAGGAGTTCCGCAGCACAGCAGTAAAACTCTTTTAAGGAGATCCTCACTTGCCGGGTTGAGGAAGAGATCTGTGCAGCATGTGAGGAGGTGTTCGGAGTGAGGAGAAGAGGGAGGGGAGTGAAGGGTACAGCATGGTGGACAGAAGATGTAAAAATAGCTGTGGAAGACAAGAAGAAAGCGTATAAAGAGTGGTTGGGTTTTAGAGGGAATGAAGATTTGGAGAGGCAGAAACGAGCGAGGTACGTGGAGAGAAAGAGTGGTGAAGAGAGTAGTGAAGGAAAGTAAGAGAAGAGTAGATGAGGAATTTGGAAGGAATCTGAGTGTAAAATGGAGGGAGTGTAAGAAACTGTTCTGGAAAGAAGTCAAGAAAGTTAGGGAAGGTAGCAAGGGAAACAGTAAGGGTGTGAAAGATAAGAATGGGAGAATGCTAGCCGAGAAGCAGGAGAGAGTCGAAAGATGGAGGGAGTAGGCCTACTTCAACGAGTTGCCAAATGTAAGGAATGAAGAGCCAGCAAACATAGTTGGATATGGTATGGGAGGGAGAAGAAGAGAAGTAGTGGAGGAGGAGGTGGGGATCAGAAGGTCAGAAGTGTGGGAAGCCATGAAAAGAGTGAAGTTGGGGAAAGCACCAGGAACAGATGGAGTGCGTGGGGAAATGTTGACGTATGGTGGTGAGATAGTGATCGAATGGGTATGGAAAATGTGCAAACTAGCATGGGAGAAGGGGAGTGCACCCGATGACTGGAAGACTGGCATAATAGTCCCCCTATATAAGGGCAAAGGGGAAAGAGGAGTGTGTGGTAACCACCGAGGAATATGTCTTTTAAGTGTAGTAGGGAAGGTACAAAGGAGTACAAAGGAAATCAAGCAACAACAGGTATAGTGACCCTTCTAGGCTGCTTGTCCTCCAAAACACTGAGGATCAAGTGTCCAAACAGTGGTTTAGAGTGGGTAAGGGAACATTGGAAAGGGAACTACTGCCCTGGAACTAATGTCCGTGGCAGGACTAGGAAGTTAGTAGGGGACATATGGGTTAGTAACTGAGGGGAGGATAAAATAAAGTTATTCATTTACAAACGCAGTCAGTCGCGAGTTTGATGCGAGATATTTGTCTAGGCTGAGTTTAAATGAATCAACGGTGCTGCAGTCTATAACGTCTCTGGGAAGCCCATTCCACAAGTTGACAACTCGATTGAAGAAGAAATTCTTAGAAACGTGTGAGTTAAAAGATTTACCAATAATTTTGCAACCGTTTCCCCGCGTGTAATTAGATTGGTCGATAGTGAAGTACTTACTACAGTTCATATTGTCGATGCCTTTGATGATTTTGAACACTTGAATTAAGTCACCTCTTAATCTGCGCTGGGTTAAAGGAAATAGATTTAATTCTCTAAGACGCTCTTCGTATGGTTTGTTCTTTAGGCTAGGTATCATTTTGGTAACTCTACGTTGAATTCGTTCTAGCTTGTTTATGTCTTTTTGGTAATAAGGGCACAAGCATTGAACGCAGTATTCCAGAAGAGGGCGGACTAAGGAATTGTAAAGGGTTAGGATAACGTCTTTGGATTTATGCACAAATGACCTGCCTATAAAGCCAATTATTTTGTTTGCCTTCTTAACAACTTATGAACATTGTTGACTCGGTTTTAGGTTACTCGATATTGTTACTCCCAGATCGGTTTCTCTGTTTACATTCTTAAGCTGAGTGCCATTCATCGAATAGTTTGCTTTCTCATTTAGGTATCCGATATGTAGTACTTTACATTTATCCGCATTGAAACTCATTTGCCAAATTTGGGCTCAATGTGACAATTTATCTAGATTGTGTTGCATATCGTCAACTTGTTCTTTTGAGAGTACGCTATTTGCAATTTTTGTATCGTCAGCAAATTTTGAGATTGTACAGGTGAGACCCTCATCTATGTCGTTGATGTAAATTAGAAAGAGAATTGGTCCTAGTACCGATCCCTGGGGTACCCCGCTACTTACATTGGTCCATTTAGATGCTTACCGTTTATGACTACTCTTTGCTTTCTGTCGCTGAGCCAATTTTCTATCCATTTCAACACACCGTCTTGTATTCCATGCGCTTTTAGTTTTAGCAGTAAACGTTTGTGGGGAACTTTGTCAAAGGCCTTTTGAAAATCAAGGTATATAATATCTACAGCTTTACTCTCATCGTAGAGGTTGAGGATATCGTGGAAGAAGTCTAAGAGGTTTGTTAAACAGGAACGTTTTTTACGAAAGCCGTGTTGAGTATCTTTAAGTATGATATTTTCCTCTAAGTGATTTACGAGTCTGTCTCTTATGACCGTTTCTAGCATTTTACATACAACTGAGGTTAAGCTAATTGGACGATAGTTACGGGGTAGGGATTTGCTGCCTTTTTTGAATATCGGTGTTACGTTGGCTATCTTCCACTGATCAGGCATAGTTCCAGACTGCAAGGATTTATTGAATAGTAATGTCAGTGGCTTGGACAGCTCATCCTTAGCTTCCTTTAGAACTCTAGGCGAGATTGTATCAGGTCCAGGCGTTTTATTTACCTTGAGTTTATCTAAACAATTCAATACTTCTCTCACTGTAACGGTGATATTGCTTAGAACATCTGAATTATCAATCTGAATCGGCGATGGTGTAGGGATATCACTGAGGTCTTCTGTTGTAAAAACTGATGCAAAGAAGGTATTGAGAGCATTACTCATTTGTACTTCGTCTTTGGTGTATTCTTTACTCATTTGTACTTCGTCTTTGGTGTATTCTCCATTTTCATCGACTAATGGTCCAACAGTTGAAGTAACTACTTTTTTCTTTCTGAGAAAGGTGTAGGCTACAGTAGGGTAGTAATTGAGAGTGAGAGTGAGAACGGAGAAATGGATAGGCAATGAGCAGGGAGGTTTTAGGAAGGGAAGAGGATGTGTAGATCAGATTTTTACCCTGAATTGTGTTGTGGAGAAATATCTGGAGAAGCAACAAAAGGTGTATATTGCCTTTATGGACTTGGAGAAGGCCTATGACAAGAGTGGATAGAGAAAGTATGTGGAAAGTACTTAGAATATACAGAGTAGATGGCAAGTTGCTGAAAGCAGTGAAGAGCATGTATGAGGGTGCAAAGGCGGCAGTACATGTGGAGAATGAGCAGAGCGAGTTCTTTGACCTGAATGTTGATGTCCCCTTGGGTTTTTACTGTATATATGGATGGAGTCATGAAAGAAATACTAGGAAGAGCAGTGGATGTTGGTGTATTGCTGAAAAGGGAGGAAAATGAGTGGAAGGTGCCTATACTGCTGTTTGCGGATGATACAGTTCTGATTAGCGATAATGAATGGGAGTTGCAGGGTCTGGTAAATGAGTTTAGAACAGTGTGCGAAAAAACGGAATTTGAAAGTAAATGCGGGGAAGAGCAAGGTTATGGTCTTCGAAAGGGGTGAAGTCACAGAGCGTGAGGTGAAGTTGAACGGTCAGGCCACGGAGATCGTCAGCTCTTTTAAGTATCTGGGCAGTGTGTTGAGTAAAGATGGGACTATGGATGAAGAAGTGCGGGAGAGGGTGCAACAAGGGAAGAGGGTTGTAGGAACGTTGAAAGCAGTAACAAGAAATAGGGTGGTCAGTATGGAAGTGAAGAAGTCCTTGCATGACAGTGTGGTAATCCTTACACTATCTTACGGAAGCGAAGCATGGACGTTTGGGAAGAGACTCGGACCAAGAGTGAGAGCGGTGGAAATGAGTTACTTGAGAAGTGCGTGCGGAGTTACATGGAGGGATAGACAGACGAATGAGGAAGTAAGAAGGAGGTGTGGTGTGGAGATGGATGTGCTGGAAAGTGTGAAAAGGAACAACTTGAGATGGTTCGGCCATATGGAACGTATGGAAAGCGAGAGAATGACTAAGAGGGTGTACGAGAGCGAGGTGAAAGGACAGAGAGGGAGAGGTGCACCGAAGGAGAGGTGGAAGGATTGAGTGAGGAAGTATATGAATGAAGGCGGTGCTGGTTGGGAGGAGGGGCGTTGACTGACTGGGGACAGAGGTGCATGGGGGCGGTTCGTTCGTGGCCATCCCTTCGGGGATCACGGCGTCAGGCAATAGATAGATAGATAGATATGTACTTTTGTTATTTAAATGTAAAACTTGCAATACAAACAAACAAAAACAGGAACGACACATTATATAGACAAAATAACTTATCAATATCAAAATGTGGAAATAACGCATTGAAGATTTAGCAAAATATTATTATGAAATAATATAAAAACGCAAATATAGAACATAAATAAAGAGGAGTGTTGGATGGTTGAAGGACACAGTGGCTCCCGTGTTTGGGGCTAGTACCATAAAAAGCATGTAACCTATTGCTCTTAACGGGAGTGACCTGCTTTTTTTCTCTCTTTCTCTGGCTTGTATCCATTCGGCCCCATTTAGCCTACTGTTTTAAAACGTTTATCCTTATCCAGGTGTCAATTTTTTACTGGTGAGCGGTAGCGAGCCAGTATATTTAAAAAAAAAAATTGACAGCAGGCTAAATTTGTACATTTTTCGATAGAAAAATGTCTCCGGTGAAGCCGGATTTCTTCATATATTGCTGGCTCGCTATTGCTTGCCAGGATGGGGATACACGTACGTCTTAAAATAGTTGGCTGAATGGGGCCGAATGGATACAAGCCAGGGAAAGAGAGAAAAGGAGAGAATGTTAAAAAGCCGGTGACCCCCCTTATATATCTAACTTTTTGTTTAACCACCAACTCATTTTTAATTTGCCTAAAGAATAACAGGCTTTTCACAATACGCACACAGATTTATTATTTATATACAGTATATATTTTTCAACCCTGTGTTACATATAGTTACATAGATACGCAGACTGCACAGACCTTGCGGCACCTTCTAGGCAGTCGGGACTTAATTCTAAATCTAATTGCTACTAAGTGGAAGGTAAGGATAGCAAAGCAGACGGCTCTCTCCCCATCTACCACTCCTGAACGACACTATAACTTATGCCGACCATATTATTTTTCCAGTAATAAGTAATACCCCGTTCTTAACATTAATCAACAACAAACTCCAATGTACTTGAATCAACTAAAAAAAGCATATGGTCCTCCCGGGATTCGAACTCTGGACACCACACCCAGAACATAAGTAAAATACCACAGGAACGCTGTGGTACGAAAAACCTGAGAGCGAAACCTCCAACCCTAACGAGCCACAGGAACGAAAATCCTGAAAGCGAAACTCCCATCCCCAACGAGATCCCAGGCCCCTTTTCCTTTTCCGATTTGGTCTCTCTCCCTCTCTCTCAATTCGTTCCACATATTATAAGTCTCTCAATCACAGTCTTCTAATATACAAACCACAATACTTTACTCACTGATATTCTTGATGTACCACCTAAGTATGTATAGATCCCAGGCCCCTTTTCCTTTCCCTATTTGGTCTCTCTCCCTCTCTCTCAATTCATTCCACATATTATACATCTCTCAATCACAGTCTTCTAATATACAAACCACAATACTTTACTCACTGATATTCTTGATGTACCACCTAAGTATGTATTTAATTATGTAACCACCATACAGACTATAATACTTTCATTGTGTAGGTTCGAGGCAATCTAAGACACCTTAACTTCCATTTCACACCAAATCAGATCGTGATTATGTCAGCCCTGTATTTAGTTATATAACAATCATAGCCCCCCAATTCTAACAATTCTATGTCTCTAACCTTCCGTGGTTTTATCCACTAACTATATATTCCCAACCTTTAACCACGACTCTATACACCTGATAACCCTATGCCAGTTATTGTATTGATTTAGGCCTGTTAATTCGGATAAACTCACTATGACCAATCTGCAGACGATTATCAGGAGAGATGCAGGAAAGCTACCTCGTATCTCCCTTTCCATGACGAGTATAGATATATGTACCCCCGTGCTCAGTCGCCCCCCCTTGCCTTGTTCTTCTAGTAACTAAGTGTTTATATAATATTAACCGGAGTATGCCACCAGTATTGATACGACATAGCGGCACTGTCCTTGTGTCGTATTGTGCCACGTGCAGACCAATCAGGTTTCATCATCTTATTAGGACGACGGCTATAATGTCGTCATTCATGCATGTATTCAATTCTTAGGTTAATTATCTTTTATCCGCCATTGTGTTCATCTCTTCCATTTACTTTTCCACAATTGTTATACGTCTTCCAATCACCTCCTTCGTATCCACAATCCACACTACTCTATTTTTGCTTCGTGACCCTATGCTCAGTGGTCCCCTGTTTTGGGTCATCCTGTCCACTTATCCTTCACGCCCCGCTGCACACACCACTCTACCTGTTCGATCGTAGGGGAATTCCACCCCTATGTCCAGCGCATTAAGGGTCACTATCCTAGGTCACGAGCGGCGCGGCGCCTAGCCTCAAACCAACCCCTTTACAATTCACAACTCTTTCCCCCACCTCGCGTATACACTACCCCTCATGTCCTACACCTCTACCTACATGATGATGAACATAAATACACCTTAAGTTAATACACTCATGCCCTGTCCCTAAGTTAGGATATTAACTCCTTGCGACATATATGACGCGATCGCGTCATATGGAACTTATAACCAAAAACTCATATGACGCGATCGCGTCATATGGACTTATCTCCATGCCTCTCCAATAAGTTTATGACGCGATTTTGCGTCATATGAGCTCAGTAAGTCCGATAAGTTAGCTTACGATAAAACCGTTGGTGGCAACCTCAGCCTCCTCCGATAATTCTAACGGCCGCAGTGTTGTTGTGAGTGTAGTGCGAGGCAGTGGCAATGATCCTGTACTGGGGCTCCCGCCTCCTCGGACTTATTGGAACATAATATGTCTGAAGGAGTTAATATCAACATACCCTAAAATACCTCGTCTTGCCAGACTAAGTTTCTGAAGACCAACCGCCCCCGAGAAGTAGTATGTTAAACCCCATGTCATAATTGATAAGAAACTATGATACCCACGGGTACACCATTGATATATAACCATTATTCTTGTAAGACCTAGACCGAGATAATGACTGAAGATGTTAGCCACCATGCAGTAACTCTAATTCTTACCCCAACCAGAGATTGTATAGATAACCTTTTTTTACCATGGTCTATATCTACCTCGAAACAATAACGAAGTACCCCTACGAACTGCCGCTTTTCTTTGGTCTATATTTCATAGAAAACGCAGTTCCCAGGGACAACTAGATCAGCAAGAAATTGTGTCAAATAATAGTGTCCATAACCCCTCGTATTGACGAGTAATAATACACCATGTTTTTCCCTACTTTTTTCCACAGTCATGCACCCACCTACAGTTAACCTCCTCTTTCACACAGCCCCACAGTCCACATGATTCTATCTTTTCCAGACTCATATACCACCACATATTGCTCATCCCCCGGTAGTGTTTGGCTAACATGCTTTCCCTGTCATTAACCCTCAGGCTACGATACCAACTGTAGGCTAATGCCACCCCTACGCCCAGAGACCTTAGGGTCAAACTTCCACGTAGCCCTCCATAATCCTCTCCCTCTCATTAACCCCCCACGCTCCTCCACTCCTTTCCGACCTAGCCTCTCCACCATACCTCCTGAATATCCTTGATTTTTCCGTTGCTAACATTCTCCAACCTTTTATATATATATACTCCTATCCAGCCTACCTTCCCTTAGTAGGACGGAACAACATTAGAACTTTACTAACCCTTTGCATGCCATCTATTCCCTCACAACCCATTCACAACCCTGTACCAGATGATCGTCAGTGCGAGGCTAGCCGCCTCGCCAGTGACTAACTTCTATTGCCATACTTCCAGATAAATGTGGCAGAGTTAGCAACCCAGTCTCCCCCACATCCAACAAACCATGCAATTAACAACCCAACCAATTAAACCAGCTGGTCAAGGCACCTTCGGTTTTAGTATTACGAACACCCACATCTGTCTCATAAACAGAGGGTTATTACAAACACTTGTAATATGGCAAGCCCCAAGCCACAGCTGCCCGGACGACCACCACAGAGAGAGGACGCGCACCTCCCCCTTTTTACCCACCCGAGGAGGGAGACCCCGACCCCTGCGGAGGTATACCTGACCCCTGTTTTGACTTCCTTGTCATTGCCAGGTAGCACAGGAATTCTTCCTATCAATGAACTAACCATGCATGACTAACACCTTTACTAACCTCTATTTACTCACAATAACCCATTAACCTTTCTTGCATACTCTGATAACTAAATTAGCACCTCAGCTATACCATAGAATGAAGATTGAACAATCTAAGAGAGACGCTCCTATGACAGCTGTCCCAATCCTCCTCGCAAAGTAGATCCAGTCTCCCTCCCCTCAATACTTCCAGTATAGCCAAAATAGTACCTCTTACTAAGGCTCAGTTATATCATAATATGAAAGCTCCCTATAGCCATGTGCCACAACAGTAATCACCACCTTACCTAGTCCCCATATCTATTGAGAGCTCAAATAATTCCATAAGACTCGAGATCCCTATGGCCTACAGGGTCCAAAACCGAGCCTATAAACCCAGCTCCAGCCCCCAGTAAAATAAGTTGAAAGATAGACACCAACCCAGGTTGGTCACCAGATTTAACCTCGAGCTCTATCCTTGTTGGTTGCTGAATTGAGTTCCAGAGCTGGCAGACTCTGTGGCAGATTTGGATAGAAGGACCTGTCCACGTACTTGAGAACTTCCTACATATGGACCACCTGGACGGCCACGGAACCAGTCGTTAGCCCCCAACATCACGGACGCAAGATAACCAGGACCAGACCAATCAAATACTATCCAAGATTCACTCTCTCAGTACTACATTGTTATAGTGCTATTTAGAGATTCACTTATTAATATTTCTCTGAAGTGGCTATATCTTTGCCCCATTATAATTCATATATAACCATTCCATTAGGAAGTGCTAAGCGTATCAGTGTTCATTAATTAACAGGCGATATTAACCCGTGGAGCCCCGGCTAGTTTTGTAATGTTTGTTCACCAGAACCCGGCCGGTTTTCAAAAAAATGGTTTTATTCCAGAAACAATAGCGAATGGGTTAGGAATGAAGGAAAAACCACGAAAAACCGCTCAAAAAGCTTAAAGAATGGTCCTACAGAGCCCCCGAAAACGTATTTTACAAGAGTAAAAAATTGAAGGCAACTACCCCAAAAAAATAGGTTATTGCGCGCTCACGCGCACGCACGTGGACTTTGAGAGTTTTCAACCATCGGCACGGTTGCGGGGGATACGTACACAGTTCCCATAGAAATCTGAGCCCTCTCGAGTGGCTATACCTGAGGTTACGGTCGGAGCAATTAGGGTGACTCGTCAGACGCGTCGCTGGGGCTGTGCGTTACATACATTGCCGACGCGTCAGACGCGTCGCTGGGGCTGTACGGGTTAACTCTCGTAATTACCCATATACCCAGATATTATTACATAGAAGTGAAACCCTAGTGATATCTGAATGTTCGCCCACTGATTTGCGTTCTATGTATTTCTGATACAAGAATATAAAACTTAGATCAGTACCCCCTGAGGTTACTAGAATTCCCGTGCTCTAAAATATGTGTGTCTAATCTAGTCTGTGAACTACTACTTGTGCACCAGAGCTAATAGTAATAAATCTAACAGTGAATATGAATCTATAAGTAACATTGATGGTCTCCAGTATATAAACTTGTGAATTAAAGCCAGTGATCAGAAGATTAATACCTGAACGTTGGAAGTGGGAGACTAGGCTCCATCCAGATCCACTTATGCTAGTGTTGTTCAATTCTATTATATTGTCTTACACGAGTATTCAGAAGTGGTATATCAATAAACGTGATCGTGTGTCTTGTTACCGTGTGTTTCTTTTGTGTTCTCTATTCCTCATACCTTGTCTTGTGCATGCAGCCTTCTATACCCAGTCAGTTAGAACTCACATTACCCAAGTTAATCCTGTAGAAAAGCAGGGCATAACATTGGCGACAGCGGTGGTTCTTGATTCGGATAAAAGGTTGCATTACATTGCAAGTTTGGAACAGTAGAAGCATGGAAACATCGCAAAAAAGGCAGCTCGCTATTACACTCACACACATTCCCAAGTATGATGTAAACACGTATGATATCGCCACTTACTTAGACATAGTAAAGCCAGTGTTAGATGTGGCACTTCAAAATGACCGCGACAAAATCGCCGTTGCATTATTGCACATTATGCAGTTGGGAAAAGCCGTTTCCCAAATTGTTGAACAGGTAACGCCAAAGCTTACCTGGAACCAGTTTCGATCCCTCGTGATCCGGACCTTAGGGCCACTTTTGGGTTCCCTCGTCGCCCCCAAAATAATAAAAGTCGGCGAGATCAAGTATGAAGGGGATATTAATGTGACCCTCATACAACTCTACAGATACATGAGGACCACGTATAGCTCTGAAGATGACGAGCAACAAAATGAACTCTTATTCACCTCATTGTTAGACATCCTCCCACCCCACATCACCGCCCATCTCGACCCGTACGGCTCATTCGAAGAACACATGCTCTCCATCAGAGAAAGATGACAACTCAGTTCGATGAATCCCCTATCCACCCCTTCAGCCCCTATCCAAGAAAGTAAATGTATTCCTCCACTGAACACTATCATCAATAAGTCCCTCTATCCCCCTAAAGAAAACTCTGTGCACCCTTCCAAAATGACTCCCGGTGAAAGTCCAACCCCAGTGCACTCTTCTTTGCCTCTATCCTCTCTGACCATCCCTAAATTTTCCCCTGCCCAGCCATCCACCAACGATAATCTTCCATCAATTGTGTTACCCCATAAACCCCATCCTTTTTCTATGCCTGCCAACAAACCACAGCACGCAGAAATGGTCACCCCCACCGTAACCAATTCACGTTCAATGTCACCCCTAAAAAATGCTGGTCAGAAAATGAGCCCCCCCTCCACTCTCTCACATTCCCCTGTCACCCAAGACCAACCTTCACCCCCGTCAACCCCTCAACAACCTATCACGCCTCTCACTTCCTCATATTCACCACCTGTTCCCCCCTCAAAACTGTCAACCTCACCCCCCCCACCATCATCTCCCCACATGCCCAACCTCGGTGAACCCCTTCAAACACCCGCATCAACCAAGAATGCTACAGCTCCGCCTACCTCCTATTCCCCCTCCCTTGTCACCCTCTCCAACATTACCCGAACCGCTCTTGAATCCACCTCCAGTAACACCCCCGCTCACCAACCTCTGCCCCATAATCCAGCCCCAGAACCAAAATCTCCATCAATGTCTCCTTCATCCATCCTACCAAATTCCATTGTTGTCCGAGACAAATCTCTTCCGCAACAATCTCTCCAAACTGCCCTACTCACCCCATCCCCACAATTTACCTGTCAATCACCCAGACCCCCATCTGTCCAGGATCAATCCTCCCATGTTTCCAGGACAGACTCTTATGTATGTACAAACCATTCTACCAAATGTTTATGTACCAATGTTTCCGGGGAAAATGCCAACCTATGTACCCAACAATGTTTTCCCCATGCCCCCAGAAATGCTCAGCTATTCCCCCACCAACAAAATTTCCCTTGTGACACTTTTCCGTCAGTAGCTCCCTTCAACCCCCCCACAATTCACACCCCTAAAAAACTTCAAAACCCCACACTTGACTCGCCCTCTCATGACAGACAAACTCACCAATCCCAGATAACCTCTAAACAGACCGTGACTGCCACCAAGAAAATTCCCCAAATTCGTACTTTTAACAACCACAAATCAGTACATCAGTCAGTCCTCCCCCAATAACCCATGTTCTATGCCTAACTCTTCCCCCACCAATCCTCCCCAGTCCCACCAACAAATTCCGTTTCCTAGATCACTCACACCTCACCACTCTGATCCTCCCACACGCGCCGTTAATCCCCCCCTCACGCGTGACCCCCACCACAGTGATTTCCCCCCCCTCATGCGTACCGAACACCTGCTCACCAGTCGGTCTCCCACCATCATTAGCCCAGCTAAACTTTCAACCTCCACCAATTCCCACCCTGCCAGCCTAACCTCTCACGACCACATTCAGAACGAAAAATCACCCCCGTACATAACCGCTACTTCCTCTTCCCCCCCTATCTTATCCCCCTCTTCACCGTTACCCCATCCGTCCCAAATTCCACCCCCAAAGATCCCGCTCGACAAAATACCACGCCCATTCCAATCCAACCACAAAACTTTTTCCACCTTGGCTAACCCCCAAAAGACTACTCTCTCTCTCGCCCCAAACAACATAATCAACCTCTCAACCTCAACCACACCTCGAAATCCCATCCACGTCTCTCCCGAAAATAAAATCAGTCCAAATTCAACCCCTCTCAATCTACAACCCTGCCTGCCCAGACCCCCCCCACCATCTCCCTATCAAATCCCCACACTCCAAACCTCCAAACCACCCGATCATCGTAAACTCTCAACCTCCAGCCTTACTCACCATTCCCCCAACCCCACTCACGACCACAACTCTCTACACAATTCAACCCCTCCCCAGCACCAACCTCTTCCGCAACAACAACCCCGACTCGACCTGCCGGTTTCACCTTTAAACCCCCCCTATCACTACCCCCGACCGAAACCATTTAAACCTCCCTCCAAAACTGGCCCCGGGCCAGCTCTCACCCAGACCCACATTCCTAACGGCAGACCTAACGGTAAACCCACCCCCCCTTCCAAAGTGAAAGTGAACCCCCAAGGTCAAAGCCACAACCACCACCACCACCCTACCAATACACCAGACCTTCACCAAGACTAACGGCGACCCTAAATAACCCCCCCCCCCCCCCCTGATGATGATGAGGATATTATTGTACTGGAATTTCCATGGGATTTTGTTTTCTATTGTTCTCAATTCCTAAGCGATTGAGCATGATTCTATAAATTTACATGTTTTCCATATACTGTATATATTATATTTTTTTTCCTTAGGCATACTACTTTTCTGACGATCTTTTAAATTTGTTTTATACATTGTTAAACACTTTAGCTCTTCTTAATTTTCCTGTGTTCTTAATTATCTGTTCTTTCGTCAAGTTCTTTTATCATCTTTTCTCTCCTTTTCCAACATCTATGTATTTTCTTCCCTCGTTCCCTTCTTTCTTGAATAATAACTCTCCTATTAGTTTCCAGTGTCTTAGATATATGGCCTGAGTATTTTTTTTTCCTAATTTCATTATAATATTCACATTCCAGGATAAAATGTTTTAAGTTTTTGTCTCTTTGCTGAACAGTCTGTTGCTAGTCGGGATGACAGTAATCTTCGTCCTCACCGACAGGCTGCCATATACCTCCAACCTAACCCCCTCACTGACCTGACCTGGCCCCCCCTAAACAAACCTACGTACTCCAACCTTGAGGTACGAGGTCGTACCTAATATAAAGGCGACGGAAGTAAAATACCACAGGAACGCTGTGGTACGAAAAACCTGAGAGCGAAACCTCCAACCCTAACGAGCCACAGGAACGAAAATCCTGAGAGCAAAACTCCCATCCCCAACGAGATCCCAGGCCCCTTTTCCTTTTCCGATTTGGTCTCTCTCCCTCTCTCTCAATTCGTTCCACATATTATAAGTCTCTCAATCACAGTCTTCTAATATACAAACCACAATACTTTACTCACTGATATTCTTGATGTACCACCTAAGTATGTATAGATCCCAGGCCCCTTTTCCTTTCCCTATTTGGTCTCTCTCCCTCTCTCTCAATTCATTCCACATATTATACGTCTCTCAATCACAGTCTTCTAATATACAAACCACAATACTTTACTCACTGATATTCTTGATGTACCACCTAAGTATGTATTTAATTATGTAACCACCATACAGACTATAATACTTTCATTGTGTTGGTTCGAGGCGATCTAAGACACCTTAACTTCCATTTCACACCAAATCAGATCGTGATTATGTCAGCCCTGTATTTAGTTATATAACAATCATAGCCCCCCAATTCTAACAATTCTATGTCTCTAACCTTCCGTGGTTTTATCCACTAACTATATATTCCCAACCTTTAACCACGACTCTATACACCCGATAACCCTATGCCAGTTATTGTATTGATTTAGGCCTGTTAATTCGGATAAACTCACTATGACCAATCTGCAGACGATTGCCTTGCCTTGTTCTTCTAGTAACTAAGTGTATATATAATATTAACCGGAGTATGCCACCAGTATTGATACGACATAGCGGCACTGTCCTTGTGTCGTATTGTGCCATGTGCACACCAACCAGGTTTCATCATCTTATTAGGACGACGGCTATAATGTCGTCATTCATGCATGTATTCAATCCTTAGGTTAATTATCTTTTATCCACCATTGTGTTGATCTCTTCCATTTACTTTTCCACAATTGTTATACATCTTCCAATCATCTCCTTCGTATCCACAATCCTCACTACTCTATTTTTGCTTCGTGACCCTATGCTCAGTGGTCCCCTGTTTTGGGTCATCCTGTCCACTTATCCTTCACGCCCCGCTGCACACACCACTCTACCTGTTCGATCGTAGGGGAATTCCACCCCTATGTCCAGCGCATTAAGGGTCACTATCCTAGGTCACGAGCGGCGCGGCGCCTAGCCTCAAACCAACACCTTTACAATTCACAACCCTTTCCCCCACCTCGCGTATACACTACCCCTCGTGTCCTACACCTCTACCTACATGATGATGAACATAAATACACCTTAAGTTAATACACCCATGCCCTGTCCCTAAGTTAGGATATTAATATCAACATACCCTAAAATACCTTGTCTTGCCAGACTAAGTTTCTGAAGACCAACCGCCCCCATAAATCTATGTATGTTCTTCCATCCGAGAAGTAGTATGTTAAACCCCATGTCATAATTGATAAGAAACTATGATACCCACGGGTACACCATTGATATATAACCATTATTCCTGTAAGACCTAGACCGAGATAATGACTGAAGATGTTAGCCACCATGCAGTAACTCTAATTCTTACCCCAACCAGAGATTGTATAGATAACCTTTTTTTACCATGGTCTATATCTACCTCGAAACAATAACGAAGTACCCCTACGAACTGCCGCTTTTCTTTGGTCTATATTTCATAAAAAACGCAGTTCCCAGGGACAACTAGATCAGCAAGAAATCATGTCAAATAATAGTGTCCATAACCCCTCGTATTGACGAGTAATAATACACCATGTTTTTCCCTACTTTTATCCACAGTCAAGCACCCACCTACAGTTAACCTCCTCTTTCACACAGCCCCACAGTCCACATGATTCTATCTTTTCCAGACTCATATACCACCACATACTGCTCATCCCCCGGTAGCGTTTGGCTAACATGCTTTCCCTGTCATTAACCCCCAGGCTACGATACCAACTGTAGGCTAATGCTACCCCTACGCCCAGAGACCTTAGGGTCAAACTTCCACGTAGCCCTCCTTAATCCTCTCCCTCTCATTAACCCCCCACGCTCCTCCACTCCTTTCCGACATAGCCTCTCCACCATACCTCCTGAATATCCTTGATTTTTCCGTTGCTAACATTCTCCAACCTTTTATATATATACTCCTATCCAGCCTACCTTCCCTTAGTAGGACGGAACAACATTAGAACTTTACTAACCCTTTGCATGCCATCTATTCCCTCACAACCCATTCACAACCCTGTACCAGATGATCGTCAGTGCGAGGCTAGCCGCCTCGCCAGTGACTAACTTCTATTGCCATACTTCCAGATAAATGTGGCAGAGTTAGCAACCCAGTCTCCCCCACATCCAACAAACCATGCAATTAACAACCCAAGCAATTAGACCAGCTGGTCAAGGCATCTTCGGTTTTAGTATTACGAACACCCACATCTGTCTCATTAACAGAGGGTTATTACAAAGACTTGTAATATGGCAAGCCCCCAGCCACAGCCGCCCGGACGACCACCACAGAGAGAGGACGCGCACCTCCCCCTTTTTACCCACCCGAGGAGGAAGACCCCGACCCCTGCGGAGGTATACCTGACCCCTGTTTTGACTTCCGGGTCATTGCCAGGTAGCACAGGAATTCTTCCTATCAATGAACTAACCATGCATGACTAACACCTTTACTAACCTCTATTAACTTAAGAAGTGTGCATGGGGGTAATTAGAAACGTCCCCCTGTGTTGACGTATTTGAGCTGTTTCCATCACTAAAATATTCATTTTACCATAAATAGCATTAATACTTATCCATACGCGCCTATTATGGGTTGATTATAAAGGTATTAACCTGAAACAACAATAAAACGAGTGAAAACAGCGTTTGGATGGTCAAAATCGGAGATATAGGCCGCGAGTTATATAATATATGGGTGAGGCAACCTGCTTTCCCGCCAATTTCCCCCAAGGCCACTGATACACAGTCGATTGATATTCTCTCTCTCTCTCTTGCTAACACTGATGACAATGCCCTGCTTGCAACTCGCTAATGTTAGCACGAAAATATACCTCAGAATAAGGGAATAACAGGGAAAATAGCTGATAACTGAAGGAGGAGAGGAAAGTGGGGAAGGAGGGGAGGTAGAGGAGTGATATTTTGCATGGCCCAGGGCCCCCCCCCCCCAAAAAAAAAAAAAAAAAAAATCGATGTTTAAAGTTGATTTTTTTTTCTCTGACTCTTAAGAGTCTTCCCGCAGTCCGCCGGGGGAACTCTTAAGAGTCTTCCCGCAGTTCCCGGGTTAACTCACAATAACCCATTAACCTTTCTTGCATACTCTGATAACTAAATTAGCACCTCAGCTATACCATAGAATGAAGATTGAACAATCTAAGAGAGACGCTCCTATCACAGCTGTCCCAATCCTCCTCGCAAAGTAGATCCAGTCTCCCTCCCCTCAATACTTCCAGTATAGCCAAAATAGTACCTCTTACTAAGGCTCAGTTATATCACAATATGAAGGCTCCCTATAGCCATGTGCCACAACAGTAATCACCACCTTACCTAGTCCCCATATCTATTGAGAGCTCAAATAATTCCATAAGACTCGAGATCCCTATGGCCTACAGGGTCCAAAACCGAGCCTATAAACCCAGCTCCAGCCCCCAGTAAAATCAGTTGAAAGATAGACACCAACCCAGGTTGGTCACCAGAGTTAACCTCGAGCTCTATCCTTGTTGGTTGCTGAATTGAGTTCCAGTGCTGGTAGACTCCGTGGCAGATTTGGATAGAAGGACCTGTCCACGTACTTGAGAATTTCCTACATATGGACCACCTGGACGGCCACGGAACCAGTCGTTAGCCCCCAACATCACGGACGCAAGATAACCAGGACCAGACCAATCAAATACTACCCAAGATTCACTCTATCAGTACTACATTGTTATAGTGCTATTTAGAGATTCACTTATTAATATTTCTCTGAAGTGGCTATATCTTTGCTCCAGTATAATTCATATATAACCATTCCATTAGGAAGTGCTAAGCGTATCAGTATTCATTAATTAACAGGCAATATTAACTCTCGTAATTACCCATATACCCAGATATTATTACATAGAAGTGAAACCCTAGTGATATCTGAATGTTCGCCCACTGATTTCCGTTCTATGTATTTCTGATACAAGAATATAAAACTTAGATCAGTACCCCCTGAGGTTACTAGAATTCCCGTGCTCTAAAATACGCGTGTCTAATCTAGTCTGTGAACTACTACTTGTGCACCAGAGCTACCAGTAATAAATCTAACAGTGCATATGAATCTATAAGTAACATTGATGGTCTCCAGTATATAAACTTGTGAATTAAAGCCAGTGATCAGAAGATTAATACCTGAACGTTGGAAGTGGGAGACTAGGCTCCATCCAGATCCACTTATGCTAGTGTTGTTCAATTCTATTATATTGTCTTACACGAGTATTCAGAAGTGGTATATCAATAAACGTGATCGTGTGTCTTGTTACTGTGTGTTTCTTTTGTGTTCTCTATTCCTCATAACTTGTCTTCTATACCCAGTCAGTTAGAACTCACATTACCCAAGTTAATCCTGTAGAAAAACAGGGCATAACAATAAGCATCTAAACCATTACACTACCAACACAGTTAAAGGTTGAGTACACGATCACGATTGATATCCATTCCGAATTCTGGATATTAATCTAATCATGTACTCAGATCCAACTGCATTATGAAAAGCGTAATGTTTTAGTGAGAGGAAAGAACATTGAATGGGACCAAGATCACTAAGGACCGGCCTCGCTATACATAACCTCCTGAACCTATAGAAATAAGTAACACCCCGTTCTTAACATTAATCTTCAATTACAAACCCCAATGTACTTGAATAAACTAATGAAAGCATATATGGTACTCCCGGAATGTCTACTAATAAGGCATTATGTTACCCATTTGCATCTTTGACACTATTTGATCCGACGTTTTGTGGATTATTATTGTGATGTTTGGATTAATTATGATTGAGGATTTTGCTTGCTGTCTCCATTTTCGAGCAATGCATTGAAGTTTGTCCCCTAGTCAAACAAAAACGCCTTTCCAGACTTCCTTAAAAAATACGCACCTAGACTACTTTCAAGCTAATATTGTAAAAATTTTGATAGAAAATTGTCCAGGCCGAAGGACGAGTTCTAAGTTACAGGCTCGTTATCGCTCGCCAAGGTAAAAGTCGATACATGAATGGGGTGGAGCGTCTTATTTTCGCCAAACCAATGGGGTGAAGCGTCTTAAAATCTCCAAAATAATGGGGCGAAACAGGGGAGGTCCAAAAGATCCCCCTCTGACAGTTCTAAAGCACCTGGGCTGCAATAAATCATTGTGTTGCTTGGTTTGTGTTCGGTACTGATTCAAATGGGTGCGTAAGTATTGATGAGAAATTTGTAGGCTACATTTTTCGGTAGAAAAATGTCCCGACCGAAGGCCGATTCTTCATAAATTACAGGGTCACTATCACTCGCCAAGAAAATATTGACACCTAAATGGTACCAAAGGTCTTAAAATTGACAAACGTGGTGGAATATATATAAGTTTTATATATATATAAGTTTTATATATATATATATATATATATATATATATATATATATATATATATATATATATATACGGTATATATACTGTATATATATATATATATATATATATATATACCGGTATATATATATATATACAGTATATATATATATATGCAAAGTGAAATATATTTTTGTTTTTAGTATTGTGCATGAAAGTCATGACTTACGAATCCATGGTGTTGTGTACTGATGGAGATACGTCTGGCTGTACAGTAGCCTCAGTAGGTTGATGATGCAGAGAGTCCTTATAACATCTTGGTCAATTGTTCTCTTTGGTCCTTCAGTCACCTGTAAAGTAAGTTTTCTATATGAATATCTCAAAGACCTAGAAAGTGCAGTGTATGTTATTCAATGGTATACTATAATATAATATAGCTTGTAATAGTTTGTGTTCGCTCGCTCTCGCTCTCTCTCACTCACTCTCAGGAGGGCGAATCTCGATGTCACAAAGCACTTCACCTACTGTATAGCGTGGTTAACGAGTGGAACAAACTGCAAGACAAAGTGGCACAATGTAAGAAAATTGACACATTCAAAAGGAGTCTAGACATCCATTTTGAGGAGGTTGGAATAATATAGGTAAAACAAAGAAAAAAGAGAAAACAAAAGTTAAGCATCAGTAGTAAAATGCCCCAGAACAAGAAGCCCACCACAGAAGCCACGAGCGAACACCACACAGAAACACCCGAAAGAAAGGTCCACAGAACGAAAGGACCAGCTGACCGAGCCAGCCAATTCAGACAGGCCCAAGCCCGCAGGGCTAAGCAGCTCCAGGCCGCACCTACATACCTCTTCTAAACTGACCATTTTCCACACCTCACGTACACTACCCCCTCGTGTCCTACACTCCTAACTACAAAGATGATGAACAGGAATATACATTCATATTAAAAACACCCATGCCCTGTCCCTACGTTGAGCCAATGCCAACACATCAGACAGCCATAATTATATCTATGTATGTTCTTACATCCGAGAAGTAGATGTTATATAGCTTAGAAGTTAATACACCCATGCTGTCCCTAGGTTTAAAATATTCATATTAACATACCCTAACATACCTTGTCTTGCCAGACTAAGTTTCTGAAGACCCGTCACCCCCATAAAATCTATGTATTCAATCCTTAGGTTAAGTATTAATATGAACATTCCCTAACATATCTTGTCTTGCCAGACTAAGTTTCTGAAGACCCATCCCCCCATAAAATCTATGTATTTAATCCTTAGTTTAAGTATTAATGTTAACATTCCCTAACATATCTTGTCTTGCCAGACTAAGTTTCTGAAGACTCATCGCCCATACAATCTATGTATTCAATCCTTAGGTTAAGTATCTTTATCCGCCATTGTGTTCACCGTTTTCCATTTACTTTTCCATAATTGTCATACGTCTTCCACTTACCTCCTTCGTATCCACAGTCCACACTACGCCATATTACTTCGTGTCCTACACCCCTTACCCGCCCGATTCTACCTACACGATGATGAACAAGAATATACATTCATATTAAAAACACCCATGCCGTCCCTACGTTGAGCCAATGCCAACACATCAGACAGCCATAATTATATCTATGTATGTTCTTACATCCGAGAAGTAGATGTTATATACCTTAGAAGTTAATACACCCATGCTGTAACGTAATCCTTACCCCAACCAGAGATTGTATAGATAACCTTTGTTACCAGTATCTATCATAGTACCTCGAAACAATAACGCAGTACCCCTACGAACTGCCGCTTTCCTTGGGTCTATATTTCATAGAAAATGCAGTTCCCAGGGACACCTAGACGTACACAAAAAGCGTGTCAAATAATAGGTCCATAACCCCTCGTATGTACGAGAAATAATACACCATGTTTTTCCTTACTTTATCCACAAGTCACGCACACACCTACAGTTAACCTCCTTCTCCCCCACCGCCCCACAGTCCACATGATTCTATCTTTTCCAGACTCATATACCACCCCGTATTTGCATCCCCCGGTAGCATTTGACTAACGTACTTTCACTGTCTTTTCAAACTCCAATATCAATTGTAGCCTAATGCCACTCCCACACCCAGGGACCTTAGGGGCAAATTTCCCTGTAGCCCCTGAGCTTCCCCCCCCCCTCTCATTAAGACACCCGCGCTTCTCGACTCTTGTCCGACCTAGCCTCTCTCTCATACCTCTTGAAGATCCTTGAATTTTCCGTTGCTAACGCTCTCCAACCTTTTATATATATACTCCTATCCAGCCTACCTTCACTTAGTAGGCCAGAACAACATTAGAACTTTACTAACCCCGTGCATGCCATCTATTCTCTTACAACCCATTCACAACCATGCACCCCATGGTCGTCGGTGCGAGGCTCGCCGCCTCGCCAGTAACTAATTTCTATTGCCATACTTCCAGATAAATGTGGCAGAGTTAACAACCAGTCTCCACCACATCCAGCAAGCCATGCAATTAACAGCCAACCGAGTACACCCAGCTAGCCAAGGCACCTTCGGTTTTGATATTAAGAACACCCACATCTGTCTCATAAACAGAGGGTTATTACAAACACTGGTGATATGGCAAGCCCCTAGCCACAGCCGCCGGACGACCATCCCAGAGGGAGAGCACCCGGCTACTCCTTTTTTACCCACCCGAGGAGGGAGACCCCCACCCCCGCAGAGGTATACCTGACCCCTGTTTTGACTTCCGGGTCATTGCCAGGTAGCCTAGGAATTTTTCCTATCAATGAACTAACCATGCATGTCTAACCCCCTTACTCACTTCTCTATACCCACAATAACCCATCCACCTGTTTTGCATACTCGGATAGTCAAATTAGCACCTCAGCTATGCAATAGAACAAAGACTGAGCAATATAAGAGAGACGCCCCTATCACAGCTGTCCCAGTCCTCCCCGCAAAGTAGATCCAGTCTCCCTTCCATAAATACTTCCAGTATAGCCAAAATAGTACCTTTTACTAAGGCTCAGTTATATCACAAATTAAAGGCTTCCTATAGCCATGTGCCACAACAGTAATCACCATCTTACCCAGTCCCCATATCTATTGAGAGCTCAAATAAGTCCATAAGACTCGAGATCCCTATTGTCTACAGGGTCCAGAACCGAGCCTATAAACCTAGCTCCCGCCCCCAGTCAAATCAGTTGAAAGCTAGACACCAACCAGTGGTCACTACCCTGAAGTTAACCTCTAGCTCTGCCCTTGTGTTGTTCCGGAGTTGAGAGATTCCAGAGCCGGCAGACTCCGTGGCAGAGAAGACTAATAGAAGCATCTGTCCATGTACAAGTCCTAACGTGCACCTTATAACCTTCACACAAATTCGTGGGTATATAAGTGTGTAACCAGCACCGATCGTCAAGAGATCCGACTTGAGAACTTCCTACATTTTGGACCACCTGGACGGCCGAGGAACCAGTCGTTAGCCCCCAACATCACCGGAAGCAAGATAACCAGGACCAGACCTACAAATACTATTCAAGATTCAAGTTACTAGTACTAAGTGTTATAGTACCAGTTTGACACTCACTTATTAACTTTCTATGAAGTGGCTATAACCTTGCCCAGTGTAACTCATATTTAACCATTCCATTTGGGACGTACTAAGCGTATCAGTGTTCATTAATTAACAGGCGACATTGACTCTCGTAATTACCTTATTCAGATATTAAAACTCTAGTGATATCTAACGTTCGCCCACTGATTTGTGTTCTACGTATTTCTGCCATAAGAATATAAACCTTAGATCAGTACCCCCATGAGGTTACTAGAGATTCCGTGTTCTATAATATACGCGTGTCTAATCCTAACTGTGAGCTGCTACTTGGGCACGCGACCAGCCAGTAAGAGATCAAATCAGTGAAATTGAATTACATGAATATATTGAGGTCTTCCAGTAAAATAAAACTTGCTAATTAAACCCGTGATCAGAAGAGTATACCTGAACGTTGGAAGTGGGAGACTAGGCTCCATCCAGATCCACTAATGCTAGCAGTTCCCTTCTATTAATTGTTTTGTACGAGAATTACTATCTTTCTATGCTCTTTATTTGCTTACTTCAATAAACGTGAACTTGTGTCGTGTTACCGTGTGTTTATTTTGTGTTCTCTATTCCTCATACCTTGTATTGTGCATGCAGCCTTATATACCCAGTCATTTAGAACTCACATTACCCAAGTTAAACCTGTAGAAAAACAGGGCATAACAAGTAGTATATAATATTTCTCAACTTTGTTCTTTAATATGA
Source organism: Paralithodes platypus (assembly GCA_032716605.1). Classification (NCBI taxonomy): domain Eukaryota; kingdom Metazoa; phylum Arthropoda; class Malacostraca; order Decapoda; family Lithodidae; genus Paralithodes; species Paralithodes platypus. The sequence continues at coordinate 9,564,558 of CM064544.1, read as the reverse complement.
ATTTCCCGGTATATATTGTTCTCATTCTGCTGGGGGACTTGTTTCCCCAAGTAAATTTCATGCCGACCAATCGGAGGGAGTGGTGGATGGGGAGAGAGCCTTCTGCTTTGCTATCCTTGCCTTCCACTTTGTAGCAAATTCTATTTTAGCATTAAGTCCAGATTGCCTAGTAGGGACCGCAAGGTCTGTGCAGTCTGTGTATCTATGTAACTATATGTAACCCTCTCTTCATTTTATGTATATTACTACCCCTTTTAATAACCCTTTTAATAACTGTACTGGGGAGGATGTTGAGGGTTAGATCTTGGGTTATTAATTGGTAGTTGATTGTAATTTTGGGGGATTGTAGACTATGGTAGATAAATTGCCACCACCATCTCCACCATAAAGCGACCTCGCTGGTGTACTGACTAGCGTCTCGGACTTCCACCCAGACGGCCCGGGATCGCGCCCACGCTCGGCGCATTAAAGATTTTTCACAAGCACTGAGTCACTACCATCCCTCATGATCAAGGGGATGGGGTAGTAGTACAGGACCCCAATGGAAATACGCCTAATCGGCCTTATTGGGCTATCCTTAGCTGGCTTAGCATGCGCTAGCTTTAAGAACTATTATTATTATTATTACTTATATTTAAATACTATTGGTAATGAGAAAATTATAATCAGGAAAACCAGCCACTATTTATTCAGGAACAATCATGGTATGCAGGAACATAATGAATTACAGTAACGATGTAGGCTATAGAGTAACGGAGTATAAGTTTGTAGAGCCTATATCCTATGCTTGTTTTTTAGGAATGATATAATTCTCCTATAACTGTCTTGGCACCATGATGTCTCGCTTATCCTCCATTCACCTCAAACCTTAGTGCCTGGGAGATTTCTATAACCATAGAAAAACACTTCTCTGTGTTCGACAACAGGATATTTAGTCAGCTTGACTCAAGGAATGTATAGCCGGTTTTGATCGTCAGATAAACTCTGGACAGAGAGGGGTGTACAGATACTTGCTTAATTACATGTGACATAATTACTTCCACTGCATTATATTACTATTACATTACCTAATAAAATTCTTATATAATGATATATACAGGGTGTTTTAAAACAACACTGCCAGACCTCATCTGCTAATTAGGAAATACAATAACGAAGAAGATTATCTAAGGACAAAATGCAAAATAATATACCATTAATGATTTAAACCGCATAGAGTAAAATAATTAGTGACACCCAGGTATGAGCTATAATCCGAACACGGGCTAGTGTCCCCCCTCCCCCCCAAATAGCCTACCTCTTGCCTCCCATCCCAGTTCGAGTTTTTCTTCAAGCTTTGGAATCATAACGAATCTTCTCATGTGTTTAATCATCTGCTCAGCCATGGTGCTATCTTTTTCTGTTTTAGTGATTTTATTTACCTTATAATATCACATAAATATGGATTGTCATTATTTAGGTGTGTCTCTGCCTTTGTTATTTTATACTCGTTAAGTCCAAGTGACGTAAATTGTTTGTTTTGGGTACCATTAGATGATTTTAAATATTCATTAGTGAACACCGTATACTTGTATGTCTACAGCTACGTAAAATCGTCAAACGTCAACCATAAAACTGATAGACATATTTCGTTAGTACTCTGTGATAATAGTAACGTAATGGTGGGTTCACACATTCACGTATATTGCTCCCGTCCGGCGTATCGCCAATTTATGTAAAGACGCGAGTAGTTTCTGCCGTTGAACGCCCGTTCTTCCACGTCTATTGCACTTACCGACAGACGTAGCGTAACGGGGCCAGTGTTACGTCAGACGTAATGGAGTCGTATTGAACTACGTACGTGTTTGCGACGTGCGTAAGCATAGCCCCGTTTGACCTCATGGGCTGCACGATTTGCGGGAACACAGGCCACGCCCATGCCACGCCCCCTCAAGACCGGCGTAGATGAGGCCGCATGTCTTGGGATTTGTTAGGTCGTACCTGGACCGGTTCTGGCCAATCGTAGGCACACCCCGTCTGACCAAACACAGACAAAGACAGTCTTTGTCAACCACGTAGGTCTGGGTTGGAATCTGGGAACTACAAAAGGGCAGGAATGGCCACACCATTCCCATTCCCAGTCCTTCATCGGCACCATGAACAACATCGAGGAATTCATCCTGGAGGAGTAACATCGAGGAATTCATCCTGGAGGAGTAACCCGCTGAGTGCCAGCCAATTTTGACGGTGTGCTTCTGCCAGTGCCATATTTTTTTTTTTTTTGGCTAAATCTATTAAGTTGGGAGAGAAATGGTAAAAAAAAACACTCCCCTCGCCAGAAATCAGGTCCCCGATGGTCCCGAAAGTAGCTGAAAAGACACTATAGACTACAGAGACTTTTATGGTATCGGAATGTATGGGTGGGAGGGTGGTTTTGGGGTTGGTTGGGGGAAGGTAGAAGGGTAATTGACTTGTGTTACACATATGAAGCCGATTGGTGAGGTAGTTTCGCCACCACGGATTTTCCTTTTTTTCCTTTCCTTCGTACGGATACGCTAGAAGTGGGTGGTGGGAGGAGGTTGGGGGTGTGGTGGGGGGAAGGCAGAAGGGTAAGAGACTTGTCACACAAATATGGAACCGATTGGTGCAGTCGTTTCGCCGCCACAGATTTTCCTTTTTTTTCCTTTTCTTCGTACGGATACGCTAGAAGTGGGTGGTGGGAGGAGGTTGGGGGTGTGGTGGGGGGAAGGCAGAAGGGTAAGAGACTTGTCACACAAATATGGAACCGATTGGTGCAGTCGTTTCGCCGCCACAGATTTTCCTTTTTTTTCCTTCTGACGGTACCGACAGTCAGCGAGTGGGTGGGAGGAGGGATTTGGGATTTTTGTGGTGGGTAGCCTAAAGGGTAAGGTACATGTGGTAAAAATATGAAAGCCATAGGTGCAGTCGTTTCGCTGCTACGATTTGTTTTCGGCAGGGTGCAGAGGGTGGCAGGGTTGGCTTGTTGGTTGCTGCTCCGGTGTGGTGAGGTGTGACTGGAGGGTCCCTCGCTGGTCCCGTTGTCCCCTCGTACAACGATGCCGCGTCTTCCCGCCAACCCGCAGTGCGGCGGTTCTGCCAGATGCGGCCTAACTAACGTATACTTCCACGTTCGACTGGAACTTTCTACGATTTGACGAGAGCAGCTCTCGTCTCACGTGGTCGCTGCTACGTCCGACGAGGATGCTCTGGTCAGACGACCGTGGTGGCCTGGTCGGTCGTAAGTTTCCCCGTCTTTTGACATACGTGAGGGCGAGCCACGTTCCTGATTCGACTCGAATCAGCAACCGCGCGGCCTTGGCCGCACCCACAACATTCCCGACCCACGTGGGCTACTCGTTTCTACTCGCGCCATGCGAGAGTACCCCCCCGACTGGCCGTAATTTCATTAAAGTTTTGCGTATTATGCCATTACGTTTTACGTAATCGGTTGCCAACTACCAATATACCTTCGTTTACAACAGACGGGAGCTGACGGGAGCAATATACGTGAATGTGTGAACCCACCATAATGAGGTATTTGTATTGAAACAGTAAATTGCGCAGGATTTTTTTTTTCCCATTCAAACAGTTTCACGAACGATTAAATTACCTATAGCAGTGTTCGGATACCTGACCCAGACTTGAGATCCATTATTTTACCTCTTGGTCATCGTTACAAATGGTGCATATCTTTTTACGCTACTTGGATTATAATACTTAGCAGTTTCCTTCTAATTGAAAAATATCATTACCAATTTTATGTTACTTTGATTTTGTAATTATTCATGTCATTAGGTCATTAGATATCTCCTCTTTACCTTTTTTACTTGGTAATCATTCATATTATGTATCATATGTTTTGTGCTGAGCTCAGAACCCTGTTTTGCTACATTTCTAAATAACCATTTATCTCCGTTACAATATATTATTGGTAAAAATAGAATAGAAATATGTGTATTATATATTTTTATCAGTGTGGTCGTCATACTCTGGCAGTGTTGTTTTAAAACACCCTGTATATATATATATATATATATATATATATATATATATATATATATATATATACTGTATAATATATATATATACAGTATATATATATACAATCTCAGCAACATATATATATATATATATATATATATACAGTACCGGTATATATATACATATATATATATATATACTGTATAATATATATATATACAGTAGGCCTATACAGAAAAATAGCTGTTAAATTCCGCAATCACCAATGGAAAATAAATTAACAAAAAATATATAGTGACAAGATAATTATACAAACTTCGTGCCAAAAATAAAAATGTTTGTGGTTCAAGATATCCTTTTAGATATTCTTGATGCCAAAGTCGCAATTAAATAACAAATAAATAAATGACTAAGCTCAAGTATACTACGTTTACATAAATAGGTAAAACATTTGTATTTATGCAATATGCCTAAACAGTTTAAAGGCTGCCAATAAAATAAAATAATATATAATGTTATTTTAACATACCGGGTATATATTATTTTCTTTTCTTGACAGCTTTTAATCTTTGTAAGCACTTTGCAAACAAACCTCCCCTCCCCTAAAAGAAAAGAAAACTATATATTTCCATATTATACTTTATATCTATGTTATTTTTACTTAGAATATATATGTATATGGAATTGCTAGGGTATTCATGTAATCTAATTAACGAAATATATTACTTTTGTTTGTCAGTTTTTCTGTTCTACTTCTTCCTCTCTACTCTTAACCCCTTGAGGACAAGTTTCGGCTATTATTAGACAATTTGATTTAGATTACGCTGGGTATACTGAGGTCAGAGGGTTAATTGAGATAGTCTTTACCCCTTTAATTCCCACAGATTCTTCCTTAACACCTTAACCCGGTAACTGCCGGAAGACTCTTAAGAGTTCCCCCGGCGGACTGCGGGAAGACTCTTAAGAGTCAGAGAAAAAAAAAAAAAAAACAAAAAAAAAAACACAAAATTTGCCCCTGGGCCATGCAAAATATCACTCCTCTACCTCCCCTCCTTCAGTTATCACCTATTTTCCCTGTTATTCCCTTATTCTGAGGTATATTTTCGTGCTAACATTAGCGAGTTGCAAGCAGGGCATTGTCATCACTGTTAGCAAGCGAGTGCAAGAGAGAGAGAGAGAGAGTATCGATTGACAGTGTCTCTCCAGCCTTGGGGGAAATTGGCGGGAAAGGAGGTTGCCTCACCCATACATTATGTAACTCGCGGCCTGTATCGCCGATTTTGACCATCCAAATGCTGTTTCCACTTGTTTTATTGTTGTAACAGGTTAATACCTTTATAATCAACCTATAATAGGCGCATATGGAGAAGTATTAACCCTTTGGCGCACGATGACTCGTTCAGAGTCATTAGATATTTTGTTCCTAGGCGCACGATGACTCGTTAAGAGTCATTAAACTTAAAAATATTCGCCAAAAATTAAGTTTTCGTCTGACGCGCGTCATATTTGGCATATATATTAAGTATTACGTCTAGTTCAATGGGTACAATTGGCAACCCCCTCAGTTTAACCGTTTACTCTCGGCTGGCTGGGAAGGGAGCAGAGTACAGCTCAGTCTGTTTCGATACTTTCACGTTTATTCGTGTATCTCAGTAACTATTTGGTTTATAGTAATTCTGAAGTTACCAGTGGAATCCGCATTAAATTCCGCTTCCATATATGTATGCAAATCAAAAATGTTGCGGGTAAAATTTTGAGCTAGCGCGAGTTGGAGATAAGGTATTTACTTATTTTTTTTACAATTCTTATTTCGGAGTGCCCCAATGTGGTTGTTTTGTATTTATTCTATGTTTTTATTCGCTTATCTTCAAGTTCAATCAATAACGAAGCCGATGGTACCTCATTAATCCAAATACAAGGATTTTTTGGTGGATTAAAACGTCACAGAAACAAATTATCGCCGGGCACAAAACTGGCTCTGAGTGAGCGGAGATATACTTTGGGAGTGGGAAAAACTTTGATTGGAAACTATAGGTGCGCCAAAGGGTTAATGCTATTTATGGTAAAATGAATATTTTAGTGATGGAAACAGCTCAAATATATGCGCACAGGCAGAGGTGTCTAATACACCCCATGCGCACTTCAGAGGTTAAGAGCGGGCTAGGCGGTAATTAATATGTAGCGCCCAGCGGGGTGTTTTTACCCTAAATAGAGTTGTTTACGTGATCATTTTCATGCCTAAATAAGACCCAGAGCATAAAACAAGTATCTATCCCTGAAAGGGCATAAACAGAGCTTTCCAATGACACCCCAACGATCCTTGTACGACCGCTATTTTTCTTGCAACAATCGCGCAACACGAGTGCAAAAACCATGTAATTAGGTACTTTCCCTACATAATTGCCTGTGTAGCGAGTGCGTGAGGGTGGGGGAGGGTCGGATTCATGTCAGTTGGTCCACCGCGGTGGTCTGGAGCAGTCATACGCTCGCTACTCTCCTGCCACCACTTATCTCTCTCTCTCAGCAACATTACGTGCTGAAAATGGCACACGACTTATGTTGTGAGCCGCCACATAGTCCAAATTTCTTTCACTCGACATATGTTGCGCGCCGCCAGTTAAGGGTTAAGGGGGATGACCTGTTTTTGTTCTGTCCTTTTCTATCATTCTCTGACTTTTATCCATTTGGCCCCATTCAGCCTACTGTTTTAAGACGTTTATCCCCATCCAGGTGTAAATTTTTTACTGGTGAGCGGTAGCGAGCCAGCATATTTTTTATTTTTGTTTGACAGCAGGCTAAATTTGTACATTTTTTGATAGAAAAATTTCTTGAAGCCGGATTTCTTCATATAATGCTGGCTCGCTATCGCTCGCCAGAAATAAATCGACACCTAGATGGGGATAAACGTCTTAAAATAGTTGGCTGAATGGGGCCGAATGGATACAAGCCAGAGAAAGAGAGAAAAGGACAGAAATAACAAAAAACAGGTCACCCCCCTTAATAAAAATAGGAAAAGTAGAATGTAGATACGAGGTGCCGTTGTAAGGGCTTATCCCTCAATACCTTCACCTGACCTGACCTTAACTGTATGAAATCGTCTATGAGTAACAAGAATATTCTGTCAAAAGGTTAACCCTTTGAAGCTCTGATGCATTTTAGCAGTTTATTTTGGCTATCATTAGACGATTGTATGCAGCTTAGGAAGTATCTGTGGGTATTAAAAGGGTAAATACTATCTCAATCAACCCTCTGACTTCTATATACCGTTACTAATCTGAATAAACTCGTCCAATAGTAGCCAGAAACAGAACACAAACGCGAATTGGAGCTTGAAAGGGTTAATCTCTCCACACTCATCTATCTATCCACTAACTATCCTACCATATACTGTATTATATATATATATATATATATATATATATATATATATATATATATATATATATATATATATATATATATATATATATATATATATATATATAGAGAGAGAGAGAGAGAGAGAGAGATTGATTTTGATTTTGCCCCGAGGGGCGAGTTTATTGAGCAGCGCCCCCCATCCTGTGAGGGGACAACCACTAGTAAGGCGATACATACTGCTCAAAGAGCCATTATTCCAATGAAACAACAGCATCGTCGTCTGGTTACATTCATATTTGTGTTTATAAATCAGGTTGGCATAATTCAGATGTGTTATTATAGTTTCCTCATTTAATTGCCACATGGTCTGTATATACAGTACGTATCATGATAAACAAAAACAAAAATTGTAGTGAATGAATTATTAATTGACAGGTAAATAATAGCACTACAAAACTAGTGCAATCATATGAGGAGACTGTTCATATTTTTCATTACATCAATGGTTATTGAGATCGTCGTCATGTATTACATACATGATGTAATTAATATTTCCAACTACATCAATTATTATGCAATAATAGTATAGAGAGAGAGAGAGAGAGAGAGAGAGAGAGAGAGAGAGAGAGAGAGAGAGAGAGAGGCAGATATATAGTTAGATTTCCATAGAGTATTTTATAACACTCCATTAAGTAAATAATTTAAGGTTACAGTAGAGGTCAAACTTATTACTATGTAAGTATATTTGTTCTGGTTTCTATCGGAGAGTCACAGGCATCTGTTGTCATCAATTTTACCCATAATGAGTATAACCAATGTAAATTAACTAGTTAATTTAATCATACATTAGATTTGAAAGTTGAAAATGCAAATTAAAAGAAAATATTTCGGTTATCCATGTAAACCATTTTGATATATATATATATATATATATATATATATATATATATATATATATATATATATATATATATATACAGCAGGAATAGAAGTACAAAGTACGCTACGAGCAGTTCCATACTTTATTATCAAACGTTTCGACATCACACTGGTGTCATCTTCAGTGGTCTACAAATCAAAAGATAATATTACAAATATGAAAGCTTAAAAGCTTATTGAAAATAATTAGAACATAACAAAAACAAAAACAAAAAATATATATGGGGCAGAATGATAGGGTTAATACAAAGGAGGGCTAATTTAAACAAAGTTAAGCGGGTGCGATGATACCGTAGAGTTAAGGGAGGGTTTTAATTTTGAAATATAGAGGGATTCTAAAACTCTAATATCAACACGTTGACAGGAATCCAAAATATCAAAATGATCCTGTTTCACACCAAAACCACAAGATATAGCGTGTTCCCGTACAGCGGAGTAAGAAGGCGACTTGAAAGGCAGACCTGTTCTACTAGACTGACCTATGTGCTCGTCAATTCGTGTTTTGAAAGCTCGGTATGAGCTTCCAATATACCCTGCCTGGCAGCTAGGGCAAGCGAACTTGTAAATAATTGACGAACGAAGGTCAGTGGGTAGTCGATCTTTAAACTTAAAAAATGAACCAATTTTAAATGTATTCTTATGAATTAAGCTGAAAGTAATTTGCGGGTAAAATTTGAGCAAATATCTTCTTAAATTATTTTCTATTTTACTCGAGACTTCGCCTAGGTAAGGAATGACTAAAAATATCTCCTCCTTTCTAACTGTCGGAATACTAGGTTTTGGTTGGTAAATTCTACACAAATAATTATTTACAATTTTATAAAAAATGTTGGTGCTATAACCATTCTTAACAAAAAAGTCTTTTAGAAACATAATTTCCTTATGAAATAATTGGTAACTGGATGTGAGTGAGTAGGCTCTGTGAAGCAGTGTCTTTATCGCATTAATCTTGAATTTATTTTGACAATAGCTAAAAAAACTCGTCCCTAGTCCCGAAAACGTACCTTTACGGAAAATTGAGAAGCAAAGTTTACCATTGATTTTCGTGATTAGTATATCTAAAAAAGCAAGTTTATTTTCGGATTCGGTTTCCATTGTGAACTTTATATTCTTATGTTTTGCATTTATATAATCAAAAAAGAGTTGGGCGTGACTGGGATCCTTGAATATTACTAGCGTATCATCAACGTACCTCCGGTACAATAAGGGTTTAAAATTAGATGGGCATTGATCAAGCCAAATTTGTTCCCAATAGCATTAAAATACGTCAGCTAAGGTAGGGGATAAGGGGGAGCCCATCGCGGTACCATCAATTTGTTTATAGAGCTCACCGTTAAATATAAAAAGACCGTCTTTAACACGCAATGAGATTAAATTTGTAAAAATACGTTTACTCATACACATGAATGTATCTACGCCTTCAAAAATTAAGTTTGTACAAATATCAACAGTTTCGTTTACAGGAATGTTAGTGAACAAAGACTTGATGTCGAAGCTACACATGTAAGAATTCTCTGAAAATTCAAGATTAGATAAGGAATTCACCAGTTCATAAGAGTTCTTAACAGTAAACTCGTTTTTTGCGAGACTCGAGAGTAAAGGGACTAAGAATTTAGAAATGTTGAATGAGGCAGTGTTATATGCAGCCATAATAGGTCGAAGAGGGACTGAGGGTTTGTGTATCTTAGGAAGGCCGTACATTATTCCTGGGGAGGATCCTGATAGTTTTAGGGTCTTAGCAGTCTCATCCGTTATTGTGCCTAAGGAGACTAATTTATTTATGAATCTAATGACCTTGTCTTCAATTTTTAAAGCAGCTTTATATATATTGACGTTATCGAGTTTAGTGAACTTGGTGAAGTCTGTAAGCAAATCTTTAATTTTTGCAACATAATCACATTTATTAAGTAATACAACTCCCTTGCCCTTGTCGGGTCTGCAAATTACCAAATCATTATTACTACCTAATTTTTTCAGAACATTAAAATCAGCTTTCGTAAAGATGGGAGAGAACACTTTATTACTTTTAAATCCATAAAATTCTTTACAAACTACATTGCGGATCGAAGTAATGACATTGTTGAATGAGAATCCGTTAGCGATTTTGCAATGTTTAAGTCTATTTGCGAGGCTTTCAAACGTTAAGAAATATTTATAAAATGAAGGTTTATATATCGGGAGGCCAAATTCTAATCCAAAAGAAAGTAGATATTTCTCTCTATGGGACAAACATACATTAGAAAAGTTGAATATAACATCTTTAGGATCGCAAGACTTGAACTCATGAGTGGCTCCTAATTTTTGTAATTTACGTTCATGATTAATGGTCACAGTTTTGGTTAGTTTTTCCTTTTCTCTTCGTACATAAGTTTTTTTTTTTATATATATATATATATATATATATATATATATATATATATATACAGTATATAATTATACACTCTGATTACAGGAACTGGTGTATCATACTAACTGGCTAGAAATGACATAACTATATTAACCCCTTCAGTACCATGACGCCTTTGTACCTCTGATGCTGGCTAGGAATAGATGATTTTATGCAGTTTAAGAAGGACCTATGTTACTAAGAGGGTTTATTGAGATCGTATTTACCCATTTGAGTCGTGTGGGTAGATTACAAACTAAGTCGTCGAATGGTAACCAGAATATGATGGAATTTACGTAATGAGGGTGAATGGGATTAGGATCCATATGCCGCAGGGCATCACATCATCATTGTCACAGATTGTAAATAGAACTAAATGCTGTATGGTACTGTATGTACTGTGATCTTGTGACAATAAAGTATTTTGAATTGAGTTGAATTAACCCTTCCTGTACCAGCGACGTCTGTTATATTTTATTCTAGCTGTATTTGGAAGATTGTATGCAGCTTAGGAAGAATCTGTGATAGTTAAAATGGTTGATGGAGATAGTTCGAAGCCTTATCATGGCTAGAGATCCTAACTAAACTGAAAACAAATCGATTAGAAGTAGCCAGAATAAAGTAAAAAGGATGTCGACGGTACAGAAAGGGTTAACTATAGATGTGTCCTTAGTGACCGGGGCAGTACTATAGTTAATTGACTACTTGCGAGTTTCTGTCTATAAGGAAGTTGGAGCTGTAGACATCGATAATTAACAGAATTATCACCTAAATTGCGGTTGTAGTGCTTATATAAATACATAAAACCCAATTCAACATACTTTTTATCCATTAGAAACCTACATTATTATTGTATTTCTGTTTAATATCCATGTTTATGGCTCCAACTTCCTTATAGCCTGAAACTCGCAAGTGGCCAATTCAGTATAGGTAGGCCAAAAGTCCCTACCACTAACTCAAACATGACTAGAGTAATCAAGTATACCTGTATATTGCTATAGTTTAGGAAGAGTCAGCCATTTGCTCTAGCCCTTTTTGAGTTACAGAGGTTAGGTGTCATGCTTTCTGGCCTACCTATAATGAATGGACTATAGTAATTAACTAGGGCTCATGTTCCTAGACAAACCCCACCATTGTCTAAGCCAATTAACCCTCTCCGACATATGACGCGATTTTGAGCCTATTGGGGATACTTTAAAGTCTTTGTTACCATCAGGGGTATTTAGAAACCTTTAGTTTAGTTACTTCAACCTCTGCAGTTGTCTTTGAGTTAGCTGTGGGCAGAAAACTAATTTTGGAGAGGTAATTATAAGAGTGAGAGAACTCTATATCTTATTGCTAATCTGGCAACCTCTGCGTCATATGTGCGTGAAAGGGTTAAGGGGATAATGGCTGTTACTTTGGTCTATATATTCGGTTATTCATTTATTTTTAATTTCCTCGCTAGACCTCCATCAAGCTTAAAAAAACACCCCCTAGACCACCCTTCAAGATAATTTTTCACATTTTTTGATAGAAAAATGTCCCGGCCGAAGGCCAATTACTCTTAAAATTACAGGCTCGCTATCGCTCGCCAGCAAATAAATTGACACCTAAATGGCACGAAAAGTCTTAATATTGACAAAGAAATGGGGTTTAAAGTCTTAAAATCGCCAAACTAATGGGCCGAACATCTTAAAATCTAAAAAACAATGGGGCTAAACACGTGGGAGAAGGGGGCCAGAAAATACGGCCCATGCCCCCTTAATTAATCATGAGATCATGAAAATGTTTCAGTAGTGCTTCACCAGAATTGTTATTAAAATGTCCCCGCACCCCTTGAACCACGGCCACCTCCTTCTTCAGCGTATTTAACATCTTAATTCTTTTTTGGAAGTTGTGGCATTTCTGCATCTTTTCTGACTCGATCATCAGGTCGATGTACTCGTTGGTGGACAGGGGATTTGGCTTGAGAGCAATTTCTTCCAGTCGTTCCATGCAACTCTGAGCTTCCACAATCTTGCTAACAAGACCATGAGCATAATGGTTGATGTCGTTTTCTATTGCTTTGATGGCAGCTTCTTTGCTCAGTTTCCCTTTCTCAGCAGTTTGGTAGCGCTCGAAAAGCTCATTAACTGTGCGCTGCTCCTTCTTCCAGTTGGTTTCATATCTAAAGTCCATGTTCTTGTGCACTTTCCAATAGCACTTGCCAGGACAAATTCTGCAATATTGCTCTGTCATTGCCCAACAATTCATCTTATTTGCATCATCAGGAATGTGGCACAGATGATGGCAAGTCATGCTGCACTTCATGCAATTGGTCACATGCTCCCTTTTCTTCAGATCAATCTTGGTAATCTCTGGAACTTCAACCTCTTCTGTGTAGTTGGCACTTCCCTTCATGTCATCATCTAGACGAGCCAGCATATCCCTCTCCTGATTCAGATTCGATAGTTTGCCAAGTCCAAGGTGAATTTCGTTCTGCAACCCCACCACTACGACGTAAAGTCGATTTCTCTCTTCCAGCACTTGCTTTGTTAGTGTTAGACTTGCAGGGTAAGTCTTGCCAAGTTTGGTGAAGAAGCCGTTCATGCTGCGGTAACCCATCTCCCAGAACAACTTGCAGATGGAATTTGAATCTTCATCTTCAGAATCTGAATCACTCCCATCCTCCTCAGCAGCAGCAGCATACAGTGCACTATTGTTAAATTTGTAACAACCTGCATAGTGAATTTCAGCTTCTTTCAGAGCATCAAGAACAGGAGGTGCTTTTGCATCTGCAAAGGTGGCCATAATATAGATGTTGTCTTTAATATCCTTGCCAAACATGGAGGAGAGACCATCATAGACATATCGCTGTGTTTGTGTCAGTCGGGCGGCTGAGGCTGGAGTCACAAATCCAATTCCATCTACCTGATCAATACCATAACCCTGCTTCAGGAAGTTCTTCAACTGGTTCATCATCTCTCGGTCTCTCTGGATGCCTCTTGTGTCTCCAAACCCTGGAGTGTCTATCAGCACATAGTTGTAGTCAAAAGTCATCCCTGGCAACTGATAGAAGACATACGCTGTTATTAAGTCAGTTTGACTCTCGGCTTGAGAACGCTTGGGAGCATCTTTGTCGTCAATCAGAATCAGCTTGAAGTCATCCGAAAACTGAATTCTGTATATGTAATTAACCATTGCATTAATGAGTGTTGTTTTACCAGAGCCTGTTGCTCCAACCAGTAAGATTTTCTTAGTGGGTTTATTTGTCTTCTGACCCAATGTTAATTTCTGAACTTTATCAACTTCATTCTTATGCTCAATTTTCATGTCCAGCTTCCTTATATTCAGGTTTTCCTCAGTGCGATAATGCTTGCTGAACGTCTCCTTGAGGCGTACTTCGAGAGACTTCTGCTTATCTTGTGCTTTATCAGTGTAATTTGAGGCCATGATGTCGTGCTTCACACTCCACGTCTGGAAGCAAAAAGTTAACAATTTTAGCGTCAGGCGAAAGCGATAAGGATATTCAGTCTCATGTTAAAAATTATGACTATATTGCTAATGATAGTAGTGATGGTGCAACGGAAGATGGAAATGTCGTTATAAATAAAGGTAAATTAGGTATAAAGAAAAGAAGTAAATTGAGAGTATATTACACAAACTGTAGGAGTCTATGTAACAAAATGAACGAACTTAGAGCCCTTGTTAGCAAAGAAAATATAGACATAATAGCGCTAACTGAAACGTGGATTAATACAGAAACCAGGCATTTTTTAGCAGAATTTTATATACCAGGATATAGTTTGTTTAAATATGACCGAACAAGTAAGAGGGGTGGCGGTATAGCAGTGTTTGTCAGGAGTACATTAAAAATCTGTATTAAATCAGGTATTAGACTAAATAACGATAATGAAAGTGTTTGGGTAGAGGTTAACGAAGGTAGTGAGACCATAGTTATTGGAGTTATGTATAGACTGCCAAATATGAGTAGAAATGACATAACGTCATTATGGGAGGAAATTAAAATGGCATCAAGGTTTAGCAATGTGTGCATTATGGGGGATTTTAATTTTCCGAATATAGATTGGCAGCATCAAATAGGAGACTCTGATTCTGAGGAGTTTATAGAGGTAGTACAAGATAGTTTTTTATTTCAATTCATAGATACGCCGACTAGAGGTAATAATATTCTCGACTTAGTTTTCAGTAACAATGAACATATGGTAAATAATGTAGAGATAGGGGACCACCTAGGAAATAGTGACCACAATTCTGTGTATTTTAATATACAATGGAAAGGTAATACCAGAGAGAATACAAAATTAATACCTGACTTCAGAAAAGCCAATTATGGTGGGTTAAGAAGAGCCCTATTAGCGGACCCTATGGTCAAAAAATTAAGTCGATCCAGGTGTCCAAATGAGTGTACCCCTTCTCGGCACCTGTCATCTTAAGTCAGGAAGAGGCCTTGGTAGATACATACGATAATTTTATCGAGTCAGTATTCAATGCACAAAATAAATATATCCCCAAAAGAAAATTTAGATCAACACAGAACCAACCCAAATGGATGAATAATAGACTATTAGATCTTCTAGGACAAAAGAGAGGAATATATAGAAAAATTAGGAAAGTCGAAATTCACCTACTTGCTTACTATCAGAATCTATCACGACAGGTAAAAAAGGATATTAGGAAAGAAAAAAGAAATTATGAAATTAAGGTTGCCAATGACTCAAAAAATAATCCTAAAGCTTTTTACCAATTATATAAATCCAAGGTTAGATATGTAATTGGTCCCCTTAAAACTTCGATAGGAGAAATGACAGAAAATTATTTAGAAATGTGCAGTACATTAAATAGTCAATTTCTTTCTGTTTTCACTAATGAAAATGTGGCACAGTTTCCAGAAGTCCGTAAGGTATATAGCGATAGTATAGAAAATAGGTTAAGTACGGTTACTATAAATAGAAATGATGTGCTTAAGGAAATTGACAGACTGAAACCTCATAAATCGCCTGGTCCTGATAAGGTATATGCTAGAGTATTAAAAGAATGTAGGGATGAGTTAAGTTACCCATTAACATTTCTATTTAACAAGTCATCAGAGACCGGTATAGTTCCAGAAGCTTGGAAGCTTGCAAACGTAGTTCCGATCTTCAAAAAAGGTGACAAATCAATAGCATCCAATTATAATAATAATAATAATAATAGTTCTTAAAGCTAGCACATGCTAATCTAGCTAAGGATAGCTCAATAAGGCCGATTAGGCGTATTTCCATTGGGGTCCTGTACTACTACCCCATCCCTTTGCTCATGAGGGATGGTAACGACTCAGTGCTTGTGAAAAATCTTTAATGCGCCGAGCGTGGGCGCGAACCCGGGCCTTCTGGGTGGAAGTCCGAGACGCTAGTCACTACACCAAGCGAGCCGCTTGGTCTTACATCAACCATAGGAAAGCTACTAGTCAATTATTGCTAGTAAAATTAGAAACCACTTAGATACATTTAATTTAATCAATTCTGCTCAGCATGGATTCACTCAGGGACGTTCTTGCCTTACTAATTTGCTTAGTTTTTTCTCAGAGGTATATGAAGCAGTAGATAATGACAAGTCATATGATATAATATATTTAGATTTCAGTAAAGCTTTCGACAGAGTCCCCCATGAGAGATTGATGAGAAAGGTTGAGGCGCATGGAATAGGAGGGTCGTTGTTGGGATGGATTAGGTCATGGCTAATTGGTAGGAAGCAGAGAGTCAGCATAAATGGTACGAAGTCAGAATGGGGAGCAGTCAAAAGTGGTGTCCCCCAGGGATCTGTATTATGGTCCTCTGTTGTTTATTATATACATAAATGACCTTGATTTAGGTATAACTAGTAGGATAAGTAAATTTGCAGACGATACCAAAATGGGGAGAAAAATTTATTCAGATAGATATATAGAGTGCCTCCAAAGGGATCTAGATACCTTACACGAATGGTCAGTAAATTGGCAGATAAAGTTTAACATTGACAAATGCAAGGTATTAAATATAGGGAAGATGTATAGAAATGTTAAATATAAACTAGCTAATATGGAATTAGAAAACTCGAATTGTGAGAAAGATCTAGGTGTGTTTGTTAGTAATGATTTGAAGCCTAGAAAACAGTGTATAAGCGTTCGAAACAAGGCAAACAGGACTCAGATTCACTAACGGTCGTAGCGTGCGATGTCGTACAGCAACCTACGATCGTTCCTAAGGGAGTGCGGAAGGTGTATTCACGAACGCATCGTCGAGCTCCCTTACGGCTCCCTTTCGGTTATTTTCACCGAGGCTTCTCTTGACCAATCAGGCGCTTGGCCTTTGTAAATAAACAATATGTCACCCACATGACCGAAGCGCCAAGAAGAACCTAATATACTTTAATTTATGAGCTTGTCATTGTTTAGCATGGCTAATTCGATCCACCACAGCCAGCAAGAAGAAGAATAAAGTATCTTGTGAATTGATGATAAGAAATTAGCCTAGCTAGGCTACAGGGAAGCCTGTTAGTGGCCCAAGTTAAAGGATTTTCGACGGATTGATCATTGATAATCATATGTTAGGCTAGTTGGGAGTGTATTATTTATACCTTAACCACAGTATATTGTTCTACTTTACCATGTCTACACCTAGACAGGGCGAGCCAAACCAAAATGCCAGACTTTACTATGTCTATGCCTACACAGGCAGTTTTAGCCAAGCCAAAATGCCAGACTTAGCCTAGGCCTAATTTTTCAAATAGGCCTAGAGTATTTTTTTTGTATTCACAACACCTCAAGGCCTATCTACCTTTTAAAAATAGGCCTAGCATAGGCCTCCTCAATCTATTATCCAACAGTTGGCCATGGGAAATAATGATAGGTTGAGGGGGGCTTTGTCCCCCTCACCTCCCATGACTTATTGCCATCATCAAATATATTTCCAGCATGGGACTAATAACAGCTAGTTAACAATGAGGACGGTACGCCAGCAAACACCATCTTAACCTGCTAGGCTTCTTTCTACTTTACCATGCTTAGGCTACACCAAGCTAGGCATTGCTAGCCTAACCAAAATACCATACGTAGGACTAACTAAATAGCCCTAACTTTTTCAAAATAAACCTAGGTTATATCCTAGGCTAGGCTAAACAAAAATATTCACAACACCATATAGGCTAGCCTATTATTTTTTGTTTAGACTATGCCATGGGTAATTCTTTTCATAATTTTTTTCCTGTGATAGTTTCAAATTTGTTGAGGAAATAGGCTACCCTAATCTAACCCAGCTAGGCATTGCTAGCCTAACCAAAATACCATACATAGGCCAACTTGTCTAGCCTAAATAGCCCTAACTTTTTCAAAATAAACCTAGGTTATAGCCTAGGCTAGGCTAAACAAAATTATTCACACAGCGTTTATTATTTATTCATTTTTTTGGCTAGGCCTAGGGTAATTCTTTTCATCATTTTGTTCCTGTGATACTTTCAAATTTGTTGAGGAATAGGCTACCCTAATCTAACTCAGAGGTGGTGGGTAGTTGGAATAAAACATTTCCGCAATAAATGAGGGTTAAAATCTAATATCTACTAATGGTAGGCTACGTGTTGTCGCAGCACATGCATTTGTGCATCAATTAACCTTGACTAGGTCTAGGCTGGCATATGTAGGCTATTCATAGCTTAATTCGGCCTGTCATAAGACATTAAGGATACAAATATATTCATACTTTGTATTAAATGCCTTAATGGTGTTGTAAACACAAGTTAACAATCATATTGCGCTATTATTGCCTCAATAATGACTTAGTGTGTCATAAAAAGCTATACTGCAGACGAATTCTCGGGTTCATCTCTAGGAGTGTGAGTTACAGAGCTATTGATGTTATCTTAAAACTTTACTTGTCATTAGTGAGACCCCATATGGATTATGCTGTTCAATTTTGGTGTCCTTATTACAGAATGGACATAGATTCATTGGAGAGAGTACAACGTAGAATGACAAAAATGATCCATAATATTAGAAATCTTCCGTATAAAGAAAGGTTGAAGAAATTAGGCTTACATTCGTTAGAGAGACGCAGAGTTAGAGGGGACATGATAGAGGTATTCAAGTGGGTTAGTGGGATTAATAAAGGGGACATGAAAAATGTACTAAAGCTCAGTGATAGCGAAAGAACTCGTACAAATGGTTTCAAATTAGATAAATTTCGTTTCAAGAAAGATATAGGCAAATATTGGTTTGGTAACAGAGTTGTAGATACAGTAGGTGGAATAGGCTACCAAGTGCTATAGTGGGATCAAGAACGATAGGGAGCTTTAAGATACAACTAGATAGGCATATGGACGAGATGGGTTGGGTGTGAGGGTGATCTGTCAGGTGTGGCCCAGGTGTGGGGATCTGCAGATCCCCGTTTTTCTGACCTCTGACCGTTTCGGTGAGGTTGTTGTTGTTGTTCCCCAAGCTGCCTGGCCGAACAGCCCCAAGGCCCCGAGCAATTCCAAGGCCATAACCGAGTGCCCCCACAGAACCCTCCCCGCCGACCACAATAAAGCCTGGGTGACCGAAGCCACTCCATGGCGGGGGGCTGAGAAGGGTGCAGAAACACCAGGGAAACCAAAGCCCCACCCAGGGCCCTGTGCCTCTCAGCAATTATGAAGAGAAAGTTGAGGGGCAAGGGAAAAATGTGACGCTTTGGCTTCCAATCTTGGTAGATTGGGAGGTCAATCCACGGAAGAGACGCCGTCACTTGAGATCTAGAAAATATATAAGTTAAAGGAAAAGTCAGAGTAAGCTATGGGTATGGCAGAGATTGCTCAGCTCTCACTCTGATAGACCAGCCCATCACCACATGACTAGAACCCAATCCTCTCAGCATCAGCTAGGAAAGGCCCTAGAAAGCCGCCTTTGGCGGGGGGATAACTCCCCTATTTCAACCCCGCACCCGCCTCGGTGAGGTAAGTCCTAATGGTGTTTTTAAGCTGGGCTTATAATTAGGGTTGGGTGTGACAGGGATCTGCCTTGTGTAGGCCAATCGGCTTTCTGCAGACTCCCATTTTCTTATGTTCTTATGTTCTTATGAAGTACAGTTGAATTCAGTGGTTCGCCAATAATCATTCTCATAGATGCTGTAATTTCTACTTACTATCTCTTATTCTTGATATTTCGCACAATGGTTTGCCAAAATTCTTGCTTATAGATTGTGTAGTTTTAAGTTACAACCTATTTGTCTTGATAATTTTCGACAATCTCGCTCATTTATTGTGTAATTTGAAGTTAAAATAAATTTTCCTTAACATTCCACACGTATTCCAAGCATCTAATGTTTAGAGCAGTACACTCAGATGCCATAGTCTCTAGCCCACTCATAACTATGCGTGGACTTCATTAACTTATTTCTAATTATGGAAGAGACTTGTAATTGCATTAAGAATAAAATAGGGGCCCACGAATTTTCATAAGTGACTGTACTTCCCCTTGATTGGATGTCACTAACTTTAACTTCCTATTTACTACAAGGTGACAAAGGCATAGGGTGTACATTGTAATAATCATGTATGCAAAATAGACCACATAACTGTAACAAAAGTGGAATGTTTAACAATAGTTTTCGTGTTAGAATACAAACACTTATTCTAGGGTTTGGGAACACATTTATGATTCTTATCGTAAATATGAAGGCGGATAAATCCGCTACATCCCGTTTTAGACAATCGGGCGGTGCAAGAACCACCACAGCAGTAGCGGAAATCCGGCAGGTTCACCTTGTTCATTTTGGCTCTGCAAACAACTTTGGTCTTTGTGTTCAAAATCGTGGAGTCAGCTGTTTAAGAGGAGTAGTGCTCAAAGGTTCCAAAGATGAAAAAAATAAAAAAACACATTCAATTCAGCAAAACACAGCCGTCTTCTTCACGGAATCGGGAATGTGTTTTATTATGAATGACAAAAAATAGGGGAAGTGTGGTGGAGTGGTCATGCCACTGGATTGGTAATCCAATGGACCCGGGTTCAAATCCCGATATGTCAATGGGAAAATATTATTGGGATTGAATTTGCGCTGTACCTAGTATCAGTGCATTACCACAAAGCCCACCGAAATGCCAAAAAAATACCCTCATTGTTCCCTGATTAAATAACACTGTATGAATATTCCCATATTTAAAATATGTTACAGGGGGACAATGCCTAGTGAGTTCACTGCTCAATAGGTGGCGTTCTGAGAGTGAGGGTCTGAGTCTGGAGGGTGAGACGGTGAAGCACTTGAACGAAGCAACCAGTCGCTTCAGAGATGGAGCTGCTTCGAGCCATGATGGATGCTTCACATGTCTCACTCCCCAGACTGGAACAAGACCTCACAGGCTTCACCGTGTTGAGCGGTGGAATGTACAGGCTCTCAGCCTATGCCCGAGAGGGAGTAGTTGGAATATAGAAAAAAAAAAAAAAAAAAAAAAAAATGAAAGTTTCTATAATGGGTTTAAATTAAAATGCCTAAAATGTAAAGCAAAATAATTTCGGTTATGTGTACTATATTGCAAATATGCTTTTTTCAATGTACAGTTGCCCACATAATTTTTGTTCCTCGTCGTGATCTTATCTATTAAAGTATAATAGTATGGATGAATTGTGAGTTCGTTTGATTATCAGTTGACTAATTAGATGAGTTAAGCACTGCGTAAGAAACTACGCTCTATTTTAATCCAAGAGGAGGAATTAAGATGAAGGAAATATGAATCACCAGCCTTACCACCTTACCTTTGGATACCTTTGGATGTGTTCGCCGCTCCTCTAGCGGCACCAAGGAGCGCGACGCCCCTCGTTATGGGTGGTGATTTGGTGCAGTAGACTGTTTGAAGCGACACCTCGCTCCCTTGCGAGGATGGGCTCGTCTGGCACTTTTTGCAGTTCGACATCTAGGGCTCTCTTGAAGTTGTCTAACGAGATGTCCCTCATGTCTCTTACTCGCCGTGGGAGTTTGTTGAAGAGACGTGGGCCTCTGTGTGATAACCAGCCCTCTCGCAGAGAGCCCATAGCACCCCTGTTATTCATCCGGGGGATTTCGCATTCCCAGCCTCTCCTATCACTGAATTTCATGACTATCGGAGTATGTAGGTTGGTACTAAACCCTCTGCGATTTTCCAAGTGTATATTATTAGGTAACGTTCTCTTCTACGTTCCAGTGAGTACAGATTCAGTGCTCTTAAATGCTCCCAATAGTGTAGATGTTTTATCGAACTTATATGCGAAGTGAAATTTCTTTGTACACTCTCTACGTCATTTATTTCACCTGCTTTGTATGGGGATGTTAATACGCTACAGTATTCAAGCCGCAGTAGCACTAGAGATTTGAAGAGCGTTATCATAGGCAATTCACCGCGTGTTTTAAAAGTACGCAGAATCCAACCCGTTAGACGTTTCGCAGCCGCCACTTTGACCTGGTTATGTACTTTGAAACCCATATTTTCAGACATTAATACCCCAAGGTCTTTCACACTGTCTTTCCGTTCTATTATGTGGTTAGATTCTGTTAAGTAATTTGTAATTTCTTTAACACCATTATTATCTCCGTACCGTATTAATTGGAACGCATCGCCTTCCGCACAACAAAGACCTAAGTCCACCTCAAGATCAGCCACAGAGCATCCCTTTCGCCCGGAACATCACCAACATCGGGAGAGCAGAGAAAGAAGACGCTACCACAGCCACCCTCAACCAGGCATTAAAACTTGATGCTCAACAAACCTGTTTTGGGTGAGGTAGGCTCGACGCTACTAAAGACACAGCCAGGTTCGAGACAAGAGAAAGTAGGCTTCACACTACCAAGAATACAGTCAGGTCCGAGACTGACCGAGGTAGGCCCGATGCTGCCAAAAACACAGCCAGGTCCGAGATTGGCGGAGATAGGCTCAACACTACCCAACTCAAAGAAAAGACGAAGAAACAAGAAGACTTCCCAGACACGGCCAGATCCAACTCCCAAGCTACGACTACCTCCAGCAAGATTATCCACGGACCAGCCAACAAGAACAAACTTCAGTCCCTCCTTAATTCCCCTAAACTCAGAGAATCATTAAGGCCTCTCCCTACACCAAGAAAAACCCTTGTGAATGTAGAGTAAAGATAGTCTCGTATTTTCGGTTCCCTTCTGTTTACCCGTAAAACTTTCCCTTCAGGAAAAACAAAGCACACCTACTATCCTTGTGTCTCGCATGAAATATAACATATAATTACTGGTTACTTTCCGATCAGTATAATTTCTATATATTCCATTCCTAGACCTTAAACTCCAACCCAACACTAATAATAACACTCTTCGCGATTGCAAGTTTTTCTTATATCTATCTATCTATCTATTGCCGGACGCCTTACTCCCTTTAACCCGGGAACTGCTGGGAGACTCTTAAGAGTTCCCCCGGCGGACTGTGGGAAGACTCTTAACCTCTGAAGTGCGCATGGGGGTAATTGGAAACGTCCCCCTGTGCTGACGTATTTGAGGTGTTTCCGTCACTAAAATATTCATTGTGCCATTAATAGCATTAATATTTATCCATATGCGCCTATTATGGGTTGATTATAAAGGTATTAACCTGAAACAACAATAAAACGAGTGAAAACAGCGTTTGGATGGTCAAAATCGGAGATATAGCCCGCGAGTTGTATAATGTATGGGTGAGGCAATCTGCTTTCCCGCCAATTTCCCCCAAGGCCACTGAGACACAGTCGATCGATACTCTCTCTCTCTCTCTTGCACTCGCTTGCTATCAGTGATGACCACACCCTCCAATCGGATTTCTAATGTTAGCACGAAAATATACCTCAGAATAAGGGAATAACAGGGAAATAGGTGATAACTGAAGGAGAGGAGGAAAGTGGGGAAGGAGGGAGGTAGAGGACTGAGATTTTGCATGGCCCAGGGGCCAAAAAAAAAAAAAAAAATAAAAAAAAAAAAATATAAATTTTTTTTTTTTTTCGATGTCAAAAGTTGATTTTTATTTTCTCTGACTCTTAAGAGTCTTCCCGCAGTGCGCCGGGGGAACTCTTAAGAGTCTCCCCGCAGCTCCCGGGTTAAGAGTCAGAGAAAAAAAAATCAACTTTAAACATCGATTTTTTTTTTTATTTTTTTTTTTTTTTGGGGCCCCTGGGCATTGCAAAATATCACTCCTCTACCTCCCCTCCTTCCCCACTTTCCTCCCCTCCTTCAGTTATCACCTATTTTCCCTGTTATTCCCTTATTCTGAGGTATATTTTCGTGCTAACATTAGCGAGTTGCAAGCAGGGCATTGTCATCAGTGTTAGCAAGCGAGTGCAAAAGAGAGAGAGAGAGAATATCGATCGACTGTGTCTCAGTGGCCTTGGGGGAAATTGGCGGGAAAGCAGGTTGCCTCACCCATACATTATATAACTCGCGGCCTATATCTCCGATTTTGACCATCGAAACGCTGTTTTCACTCGTTTTATTGTTGTTTCAGGTTAATACCATTATAATCAACCCATAATAGGCGCGTATGGATAAGTATTAATGCTATTTATGGTAAAATGAATATTTTAGTGATGGAAACATCTCAAGTACGTCAGCACAGGGGGACGTTTCTAATTATCCCCATGCGCACTTGTTAGGTTAATGGGGGTGGCCATACACAAAATGCCCCCAAGAAGACTTATCCCCTGTAAGAGGGACAACCCATGCCAGTTTACTGAAGGACTTACAGGATTGACCACTCAATTTAGGGTCCGTCCGACTCATAGGCCTTTATTTTTCTTAAGCCGTGTATAAAAAAAAATAAGCTTAGGCGGGTGTCGTAGAAAACGAGCGAGTCCTAGGTAAGAGCAGATTAAATTATTGTAGCTTCTATGCCGAACATGAATACTGCATAATTTTACCTAAGACCCTGAGACCATTTCCTTGAGATTTATTCTTACCATATGATGATATATATATATATATATATATATATATATATATATATATATATATATATATATATATATATATATATATATATAAAGGAAGAGCAATACCAAAGCGTAAAGGAACATCTTTATTTATTTATTTATTTTTTTTTTTTACGCTTTGGTATTGCTCATCCTTGTACGCCTACGATTCCCTGCCGGAGAGTCAATTGCTTCTATATATATATATTGTTACGTATCTTGATCCTCAAGTGGTTAACTTGATGAATCTAGATAGCACAGAGATATATATTAAGGTATCAGTCAGCTGAAGGCAAAACAAAAGTAAAATCTAATAAAATAATTTCCTGTTGTTGCTTCCTTTCCTTTTGGATCTTAGGACTTGGTATCCTTTATTGACTGATACTCTTTACTTATGAAAAATACTGAAACTAATTAAAGTCATGTAGTATTTATAAAGAATTATTATTTAACCGAAGCTTAGTAGGCTATGGTTATGAACCGAATAAGTTATAGCTAAAGAAGGACTATTAATTTTATAAAAAGTCTTGAAAGATAAATATTAAAGTAAGAATATTTCTGTCTCTTACCCTTTTTGAAATGAATAGATAGTTTTTCTTCTATGTCCTTTTATTTATATTAAATGTAATTATTCTTGGTTCTTGTCTTACGTTAATAGTATTCTATTATTATTATCATCAGGAGTAATATCAAAGTCACATAAAAAGTTAGATATATATTTAATAATTAGTTAAATGTATTTCTTAACCACGTAACATTGAGGTTTGATTATGAGTAAATAAAGTTACAGGATCGTTTCATAGATTCGATTCAGGTCTCACTCAAATAATATGAAAAGCAAAATATAATATTTTGAAGCAAAAGAATTTTCTTCAGCTTAGGAAATCACTAGAAGTAATATTAACACAGCCATGTTAGTCTAAGGCGATATTACTAATACGAGACAATAGCATCACCGTACTAAGCACCATTAAGCAATGTAAGCTTAATTCAAAGAAAATGAAAGAACTCGTAAGTATTAATATAAAACAATAGTATTACTTTCATCATAACCCAATTACTTAAAGAGTTGCTTTAGTCCACAAGTTAGTCAACTAAAATAGTTAAGTACATAATAATAGCGTTAACGTTAATTCCCAATCAAATAGTTAAGTACATAAATAGTAGCGTTAACGTTAATTCGCAATCAAATAGTTAAACACATAATAGTAGCGTTCACGTTAATTCCCAATTAAATAGTTAAACACATTACACACATTAAACACATCACGTTAATTCCCAATCACATATCTCACTAACCAACATAACGTAAGTGTTTACACCGAACACACTTAACACACATTTATATAATCTGACTGACAGTCACAATCCCATTATAATACTTCACCCCGTCTTCCTCCAGCTGCAAGTTCACCTTCCCCAACTCCAAATGAGACTGATTTGAATGCCCACAACTCGGGTCTTATATACCAAACAATGATGGTGTAGGAACGAATCAGGAGGCGGCGGGTGGTGCCGGCGCCAATCATAGCTCCTCGAATCACATAACAGGTGCGAGGTCCATTCACAGCTCCTGGCGTCGATCATACGTCATAGCATCGGTCATCGAGGTGTGAAGGCTAGCATGCTGGTATGGGGGGGGAGATGGTTTGCCCACTCGCTCGTTCGCTCGCTAGTCTGCTTCACCACTTGGGTAGTTTGGCTCCTTGAACTCTAATTCTAACTCTTAAATTAACATACAGGGCTCCGTATGTCACACCTCCCCCCTAGAAAAGAGTTTAAGGAGTATAGTACATAATATTAAACATAATACATAAATAGATTCACCACCAGATTGGCAACAGCAAGATTATAAATGAGGATATAAGAAGGATATCACCCAAAGTAGGCAACGTCTCCAGGTACCACATCAGAACATAGCCGGAACGTAGCTAGAGCGTTATTCGAACTGCAAGGCATCTCACAGCTGAAGGCTTAAAAGCGCACTACAAAAGCATGATATTTACCTCGCTACAAGGGAGAGCTAATTGCCAAAATCCTCTCATTAAATTATACTTACTGCTGCATGAGGCCAACCTGGGAAATGCAATCTTTGATCCGTGGCAGTGGGTAGGTATCGTTCTTTGTGACAGCATTGACTTGCCTATAGCCCCTACAAAACCAATGGCTCCTGTCTGGCTTCGGCACAAGTATGACCGGACTACTCCACTGGCTTAAGGCCCTTGTGATCAGCTGGTTTGAAAAAATTAAGTCAAGCTCGACCTGCAGTATACTCCTGGGTTGTGGCGAGACACGGTAGGGGGATAGTTTAATGGGAGTTGCCTCCCCTACGTCGATGTCGTGCACGGCCAAAGAAGGGAGCCCTGGAGTATCACGGAACACATTGGGAGACAGAGATAAAACAGAGATTAGTTGGTTCGCTTGATCAGAGGGAAGATGACATAGTTTAGATGGTAATTCCCTCAAAGCCACTGAATTATACTGAAAGTTGGATAGGCTACATGACAAGTCAAAGTCTGCATGGATACCTTCAGGCTCTGGAACAGTCTGTTGCGAGTCAGTAAGAGAACTGAAAACTTTGTCCGCACCAGGCTGCTCACAGGTCCTGACATTCACTGCCACAGTGGGAGAATCTGGAAGAGAGGAATCAGGGGACCTATGGTAGGGCTTCAACATATTTATATGGAATACTTGCGTGGGCTTTCTCCTGTCTGGGGTAGTTACTAGATAATCGGTAATGCTCACCCTCCGAATGATCTTATATGGGCCCCTGAACTTGGCAGATAATGGTTGGCCAAAAACTAGCTCATTAGGGGAAAAACCCAGGGATTCAGTTGGAACCTCACGAGTAGCAAATAAAAGAAAAGGTACCCCCTTATCCCACTCAACTCCGGTCTCTGTACAATACTTCCGTAACATTCCCTTTAATGTCTGATAATATCGTTCGAGAACCCCTTGACTCTCTGGGTGGTAGGTGCTAGACTTTACATGCTCGATACCCAACTCCTTCAGGGACTGCTGGAAAATGTTAGAGGTAAAATTAGTTCCTTGATCACTTTGCACCTCATGGGGGAAACCCATTCTGGTGAAAAATTTGAGCAGTTCCTTGATAACAGTTGGAGCAGAGGTAGTCCTTAAGGGTATAGCCTCTGGGTAGCGAGTTGCCATGTCCATGATAGTTAATAAATAAATGTTACCTTGGGAAGTCTTAGGCAATGGGCCTACAATGTCCACTACCACCCGAGTAAAAGGATTCTCGAAAACGGGCAAGGGCACCAGAGGATGTACAGGCACCTTCTGATTGGGTTTTCCTGTCATCTGGCAAGTGTGACACACTCTACAACACTCCACTACATCTGCACGCATTCCTGGCCAGTAAAAGTGGGCTCTGATTCTGTCTAGAGTTTTTCTCACACCTAGGTGTCCTGCCAATGGTATACAATGTGCCATTTCCACGATATCTTTACGACAAGGTTTGGGGACTACTACTTGATGGACGTCCCAAGCCCCGTCATCGATTGGTCTGTGTGGCGGTCTCCATCTTCGCCACAATACTCCTCCTTTGAGGTAGAAACATTCACCACCCTCCTTCTCACATTCCTCTTCACTCACGGACCTGGCAGCTAACTCCTTGCATTCACAATCATCTCTCTGTAGCTCTACCAGGCCACTAGGACAATTTGGAGGGGTTTCATGGTCATCGTTAGGGTCAAGATGAGCCATAAAGGTGTCAGATAAATCCACCTCAGTCACATCATCAGGCACAGTTGGAGCATCATTCACACTCTCATCATCCCTTTCATCAACTCTTACATTCGGTACATTTCTGTCTGAGGGAACTGCTACTTGAGACATTGAACGTTTGTCAGCACACACAGGGAAAACAGTTGGCAACTCCTTGTCGAGCTCACCGGTTAGTGGCTCGTTAACAGGGGAAAGTGACAAAATGGGGTCTGGTCGGACCTTCTCACCTGCTACATCATTCCCCAAAAGGAGTGTTACCCCAGGCACAGGGATATCTTGGGACCTACACAAAGCTATGGTGGCCTCACCCTGTAGTAACTCACATTCAATTTCGCCTTTTACCAAGTATGCATAAAACTGGCCTCCAGCACCTCTCATTACAACTGGTTCGCCAGGTGGGCACTCAGTGTAAGGATTCACCATGAGGGTGCTAGTAGAACCTGTGTCTCTCAGAATTTTTACCTCATGCATGCAACCATTTAATCTCACGTTGCCAGATGAAATAAAGGGACGGTAACTGTCCTGCACTGATGGTGAAATTATTATTGGTTTAACCCTTGTGGGTTGCACCACACATGCTACTACACCCCTGTCTAGATGATTTACGTTAGCTGCTAGGTACTCCTTCTGTCGAGAGTCCTGCATTAAAGGAACTTTTGGTGCTAGGTACTCCTTCTGTCGGGAGTCCTGCATTAAAGGAACATTTGGTGCTAGGTACTCCTGTCGGGAGCCCTGCATTAAAGGCACACATGGAATTTGAGATACGGCGGCAACTGTCTGCCCCGATCTCTCGGTTTTTTCCTTGGCCCAGCACTGATAAGCTAGGTGGCCTCTCATGCCACAAAAAGTACATACTTTAGGGGATACGGGAAAGTTCCCTCTTTGAGCATTACTATTAGTTTGGGGCCCACCTCTGTTACCATTGCCCTGAGTCGCATTTTTAGTTGGGGGAACATTTCTATTTTGGCTAGCTGGGGAAGACGTTATAGGCTTGTGACTGGGTCCGTCAGATTTGTGATTGGGATACTTAAAATTAGAACTAGAATTATCGTAGGGCTTCTTTCCACGAAATTTGTTGTTGAGCACGTATGTGTCAGCCATGTCAGCGGCGTCAGCAAGACAATCTACCTTTTTCCCCTTTAAATGATAGGATACAGAAGAATCAATTTTCCATAGGAAATTTTCTAACAGGACCAACTCCTTCAGATCGTTGTAGCTTGTGACTTTCTTACTCTTGACCCAATGATTGAAAGTTTTAGTCATGGTCCTGGCAAATACCTTATGGGTTTCTTCTACTTTCTTCTGGTTTTTACGGAAAGATTGCCTGTAAGCCTCAGGCTGCAATTGATAGGTTTTTAGGATAGCTTCTTTGAGATTGTCATAATCCTGCCTAACTTCGGCTACTTCTGACAAATACGTGGCTCGAGCCTGCCCTGTCAAAACAGTTTGTAACATAAAAGGCCATTGATCTCTTGTCCACTTCATACCTCCAGCAACTTCCTCAAACAAAACAAAGAAATCTTGCACATTATCCTCAGTGAAAGGTGGAATGACACTAGTCATAGTTAATCCCAGAGGGGGAGCAATTTCGGGAGCATTTGTATGGACATTTAGTTGAGCCGTACGATATTGATATTCATATTGTTCGGTCGTTGCTCTGGCTTGTTCGGCATTTAGTCTGGCTTGTTCGGTCTTTGCTCTGCTTTGTTCTAGTTCGAATAATTGATCAATGGTAAAACCAGGTGGCAATTGTTCATCAAGTTGGCTAGGTTTACTAGGGATCCCACCAACTGCTCCGTCACCCTCCCCGCCTTCTACAGGGAACAGGTGGGTTTTTATGGTCTGAGCCACCTCTACTTTAGACATGTTTGAGACAGTTAATTGGAGATGTGAGGCAAGCACTTTCAGTTCGGATTTTGACAGACAGTCAATATCACTCGAGCATCTTCGTTATTAATTAGTTGAGGCATGATTAATATTTGATTGTTAAGTAGTGAAACGTTAATGAAACTGAGTGAAACTGTATGAAACGAATCCTGGCAAGGTCGCCACTCTTCTGTTACGTATCTTGATCCTCAAGTGGTTAACTTGATGAATCTAGATAGCACAGAGATATATATTAAGGTATCAGTCAGCTGAAGGCAAAACAAAAGTAAAATCTAATAAAATAATTTCCTGTTGTTGCTTCCTTTCCTTTTGGATCTTAGGACTTGGTATCCTTTATTGACTGATACTCTTTACTTATGAAAAATACTGAAACTAATTAAAGTCATGTAGTATTTATAAAGAATTATTATTTAACCGAAGCTTAGTAGGCTATGGTTATGAACCGAATAAGTTATAGCTAAAGAAGGACTATTAATTTTATAAAAAGTCTTGAAAGATAAATATTAAAGTAAGAATATTTCTGTCTCTTACCCTTTTTGAAATGAATAGATAGTTTTCTTCTATGTCCTTTTATTTATATTAAATGTAATTATTCTTGGTTCTTGTCTTACGTTAATAGTATTCTATTATTATTATCATCAGGAGTAATATCAAAGTCACATAAAAAGTTAGATATATATTTAATAATTAGTTAAATGTATTTCTTAACCACGTAACATTGAGGTTTGATTATGAGTAAATAAAGTTACAGGATCGTTTCATAGATTCGATTCAGGTCTCACTCAAATAATATGAAAAGCAAAATATAATATTTTGAAGCAAAAGAATTTTCTTCAGCTTAGGAAATCACTAGAAGTAATATTAACACAGCCATGTTAGTCTAAGGCGATATTACTAATACGAGACAATAGCATCACCGTACTAAGCACCATTAAGCAATGTAAGCTTAATTCAAAGAAAATGAAAGAACTCGTAAGTATTAATATAAAACAATAGTATTACTTTCATCATAACCCAATTACTTAAAGAGTTGCTTTAGTCCACAAGTTAGTCAACTAAAATAGTTAAGTACATAATAATAGCGTTAACGTTAATTCCCAATCAAATAGTTAAGTACATAAATAGTAGCGTTAACGTTAATTCGCAATCAAATAGTTAAACACATAATAGTAGCGTTCACGTTAATTCCCAATTAAATAGTTAAACACATTACACACATTAAACACATCACGTTAATTCCCAATCACATATCTCACTAACCAACATAACGTAAGTGTTTACACCGAACACACTTAACACACATTTATATAATCTGACTGACAGTCACAATCCCATTATAATACTTCACCCCGTCTTCCTCCAGCTGCAAGTTCACCTTCCCCAACTCCAAATGAGACTGATTTGAATGCCCACAACTCGGGTCTTATATACCAAACAATGATGGTGTAGGAACGAATCAGGAGGCGGCGGGTGGTGCCGGCGCCAATCATAGCTCCTCGAATCACATAACAGGTGCGAGGTCCATTCACAGCTCCTGGCGTCGATCATACGTCATAGCATCGGTCATCGAGGTGTGAAGGCTAGCATGCTGGTATGGGGGGGGAGATGGTTTGCCCACTCGCTCGTTCGCTAGTCTGCTTCACCACTTGGGTAGTTTGGCTCCTTGAACTCTAATTCTAACTCTTAAATTAACATACAGGGCTCCGTATGTCACAATATATATATACTGTATATATTTATATATAATTAGATAACTACAAAATATATATATATATATATACAGTATATATATATATATATATATATATATATATATATATATATATATATATATTTATTTATTAGTGGCCCCTCCATCATTGACGAACATGCCTATTACGTAAGGCATCCTCTTCAAACACTAATCCGCCGTAGTTTGAATCTACCGCGCAGAGCATTTAAAATCTGAGGAGCCTTCATCATGAGCGCACGCGACCTCACTCATGGCTTCAGTCATTATGAATTGGGTTCTCAATACGAAAAAACTTCGTAAAAAATAAAAAACAAAAACAAAATAAGAATAACTATCCAATAAGCTTTCCATCATATCGTGGATGTACTTGTGTGGATCTTTGACCAGACGCTGATTCAGGCGTCATTCTTCCTTCTCTGCTCTGCAATCAGCCGGCCCGGACGTGTCTCTCCACGCTCCGCTGGTTCCGCATTTGCTGCGTCCCTATTGAGTTTTTTCTCATTTGTTTACTCCGGGATGTATCGAGTAAGGTTAGGATATGCGTAGCAGGAGTGTCCTGGGCTGGTTGCCCGCAGTGCAGTGTATTTTGGGTCGTGTGTTTGGGGCATCTATTTCGGATGTACCCTCGTGGTCCGGTTGTGGACAGGTGAACTTTTTCACAGTTAGCTAGCTTTGTGATGCAGGCGGCTTTCATTACGCGTTATTGCTTCCTTTTATCTTTCTGATGAGGTAGCGTATTTTTGCTGACGTTCCCAGCGTATTTTTCTTCACTTAGTGAAGTTTTTTCTGGGTCCCGAGTCAGTTCTTCCCTTTGCCGGAAGTATTTGCTACAGTGGTGTGTTGGCGGTGGTTCCTGTTGTGATATAATTCAGTGCTTTTTGTTTATATTCCGACATGTTAATGTTATCCGTCTGCCTAGGCCTAGCCAGCCTCTCGTAGCTTTACCACATATACAAGTGTTATTGATTTATTTTCTAAATATGTACTACTGTGTCATGTGTGTCCTGGTTTAGTTGTGTATTGGCTATTTCCACGGACTATTTATGTGTCCTGGGTTAGTTGTGTATTAGCTAATTCCACGGACTATGTTGGGCCCGGCGTTAGTTGTGTTTTGGCTACGCCTCGGTCCGGTGGTGCGTTCAGATGGTATCTGGACGGGGTGGGTTTTTTCCGGCGGATTTTTCTCGGTTTCACCTTGATAACCCCGGCTGGTTGCCGAGTTTTGGCCACGCGTGGTTTAAAAACAGGCTTGTTTCCCCGGCGAGTGGGTGTCTGTGGCTCCCCAAGACTGCGTCTCTGGGGTGCCTGTTTCAGGCTCCTTATGATTCCCGGCGGATTGGCTGTACGCATCTAACAGTGTTCATACGGACACGTGTTGTTTGTAGTTTTTTCGGTTTTGCAAAGTCAATATAAAACTATGCTGTACATTTACATACATATACAGTACATTGAATTCTGTCGCCACTGCTCTAAGTGAACTGAATATTGTACCATGTAGAGTTAAGGGGAGATGCTTCACTTTTTGGGCGATTTTTGCATGTATTCATTATTTTTCTAGTTTCCTCCCTAGACCTCCATCACGTATAAAAAAAAACATCCATTAGATCCCCTTTCTAGATTAATTTGTAAAACCGAAGGCCGTTTCTTCCAACATTACAGGCTCACTATCGTTCGCCAGGTAAAAAATCGACACCTAAATAGCACTAAAGGTCTAAATATTGACGAAGAAATGGGGCAAAAGGTCCTAAAATCGCTTAACTAATGGGGCAAACATCTTAACATCTGAAAACTAATGGGGCTTAACATGAGGGAGAAGGTGGGCCAGAAACCGGCCCATGTGGGCGGGTGCCCAACCCCGAAAGGGGTTGAAATAGGGGAGCTATCCCCCCGCCAAAGGCGGCTTTCTAGGGCCTTTCTTACAGTTTCTTACAGTAGATCCTCTGGAAAAAGGCAAACTATGCCTGTGTATCCAGCTCAGTACCAGTACTTGCACTGCTGCGGTCGTTCACGGTGTTGGCGGCGGCGGTGGCAGACGCAACATTTTTGTTATTCTGTATTTTTGTTTTATAATCAAACTTCAAATCTTGTCTTCCCCATGCTTTATCAAGATTACTTTCAAACTCCCTTATTGATTCGGAATCGACTACATACTGGGGCAGTGCGTTCCACTCATTTATCACAAAATGAGTTCTTTGCCTTCTCAAGCCTATTTCTTTCTTTGTAAATTTTCTTAGAGTGTCCTCTCGTTCTTGTTCCCTCCCGCATCAAGAAGATACCTTCACACACATCCTCATCGTACTTTTCTGACACTATCTTAAAAGTCTCTATCATATCCCCTCCCTTTCTCCTATATGCCAGTGTCGGAAGCCCCAGTGTCCTCAACCTCTGCTCATAGCCCGCGTTCTTCAACGTTGGTACCAGCTTGCTTGCTCTCCTCTGCACTTTCTCCACTGCTTCTATATCCTTTACCATATATGGAGCCCACACCTGGTTCGCATATTCCAGGTGCGGCCTAACCAGCGCTGCATAGAGATTCCTGAACATTTCTTCGTCAAGTGACACAAATGTCCTCCTTATCAGCCCTACAATTCTATTGGCTTTGTTTATCTTTTCCGCTAAATGTTCTGAGAAATTTAACTTATTGTCTATCACTACCGTCTTCTATCGAGACAAACGCTGGCTCCGTGGCCAGTCAATATCGCTTCGAATGGGACCCTCTCCGATTTCTTTCTATCCCAGTGTTAAATTCTTAGGCGTAATCTTTGACCAACATCTCAACTGGAGAGACCATGTTCAGTACAGTATACTAAAGGTAAAGGCCTTCGTGCTCTCAACCTCCTCAGAAAACTATCCCATACCACTTGGGGTGCCAGACGTACCACTATGTTGATGCTCTACAAGGCGGTGGTTCTTTCCATCCTCGACTACGGCTGCCCCATTTATGGGTCGGCCTCTGCTTCCGTTTTGAAGATGTTGGACCCTGTTCATACGCAGGGTATGCGTCTCTGTACTGGAGCTTTCCGTTCCTCCCCAAATACCTCCGTCTTAGCTGAGAGTGACGAGCCCCCACTCTCCCTCCATCGCGATTTAGTTACTATGCGCCGTGCATTAAAAATTAAACATAGTGACTCTCCCACTAATTCCCTTTTCAGTGATATCTTCATTCCCGATCCGTGTCCATCTTCCCCCTCCTTTCCGATTCGTGCTACAATTCTCCTCAACTCTCTTGACTTTCACATTGCTGTTTCGCCGCCTGTTGTCTCCCCTTCCCCCCCATGGGTTATCTCTCTCCCCAATGTTTGCACTCACCTCTCCTTCCTCTCTAAGAGATATCCTTTTGTCCCTAGCCATCACTGCCAACACGCACTCGAACACATACGTCGTAAAGGCCCCCATTTTGCCATCTTCACTGACGGGTCTAAGACTGACTCTGGGGTGGGCCTCGCTGCTGTGTCCTCTACTAAGCTCCTTCAGTTTTCTCTCCCGCCCCAAGCCTCTATCTTTACTGCTGAACTTTTAGCTATCCAATCTGCTATTGACATTATACGTGACACCCCTCAACAGCTCTTTATAATTTACAGTGACTCTCGTAGTGCCCTCGAAGCGCTCCGTGCTTATTCGCCCTCCCACGTAATAGTTTTAGCCATAAAACACGCTCTCCACGAGATGAGCCTACGTGGATTCCAGGTCCAGTTATGTTGGATTCCTGCTCACATCAGTGTCCGTGGCAATGAAGACGCCGATGCTGCGGCTAAGAATGCTATTTTAATGATCCCTCGCCAGCCCCACCTTCCGTTAGGTGATTGGCTGTCCTTACTCAAGCCTTCTATTCTTTGCACGTGGCAATCTCATTGGGATGCTCTACCCTGCAATAATAAACTCCGTGCAATCAAACCTTCTGTCCGTCCTTGGCCCTCGTCTTCCAGGTCTCACAGGTGTGAGGAAGTTTTACTAACTAGACTTAGGATAGGCCATTCCAGACTGACTCACGGTTATTTGATGTCCACTCCCCGCACTCTACCTGCTCCTCCTGTCATTCCCCTCTAACTGTTCGCCACGTCTTTGACTGCCCGTCTGCGTACGGTTTGTTTTGGTACTAAATCATTCACTGACCTTTTATCCGATTCTCCGTCATTTTCCTTCCCCCCTATCGTCCGTTTTTTGTGTCGCCTTAAGCTCCTTTCAGTAATCTGATCCAATCCTTCGGGCCAGACCTATGAGAGTTCCGTATGGAGCTCAGTGGTCTGGTTAATCTGCTCTACATAACTAACTAACTCTATCACTACTCCTATATCCTTTTCTGTATTCACTTCCTCCATCGCTTCATACATACTGTATCCTACCATGTCTATCTTGCTCGTCCCAATCCGCATGTACTTGCATTTTTTTGGATGAAAAGGCATTAACCAATGTTCAGACCATCCCTTCATGCCCTCCACATCTCCTTGAAGCAAACCCATATCTTCCTTACTCCTCACTCTTCTATACAGCTTAGTGTCATCCACATACAGGTATACCTCACTTCCATTAGTTATAACTTCAGGTAAGTCATTTATAAATATAACGAACAGCAGTGGTCCCAACACAGATCCCTGAGGTACCCCACTTTCCTAGCTGATGCTGAGAGGATTGGGTTCTAGTCATGTGGTGATGGGCTGGTCTATCAGTGAGAACTGAGCGATCTCTGCCATACCCATAGCTTACTCTGACTGTTCCTTTTACTTAAATGTTTTCTAGATCTCAAGTGACGGCGTCTCTTCCGTGGATTGA
Source organism: Paralithodes platypus (assembly GCA_032716605.1). Lineage (NCBI taxonomy): Eukaryota > Metazoa > Arthropoda > Malacostraca > Decapoda > Lithodidae > Paralithodes > Paralithodes platypus. The sequence continues at coordinate 9,527,862 of CM064544.1, read as the reverse complement.
CCTCCCAATCTACCAAGATTGGAAGCCAAAGCGTCACATTTTTCCTTTGCCCCTCAACTTTCTCTTCATAATTGCTGAGGGGCACAGGGCCCTGTGTGGGGCTTTGGTTTCCCGGGCGTTTCCGCACCCTCCTCAGCTCCCCGCCATGGAGTGGCTTCTGTCACCCAGGCTTTATTGTGGTCGGCAGGGAGGGTTCTGAGGGGGCGCTCGGTTATGGCCTTGGCCTTGCTTGGGGCCTTGGGGCTGTTCGGCCAGGCAGCTTGGGGAACAACAACAACAACAACCGGCCCATGTCCCCTTAACCAAGATGTAACCCTGGATAAAAGTACTTATGGTAAAAGGATAATTGAAGTACCGGTATATAGATATAATGAAGTACCCTGCACAGTACTTATTTTCAATGGAAGGTTAGGTAAAGATTATGGAATTGACCACTTGCGAGTTTCAGGCTATAAGGAAGTTGGATATTTTGTTTTACATTGATATTTAGCAGAATTACCAGCTAAAATGCGGTTGTAATACATTTATAAATAGGCCTACATACAACTAAATTCAACATGGTGATGGGCTGGTCTATCAGAGTGAGAACTGAGCGATCTCTGCCATACCCATAGCTTACTCTGACTGTTCCGTTTACTTATATATTTTCTAGATCTTAAGTGACGGCGTCTCTTCCGTGGAGTCATCCCAATCTACCAAGATTGGAAGCCAAAGCGTCACATTTTTCCTTTGCCCCTCAACTTTCTCTTCATAATTGCTGAGGGGCACAGGGCCCTGGGTGGGGCTTTGGTTTCCCGGGCGTTTCCGCACCCTCCTCAGCTCCCCGCCATGGAGTGGCTTCGGTCACCCAGGCTTTATTGTGGTCGGCAGGGAGGGTTCTGTGGGGGCGCTCGGTTATGGCCTTGGCCTTGCTCGGGGACTTGGGGCTGTTCGGCCAGGCAGCTTGGGGAACAACTCCTAATCGAGAAAGATGTACTCCATCCTGGGCATACAGTTCATCCTTACCATAGAAGTGGGTCCAGTTATCTAGGAATGGTATTGACTTTGCCTTGCAATACTTCTCCAGCCGGCTATTTACACCAATATCCCTGGAGGACCATTCCTTCCGTACCCCTCTTCTTGGCAGGATACTGTGTACCACAGGAAATCTACCCTTCTCCTTGATCCTCTCCAGCATTTCCTGGTACTTGGTCAGCAACTCCTCAGTCCTGCATCTCCATATGTCATTGGACCCCACGTTGATAAAGATAATGGGGTCCTCCCCACCCACTTCTAGGACACCATCCATCTTCTCTGCCACCCTCCCAACTCCGGCGCCAGGTAGGCAGACAACTTTACTAACATGAATGTTAGTAGCCCCGTCAAGGTACCTAACCATTGAATCACCGACAATGAACTTAGCTTTTTTCCGTTGTCGGCATGTAGCAGGAGTTATAGCAGCAGTTGTTGCAGCAACAGCAGTAGACTCCCCCCCTCCCCTCTCACTACCTCGATGATCGCCACTTCCTCGCCATCACTCTCATCAGCCAAGGTGCTGAAGTTGTTGTGGGTCTTGAGTGGCATTCAAGCAAGGGGAAAGGCAGGGTAGGCAAAGATAAAAAATTAAAAAAGTAGGTAGTGTAATAAGATGGAAAGATTATGGGTCCCCAAATAGCAGAGCTCCCCTGACCGCACCCTCCCCTTATTGACAACAAACTCCTGCTTAGGATATAAAAACAATAAATTCACAGAATAATTATTATATACTAATTTATGAGAATAGTTACAGTAGGCAGACTGTACATTGGCATCATACTAAAAATAATTGTAGAATCATTCAATCATAGGCTAGTGGTGGAAACAATGTTGAAAAATAAGAAGGTCAATATTTACGAGTTGCACCACAGCTGGGACCTCATTTCTAATGGTAGTTTTGGGTTCCTATCGTTCTATGCTTCATTGCTATAGGCCTATACTTTTTATCCACGGGAAGTTTTGTTTTTCCTTGGCTTAGGCTAATTTTTTTTTAGCATTAACCTAACCAAAAAACCTAACCTAACCTAATAGCCCCCAAATACATTTAGGTTAGGTTAGGTTAGGTTTTTTGGTTAGGCCTAGGTTAAAAAAAAAAAAAAAAAAAAATCCTGTGGATAAAATGTATATAGGCCTAGCAATGAAGCATAGAATGATAGGAACCCAAAACTACCAATAGAAATGAGATCCCAGCTGTGGTGTGACTCGTAAATATTGACCAATAAGAATATATTAACAATGTGAAGAAATAACCTCTAAATCAGTACCGTACCAGGATTGCCTATAAACAGTGACATAACATTATCATCATACAGGGACACAGGGTTATATAATATTACCAGTAAATAAACTTTGCTTTAGCCGCTACCACCACCACACCAGGGAGGGTAGGCCTAGGTCCTATAACATAATAATCATATGAAAGGCAAAACAAATGGAAACAATAGAAGAAAAAAAAAAAAAGTAGGCCTTGTAACGATAATAAAAATAGCAGTAGTAAAAATAATAACACAGGGAAAATGATCACCTCTTAATCAGACTTATCAGACATTCAAACTGTACCAGTAGGCTAGAGCCTATAACCAAGGACTTACCATAAACCATTACTGTCATTATTTAGGGCCTATACGGGGTTACCATAGGCTATCATATTCGCTGTAGATAAATATTTTTGGGTAAAATTCTAGTTTCACGTACACAGCGACAAAAGGGAGGCGCCGTTGTAAAGGCATAGCTTCCCGACCACCTATGAAGATCAGGGAAATTGCTGGGTAAAAGACGTAATATAATGATAATAAACTACATTAACGACATTAGCCTAACCTAACAACCTTACCTAACCTAGTATTATGTAATAGCTAGCCTATGGTGCCGCATATGGGGAGAAAATATTATTTTTTTTTACAGTAGGTATAATTCCTTATAGGCTAATGCATTTCCGCCGCTTTGGACATATATAGGAATTAAGTATGGTATATGACAACTCTAAAGTAGCCATAGAAATTTATGAGTAGGCCTAGGCTATGCTGTGAAAGCGAAACTAGGCCTAGAATTAAACCTATTTTTGTCCCAAACACCAGTCACTCACTGAGTCCCAAGAAGGTTGCAAGAATAAAAACCTGACAGCTCACAGTAGGCCTAGGCCTATAATACCACACCCAACTGCCCCCCTCTGTCCAGTCCCACCCGAATAAATAGTAAAATACTGTAAACAGTAAAATACAGTAAAATACTGTCTCCATATGGAGCAGGTACTTCATGTGACAAACCAGTGAGTAAAATAGAAATAATCAGTCAAGATAGTGCGGATATAGTGATGTGTAATAGTAGTATCGATAACACTACACATGTAACTGATAGTAAAGATGAGAATACTGATAGAGTAGAATTTCCGTCTAGAGCTAGTAGTTCAACAGGAAATAATAAGTTAGCTAAACACAATAGAAAATTAGTTGCAAATAAAAGTAATAGGTTGAGGGTATATTATACAAATTGTAGGAGTTTATGTAACAAAATGAACGAACTTAGAGCACTCGTTAGCACAGAAAATATAGACATAATAGCGCTAACTGAAACGTGGATTAATACAGAATCTAGGCATTTTTTAGCAGAATTTGATATTCCAGGATATAGTTTGTTTAAATATGACCGAACAAGTAGGAGGGGCGGGGGTATAGCAGTGTTTGTCAGGAGTACATTAAAAAGCTGTATTAAATCAGGTATTAGACTAAATAATGATAATGAAAGTGTTTGGGTAGAGGTTAACGAAGGTAGTGAGACCATAGTTATTGGAGTTATATATAGACCGCCTAATATGAGTAGAAATGGCGGAAAATCGTTATGGGAGGAAATTAAAATAGCATCAAGGTTTAGCAATGTGTGCATTATGGGGGATTTTAATTTTCCGAAGTCAGTTTCTTTCCGTTTTCACTAATGAAAATTTGGCACAGATTCCAGAAGTCAATATGGTATATAGTGATAGTATAGAAAATATGTTAAGTACAGTTAGTATAAGTAGAAATGATGTGCTTAAGGAAATTGACAGACTGAAACCTCAAAAATCGCCTGGTCCTGACGAGGTATATGCTAGAGTATTAAAAGAATGCAGAGATGAGTTAAGTAGTCCATTAGCATTTATATTTAACAAGTCATTAGAAACAGGTTTAGTTCCAGAAGCTTGGAAGCTTGCAAATGTAGTTCCGATCTTCAAAAAAGGTGATAAATCGATAGCATCCAATTACCGTCCCATTAGTCTCACATCAATCATAGGAAAGTTGCTAGAGTCCATTATTGCTAGGAAAATTAGAAGCCACTTAGTAAAATTTAACTTAATAAATTCTTCTCAGCATGGATTCACTCAGGGACGTTCTTGCCTTACTAATTTGCTTAGCTTTTTCTCAGAGGTATATGAAGCAGTAGATAGTGACAAGTCATATGATATTATATATTTAGATTTCAGTAAAGCTTTCGACAGAGTCCCTCATGAGAGATTGATGAGAAAGGTTGAGGCACATGGAATAGGAGGGTCGTTGTTGGGATGGATTAGGTCATGGCTAATTGGTAGGAAACAGAGAGTGAGCATAAATGGTACCAAGTCAGAGTGGGGAGCAGTCAAAAGTGGTGTCCCCCAGGGATCGGTATTAGGTCCCCTGTTGTTTCTTATATACATAACCTAGATTTAGGTATAACTAGTAGGATAAGTAAATTCGCAGACGATACTAAAATGGGGAGATCAATTGATTCAGATAGCGATATAGAGTGCCTCCAAAGGGATCTAGATACCTTACATGAATGGTCAGTAAATTGGCAGATGAAGTTTAACATTGACAAATGCAAGGTATTAAAGATAGGGAAGATGCAAACAAATGTTAAATATAAACTAGCTAATTTAGAATTAGAAAATTCAGACTGCGAGAAAGATCTAGGTGTGTTTGTTAGCAATGATTTGAAGCCTAGAAAACAGTGTATAAGCGTTCGTAATAAGGCAAACAGGATTCTCGGGTTCATCTCTAGGAGTGTGAGTAACAGAACTGCTGATGTTATCTTAAAACTTTACTTGTCATTAGTGAGACCCCATATGGATTATGCTGTCCAATTTTGGTGTCCTTATTACAGAATGGACATAGATTCATTGGAGAGAATTCAGCGTAGAATGACAAAAATGATCCATAATATTAGAAATTTTCCGTATGAAGAAATTAGGTTTACATTCGTTAGAGAGACGCAGAGTTAGAGGGGATATGATAGAGGTGTTCAAGTGGGTTAGTGGGATTAACAAAGGGGACATGACAAATGTACTAAAGCTCAGTGATAGCGAAAGAACTCGTACCAATGGTTTCAAATTAGATAAATTTCGTTTCAGAAAAGATATAGGCAAATATTGGTTTGGTAACAGAGTTGTAGATGGGTGGAATAGGCTACCAAGTGATATAGTGGGATCAAGAACGATAGGGAGCTTTAAGAAAAAATTGGATAAGCATATGGACGAGAAGGGTTGGGTGTGAAGGGGGATCAGCCGGGTTGGGCCAATCAGCGCTCTGCAGACCCCCGTAATCCTGCGTTAATCTCTAACCGGTTTGGTAAGATGATCCTCAGGGTATTAGAGTGTTGAGCCTATAATTGGGCTTTGTAATTGGGGTTGTGTGGGACAGGGATCTGCCTTGCTTAGGCCAATCGGCTTTCTGCAGACTCCCATTTTCTTATGTTCTTAGATAGAGATATAGAGTGCCTCCAAAGGGATCTAGATACCTTACACGAATGGTCAGTAAATTGGCAGATGAAGTTTAACATTGACAAATGTAAGGTATTAAAGATAGGGAAGATGCATACAAATGTTAAATATAAACTAGCTAATATGGAATTAGAAAACTCAGATTGTGAGAAAGATCTAGGTGTGTTTGTTAGCAATGATTTGAAGCCTAGAAAACAGTGTATAAGCGTTCGTAACAAGGCAAACAGGATTCTCGGGTTCATATCTAGGAGTGTGAGTAACAGAACTGCTGATGTTATCTTAAAACTTTACTTGTCATTAGTGAGACCCCATATGGATTATGCTGTTCAATGTTGGTGTCCTTATTACAGAATGGACATAGATTCATTGGAGAGAGTACAACGTAGCATGACAAAAATTATCAATAATATTAGAAATCTTCCGTATGAAGAAAGGTTGAAGAAATTAGGCTTACGGTACATTCGTTAGAGAGACGCAGAGTGTTAGAAGGGACATGATAGAGGTATTCAAGTGGGTTAGTGGGATTAATAAAGGGGACATGAACAATATACTAAAGCTCAGTGATAGCGAAAAGAACTCGTACAAATGGTTTCAAATTAGATAATTTCGTTTCAAGAAAGATAAAGGCAAATATTGGTTTGGTAACAGAGTTGTGGATAGGTGGAATAGGCTGCCAAGTGCTATAGTGGGATACAAAAACGATAGGGAGCTTTAAGATAAAATTAGATAGGCATATGGACGAGATGGGTTGGGTGTGAGGGGGATCTGTCAGGTGTGGGGCTCTTCGGACCCCCGTTTTTCTGAGCTCTGACCGGTTCGGTGAGGTCAGTCCTAATGGTGTTTTTAAGCTGGGCTTATAATTAGGGTTGGGTGTGACAGGGATCTGCCTTGTGTAGGCCAATTGGCTTTCTGCAGACTCTCATTTTCTTATGTTCTTATGTTCTTATGTTCTTATGAATACAACCTCTTCCAGCCGGTTGTCACTTGCTATACCCGTTGACTGCTCCTTGGACCTTGGTTCTTCTACACCTCTCCACAGTTCAGGTCAACCTCCACAACCAGCTAGGTGCCATCCAGCTCTGGTGATGCCCTGGCAGCTAGGCTAGCACACTGGACACTGCTGCAAATTCTTCCCTCCACCCACAACCAGACTCCTGTCAACAAAACATACCACCACTCAATGTCAATGCTTCATTCCCTACCTTGCTATAACCTCTGATAATATTCAAGGACACGGTTATACTGATGTTTTGGACCGACAGTTAGCCCATCGATCTGTTTAGGCCTAATAGGTCCGGTAGAGCATATACATCATTGCTATATATGGCATTAAGAGCGGAAATGTATTATAAGGAAGAACAAAAAAAACGCTAAAATACATGTATAGGCCTATACACTAAGTATTTCAGCCAGTACCCAACCAGCGGGGGTGTGGGGGCGGCAGCCCCCACCCATATACTAGGTTAGGTTAGGTTAAGTTAGGCTAATGGCACAAAAAAAAAAAAAAAAAAGTAACCCAACCAGCGGGGGTGTGGGGGCGGCAGCCCCCACCCATATACTAGGATAGGTTAGGTAAGGTTGTTAGGTTAGGCTAATAGCCTAGACCATTAAAAAAACAAAAAAATTGTCTAATAGGGGCGTGTTTTTAGATTGTTGGATAATGGGCAAATACTAATTTCCGCTCCTCTTCAGTATAAAACAACACTATATCTGAAGGAAAAATTACAAAAAACAAAATAAAAATTACTGAAATCGCTGTCGGTCCAAAAAGTCAGGTTTACCAAGGACACTAGTGCAGGGTGTCAAACGACGCTGTTTTTTTGAGTGATAACGCAATGAACTTTTTGTATAATGATAACAGAAACTCTCCCCCCCCAAAAAAAAAGGTAGGCTAGGCTAAATTGACACAATTTTGGTCTCCATATTTTCCATCTTGATTGTTTTTTTATTGCAGGAAATACTGTTTTAGACACCTAAATTCTCAAAAAAAAATCTGGGGGGCATGCCCCCGGACCCCCCTAGAGCTCGCGCCTTCGCCGCGCTATAATGATAACAAAATAATAAACCATAGGCTAATGATAACACAATTCATATTTTGTGGATTGACACCCTGCACTAGTGCGACGTTATGAGAAATAATTTATTAGGGACAATAGGCGCAAATAGATTCTCCATATTTTTCTCCATATAGTCCGCATGGAGGATTATCGTTAGGCTATCAACAAATTGAAAAATACCCACTTCACAGACAAATACACCAAAAATCTAAGTCAAAGCGGGGGTGTGTGGGCGGCAGCCCCCACCTATAATACTATATAGGTTAGGTTAGGCTAATGTCCTTTCAAAGGGGTATAGGGTAGTAAACACTAGGATAGCCTATACCCGGCCAGAGGTAAGAAGAAGAAGAAGAGTCCTGCAGTAGTCTCCTTGAATGCTACATAACCTCTGATACGAAACCAACCCAAAAATCTCAACAACTGCTGTAAATACACACCTGCTTCCGAATTGATGTAACAAGTTAGGCAGCGTCACCGAATTCCCGCCTCGATCCAATAAACCCCACCGGACCGCAAGTAGATGGAGTAGAACACACTCCCCTCTCATTATAATAATAATAATAATAATAATATTTATTCAGTTAGCAATTTACAGATTTGGTACCACATAGTACCGGTATGTTACAAATATGACATGTACCAGCCTTGCATAATTCCAACTAAGGATAGCCCAATAAGGCCGTTAGGCGTATTTCCATTGGGGTCCATGTGGGTACTTTAGAGAAAGTATTTCTAGGGGGTTATTTTAAGATACCTTACATCCTATAGTAAATATCAGTAATCCGTAATCAGTAATCATTTCAGTTTGGTTTGTGTTATTTTTAAAAAGGGTTCTCGCTACAATCCACTAATGTATATACCATTCTCTCTAACTTCCATCTGTTCAAAGTCCTTGGAACGTATTATAACTAAATTTATCTATGAATATCTTGACTCTAACAATCTTCTCAATAAGGACCAATTTGGATTCAGACCAGGCAGATCATCCGAGGACCAACTCCTTCTTACTTACAAGGACATCACCAAATGGATGGACCAGGGCCCTCCCAACAACTCTTAATCATGGATATAAAGTCTACTTCATCTCCCAACAATTTGCGTATTGCTACTTATAACTGTAGGGGGCTCCCTAAAACCAACAGAGGGCTTCTCCTACGCCCTGATGTAGTAGACGTATTTAATACCAGTGATATTGTGTGCCTGCAGGAGACTTGGTATTTTAAACAGGATTTGGGTAACCTCAGTACTATCTGTGATAATTTTCATGGGTTTGGGGTCTCGACAACCGATGCTATGGATGGTCTAGTAGCAGGTCACCCACCGGGAGGAGTAGCTATTTTGTGGAAGGACTCTTTAGACAGCCGGGTTAAACCACTTGTAACAAATTTACCATGGTGTACAGGTATAGAAATAGAAGATATCCAACGGAAAGTAGTTATTCTTAGTGTGTACTTGCCCTACCAATGTAATGAAAATGAAGAACAATACCTGGAATGCCTTGGAGAGCTAAGTGCTCTTTTACAAGAACTAAATAACACCTGCTACTCTGTAATAGGGGACTGGAATGCTAATCTGAAGGACATGAGTAACTCTCTGTTTGCTAGTCATATGACTAACTTCTGTGGTGAGCATGATCTAATTATCTCTTCTCAGCTCATGCTCCCTCATAGTAGTTACACATGTGTCAGTGCAGCATGGGGCTCAACGTCTTGGCTAGATCATACCGTAGCTAGTGCTGATTTCCATGATATGATAACAAATATGGAAATTCAGTATACATATACAGATGAAGATCATATCCCATTGACCTTAACAGCTAGTTTGGAAAGAGCGCCAGAATTAACCCAGTCAAACAATAGTGTAAATCCAAAACTGCCATGGGGCGGGCTTGACGAGGAGGAGTGTGAGCAATTTTGCACTTTAACACACACTCTCCTTTCTGAGCTTGATCCTGGCAGTGAGGATGCCATTACCTGTGAAGACCCCAATTGTGTTAATGCTAGTCATCGAGAAGAAGTCAGCAAGCTGTACAATAATATTATATCTTGTCTTACTAAGGCTAGTGACATAGTATTTCACAAGCATAACAAAAATTACTCTTTTTAACAAACCTGGGTGGAATGACCATGTTTCAGAACTATACCAGGCATCCCGAGATGCTCGTAGTGTATGGCTGGATCATAACAAACCGAGACAGGGACCCATTTTTGACATGTTCACCAGACTAAAGGCTAGATGCAAGTATGCAATCAGATATATAAAAAACAATGAAAATGTATTAAGAAGAGAAGCATTGGCCAAAAACTTTGCTAGCAAAGACACATTGGCCTTCTGGAAGGATATTAAAAAAATGCATAATAGCTGCACACCTCTACCCGTTAGTGTAGATGGGATCTCTGGTACTAATAACATAGCCAATCTTTGGAAAACACATTACCAAACTTTGTTTAACTCTGTTGGGCACCAAGGAAATACCATTGCTGCTACAACAGAGTGTAACAAAGAAGAAAAATATGACACAATTAAAGTTACAAGTGAAAAAATCAAGGCTGCAATAAGTAGGCTAGATGCTAACAAATCCTGTGGTTTTGATGGTATATATGCTGAACATTTGAAGTACTCCTCCACTCTCCTCTTGGAGAAACTCAGCAGTTGCTTTACCAGCTTTCTAATCCATGGTTTCCTACCAGAATCTACGATGTCCGTTACCTTGATACCAGTAATTAAAGACAAGGCTGGCAAAATTACATCAAAAGACAACTATAGACCTATTGCCCTTGCCAGTATTGTAAGTAAGATACTAGAGTTAATCATTTTAGACAGAATCTCAGTGTATATCTCAACTAATAGTAATCAATTTGGTTTTAAAAAGAATCATGGTACGGACCAGTGCATCTACACTCTGAAGGAGCTAGTGGATGGGTACATCAAAATGAACAGCTCTATTTTTGCATGCTTTCTTGATGCTAGTAAGGCATTTGACAGAGTCTGCCACAATATCCTGTTTGATAAATTAGCAACAAGGGGAGTGCCATCCTATATACTGAGAATCTTGAAGTACTGGTACGCCAATCAAACATTTAATGTAAGATGGGGTAACATTATTTCGGATTCCTTTACAGTAACCAATGGAGTGAGACAGGGTAGTATTCTCTCACCTTACTTATTCAATGTATATATGGATGAATTAAGTGATAAATTGAATAAAGAGCAGATTGGATGTTATGGTGGGAATAAAATCATCAACCATCTCATGTATGCTGATGATCTGGTCATTATTGCACCGTCTTCTGCGGGTCTGAGCAAACTTCTTGATATATGTGAATCTTTTGGTAGTAAACATTGTGTTAAATTCAACCCACTGAAAAGTGCTGTTCTTATATTTAGATCAAAATTACTGTATAAAAGTAAACTGCCAAATTTCTCACTCAATAATCAAATTATTCAAGAAGTAAACAAAATAAAATACCTGGGACACATTATCTCAAACGATTGCTCAGATGATGCAGATATCGGCCGTCAGCGCAGACAGCTATATTTACGTGGTAACACCATCTTGAGAAAATTCCACATGTGTAATTGGGAAACTAAAGTCACTTTGTTCCGGACATATTGTTCCTCTATGTACACGGCCCATTTGTGGTGGAAGTATAAGAGAGCCACCATAAATGGTCTGTGTACATCCTATCATAATATACTCAAGATGTTCATTGGTCTCTCTAAATATGAAAGCACTACTATGGTGTGCACACTGTTGGATGTGCAGTGCTGTCGGGCTGTCATCAGGAGACTGGTGTACAGCTTTTCGCAGCGACTGCAATCCTCCAGTAACACACTGATTGTAGCTCTTTGGTCTAGTGATCATATCTATGAATCCCGTATTATATCTCACTGGCAGAAGCTGCTGCACACATAGTATGTACTGTAATGTAATATATAGGTCTAATTGAACTATGAGCAATGATCTGTGCAATAGGTGTTAACCAACATTGAGCAATAGCCTTAGTTAGCCTATCTGTGTTATATTGTGACAAAATGTGATATGTGCTCTATTCTGTAAATAGGCCTACTGTATTTTTTATTTTATTGTGTCTTTATTAATATATCTTTGTGTATAATTATTATCTGTGCTCTGACGAGAAGTGTATGTGATATGGACCATTAGGTCGTACTGTATTTATACTGTATCTATCTTATGTGTCTGGAATAAAGAATTATTATTATTATTATTATTATTTATTATATAATGTTGACTTGATCCTGTTTGACTATTCCAAGGCCTTTGACGTGGTTAATCATGACATTCTGATCACCAAACTTTATAGCTTGGGAATTAGGGGTAGGGTACTGGACTGGATTAGGGACTTTCTCCATAACCGTATTATGCATGTCAAAGTAAATAATCATTTTAGTTCTTTCAGGGATGTGCTTAGCGGAGTCCCTCAAGGCTCTGTCCTTGGTCCCCTGCTTTTCCTCATATTTATCAATTATATTACTCGTAATATTAATTCGTCTACCAAAATATATGCTGATGATTTGAAACTGTATGTAAAAATCAAATATGATAACTATAATAAAGATGAATGGAGATATAACACCAGTACTCTTCAATCCTTTATTGGCTAGGGTTGAGTACAGGAGCGCCGAGACGCTGGTTGGTTATGTGAGAGTCTGGTGTGAACTCAAGGACTTGCTGCCTCCACAGGCCTGGGTGCCAGAGGCGCCCGCAAGTCTAAAGTGTCTGTGGTGCCATATGGTGTTGGACAATAGTGGTGTATACATTATTATATCTCCCCCCCCTCCCTATTGGCGTCCGACGAGGCGATGGTGGAGTCGGGCGGTGTAGGTTGAGTGGAGGGCGGTAGACGAAGCTGTCGTAGGAAGCGGCGGTTGCGGAGTGTGGCTCGCCCCGACCCATCCACCCGGATGGTATACTGGCGGTGTGGATGCACCTCCACTACAGTGCCAGTCTTGTTCCACCGTGTCGGGTTGTTGCCCCCCTGGTTCTGGACGGAGACCCGGTCACCGACGTGGAGTGGTGATAAAGGCCAGGCTGAAGCATTATAGTATGTGGCTAGGGCAGCGTTACGGTGAAAAGGGCTGCCTCACGAGCTTCGGCCGAGAGAAGCCAGTGGGGGTGGAGGTGGAGAAGTGCAGGATTGCAGGGGACGTGGTCCCGTAGGGTCCTGCCGAAGAGAAGTTGAGCTGGTGACTTGTCAATGGTCGAGAGGGGTGTGTTCCTGTATTGGAGGAGGGCGCGGGCTGCGGCGTTGTTGTCTAGAGAGCCAGTGGGGGATGTACAGTCCGCGATGATGTGGCGGGCTGCTTTAACAGCCAGCTCGGCGCGGCCATTAGACTGAGGGTAGAACGCAGAGCTGACCCGCTGTGACACACCCCAATGTGCCAGGAATTCTTGGAAGTCCCCGGCTGTGAACTGGGGCCCACCATCGCTCGCCAGTACCCGGGGTGCTCCGTAGTGGGTGAAGAGGGTACGGCACGCCGAGATGAGGTGGTGAGCATCACATTTACCTGGTGGCAGGTAGAAGATGTGGACATTGCTGGAGAAGCGATCGACGTAGACCAGGTAGTGTTTGCCCTGGTGCTGAAAAAAATCGGCGGCTACCTGGTCGTATGGCCATTGGGGTGGGTCAGATGACATGAGTGGCTCTTTCGGCTGGGACGGGGCGTGGGCGCGGCAGTAGTGGCAGGTATCCAGGCAGTTGCGTAGGGCCTTGTCAATACCTGGCCAGTAAACACTCGCACGTGCACGGGCCTTCATGCCAGTCATACCCTGATGAGCTGAGTGAAGGGCCTCGAGAACTCTGGACCGAAGATGATGGGGGATGACTGGTCGTTGATCCATGAGGGCTACCCCGTCGACGGAAGTGAGGCGGTCTCTAACACCCCAGAACTGTCGTAGTTGTGGGGCAGTCGCCTCTCTGGAGTCCGGGAAGCCCTCGGGGATGGTCTGAAGAAGGGAGGTATACTCGCTGTCTTGTTGGCCGGCAGATTTAAGGTCAGACCATGATACAACTGGGTCAGGTATGGCGGCGAGCATGGTGAGGGAGGCCAAGGCAACTGAGTGGATATCGAGCTCGCTGGCGGCCGCACTATGCACATCATGGGCGCCCGCGGAGGGCCTGGTCGGGTAGCGGGAGACAGCGTCAGGGCCGCGGTGCCATTTGCCAGGCGTATGTTGAATGATGAACTGGTATCGTAGGGTACGTTCCTTAATCTTGAACAGGCGAGGGTTTGGTATGTTGTCAAGGGACCGGTCGTTAAGGATGTGCAGTAGAGGTCTGTGGTCCACGACGACGACGAGGTCAGGGCAGCCCAGGACAAACATTCTGCATCTGTCAAGGGCGTCAGCCACTGCTAAAGCCTCGCCTTCGACGGGTGCGTAGTGGGACTCCGCAGGTGTGGTAAAACGGGAGCCGGCGAAGATAAGTTTCCAACCGACCTTGCAACAGGTGGGGGCAAATGCGGTGGGGCAGGAACAATGTTGTTGGAGTAGGAGGAAGCCAAGGCCGGTTTTGCTCCAGTCTGTGGCGAGGCAAGTGGGTCTGCCGACCGAAGGAACAGACCCCTTCCTCAACCAGGTGGGTGATGTGGTCCTTAGATGTGGCAAAGGTACGGTCGAGTGCCTCATCCCAGTGGAAGGGGGTTTTGGACTGCACAAGTTCCCGGAAGGGCGCCATTTCCGGTTTGATGCTGAAGGCCCAGGCGACCTGTTCAACGAGACCAAACCACGACCGGGCTCCCGTGATGTCTGTGGGCGTGGGAAAGTCACGGATGGCCTTAATCATGGACGTGCATGGCTTAATTCCAGTGTCTGTGATGGTGAGTCCGGCGAAGTCAACTGAAGGGGCGGTGAAGGTAAACTTGTCAGGGTTGAAAGTGACACCGTTGGTTGCACAGAGGGCCAGGTAATCAAAAGTGTGCCAAAATGCCTCCTCGACTGAAGAGTCCCACAAAAGGGAGTCGTCGACACACTTCACCTTACGAGGGACAGCCTGTATGATTGCGTCGAAGCGTCGGGTATAGGCGTCGCCAGCTGCCAAGTAACCTTGAGGGGCCCTGATATACCTGTAACGGCCAAATTCCGTGATAAAAGTCGTAGCCTCCCTGCTGGATTCGTCGAGTAAAACAGCATGGTATCCATTCCAGGCGTCTAGGACCGTCTTACGAGTGCCTGCAGGGATGGATTGGGCCAAGTTGAATGGGCTCGGGGTGTGATGTGTCTCCCGAAGGCAGGCGTGGTTGAGTGCCTGCAGGTCAACTGTACGGCGGGGTTGTCCAGTTTTCTTGGCGACCACCACCATCCTAGAACACCAGGTAGTAGGGGTACCGATGGGGACAGGCTCAATAATGCCCAGTGCGACGTCCCTGTCGAGATCTGCTTTGACCTGGGCCTTCCAATGATGTGGTATAGGGGCAGGGGTGTGCACGGCACGTGGAGATGCGCCAGGCTTGATGTGGATGTGCATGGGAGGGCCAGACATCGTGGGGAGTGGGCCGCTGGTGGTGTTAAATGCTGAAGATGCAAACTGTGACAAGAACAAGTCACGAAGGTCAGACAGGTGCAGGTCGTTAGGTGGGAAGGGGAGGGAAGTGGGCCGGTGTGGTGGAGGGGTCCTGGTCAAGGTGGGTGGTGGTTGGGCTGTGTGGGCGGCCATGCAGGGGGTAGGTGTGGGGAAGTCGGGAGGGATGATATGTAGTGCCCTACAAGCTGAAATGCTAATATATAACGGTGACTGTGCCTGAATAATAAAAATATCATCATCAGTAGTGTAGGGGGTGCCGGCAACGTCGGTGGCGGTAATGGTAGTCGGCATATAACCCAGGACCTGGAGAGTGTGACCCCCCACGGCCGTGATCCGTTGGTGAGTAGGCTGTAGGTGGTGGCGTTGGAGGCCCAGTGCCCGTAGTAATTGCAAACCAGCCACAGATACTTGGGCGCCCGTGTCAGGGTGGGCCGTGACGCTGGTGGGGTGAGAGTGGGGCGACATGGCAGTAGAAATGGTAATGGGCAAGGAGGGGAGCCGTGCGGGTGGTGGTTTGTTAACAGCCTGTTTGATAGTACCAATGATAACAGCCGCGGATGAAGGTGAGGGCGTGGAGTGACAAACTGTGGAGTAATGGTTGAGTTTGTTGCACGACGGGCAGGTCTTACCCCAAGCAGGGCATTTGGATGGGCGTTCGGCTCGAGAGTGTGTGGATAGGCCGCACCCACTGCACTGGGAAGAGGTGGATTTACAAACCTTGGCAAAGTGGTTAGGTTTATTACACGCCGTGCAGGTCTTGCCCCATGCAGGACACTTCGAAGATCGTTGGGCTTGTGAATGTGAAGATAGGCCACACCCGGAGCAACGTATGGGAGATGAAGTGAGGCCGACGTGGGGAGGTGGTGGGGCGGGCGACGGGGGCTGAGTGGGTTGGGCGGGGGGCTGGAGAGGGGCGGGGCGTGGGTAAGTACTCTTGAGACGCTGGTATGGTGATTTCACAGCATGTACCCCCGGTTGCATTGCCGTCTGATCGATTGCCGCAGATTCGAACCCCACACAGTAGTTGATAACATCTTGTAAGGTAGGTAGGGTGCGGTCTTTAGTTAAAACATCTTGCTGAAGGGACGAATCACTAATCCCGATAGTCACTTGGTCCCGTATGTGTTCGTCAGAGACATCAGTGTGGCAACAGGGGCAGGTAAAGCCACAGTCCAAAGTGGCCTCCGTAATACGTGTGACGTAGTCCCGGATCTGTTCAGTAGGTTGTTGGAGAAGAGACCGGAAGTGGTGGCGAGCGGCTGCGCGGTTCCGTTGTCGGTGGACGAGTTGTGTGATGAGAGTTGCTAGGTCGATTTCTGGCAATGAGGAGAACGCCTGATTGTGAGCAAATATGGCGCTCTGAAGGGCAGGGTCGCACGTCTGGTAGAGCTCGATGGTAGCCTCGTGAGGTGGTAGAAGGATGAGCCGCTTGTAGACCTCCCAATCAGCCCAGAATTTGCGTAGGGCGTGTCCCGGCATATGTAAAGCGGCCTGGGGCCGTGTAGGGGCAGCCCGGCGGGGCGGGGTGGGGCGTGGCTGGGCTGGGTAGGAAGGGACTTGAGGTGGTGGTGGTATGATGACGTCATGCGCAGAAGGGGCTGCGCCGTGAGGGTTGGTGCCAGCCGTACGATAGCCAGGGGGGGCATAATGGCCGCCGTAATACCGACCGTCGCTACCGACACCAGTGTGGGCCTGGCCGTCAGTTGGGGAGGGTGTGGGATATTCGCTCTTGAGAGGGTGGGTAAGGGGATTAGTCATGTTCATATGTAATAAAGACATGTGGGGAATAACTGGCATATGGTGGGGCACTGAGACATGGGGTAACTGGCATATGGTGGGGCACTGAGACATGGGTAGCTGGCATATGGTGGGGCACTGAGACATGGGTAACTGGCATATGGTGGGGCACTGAGACATGGGGAGATGTATGAGGTGTGGGTGTCTGTGTAGAGGGATGAATAAGTGTATCACTGGTGGGGCGTGAGGCAAAGGATGGGTCAGCCTGGTGGGTAACATTACTGGCCTGGGGCTGATGTTGTAGAGGCTGGTGGGGCTGGAGATCCTGGCGGGGCGGTGGTGGAGCTGTCGCGGGGCGATGTTGTAGATCCTGGCGGGGCGGTGGTGGAGCTGTCGCGGGGCGATGTTGTAGTTGTAGATGCTGCTGGTCCTGGTGATGCTGTAGAAAGGTGGTGATACTCGATTGGAGGGCGTCGATCCTTTCATTCAAGTAGATGATGGATGGGTATGGAGACAGGGCATCGGGCAACGAAGGCTCGACCGGTTGGGAGGTAGATGTAGCCGGGTAGGGACCGCATGGCGGCAAGCCGGCTTCCACAGCAGCTGCAGCCTCAGCTAGGTAGTGCAGGTTCTCCATGTAGGTTCAGATACTGATATACACTGCGCCATATAATAAAGATGAATGGAGATATAACACCAGTACTCTTCAATCCTTTATTGGCTAGGGTTGAGTACAGGAGCGCCGAGACGCTGGTTGGTTATGTGAGAGTCTGGTGTGAACTCAAGGACTTGCTGCCTCCACAGGCCTGGGTGCCAGAGGCGCCCGCAAGTCTAAAGTGTCTGTGGTGCCATATGGTGTTGGACAATAGTGGTGTATACATTATTATTATAATAACCTCTTAAATTTTCTTAATTGTATGTTTGCTTGCCAGTCTGATATAGACGTGCTTGCTAAGGTCTCTAAATCCTGGGGCCTAACGATGAACCCAGATAAATGTGTCCACCTAAGATTTTGTAGGAAAGAAATTGATTGGGATGACCTGGGTCATTCTGGCAGACACTATCTTGACAACTCCTTAATCCCTATTAGACTCTGCATCCGATCTAGGAATTTTAATCGATTCCTCCCTTAAGTTTCATACACACATCTCTAATATTCTCCACAAGGCTGGAGGACTCGCCCATAGTATCCTAAGGTCAACTGTCAACCGGGATGCCTCCTTTATGATGCCACTATTTATTTCCCATATTAGAATATTCTTCCTCTCTGTGGAACCTTGGGTATTTGGGGGACCTGAGACTACTGGAATCTGTTCAGAGACGCTGGACTAAATCTATTGGGGGTCTCGAGAATCTTGATTATGGTGAAAGATTGAGGATATTAAACCTATTTTCCATTAAGGGTAGACTTCTTAGGCATGACATAGTTAAGTACTGGCAAATATTTCACGGTCTCTGCTCAATTACTCCTGAAGATGTTTTTGATCGTCTCCAATATTTTGCAACCAGGGGTCACCCATATAAAATTGCCCACTCGAGATGCCAGCTTGAAATAAGAAAAAGATTTTTTAAACTTAGATATGTGTCTCTGTGGAACTCTTTGCCCACAGAATTGGTATTCCTGACTAACCTATTATCTTTCAAGGCTGCCCTTTCCGACTATCTTGCAGGAGTTTTATATGAATATTCATGATTTTGTTCTCGATGTCACACCTTCTGGCCTCCTCAACCACTTATACTTGTACCTTGTTTGTTAACGTAGCTGCTTATGATGCACTTTCCAGTCCATAGATTTCTATACTCCCTGTTTTTACTACAAATTTTGAATTATCTTTGGGCTGGCGCATCAGCAGTGTGTGGCTTCCGTGGACCCTGACCTACCACTTAGCTCTGGGGTCTGGGAAGCCCACCAGGTAAGAATACCAGGTAAGAATGCCCGGTCCAAATTGGAACGCGAGATATTCTGAGTGCAATGATTAACTCTCTAACTGGAGAAGTATACCTTTAACTTTAATAAAGAGACAACACGGCAGGAGAATAATTACACAGGCGACAAGTTAACATGGGTTTTATTCACTTTACACCTGGTTCATGGAGGAGCAATATATTTAATTCTGGAACACTGAGATCATCAAAATGGCAACAATGGTAAATAGAGCATACAAATAATAATATGATTAGCAATTATAAGGCAAGAGTCGAACAATGGGTCCGGACTCAAGTTAACAATAAGTCCTCGGATACAATTATAGAGTATCCAAAATAGTGGAGGCTTACCTCCCACTCAACTAGATCTCAAGCAAGATCTCAGCAAGGTAACAAGAGTGCAGTAACGGCAGATGTCGTCTGGATCATACTATGATGTCCCCGGCAATAGTGACGTTAACTGACTCTAAAGCAACAATGACCAAGTGGTCATCAACAATAAGGTGGGCTCTGAAAGGCTCACATATGAACTGAATTCTTGTAATGCCCTCGAAAATGTCCCGCACCCACAATAATACTAACCCATGTTGACGTCAGGTATAGCGTAAAATAGTCGTAGATGGTAAGTCCAATAAACTCATCTCGAGAGACTATCACCTGGTTCTTAAAGATAGTCGTAGATGGTAAGTCCAATAAACTCATCTCGAGAGACTATCACCTGGTTCTTAAAAATCGGACTAAGGTTGCTATACTTTTGTACGTCCGTGGTAGTACAGTGGGTTAGCGCGCGGGCCTGGTGGTGATGGTGGTGCGTCACTAACCAGGGTTCGAACCCCACCCAAGGCATCTCAAAACCTGTGGGTTTTTAGGGGGGTTAAATTCCCTTCAGAGGTTCGTACCCCACGCCAGGTACCAGGAGAGGTTGATCCTAAAGGTAGCCTGGGGATAATTCCCCTTCCTATTTAACCCTGGTAAAACCTAGCATTTCATTGGTGGCAGCGGTGGGATTTGGTGGAGGTTGAAAGTTTAGCTGGGCTCATGATGGTGGGGGACCGACTGGTGAGCAGGTGTTCGGTATGCATGAGGGGGGGGAAATCACTTTGGTGGGGGTCACGCGTGAGGGGGGGATTAACGGCGCGTGTGGGAGGATCAGAGTGGTGGGGTGTGTCGGTGGCAGTGACGGTTTGTTTAGAGGTTATATGGGGTTGGTGGGTTTGTCTGTCATGAGAGGGTGAGTCAAGTGTGGGGTTTTGAAGTTTATTAGGGGTGTGAATTGTGGGGGGGTGGAAGGGAGCTACTGATGGAAAACTGTCACAAGGGAAATTTTGTTGGTGGGGGAATAGCTGAGCATTTCTGGGGGAAGGGGGGGAACATGGTTGGGTCCCTAGGTCGTCACGCATGAGGGGAGGATTAACGGCGCGTGTGGGAGGGTCAGGGTGGTGAGAGGTGAGCGAGTTAGAAAACGACTACCACCTGGTTCTTAAAGATAGTCGTAGATGGTAAGTCCAATAAACTCATCTCGAGAGACTATCACCTGGTTCTTAAAAATCGGACTAAGGTTGCTATACTTTTGTACGTCCGTGGTAGTAAAGTGGGCTAGCGCGCGGGCCTGGTGGTGATGGTGGTGCGTCACTAACCAGGGTTCGAACCCCACCCAAGGCATCTCAAAACCTGTGGGTTTTTAGGGGGGTTAAATTCCCTTCAGAGGTTCGTACCCCGCGCCAGGTACCAGGAAAGGTTGATCCTAAAGGTAGCCTGGGGATAATTCCCTTTCTATTTAACCCTGGTAAAACCTAGCATAACTTTGGCGGCAGCGGTGGTTCTCGATTCGGATAAAAGGTTGCATTACACTGCAAGTTTGGAACAGTAGAAGCATGGCAACATCGCGAAATTTTCAGCCACTCACACACATTCCCAAGTATGATGTAAACACGTATGATATCACCACTTACTTAGACATAATAAAGCCAGTGTACGATGTGGCACTTCAAAATGACCGCGAAAAAAATCGCCGTTGCAGTTGCGCACATTATACAGTTTGGAGAAGCCGTTTCCCAAATTGTTGTTGTTGTTGTTGTTGTTCCCCAAGCTGCCTGGCCGAACAGCCCCAAGGCCCCAAGTAAGGCCAAGGCCATAAACGAGCGACCCCACAGAACCCTCCCTGCCGACCACAATAAAACCTGGGTGACCGAAGCCACTCCATGGCGGGGGGCTGAGAGGGTGCGTAAACGCCCGGGAAACCAAAGTCCCACCCAGGGCCCTGTGCCCCTCAGCAAATATAAAGAGAAAGTTGAGGGGCAAAGGAATAATGTGACGCTTTAGCTTCCAATCTTGGTAGATTGGGAGGTCAATCCACGGAAGAGACGCCGTCACTCGAGATCTAGAAAATATATAAGTAAAAGGAACAGTCAGAGTAAGCTATGGGTATGGCAGAGATCGCTCAGGTCTCACTCTGATAGACCAGCCCATCCCAAATTGTTGATCAGCTTACCTGGAAAGAATTTCTTTGCCAAACTGTGAAACAGTGTACGCCAGAGCTTACCTGGAACCAGTTTCGATCCTTCGTGATCCGGACCTTAGATCCACTTTTGGGTTCCCCCATCGCCCCCAAAATAATAAAAGTCGACGAGATCAAGTATGAAGGGGATATAAATGTGACCCTCATCCAACTCTACAGATATGTGAGGACCACGTATAGCTATGAAGATTACGATCAACAAAATGAACTCTTATTCACCGCATTATTAAACATCCTCCCACCCCACATCACCGCCCATCTCGACCCGTATGGCTTATTCGAAGAACATATGCTCTCCATCAGAGAAGAATGCCTACTCAGTTCGATGAATCCCCTATCCAACCCTTCAGCCCCTATCCAAGACTCCGTGCACCCTTCCAAAATGACTTCCGGTGAAAGCCCAACCCCAGTGCACTCTTCCTTGCCCCAATCCTCTCTGACCATCCCTAAATTTTCCCCTGCCCAGCCATCCACCAACGATCATCTTCCATCAATTGTGTTACCCAATAAACCCCATCCTTGTTCTATGCATGTCAAACAAACTCACCAGTCCCAGATAACCTCTAACCAGACCGTGACTGCCACCAAGAAAATTCCCCAAATTCGTCCTGTTAACAACCCCAAATCAATACATCAGTCCTCTACCAATAACCCCTGTTCTAAACCTAACTCTTCCCCCACCAACCCTCCGCAGCCCCCCCAAACAAGCCCCGTATTCTAGCTATGCCTACCTATGTAGGCCTACCAAAACATGTTTTCCCCATGCCCCCAGAAATGTTCAGCTATTCCACAAACAACAAAATTCCCCTTGTGACAGTTTTCAGTCAGTAGCTCCCTTCCACCCCCACACAATTCACACCCCTAGAAAACTTCAAAACCCCACACTTGACTCGCCCTCTCATGTCAAACAAACTCACCAGTCCCAGATAACCTCTAACCAGACCGAGACTGCCACCAAGAAAATTCCCCAAACTCGTCCTGTTAACAACCCCAAATCAGTACATCACTCCTCCCTCAATAACCCATGTCCTATGCCTAACTCTGCCCCCACTAATCCTCCCCAGTCCCACATAACCTTTAACCAGACCGAGACTGACACCAAGAAAATTCCCCAAATTCGTCCTGTTAACAACCCCAAATCAATACATCAGTCCTCTACCAATAACCCCTGTTCTACACCTAACTCCTCCCCCACCAAACCGCCGCAGTCCCCCCAACAAATCCCGTTTTCTAACTCGCTCACCTCTCACCACCCTGACCCTCCCACACGCGCCGTTAATCCTCCCCTCACGCGTGACGACCTAGGGACCCAACCATGTTCCCCCCCTTCCCCCAGAAATGCTCAGCTATTCCCCCACCAACAAATTTCCCTTGTGACAGTTTTCCGTCAGTAGCTCCCTTCCACCCCCCCACAATTCACAC
This sequence comes from Paralithodes platypus, assembly GCA_032716605.1. Classification (NCBI taxonomy): domain Eukaryota; kingdom Metazoa; phylum Arthropoda; class Malacostraca; order Decapoda; family Lithodidae; genus Paralithodes; species Paralithodes platypus. The sequence continues at coordinate 9,504,915 of CM064544.1, read as the reverse complement.
CCCTAATAAACTTCAAAACCCCACACTTGACTCACCCCCTCATGACAGACAAACCCACCAACCCCATATAACCTCTAAACAAACCGTCACTGCCACCGACACACCCCACCACTCTGATCCTCCCACACGCGCCGTTAATCCCCCCCTCACGCGTGACTCCCACCAAAGTGATTTCCCCCCCCTCATGCGTACCGAACACCTGCTCACCAGTCGGTCCCCCACGATCATGAGCCCAGCTAAACTTTCAACCTCCACCAAATCCCACCGCTGCCACCAATGAAATGCTAGGTTTTACCAGGGTTAAATAGGAAGGGGAATAATCCCCAGGCTACCTTTAGGATCAACCTTTCCTGGTACCTGGCGCGGGGTACGAACCTCTGAAGGGAATTTAACCCCCTAAAAACCCACAGGTTTTGAGATGCCTTGGGTGGGGTTCGAACCCTGGTTAGTGACGCACCACCATCACCACCAGGCCCGCGCGCTAACCCACTGTACTACCACGGACGTACAAAAGTATAGCAACCTTAGTCCGATTTTTAAGAACCAGGTGATAGTCTCTCGAGATTAGTTTATTGGACTTACCATCTACGACTATCTTTAAGAACCAGGTGATAGTCTCTCGAGATGAGTTTATTGGACTTACCATCTACGACTATTTTACGCTATACCTGACGTCAACTCGGGTTAGTATTATTGTGGGTGCGGGACATTTTCGAGGGCATTGCACCGGTGTAATGCCCGGTAGGCTATAAAGGAAAAAAATATCGTGCCAAGGGGCCTAAGATTCTCACGCATGCGCAGAGGACAGGATTTGCAGGATTTGGTGCTGCATACATGGCCACCCGTTTATGGCGTGTGTGTAATATGGGCGAAATGTTCGTTTATTGTATAATTATGTCATAGGCTTAATATTGAAATGGGGTGAAAGGTCTCACAACCGCCAAACTAATGGAACGAACGTCTTAAAATCTCAAAACTACTATGGTAAACATGAGGGAGAAGGGGGTCCAGACAAACGCCCCCTCTCCCCTTAAGGTCAGCAGTCCTCCCTATAGTTAACACCATAAACTACTATGGTAAACATGAGGGAGAAGGGGGTCCAGACAAACGCCCCCTCTCCCCTTAAGGTCAGCAGTCCTCCCTATAGTTAACACCATAAACTACTATGGTAAACATGAGGGAGAAGGGGGTCCAGACAAACGACCCCTCTCCCCTTAAGGTCAGCAGTCCTCCCTATAGTTAACACCATAAACTACTATGGTAAACATGAGGGAGAAGGGGGTCCAGACAAACGCCCCCTCTCCCCTTAAGGTCAGCAGTCCTCCCTATAGTTGTTGTTGTTGTTGTTCCCCAAGCTGCCTGGCCGAACAGCCCCAAGGCCCCGAGCAAGGCCAAGGCCATAACCGAGCGCCCCTCAGAACCCTCCCCGCCGACCACAATAAAGCCTGGGTGACCGAAGCCACTCCATGGCGGGGAGCTTGAGGAGGGTGCGGAAATGCCCGGGAAACCAAAGCCCCACCCAGGGCCCTGTGCCCCTCAGCAATTATGAAGAGAAAGTTGAGGGGCAAGGGAAAAATGTGACGCTTTGGCTTCCAATCTTGGTAGATTGGGAGGTCAATCCACGTTAGAGACGCCGTCACTTGAGATCTAGAAAATATATAAGTAAAAGGAACAGTCAGAGTAAGCTATGGGTATGGCAGAGATTGCTCAGTTCTCACTCAGATAGACCAGCCCATCACCAAATGACTAGAACCCAATCCTCTCAGCATCAGCTAGGAAAGGCCCTAGAAAGCCGCCTTTGGCGGGGGGATAGCTCCCCTATTTCAACCCTTTTCGGGGTTGGGCACCCGCCACCTCCCTATAGTTAACACCATAAACTACTATGGTAAACATGAGGGAGAAGGGGGTCCAGACAAACGCCCCCTCTCCCCTTAAGGTCAGCAGTCCTCCCTATAGTTAACACCATAAACTACTATGGTAAACATGAGGGAGAAGGGGGTCCAGACAAACGCCCCTCTCCCCTTAAGGTCAGCAGTCCTCCCTATAGTTAACACCATAAACTACTATGGTAAACATGAGGGAGAAGGGGGTCCAGACAAACGCCCCCTCTCCCCTTAAGGTCAGCAGTCCTCCCTATAGTTAACAACATAATCCACTACACCACAATATTAACCCCTTCTGTACCGCTGACGGACTTTTAACTCTATTCTGGCTACTATTAGACGATTGCATTCAGTTTAAAAAGGGCCTCCAGCAACATAGACAGGCTTTGAACAATATACCTTAACCTTTTTTACTACCACAGATCCTTCTTAAACTGCACAAAATAATCTAAATATAGCTAGAATAAAATTAAAATTACGTCACCGGTACCGAAGGGGTTAATTGACCACTTGCGAGTTTCAGGCTATAAGGAAGTTGGATCTGTAAACATTGATATAAAACAGAAATGCAATAATAATGTAAGTTCCTGATGGATAGAAAGCATGATCAATTTGGTTTTATGTATTGATATATGTAATGCTACCATATTTTAGCCCGTTATTCTGCGAAATATCGATATATACAACTCCAACTTCCTTATAGCCTGAAACTCGCATTGGTCAATTCATAATGCCCAATAGATAGGCTTTGAACTATCTCACTTAACCCTTTCTACTGCCACAGATCCTTCTTAAACTTCACAAAATCTTCTAAATATAGCTAGAATAAAATGAAAAAGAAGTCGCCGGTACAGAAGAGGTTAATTCATAATAAATAATCACAATATAACATGGCAATTTACCCTCAGGTGGGAACAAACAGACTATATGGTGTAAACTATCCGGGCCGTTTTTTTTTGGTCTATTATTTTATTTATTCATATATTTCTTATATAGTTTCCTCGCTAGACCTCCAACAAGCTTAGAGAAACACCACCTAGATAAATTTGTAAATTTTTCGGTTAGAACATTGTGCCGGCCAAAGGCCGGTTCTTCTTAAATTTTCAGGTTCGCTCTCGCTCGCCAGGGAAGAAAATCGACACCTAAATGGCACGAAAGCTGGTCTTAAAATTGACAACGAAATTTGGCGAAAGGTGTTAAAATCACCAAATTAATGGGCCGAACGTCTTATAATCTCAAAACAAATGGGGCTTGACACGAGGGAGAAAGGTGACCAGAAAAACGACCCATCTCCCCTTAAGGCGGTAGGATTTATTTATTAGTTAATGTATTTATATATGTATTATTTCTTGAGATTCGTCCCTAGACTCCACCAGTCTTAATAAATTATCCTCAAGATCCTCCTCGAGATAAAACTGTAAATTTTTCGGTATGAAAATGTCACGGCTAATGGCCGGTTCCTCCAAAATATCCAGGTAGAAACGATTTAAATGGCGCATTTGATCTAAAATGTTGACATTCGCACGTTTCTAAAATACCCTCCCCCCCCCCCCCCCTTCCCAAATGTATGTCAAATTCCAATAAAACATATAATTAACTATCTTGAAATGGTTTATGGGCGTAAAGTAAACAATAAGAAAGAGAAAGGGGGTTTTAATTTAAATTTAAATTTGTTACCGTTAAAATTCAGTTTTCTCTAACAGTTAATTACAGAAAACGTCCATTTTGGTGGGCTACGTAATTATTTCAAACTGAAAATTATACTTATTTATAATTATTTTTCTAAAATATCATGTTATATATGTTACATGGTATATATTATTCTTCCCTATTAATTTTCCGATTGCAAGGAATAATTTAAAGGGCGTATATCTAAGTATTAGCAAAACATTCTCAAAGTGGATAAGATACACGATGAAACGGTAAAGGCTTATCCCTCCATACTTATTCTGATCATCTGAGGTAAGAAGGCAAGTCGCGTTTTCAACACTGCCATAAGATATATCGAAGTTATTACCGATATATAAGTGATTTGTTCGTAAGATTTAATACAACAATAAACAACAAAATAAAATGACCACCAGCTGTACGTACAGCTATAGATGGCAGAGGAGCGACAACAGTGGAGATGATAGTTGGAAGTTGGAACTGGATATTGGGGAAATGGAGTTCCTGTTGAACGATGGTGCCTGCAGTATCCTTCGCGAGGAACTTAAGAGTGTTTTAACTGATATGGTTGGTGTGGAGGGGGAATACAAAGACAAAAAAATGCCAAAATTGCGTTCTACAGATGACATGATAAGTGACACTGATAAGATTCGAAAGTTAGGTGCAGGAAGTTATGGCGAGGCTTGGCTTGTTCATTACTGTGGGCAATTGTCTGTTCTGAAGAGTGCTCTGCCCGACGCCCCTTCACTTGTCAAAGAAGTAGCGGCTCTACAACAGTTAGATGGAGCTGGAGGGGTACCCAAACTATTGGCGGCTACGTATGACTTTACACAAATGGTAATTAGTTATTGTCCTGGTAAGGTTCTGAAGGAGGTACTTGCCAGTGATGATATGCCAGACGATGTTCAGTACTGGATAACAGTGTTCATAAAGTTGGCTGAGGGTCTGAAGGCAATCCATGAATGTGGTATCGTTCATAACGATCTACACCTTGCAAATATAATAGTTGAAGATGGTGAGGTTTGTGGTGGGCCAAACAACGTGCATATAATTGATCTTGGTCTTGCCACACCGCCAGGACCATTCAATTACTTCAGAGCACGCTCCCAGGAAGATATTCATGGCGATAAATGGTACCCCTGTGAACTGTTTGGCGAACACATCACTACAACAGCCACAGACACTTACAGCCTAGGGTACATAATGGAGCAAGTAATTGAGAAGTGTCTGTCTCTACGCTGTTCAAGTGAGATTAATTACATTGTGTCTTTGATGAAGAATAATGTTCGCCAAAATCGCCTCACTCTAAATGACTTCTTAGCACATCTTGAGGATATTGGTAACCATAATAATGTGTGTCAAAACCTGTCACCTGTCACTGACACAGGTGACAAAGTCCCACTACAAAAGTGGGACTAGGACAGATCTGGGTGTTGTTCTTCACGCCCAGAATCGGCCGATGTATCAAGTAGTGAGGTCTCGTGCTGGATGGAGCTGGATTCCCATCATTAACTCTAACCATTTCTGTTGACTATGTCGCAACTTTCTTATTCATTATTGCTAACATTAGAATTATATTCAAATTAGGAAAGGCCTTCAAGGTTCAAAGGTTACATAAAAAATCGTTTTAACCTTCTGAAGGTCCTTCTAAAGCTGAATAAAATAGTCTAATTACAGAGGCAGAATATGAATAAAGTTGACGTCATTGTACTGAAATGGTTAACCCCTTCTTTACCGGTGACGTCTTTTTCATTTTATTCTAGCTATATTTAGAGGATTTTGTGCAGTTTGAGAAGGATCTATGGTAGTAAAAATGGTTAAGTGAGATAGTTCGAAGCCTGTTTATTGCTGGAGGTCCTTTTGAAACTGCATAAGATCGTCTAATGTTAGCCAGATTAAAGTTAAAAGGACGTCGTTGGTACAGAAGGGGTTAAGGGAGAAGTAAAATAAATAATCATATATAATTTTTCTATTAATTGTTTCAGCTTTCCTCCCTAGACTGTCTTAGTATTAACCCCCTAGAGGTCATAATGTACAACCCAAGGATGAGATATGCTGATAACATAATATGTTATCAGCATAGACATATTATGTCTATTACAATAACACCAGATAGTTCTAAGGCGGTATATTTTATGGACCCCCTTCTCCCTCATGCTTAGCTCCATTAGTTTTGAGATTTAAGAAGTTCGCCCCATTAGTTTGGCTATTGTAAAGCCTTTTGCCTCATTTCATGGTTAATTTTAAGACCTTTCGTGCCAATTAGATGTGGTTTTTCTCCTGGTGAGCGATAGTGAGCCTGTAATTGAACTCGACCGAAAATGTACAAATTAGTAACAAAAGGGGGTCTTGGGTGTGTTGTTTTATGCTTGAATTATTGAAGTATTAAATCCATAAAGGGCAGAAGGTACAACCCTTCGGCCCCCAAGCTCTTTTGGAAGAGGTTCAAGTGTCGGAAGAACCCTTTAGAAACCACTCTGCTCAACTCCATCACTTTCCCTTCATAATTGCTGAGGGGCACAGGGCCTTGGGTGGGGTTTTGGTTTCCCGGGCGTTTCCGCACCCTCCTCAGCTCCCGGCCTTGGAGTGTCTTTGGTCACCCGGGCTTTATTAGTGGTAGGCAGGGAGGGTTAAATGGGGCGCTCGTTTATGGCCTTGGCCTTGCTCGGGACCTTGGGGCTGTTCGGCCAGACAGCTTGGGGAACAATAACAACAACAAGAACTCCATCACGTTCACAAACCTTCTCTAATAAGTTAACCTCTTGAGGATCTAGTGCGCTTTACAAAATTTATTTTGGTTATCATTAAACGATTTTATGCAGTTTAGGAAGGATATCTATAGGAATCAAAGGGGGGAGGGAGGGAGGGGGGGGTGATAGCACAGTGGATAGCGTCGTGGACTGCAGACCAAAAGCACCTCAGATCGAGTCCACGCCAAACGTCATGGGTTTTTCTGAGCTGCTCTGATCGTTCCTGCTGTTCTACAAACATACTGGCTACACAGCAACACGTCAAGAAAATACCCCCCATATCGTCACCAATTCATAGCATAGAAGATGCCCGACCATATTTGAAGATGCTGTGAACGACCATATAGCTGCTCTCTCCAAATCAATTAAGGGGAGGCTGGCCGTTTGTTTGGTCTATTAATTAATGTATTCATATATTTGTTTTAGTTTCCTCCCTAGACCTCCATCAAGCTTAGAAAACACCCCCTAGACCCCCATTCAAGATAAATTTGTACATTTTTCAGTAGAAAAATTTCCCGGCCGAAGGCCGGTTCCTCTTAAAATTGCAGGATCGCTATCGCTCGCCAGGAAATAATAGACACCTGAATGGCACGAAAGGTCTTAAATTGACAACGAAATGGGGCGAAAGGTGTTAAAATCGCCAAACTAATGGGCCGAACATCTTATAATCTCAAAACTAGTGGGGCTAAACATTAGGGAGAAGGGGGTCCAGAAAAACGGTCTGCCTCCCCTTAAGTGACGTGTATAAAAAGGTGTGGACATCTCGTGTGGCAGAAAGGAAGCCACCAACACCTTGGAGCTCCACTGTGACCATCTAATGCCACACATATGAAGCACCCATCATCTCCAAGCTTCAATCGATAATCTCGGGGCCTCGCAAGAGTTCTATGGTATGATTCTAGCGGTGGCTCCAACTCTATTTGGGTATTAAAATAATTTCCTTTCATCTATTTATATCCTTACTAATTAGTTTCTGGTTTTATAAACTTGGGCATGTTCGTTTTAAAATTATATAGTACAGTACTATGTTAGGTTAGGTTGTTCGGTTAGGCTAATATCAAACTTAATTGCACCAATACTTAATATCACAAAACATGAAATATGAAGGAAAACTAGGGAATTAAACAAAAAATCAATGCTAAAATCGATTTGGAGCCATTGTTAAAATGTTGCTACTGAACAGCCTACAGTCCCGAGGTTGACCCGCTACTGAACAGCCTAGAGTCCCGAGGTTGACCCGCTACTGAACAGCCTACAGTCCCGAGGTTGACCCGCTACTGAACAGCCTAGAGTCCCGAGGTTGACCCGCTACTGAACAGCCTAGAGTCCCGAGGTTGACCCGCTACTGAACAGCCTAGAGTCCCGAGGTTGACCCGCTACTGAACAGCCTAGAGTCCCGAGGTTGACCCGCTACTGAACAGCCTAGAGTCCCGAGGTTGACCCGCTACTGAACAGCCTAGAGTCCCGAGGTTGACCCGCTACTGAACAGCCTAGAGTCCCGAGGTTGACCCGCTACTGAACAGCCTAGAGTCCCGAGGTTGAGACATAGACAAACAAAAACACTATCTCAATTAAGGGGAGGAAGACCGTTTTTCTGGACCCCCTTCTCCCTAATGTTTAGCCCCACTAGTTTTGAGATTATATGACGTTCGGCCCATTAGTTTGGCGATTTTAACACCTTTCGCCCTTTTTCGTTATCAATTTTAGGACCTTTCATGCCGTTTAGGTGTCGATTTTTTCCTGGCGAGCGACAGCGAGCCTGCAATTTTAAGAGGAACCGGCCTTTGGCTGGGACATTTTTCTACCGAAAAATTTACAAATTTATCTTGAAGGGGGGTCTAGGGGGTGTTTTTCTAAGCTTGATGGAAGTCTAGGGAAACTAAAAAGATATATGAATAAATGAATTAATAGACCAAACAAACGGTCAGTCTCCCCTTAAGTCTTTATCACCCACAAGTCCGCCCTAAGCTGAATAAAATCGTCTATTGATAGCCAGACTAAAATGTCAAAAAGTGCGTCATATTCCTTAAAGGAGTTAAGACGTTTCACCCCATACAACTCACAAACCTTCACACGTAAGTTAGGAGCCTTAACCCCTTCAGTACCGGGGCCGTCCTTTTAAATGTATTCTGGCTACTATTAGACGATTTTATCCAGTTTAACAAGGGCCTCCAACAATCAACAGGCTTCCAACTATCTCATTAAGGGCAGATTTTATCCAGTTTAACAAGGGCCTCCAACAATCAACAGGCTTCCAACTATCTCATTAAGGGCAGATTTTATCCAGTTTAACAAGGGCCTCCAACAATCAACAGGCTTCCAACTATCTCATTAACCTCTGAAGTGCGCATGGGGGTAATTGGAAACGTCCCCCTGTGCTGACGTATTTGAGGTGTTTCCGTCACTAAAATATTCATTGTGCCATTAATAGCATTAATACTTATCCATATGCGCCTATTATGGGTTGATTATAAAGGTATTAACCTGAAACAACAATAAAACGAGTGAAAACAGCGTTTGGATGGTCAAAATCGGAGATATAGCCCGCGAGTTGTATAATGTATGGGTGAGGCAATCTGCTTTCCCGCCAATTTCCCCCAAGGCCACTGAGACACAGTCGATCGATACTCTCTCTCTCTCTCTTGCACTCGCTTGCTATCAGTGATGACCACACCCTCCAATCGGATTTCTAATGTTAGCACGAAAATATACCTCAGAATAAGGGAATAACAGGGAAAATAGGTGATAACTGAAGGAGAGGAGGAAAGTGGGGAAGGAGGGGAGGTAGAGGACTGAGATTTTGCATGGCCCAGGGGCCAAAAAAAAATAAAAAAATAAAAAAATAAAAATATAATTTTTTTTTTTTTTCGATGTCAAAAGTTGATTTTTTTTTTCTCTGACTCTTAAGAGTCTCCCCGCAGTGCGCCGGGGGAACTCTTAAGAGTCTCCCCGCAGCTCCCGGGTTAAGGGCAGATTTTATCCAGTTTAACAAGGGCCTCCAACAGTCAACAGGCTTCCAACTATCTCATTAAGGGCAGATTTTATCCAGTTTAACAAGGGCCTCCAACAATCAACAGGCTTCCAACTATCTCATTAAGGGCAGATTTTATCCAGTTTAACAAGGGCCTCCAACAATCAACAGGCTTCCAACTATCTCATTAAGGGCAGATTTTATCCAGTTTAACAAGGACCTCCAACAATCAACAGGCTTCCAACTATCTCATTAACCTCTCCGCGGCGCACAGGGGGTTTTCTACAGGGTAAGACTGTGCGCACCTATGATGATTTTGGGACCTATTGCCAATTTCGATAAAAAGTACATCATCGTGTAGGGAATGTTTGCGTGCATCGGCCCATATATATTTGACCCCCCAAAAAATGTCTGGGGGGGGTAGGGGAACGGTCCGTAGTTGAAAAATGTGGAGCGAATGGCACCGCGCGGCTAGATTGTCATCGAGCGGCGAGATTTCCCTGCCGAATATTTACGCGCGCAGGGGATAGAAGGAGAGGGAGGAGGGGGTGGGTTACCGCGTATTATCACGTATATCTCCTTTTTCGAGCCCTTTTAGGCTATTTAGAGTATGTATACGTGTGTAGGGCACCCATATAAACAATGAATATGCCTCATAGTGGACCAAAAATTGCAATATATAAGGGAATTATAAGAGAATATTTAGGCGGAATGAAGATGTGTTGGAGGTTTGGCGGCAATTTATGAGCTGAGAGTGTGGTTTACGCCATACATATCACGTATATCTTGTACGTAGAGCACTGTCACGCTATAATACAGACTTGTACGTATGTATACGTGCCATATATCAAAATATATACCGCATATAAACCAATTCATGCGATATTTACGCACATTATCAATGAGTTTCTATGCGTGAACCAAGGTGTGAGTGAGTTGTGGTGGGAATGAAAGGGGGAGAGGGTGTGTTACGCCATAAATATCACGTCAATCTTGTATTTAGAGCACTCTCATGCTATAATAAAGACGTGTACATATGTAGGCGTCCCATATAACAAGGAATATACCGCATATAGCCCAATTGATGCGATATTTACGCAAATTGTGAATGTGTTTCTAGCAGACGGAAGCCTGAAAGGGGGGGTTGGGGGTGGGTGGGTGGGTGGGAGGGAGGCATGCAGGGGTGCAGTGAGTGAGTGAGTCGTGGAGAGATGGAAGTAAGGCAGATCTCTAGATAGATAACCAGCTTAGTGATAATTGTGGAGGCGCCCCAGGCGTATTGATGTTTGGTATTTTGACCCTTATGTCTACCAGATGGCTGGTGTTCGTTGCCATCAACAGGTCTACAATAACATGAGTCAGGAATGGAGAGAGAGAGAGAGAGAGAGAGAGAGAGAAACTGAGACATGCGTATGTCGTACATATAAATGGACTTCAGAATTGCATTTTTATGCAAGCAGACATTGCATTTTAGACACATGTGAAGTACCACAGAAACATGTAGGCCATTGACTGTAAATAAAGTACTATATTTATAGACCACCAGCGACGGTGCTGAGTCAACACAGGCAGATTGCCTGTTGTGATAGAGGGCTAAATATAGACTGGTGTCTCCTTACACCTGCGAAAGGGTAGATTGCCACCAGAGAAACGTTTACTTATTTATTTCGAAGTAATATGCAATCTAAATGTATATTCGAGACCTACTGCAATTATTTGTATGACAGTCATGACTATGTATAATCCAATATACGCGCGTAGGCGAGACATAAGAAAGCTGGTTGAGCAATTTTCGACACCCACACAGTTATTATTCATTTTTATTTACAATATTATACAATACAAATGTATTTGTGAAGAGTATTTTATCCATTATTGTATTTATACCAATTTTGTTCCCAGACAGAGCTGCTGTAGCTGGAGAATCAAGGAGCGGCAAGGGTCACCTCGTGACCGCCTGACCGTGTGAAAATGAGTGGAGTCACACTGAGAGGGGCAATTTTGCTGAGTGTTTGGGCAATTTTTGACAGAATAAAGTTATATAATTACTAATTCTTGACAGAGACAAACTATTATAAACCTTGGCATGATATAATTGATAATCCCATCAATTTACAAACGTAAATTGGTGGGATAATTCATTTTTTTTTGTATATTGTCATTTCGATTGTACACACGAAGTTTTGAGTGATATTTGGTATGAGCTCCTGTGGCATGGTTGGTAAGGTCGCGGACTGGAAAACTCAAAGTGTCGTAGGGTAGTGGGATCGAATCCAGGAGGGGGTTATGGGGAAGGTTTTATATTGTCTAGAAAATTTTTTATAAATTTTTTTTTTTACAAGATCATGCCATTGTATTCAAACAATATGAAATATTCATAGAATATATCATATTGTAAGAATACAATGACATGACCTTGTTTTCTTTTTTTCTTTTTTTATTGTTTTATTTTATTATCATAGTAGGTTTGACATGATTTATTGAAACATATTTATTTTTGTACAATTCATTTGAGGTAAGAAAATAATTATATACACATTACTTAGGCTAATAACAAACATATATATTGATATACTAAAAAAATAAGGCATATTACATGTAAATCTTTGAAACTTATAAACTAAATAATGAAACATACAATTATATAATGTAAAAGCTATATCACAGGGACATCTTTGGAACTTATACATTATATAATATATGTTACATTATGAGGTAGCGTGATCAATTAGGTCAGGTCAGGTAAGGTAGGGCGCGAGTCCAGGGCAGGGCAGGGCAGGAGGCGAGTCCAGGGCAGGGCACGGGGCGAGTCCAGGGCAGGGCAGGGCAGGGCAGGGGCCGACACTCAGTAGTTCTTGAAGGTGTGGTAGTCCCTGAAGCAGTCACCCAGGCAGAGTGCAACTTTGCACTCAGCGCACATTGAGGTGACTCTTTTGGTCACATGGGGTTTCCTCACACTGGAGCTGCAGACGGTGCACTGCACCTGCCTGTGACGAGTGCCAATCAGCTCGGTGTTGGTTGTGTAGTGTCTTTCGACACCCAGCTGGATGCGGTCAGGAACGTGATCCCCACGCCATGCCGTACGTCTGTGAGTGGTGGTGGCATACTTCTCCAGGAGTTGGTAGGAGACGTTGTACACGAACTCCCGGAATTTCAGCTTCTGGTTTGGGGCCATATCCTTCTTCACCAACCACAAGTTGTAGGCGTCAGCATCGTTATGTCAACTAGGTGGAGGAAGAGCTTGTGATACCACTTCACAGTCTTCCTCAGACACTCAACACCTGACAGCTGACAGTCAGACTTGTCCACCAGGCGCATGTTTTTGGTGTAGTCCACTACCATGTCGGGCTTGTAGATTGTCTTCCTGGTTCGGTAGTGGATTTTGCCAGAATCCACCTGGGCACCTGTGTGGACGGTGGAAAGCAGGTGGACGTCTCGCTTATCCTTCCACTTCAGGGCTATCAGTTTCCCACACTTCTCGAGCTGCTTGTATTTCTGCCCCTTTCGTCGCCTTCTTCGCACATGCCTCTCGCGGTGTTCCTTGGCCAGGTCGTCTTCTGAAGGTGTGTCACTGGAGGAGGCATCTGTGAGAGGAATGACATCACCTGTGAACTTTGGCATAAACTTTCTTGTCTTTCTGACAGTCCCACATGACCCCGTTTGGTTGTCATAAAGAAACTGGCAGAGAGCAGGAGAAGTATACCAGTTGTCAGTGTAGATGATGTGGCCTTTGCCCAGGTAAGGTGCCAACATTTTCCTGACGATGGCACCTGACATGCCCATGGGGTCATTGGCAGCGGCTTTCGGTATGTCAATGTCAGTGCCTGTATACACGATCATGTCAAGCACTATTCCAGTTTCACAGTCGCACAACACGAAGAGCTTGATTCCGAACCTATGCCTCTTCAAGGGGATATACTGCTTGAAAACAAGACGTCCTTTGAAGAGCACGAGCGACTCATCAATCACCAAATTGAGGAAGGGGTAAAAGTATTTCCTATACCTCTCCAACAACATGGTGAACACATCCCGAACTTTCCATATCCTGTCAATCCTGTTAGGATTTTCGTTGTCTGCAAAGTGCATAAATCTTAGCAGCAACAAAAATCTGTCACGAGTCATGAACTTATTGAAAGTTGGGGTGGCGATGAGAGGGTCGTGCTTCCAGTAGTGTTGCAACACATGCTTCTTGATCAGAGGCATGAGGAACAACAAGGCAAAGAACGTCAGAAATTCTGCCACAGTCGTATCCACCCAGCCTCGTATTCTCGCTTTTGGAGAAAGGACGTCCAATCTGCCAAACACCCACCTGTAGTAGGCGTTTGTTTGGGCAACGATGTACGTCATTACCTCCATGTCGAAAAAAAGCGAGGAAGAAGTCGCTTTCATTCGCTTGATCATCACAGGGCCAGTTGTCAGTTGTTCCTGACGTCCCAGGATTGAACTGGGGCACGTCAGGTACAAAATTGACCCCGTCAGACCAATCGAACGAAGGCATGCCAGGGATCGGAATGTCGTCTGCGTCTTCTTCTGCGTCTGAAATATCGCTTCCATGGTCGCGATACAGCACTTCATCATCATTACCCTCCTCTTCACTCGACAGACGATGCCCTTCCTCGTTTTCGTCACCGACGTCGGACTCACTCCCACTGTCCACTCCCAAATCCCCCCACCCTTGGTCCCGTGCTAGGGCTTCGTCGTCGAAACCCGGGCTGCCAATGTCCTGCGAATCACCATCAAACAGCAGGGCGGCATACTTAGATGGTGTAAGATTTTTCCGGGTCACTTTGGCACGTGCGGGAGTCTTATGGACAGGGACAGCAGAGGTGGTGGCAGGGGCGGCGGCAGGGGCGGCGGCGGCGGCAGGGGCGGCGGCGGCAGGGGCAGCAGTGGTGCGTGGCCTTGATGGCAAGATGATGGTGGTGCCTGTCGCCCTTCTCTCTGTTCCTTGGGCAGGGGCGGCAGGGGCGGCAGGGGCAGCAGGGGCGGCAGGGGCGGCAGGGGCAGCAGGGGCGGCAGGGGCAGCAGGGACACCAGGGCCAGCAGTCGCTTTCCCAGTCGCTTTCCCTCTCCCTTTCCCCTTCCCCTTCCCTGTTCCTTGGGCAGGGGCGGCAGGGGCGGCAGGGGCGGCATGGGCGGCAGGGGCAGCAGGGGCGGCAGGGGCAGCAGGGCCGGCAGGGACACCAGGGCCAGCAGTCGCTTTCCCAGTCACTTTCCCTCTCCCTTTCCCCTTCCCCTTCCCTGTTCCTTGGGCAGGGGCGGCAGGGGCGGCAGGGGCAGCAGGGGCGGCAGGGGCGGCAGGGGCGGCAGGGGCAGCAGGGGCAGCTGGGCCAGGGGCGGCTGGTGGTGGTGGTGGTGGTAGGGGCACTGTGGCTGGCGTACGGGTTCTCTTCCCTACGCCCGTGCCTTTAATTTTTCCTGCCCCCGCAGGTAATGCAGCCCTAGGGCGGCCTCCTGCGTCGCTGGTACCGGTGGCAGGGGTGGCAGGGGTGGCAGTGGTGGCAGTGGTGGTGGTAGTGGTTGTTGCAGTGGCCTGGGTCGTGGTGGCAGTGTCCCGAAAGACCAATGACCTCTGTGCCATTGCCCTGCTTGCACGTGTTTTACGTGCTTTTGGTGCTGGTGATTCGTCCTCTGAGCTGTAGGGCGTGTCGTACTGGTAGCTAGGGTCTTTGGCAGCCACCCTCTGCCTTCCACGGCGGCTAAAACCACCAGAAGGAGGGCTGGTTGTGTCATCAGGGAGCGAGCGTGAGGGACGTGTAGGCTCCATGACTAGTGCGTGGTTACTGGCGCGGTGGTGCTTGCACGAGTGCGGGGCGAGCGTTTGGCGGGGTGGTATCGAGAGTTGACATGTAGTACAATACCCACACCAATTTTCAGCCGCCTGGCTATAAACGCGCGGTTTTGGTACGTGTTCAAAGTCTCTGCTCTTAAGAGTCTACCCGCAGTGCGCCGGGGGAACTCTTAAGAGTCTACCCGCAGCTCCCGGGTTAAGGGCAGATTTTATCCAGTTTAACAAGGGCCTCCAACAATCAACAGGCTTCCAACTATCTCATTAAGGGCAGATTTTATCCAGTTTAACAAGGGCCTCCAACAATCAACAGGCTTCCAACTATCTCATTAAGGGCAGATTTTATCCAGTTTAACAAGGACCTCCAACAATCAACAGGCTTCCAACTATCTCATTAAGGGCAAATTTTATCCAGTTTAACAAGGGCCTCCAACAATCAATAGGCTTCCAACTATCTCATTAAGGGCAGATTTTATCCAGTTAAACAAGTGGCTCCAACAATCAACAGGCTTCCAACTATCTCATTAAGGGCAGATTTTATCCAGTTTAACAAGGACCTCCAACAATCAACAGGCTTCCACTATCTCATAAGGGCAGATTTTATCCAGTTAACAAGGGCCTCCAACAATCAACAGGCTTCCAACTATCTCATTAAGCACTTTATCCAGTTTAACAAGGGCCTCCAACAATCAACAGGCTTCCAACTATCTCATTAAGCACTTTATCCAGTTTAACAAGGGCCTCCAACAATCAACAGGCTTCCAACTATCTCATTAAGGGCAGATTTTATCCAGTTTAACAAGGACCTCCAACAATCAACAGGCTTCCAACTATCTCATTAAGGGCAGATTTTATCCAGTTTAACAAGGGCCTCCAACAATCAACAGGCTTCCAACTATCTCATTAAGGGCAGATTTTATCCAGTTTAACAAGGGCCTCCAACAATCAACAGGCTTCCAACTATCTCATTAAGGGCAGATTTTATCCAGTTTAACAAGGACCTCCAACAATCAACAGGCTTCCAACTATCTCATTAAGGGCAGATTTTATCCAGTTTAACAAGGGCCTCCAACAATCAACAGGCTTCCAACTATCTCATTAAGGGCAGATTTTATCCAGTTTAACAAGGGCCTCCAACAATCAACAGGCTTCCAACTATCTCATTAAGGGCAGATTTTATCCAGTTTAACAAGGGCCTCCAACAATCAACAGGCTTCCAACTATCTCATTAAGGGCAGATTTTATCCAGTTTAACAAGGGCCTCCAACAGTCAACAGGCTTCCAACTATCTCATTAAGGGCAGATTTTATCCAGTTTAACAAGGACCTCCAACAATCAACAGGCTTCCAACTATCTCATTAACCTCTGAAGTGCGCATGGGGGTAATTGGAAACGTCCCCCTGTGCTGACGTATTTGAGGTGTTTCCGTCACTAAAATATTCATTGTGCCATTAATAGCATTAATACTTATCCATATGCGCCTATTATGGGTTGATTATAAAGGTATTAACCTGAAAACAACATAAAACGAGTGAAAAACAGCGTTTGGATGGTCAAAATCGGAGATATAGCCCGCGAGTTGTATAATGTATGGGTGAGGCAATCTGCTTTCCCGCCAATTTCCCCCAAGGCCACTGAGACACAGTCGATCGATACTCTCTCTCTCTCTCTTGCACTCGCTTGCTATCAGTGATGACCACACCTCCAATCGGATTTCTAATGTTAGCACGAAAATATACCTCAGAATAAGGGAATAACAGGGAAAATAGGTGATAACTGAAGGAGAGGAGGAAAGTGGGGAAGGAGGGGAGGTAGAGGACTGAGATTTTGCATGGCCCAGGGGCCAAAAAAAAATAAAAAAATAAAAAAAAAAAAATAAATTTTTTTTTTTTTTTCGATGTCAAAAGTTGATTTTTTTTTTCTCTGACTCTTAAGAGTCTCCCCGCAGTGCCCCGGGGGAACTCTTAAGAGTCTCCCCGCAGCTCCCGGGTTAAGGGCAGATTTTATCCAGTTTAACAAGGGCCTCCAACAATCAACAGGCTTCCAACTATCTCATTAAGGGCAGATTTTATCCAGTTTAACAAGGGCCTCCAACAATCAACAGGCTTCCAACTATCTCATTAAGGGCTTTATCCAGTTTAACAAGGGCCTCCAACAATCAACAGGCTTCCAACTATCTCATTAAGGGCAGATTTTATCCAGTTTAACAAGGGCCTCCAACAGTCAACAGGCTTCCAACTATCTCATTAACCCTCCAGCCCCGGGGGCTATAGCTTACGACTGTGCTCCGGTACCGGGTGTTTTGACGATCTTTGGCCTATGTTAACTACTCTGTAAGTCAATGAATATGTCATGTAATGTTGTGAATAAAAAAGAATAATGTTCCACAAACCTTCCTCTGTCGAATGGCGTTGAGTAGAGGTCTCTAGCCCCTCTGGTTGCATAATGGTGAGCGCGGGAAGACGAGTGCTTTTCGGCGGAAAATTCTTCCCGCGTTCGGACGCGTCGCCTCGGCCATGGCTACGACGCACCTAGCCGCTCGCCGCGCCAAAGTATTTATCTCCCTTAGACGATTTTAGTGTTTGATATTGAGAATGTGATGTTTATTTGATATTTTTATTTTTTTTGCTAATTTTCACTCGATACCGTACATATATAAAATATGTTTATTAGGGTATCACTGTCACTGATATTGCTAATTTTCACTCGATACCGTACATTTTATTAGTAATTGAGGTAGCTTATTGTTGTATTAGGCACTGATTATTCGTTATCACAGGTGTTTATTATACTTTGGCCATCAAATATTAGGTCTTGTGTCACTTTCACTTTGACAAATATGCTTTAGAGTGTCACTGTCACTGATAATGCTCATTTTCACTCGATACCGTACATTTATTAGTAATTGAGGTAGGTTATTGTTGTATTAGGCACTGATTATTCGTTATCACAGGTGTTTATTATACTTTGGCCATCAAATATTAGGTCTTGTGTCACTTTCACTTTGACAAATATGCTTTAGAGAGTGTCACTGTCACTGATAATGCTCATTTTCACTCGATACCGTACATTTTATTAGTAATTGAGGTAGGTTATTGTTGTATTAGGCACTGATTATTCGTTATCACAGGTGTTTATTATACTTTAGCCATCAAATATTAGGTCTTGTGTCACTTTCACTTTGACAAATATGCTTTAGAGAGTGTCACTGTCACTGATAATGCTCATTTTCACTCGATACCGTACATTTTATTAGTAATTGAGGTAGGTTATTGATGTATTAGGCACTGATTATTCGTTATCACAGGTGTTTATTATACTTTGGCCATCAAATATTAGGTCTTGTGTCATTTTCACTTTGACAAATATGCTTTAGAGAGTGTCACTGTCACTGATAATGCTCATTTTCACTCGATACCGTACATTTTATTAGTAATTGAGGTAGGTTATTGTTGTATTAGGCACTGATTATTCGTTATCACAGGTGTTTATTATACTTTGGCCATCAAATATTAGGTCTTGTGTCACTTTCACTTAGTTATATGATTTGTAAACGTTTTATATACAATTTATTGTGTCTTTTTTCACTGATTTATATATTTCTATAGGTTCTAATCATATGAATGTCACTTGGTATATACATATGTGTCACTTTCACATATTATTATGGTGTAATTGTATTTGTATCAATGTTCTCATAATACATGACTTTTGTATTACAATACATTGGTTTTCTTCCACTTTTTGCCTATATATAATTATAGTGTACATATTGTCATTTTATTTGGCAATTTCAGTATGATTATTAGAACTCCAGCTTGGAGTGGTAATCAAAGAAGCAATCTACAGCACAGAGTGCCACCTTGCACTCCACACACTCCAGGGTTGACTTTTTACCTGACCTCGGCTTCACCCTGCTGTTGTAGCAGACATGGCACCGCTTCTGCTGTGTTCTTCCTGATTCATTCTGAGGCAGGGAACCAAGCCTGTGCCTAGTCAAGTATTGAGCAGACTGCAAGCGGTCAATAACGGCGGGCCCAGGATGTGCCACTGCCCTCTGTGGCATAGCATACTTCTCCAGGAGCTCCGTCAACACCTGCTTTTGGAACCTCCGCAGGCTATTGAACTTCATGGGTGTGTTCACATTCCGAAGCTTGTATATGTTGTAGGCATTCAGAACTGACATGTCCACCATATGCAGAAAGAACTTTTTGTACCATCTGCACGAGGTACGCAGGCAGTCAATGAAGCCTATCTGCATGTCGGACTTGTCCACCAGCCTCATGTTGATGTTGTAGTCCAGGACAGCATCGGGCTTGGTCACCCTGGCCTGGGTGCGGCGATCCACCTTGCCAGTCTCCACCATTTCCCCCTTGTGGATGGTGGTCAGGAGGTTGACCTTCCGCTGGTCGTGCCAGTGGATAGCCAGAATGGGCCCCGACTTCTTCTTGAACACATCACCTTTTTTGGTCTTTGGAGGGAAAGGTGGCATGCCCTTCCTTTTCCCTCGTACTGTGCCTACAGTCCCCGTCTTGCGCTCATGCAGGTACTGTGAGAGAGTGGGGGACGTGTAATAATTGTCCGTGTAGAGGACGTGATTCTTATGAAAGTAGCGGTCCATCATGGCTTGCACCACTGCTCCGCCAAAGCCAATGAGGGGGTCCACAAGCAAGTCCCCTTCCTTCCCGCTGTAGACCAGGAAGTCCAGGACATAGCCAGTTTGGCAGTCGCACAGCACAAAGAATTTTATGCCAAAGCGATGTCTTTTTGAGGGGATGTACTGCCGGAAGCTGAGTTTTCCCCGGAACAGCACAAGAGACTCGTCAATGACGACCTTGCGGAAGGGCTTGAAGTAGGAGGTGAAGCGTTCTCGCATCATCTCATACAACGTCCTAATCTTCCACAGCTTGTCTGGGAGGTGGACGTCAAGGTTGGTGACAAGATGGAGCGCTGCGAGGATATCAAGGTACCAGTCGCGAGACATATATTTCCCGAAGGCAGGGGTGGATATCAGATCATTGGTGATCCAATAGTCAGGCAACCTATGCTTCTTGACATGAGGCATTAGCATGGTGAGTGCCAGGAACACCATGAACTCTTTATGAGTCACTGGGGTCCACTGCCTCATGTGGCCCTTGGTCACCTTTCCCAAAAAGTGGACCTAGAATTGGTGCTGCTTATTTGTCTCTTTGACAACATAGCCTACCACCTCCTCATCAAAGAAGGCCTCAAACAGTTCGTGTGGTGGAGCATTGGGGCCTGCAGGAAAATTGGGGGTAACGCCTGAACCCTCCAGTACCTCATCAAAAGCTGGCACATCAGGGTTGTATGCATCCTCATCAACTACGTCTTGCCACTGAAAAACGTAGAATGGGTCTTGTCTACGCTGACGAGGAGCTCCAGCTGGTGGCCCAGCACGCCCACGGCCAACTCGGGAGGCGCGCGCCCTAGGGCGGCGAGGGCGGCGGCCAGGGCGGTGGGCAGCACGACGGGCAGCACGACGCCGGGCCAAGCGGATGGGTCGAGGGTCGTCGATGTCCATATAGTCATCGTCAGAGTGGTCATCTTGCCCTGAAGGTGGACCTATGTAATCATGGCCAGAGTCTTGACAGAGGTGCCCTTCATCATCAGTGGCCCCCACATAATCTGGCGGGGAACCAGTGATGCGTGGGCGGCGTGCGGGTGGGCGAGGTGGGGAAGGAGTGGCAGGTGAGGCTGTGTCCCCCCGAGGTCCCGGGCTCCTTGGCCTGCGACGAGTGACAGAAAGCAATGTTTCACTGTCACTAGGGCCAGGTATTGGTGATGCGAGCTCAAAGACTTCTTCAGGAAGACATGTTGAAGGCGGGAGAGGTGGGGAGGACCGTGGGGAAAGTTGCGGGGACGTATGGCTGGGGCCGGCCGGGGTGGACGCCGCGGAAGCCTCGAACAAAACTCTCTTACTTTTCTTAATTTTCTTGGTATATTTCCTACCTTTCCCCTTTTCGGCAGCAGTATGTCTCCTGTCGGGGGACCTAGGAGGCAAATAGGCCGAAAGTGTGGGGTCCTCAACCCTTGGCAATGGTGGGGGTGGTGGGGAAGAATGCGGGGCATCCGGGTCATCTTGGGTGGCGTGGGTAGATAAGGGAGACAATGGCGGACGAGAAGGGTCACCACGCTGACCCTCACTCACAGCCTCATCCTCACCAAGTAGTTTTGCTTGTTCCCTAGCTGCCGCGGCCGCCTTCTCAAGTATTTTCTGCTTATACAAATGTAGCTTGAAAGGCGATTTACCTGGGGAAGGGCTTGGCGTCGTGTCACTTAAGCGAAATTTGGTGAGTGACCTTGAACTCTCCCACTCGCTCACTCTCTCAAGTTCACTGTCTTTAGGTAAACCAGCTTCCTCAACAACTGGTACATCACCTTCATCACTCTCATCACTGTCATGTTCTCTCGCAAATCCCAGGAATTGCTCTTCTTTATCACTCTCATGGCCATAATCACTCGACTTATAATTACTGGAGTCGTCACTGACTTCATCATCAACATTATGCTTGGCATCAGCTCGCTCATAAAGTCTCAATGTCGTCTCAATACCTCCGGGAGATAACACATTTAGGCGATGGCGTCGGGGTAAGGCGCGACGAATAAGCAAGGGCGTCGTAGGAAGCACGGTATCGGACACAGCGGAATCACTATTTGGCGTACTGTCCATGATGGCGTCGGGGTAGATACTGTTGCTGTGGCGGAGTTTACGCCTGGTGGCGCCACCTACCGTCCCACGATACCGAAAATGTACGCGCGGCATTCGAAAGCACGCATGCAAGCAATGGGCGTTCAAGAGCCCTTCCGGGTTGCGCGGGCCGAGGTTGTTATGGGCGTTCAAGAGCCCATCCGGGTTGGAGGGGTTAAGGGCAGATTTTCACCTGGAGGATTTTTTTCTGGACCCCTTTCTCCCTCATATTTAGCCCCATTGCTTTTGACATTTTAAGATGATCACCCCATTAGTTTGGCGATTTCAAGAACCCTCGCCCCATTTATGTCAATTTTAAGACCATTCGTGCCATTTAGGTGTCGATTTTTTCCTGGCGAGCGATAGCGAGCCTGTAATTTAAGGGGAACCGGCCTTTGGCCGGGAAAATTTTCTACCGACAAATGTACAAATTTATCTTGAAAGGGGGTTTAGGGGGAGTAATTTTAAGCTTGATGGAAATGTAGAGAATCAACTAAAAACCTCCCCTTAAGCACTTTTATCTACCCCAGATCCTTCTTAAGGGGATAGTGACTATTTTGGGGGTCTATTTATTTATATATTCATATAATTTTTAGTTTCCCCCCAAGACCTCCATCAAACTTTAAAAAAAACATCCATTAGATCGCCCTACGAGATTAATTTGTAAATTTTTCGGCAGAAAAATGTCACGGCCAAAGGCCGGTTCCTCCACAATTACAGGCTCGCTATCGCTCGCCATGAAAAAAAATCGATACCTAAAGGACACGAAAGGTCTTAAGATTGACAAAAATATGGGGCAAAAGGTCTTAAAATCGACAAAATAATGGGGCAAACGTCTTAAAATCTCGAAACTAAGAAGAAACGCGACCAGAAAAACGGCTCATCTCCCCTTGAACGTTACAAATCTTATAAATATAGCTAGCATAGCGTGAAAAAGACGTCACCGGTACAGAAAGGGTTAATGCCATTACTGCCACCCCACACAACTCTCTCAAGCTCGCTAACATTCTCATGTAAGCTAAGACGTTTCACCCCATTACCTTGGTGAGTATGAGATGCTTCACTCCATGACTATGGCCAGAGTATAAAGCGTTACACCCCAATAGTTTCAAGCCACCCTCCACAACTCTATGACGCTCACAAACCTTCTCACGTAAATTAAGACATTTCAGCCCATTATATTGGCCAGTATAAAACGTTTCACCCCATTAGCTTCAAACCACTGGTCTATCAGAGTGAGACCTGAGCGATCTCTGCCATACCCATAGCTTACTCTGACTGTTCCTTTTACTTATATATTTTCTAGATCTCGAGTGACGGCGTCTCTTCCGTGGATTGACCTCCCAATCTACCAAGATTGGAAGCTAAAGCGTCACATTATTCCTTTGCCCCTCAACTTTCTCTTCATAATTGCTGAGGGGCACAGGGCCCTGGGTGGGGCTTTGGTTTCCCGGGCGTTTACGCACCCTCTCAGCCCCCCGCCATGGAGTGGCTTCGGTCACCCAGGCTTTATTGTGGTCGGCAGGGAGGGTTCTGTGGGGGCGCTCGTTTATGGCCTTGGCCTTACTCGGGGCCTTGGGGCTGTTCGGCCAGGCAGCTTGGGGAACAACAACAACAACAACAACAACAACAACAACAACTATTCAACGCAACTCTTTAATTATTTAATGATTTACTATCAGAACATGAAGACCTTTAACCCCTTCTGTACCGGCGACATTATTTAATTTTATTGTAGCTATATTAAGACAATTTTGTGCAGTTTAGGAAGGATCTATGGTAGTACAAAGGGTTAATTGAGATAGTTCGAAGTTTGTTTATTGCTTTTTAAACTGCACAAAACTGTCTAAATACAGTATAGCTAGAATAAACTTTAAAAGATGTCGCCGGTACAGAAGGGGTTAATGTTCTACTGAAGAATAATACCAGGCGGACAGACAATGATCTTCAAACATCTCATGTCATATAATAGTCTATCTATCTATCTGTTGCCGGACGCCGTAATCTCCAAAGGGGTGGCCACAGACGAAACACCCCCCATGCACCCTGTCCCCAGTCGCTCCTCCAGCACCGCTTTCACGCATATACTTCTTAACTCCATCCTTCCACCTCTCTCTCGGTCTACCTATCCCTCTCTGTCCTTCCACCTCACTCTCGTACACTCTCTTAGTAATTCTCTCGCTTCCTATACGTTCCACATGGCCGAACCATCTCAATGTGTTCCTTTTCACACTTTCCAGCACATCTACATTCACACCACACTGCTCTCGTACTTCCTCATTGGTCTGTCTATCCCTCCATGTAACTCCACATGTACTTCTCAAGTAACTCATTTCCACCCCTCTCACTCTTGGTTTGAGTCTCTTCACCAACGTCCATGCTTCGCTCCCGTAAGTCAATGTCGGGATTACTACACTGTCATGCAAAGACTTCTTTACTTCCATGTTAACCACCCTATTTCTTGTTACTGCTTCCAGCGTTCCTACAAACCTCTTCCCCTGTTGCACCCTCTCCTGCAATTCTTCATTCATACTTCCATCTTTACTCAACACAGTGCCCAGATACTTCAATGAGCTGACATTCTCTATAGGTATACCTTTAACCCGTTGAGCCCCGGCTAGTTATAATATTTTGTTCACCCCAGTCCCAAGCCATTTTAACTTATTTTTTTTGCTTGCTAAAATGGAAGACAAGGATGAGAAATGAAAAAAAAAAAAAAAAAAAATCACCTCTGACATTTTTTTTTTGGGGGGGCGGGTGGGGGGTGGGAGCCTCAAAAAAATTTGTTGAGCCAAAATGGAAGAGAATGGTGAGAAATGAACACACAAATAAAAAAAACTCATTTCGGTCATTTGGGGGGGGGGGGGTTTCAATAGTTCGTCTCCCCCGCATGACCACCCGCCCGGGAGCACTAGGGTAAAAACTGAGTATGGCATTGTACGGCATACATCCTAAGGAGTATCTCACATAAATCTCAAGCCTCTAGCTCCCATACGACCGGAGTAATGAAGGTTCAAAGTGGCGGTGAACTAGGGGTGTAAACTATCCCCACTAAGCCCACCACCACCAGCCGCGCGGCTGTCTCGGCCCGCTCACACCTACTGGCCCGGCTCCCACACACACTACGGTACCTCCCCCTCCTATTCTCCCGCCATTTCCTACCTTACGAGCCACGTAAGTGTTTTTTATATGTCGGGACGCACGTGATGCGTCGCTGGGAGTTGGTGATCAAAGACTGCCAACGCAACACGTGCGACGCTGGGTCTCAACGGGTTAAGTTTGGGGACTGCACAACCCAACCTTCTACCTATATTGGCATGACAACCATGAAGTTGTCATGTTGTTTGTCTTACCATCTATCTTCAGGAGCCCCTAAAACCACCATGGAGATGCACACCATGCAACCTTGAAGAGAGAGATCTTGGTTGAAAACACAGAAATCCTAGCAATTAATCAAGATCAAAGAAGATTGCTTATCCTAGAAGCTATACTTATAAAATAGTTATCCCCCAATATAAATATACAAGCCGAAGATCTACAAGCCCATCCCAGCATGAAAAGAACCTACCTTAACGAAGCAGAGAGGGCTACTGATGACGTCACAGAGGCCAGCCAATGAGAGAACAGCATAGCCAACCCACGGCTAGCCAATCAGAAGCCTCAAAACTAAATAATATTCCAGGTATATGGTATATAAGCTAGATGCCTCAGAACAGGCTTGCTATCGCTCACCAGGAAAAATATCGAGACCTAAATGGCACAAAAGGTCTTAATATTGGCAAAAATGGGGCAAAAGGTCTAAAAATTGCCAACTAATGGGCGTAAAAACATAAGGGAGAAGGGAGTCCAGAAAACCCCCTAACCTCCCCTTCTGGCTCTTACCCTGCAGGATACTCAAGGCGAATGCTGCCATTCTTGCCCCTATCCTGCAGGTTATATTCTCACAGACCATTGACACCGGAGAACTTCCCCATGACTGGCTATTTGCAAATGTGACACCGATTTTCAAATCCGGAGACAGAACCCTCCCTGTTAACTATAGATCCATTTCGATTTTCTCAGTTCCTTGCAAATTTTAGAACATATCATCCACCGACATTTAATGGACCATTTAGATAGGCAAAATATAGTGACTGACACACAGCACGGCTTCCGCCCCAAACAGTCGTGCAAGACACTACTTGTGACCACACATGACATTTCCCAAACCCTTAACGACCCCAAAATTCGACAAGTTGACGCCATAGTACTAGACTTTGCCAAAGCCTTCGACAAAGTCCCTCACCAAAGACTGTTAGCCAAGCTAGATTATTATGGCATAAGAAGACCACATCTTCACTGGATTAAGACTTTCTTGATCAATTGGGATCAACGCTTTTTTTCGAGGGTTCTCATTCTTCTACTGTCTCTGTAACTTCTGGGGTCCCATAAGGCACCGTCCTGAGTCCCCTACTTTTCCTTTCTTACATAAATGACCTCCCACTATCGCTTACTTCTACTACTAAACTTTTCGCAGATGATAGCTTAGTTTATAGACCATGGTAATAGGGATGATTGCCTTCGACTACAGGACGACTTAACTGCACTTGAAGAGTGGGAAGCCAAGTGGCAGATGACATTTAGACCTGACAAATGTCACCATATCCACTTCACCCGATCGAATAAAACCATCCCATTTTCCTACAAACTCCATACACTCACAATAAAATAAATATACTAGAGGCCATACAAAACAAAGATGCAAGATGGATCAGATGTGATTACAGACATCTCACTAGTACATACATAAAAGTAATCTGTTTCTATAGATTATCTTAGTTGAACACTTTGCGGATTTTATGATAATTAAGAGGTAGTCGGGACTGTTTATTTTTATCACTTTTGAACTCTAACTTATTTTTCTGTCTCGTCACTGGTTCTGATTTCGGTAGTTTCTATACTCTTTCTTTTATTTAGAGTTATATAGCACTAGTTGCTTGATGTCCTCTGATGCTCCATGGGCCGTCCAGGTTGGCCGGTCGTGTGAAGTAATGTTTCAGATGGGTTAATGGGTGTGGGGTCTTAAATATGGCTCCGTAACTTGTAATGAAACAGTTGGGCACCATATCGGGCTAATGCGAGTATTTAAGCCTATCGCTTTTTCAATTATACTTGTCTATCCTGACCATTATATTAACCGGTGATGAAGCTGTTAAGGTACTCTTGTAGTGGGGTTTTAAATATTGTGTTTCAGTGATGACGAAATAACACAATATCGGACAAACGCAAGAAGAGTTTTAGTACTGCTCTTCTTGACTGTCTCTAACCGTTATAAGAGGTTCAAAGAACTCAGGGTGGTGTTAACCTTTTAGTTGCAAAGTCTGATGGCGTGCCACAGACAAAATGCACCTAGGGGCTAGGACTTATATATGCAGAGTCCCCGTGAGGGTGTCTCGCTAAGCCCTTATAACACAAAAGATCGTTTTAGAACTTAGATCTTCTGTGAGAAATGGTAGTGTAGGTTTTAATAGTAAAAGGTTGAAAGGTAGGGGTGCCTGTATCCTTCAACTTTTAACTAACAAAAATATAACCTAAAGAAGATAACTATATTAATCCCTGGGGTGCCAGAAATAATAAAGTTCCTAACATAGGCCACAATTTCCGTACTTACAATATTAAAATAGAAGTGGAGGGGTGCCTACACACTTCAAACTTTAGTATTGGAGATACAGCCTACTAGAGGTCTCTATGTCAACTGATTGGGTTGCCACAATTAACAAAGATCCTATAATAGGATTTCTTATTCACAGACAGTATAAGGACTTCGGGGTGCCGTGCATCCAGACTGCTTGGAAGGGTAAAAATAATATATTCTCAAAGTGGGGTGCCGACAATTGGGAAACCTTAGTTACTTAATTTCCTTCAGACTTCCTTGGCCTAATGTGCACCATTACTGAGGGGTACCCATCCTATGTGGAAGGATAAGTCAACTCAACAGAGCAACAGTCCACGGAACAACAACAAATAATAATAACTGATACTGGTACCAGTACTGGGAATACCAGCCAACCCAAGAGCATCCCAACCGAAAAAAAACTAAATGAAAGTAAAAATACACAAACAAAAACAACCGACAGTAAAAGCCAAGGCCAACGAAACCCCACCATCAAAACGGCAAATTTTCAGCACCCAAAAGAACACCATACCCAGACCCAACATCCATCACCACCACCTCAGGATAACCGCTACAGAAACCTCAGAAACACCAACAAAAAACGTTAGTACAAGGAGGAACTTTCAACATCAAGCATATCCTAGGTGGAGGAGACCTACCACAACACAGCAAACATGTCATCGCCTCAGCCCTAGGAACCTTCATCAGAATAACAAACAAAATCACAAGCATATCAAATTACCACCCAAACTGAATACCCATCCCCACACAGTACACCAACAGAATACACATTGTTGTTGTTGTTGTTCCCCAAGCTGCCTGGCCGAACAGCCCCAAGGCTCCGAGCACGGCCAAGGCCATATCCGAGCGCCCCCACAGAACCCTCCCTGCCGACCACAATAAAGCCTGGGTGACCGAAGCCACTCCATGGCGGGGAGCTGAGGAGGGTGCGGAAACGCCCGGGAAACCAAAGCCCCACCCAAGGCCCTGTGCCCCTCAGCAATTATGAAGAGAAAGTTGAAGGGCAAGGGAAAAATGTGACGCTTTGGCTTCCAATCTTGGTAGATTGGGAGGTCAATCCACGGAAGAGACGCCGTCACTTGAGATCTAGAAAATATATAAGTAAAAGGAACAGTCAGAGTAAGCTATGGGTATGGCAGAGATCGCTCAGTTCTCACTCTGATAGACCAGCCCATCACCAGACATAAAGCAGTACTGTACTGTACCTCCACTGATCATCATCATCATCTCCGACCTCACCCTCACCTTGACTTAAATCACCCCGACCGAGCAGTACTGTACTGTACCACCACCGATCATCATCATCAACATCTCTGACCTCCCCCCCAACTTGACTTAAATCACCCTGACCTTAAAAGATGACAATAAACTATATAAAACCCACCTTTACTATCTCTCCTAACTCCTATTATACCAACACAACTTTTCTTTTTGCCCCTCTTAAAACGCCTGTGCAGTAATCTGGAGACACCGCAACCCTCCAAGCAAACTGCACATTTAAACAATAAGAAGGAGGATAGCCAGGGTGTGCGTATGTACTTTCTAGTAGGACAAGAAGTCCTTCTTGTCCTAGGGGAGATGTATTTCATTTACTTTATGATACTACTCTACTATACTTGAAGAGTTAATCAAGATGGTATGATGTTTAGATGCTAGGTAAGTCAAGGTTTTATTTGGCTTTATAGGTTACTGGGAGAACTAAGGGGTTATGGATATATTTGAACTTTTGTGCAGAGTTTTGAAGACGTTTTTAGTTGACCTCTGAGCGTGAGAGTTCAGGGGGGAAGGGGGTACTGGAAGTGGGGTTTCTCTGTGTCGTTGAATATTATTTTTGCCCACAAGAGCCTGTCACTGGTAATATTGAAAGCAGGGTTATAGGAGGATGTTAGATTTTCTTTTTAGAGTTAATACTGATAATTGTTTAGTTGCTGTATATAGGGGATATACGTTTTGTACATAAGTTAATGCCGCCCGGGCATGGGGTTATGTTGGTAACCCTGGGGTCAACGGGAGGGCGCCTGTACCGGTAGCCTCGCCCGCCTACGTTTTTATACTTTCTCAGACAAGGCCTGTTGTCTTTATTATTAATCATAGGAATAGCTGAGTAGGTTAGGTTTTCTTGGTAGAGTTAAGACTGATAATTTCTAGGCTTAGGTATATAAAATAGCAGTTTTTATAGGAGTTGTAGGACTCTCATGCGTGGAGGTTAGTTGGCAATACTGGGGGTCAACTGTGTAACGCGGCTTGTAGCCTCTCAGTTGTTAGGTTATAGATTTGCAGACAAGGGCTTGCGGCTGTAATTATGGGTAACATAGATAGTTGGTCATGCTAGATTTATTTAATAAAGGTAATACTGATAGTTTCTGAATGGAGAAATATATAAGAGGGAGATCTACAGAATTATATGGATCCTGGCTGGTGAACTTATGTTGGTACCCTTGGGGGTCATTTTTGTTATCTGCGAGGCTAAAAAGGTTGGTGGCTCACGACTCTCAAAGCAGGAAGGAAGGACATGTGGCTTGTTTATAAAAATAGAATAATTGGAATATTTGAGAAGACGTGTACATACTGTACATGCGTTTATTATTTTTTAGATAGAAGCATCTCTGCGAGAAGATTTAGAACTTTCGTATTCTTGACGAAGTCCTTCAACATGTTTCTTTCATCTGATCACTATACTGTATTGGTAAACATAGGGAATCTGTCTTGTGACCTATTAAATGTTAAGATAATACATACTCTTCATTGTTAAACATAATGGTTTTGATTTTATTGTTATTTCTTAATAGTATACATTCTTATGGGTAACTTATTGTTTCTAAAATTTCTGTGAGAATATGACCCTTCTCTTAGCGGTGGAAGGGGTCGCCCCGAGGAAAATTGTTTTTCCCGGGGTGATTGGACATGCATCCACTACCGTGGCGACCCGGCCGCTCCTGGGGGTCGCTACAGGTGTTTTTGGTCTGGGTATGCTTGTCTTGGGTGGGGTCGCGTTGTTCTCCTTCGTTCCCTCTTTCCGTTGTTTCTTTCTTCCTTCTTCTATTTCTCTTGGAGTTTTTCTTTTCTTCTGTATTTCAATACCTTTTTCATTAACATTCTGGATATTTGGGTTAATACTACCTTTATTTAAATTATAAGCTCCAACAAAGCAAACACACATTTATTAATGGTTGCTTAACAATAACTTTATAATTTAAATTAATGCAAAAATGACTTGATGTTTAATAAATACAGTAGTTTATAAATAATGACTAATATATCATATTCACTTTCTTTTAGCGAGTATCAATTTGTTGGGCTCCTGCACGGGAATGATGCCAGGTGGTTGGCTGATAGGGAAATTCGGATGTCGGCGAGGAATCATTATCTCAGTTGTTGTTGTTGTTGTTGTTCCCCATCCTGCCTGGCCGAACAGCCCCAAGGCCCCGAACAAGGCCAAGGCCATAACCGAGCGCCCCCACAGAACCCTACCCGCCGACCACAATAAAGCCTGGGTGACCGAAGCCACTCCATGGCGGGGAGCTGAGGAGGGTGCGGAAACGCCCGGGAAACCAAAGCCCCACCCAGGGCCCTGTGCCCCTCAGCAATTATGAAGAGACAGTTGAGGGGCAAGGGAAAAATGTGACGCTTTGGCTTCCAATCGTGGTAGATTGGGAGGTCAATCCACGGAAGAGACGCCATCACTTGAGATCTAGAAAATATATAAGTAAAAGGAACAGTCAGAGTAAGCTATGGGTATGGCAGAGATTGTTCAGTTCTCACTCTGATAGACCAGCCCATCACCAGTCATTATCTCAGTCTATGGGTTAAGCTTCATTTGGGTCATGACTGCTCTCTCTATCAACATGGAAATGATTTTCATTGACAGGTAAATTGGAAATATAAATAGGGCCTATGTAATTTTATATGAATAATTGTGTATTGTGTTAGGCCTTAATAACTAATTAAGCCAGTGAGATATTGTTTTCCTATTTAATGTTAGCTATTAAAGTAACTGAGATATTGTTTTCCAATGTAATGTTAGCTATTAAAGTAATACACACTGACTGTTGATGTCATATTTCCAGATATCTCTTGGGCGTGCTGACAGCAGTAGCGGGATTACCTCTGAAAACCTTCACAGTTGAAATTAGTAGCACGAGTATTCGTGGAACCATGATGGTGGCCCATGAGATATCTCGCGTCTTGGGGTACATAGCAGCACCAAGTCTCAGCCTAATTACAACCTGGTATCACATTGCGTTCATCAGTGCTGCACTAATGCTTATATATGGTACCGTAATCATTGTATTCTTCCCGGAGAGTCCAAACTCTCTTGCTATTAATGGACACTACAGTGAAGCACGATGTGTGCTTACACGTCTCAGATCTCCGAGTAGTAATATAGAGGAAGAGCTGAAACAACTCCAGTTAATGAACCAACAGGAAAATAGAGGGATACGGTGGGCAGATCTCTTTACAAAAGATTGTGTCAAGCCTATCCTTACTATAATTTGTCTCTTTTTCTTCATTTACTTTTCCGGCTTCTCAGTGATCAGGGCTAATTTGGCACGACTATTGCAACGTTTTAGCCTTCCTTTCAACACACGAGTAAGCACAGTGCTGGTGTCCATTGCAACCCTTGGTGGCAGTATAGCTGCTACTGTCTTGGTGGACCGGGTTGGACGTTGTTGGTGCCTCAAGATAATGATGCTGCTTTTGGCCCTAGCATATACTATTTTAGGCATCTTTGATTACCAAGCAACATCACAACAACCACAGTCACCAGTTGAAGACATCGCTGTCCATGATCACCTGCATAATAATATTAAAAGGTAAGTTGATTACCAAGCAACATCACAACAACCACAGTCACCAGTTGAAGACATCGCTGTCCATGATCACCTGCATAATAATATTAAAAGGTAAGTTGATTTCTTGTCGACATATTGATTATTTTTCATGCCAGCATTAAATGTTCACAATCAACTGGTAAATGTTTTTAGGAATATGCTTCATACATTTTCGTCCATCCTCTGGAGGATAGAAATACTGTGTTCTATTCATTTGGGGTAGAGTGCAAAATGAAGAAGCCTTCTCGTATCATTCATAATACTAAAATGGGTTATCTAAGTGGAACAAGCCATGGACAATGTCATATATATGCCTTATAGTAACTCCAGTTCTCTATATTTTCCAGCTAAGCAACTCTGCCTTTTCGGATAACATCTCACGGCACATAGGTTAATGCACACTATCAGTGATCCCTTGAGTAACATCACCTAAAGGAGACCAAACAAATTCAAACCAACCAACCACAAACAAACCAAAATGTTCTATAAGAAAACATCCAAATCTCAAAGATTACTGAGCTATTGCATGTTGAATATGGCATTTTCCCATGTATTTCCACACCCAGCTGTCAAAGAGCCTAGCCCACCCTCACAGAAATATGTTTATTCTACCATGTTATTATCACGATATTATAATTTTGTAGGTTACATGATTTTTTTTGTCTATGTGAATGAGGGAGACAAAAGGAAAAACTGCCTGTGATAAGTGCCTTCCCCAGAGTTGAAAGAGTGACGGTCAAAATCAAGGAATGTTCGAGGCAAACTGTCTGGACACAGAGTTTGAATAATTCTAGAACTGCAACAAAGATCAGATCACCTCAGAAAAAACCCTGATGTTTGGCGTGGACTCCATCTGAGGTCCATTAGATCTAAAGTCCACCACGCTATCCACTGTGCTATCTTCTCCTCCCGAGAGAGTTTATGCCATGTTTAAGGGAGAATTGTATTTATTTAATGATATACTTATTATAATTATTATTATTATTTTTTAAAGTTTCCTCCCTAGATATCCATCAAACTTAAAAAATACCACCAAGACCCCCCTTCAAGATAAATGTTTGCATTTTTTGGTACGAAAATGCCCCGGCCAAGGGCTGGTTCCTCCTAAATTGCAGGCTCGCTATTGCTTGCCACGAACAATTGACACCTGAATGGCACAAGAGCTCTTAAAAGTGCCAAACTAATGGAGTCAATGTCTTAAATTCTCAAACTAATGGAGGATCAAAATCAAAATGAGGGAGCACAGGGTTAAATAAATTAATTGTTATTTTGATCTCAATAAAGTAGGGCTGAGGAAATTAAGATCGAGTGACCTTACTCTGCTATGAATAGGGTTGAGCTACTAACCTTTAACCCGTGTAGTACCAGTGACGTCCTTTTAATAGGGTTGAGCTACTAACCTTTAACCCGTGCAGTACCAGTGACGTCCTTTTAATAGGGTTGAGCTACTAACCTTTAACCCGTGCAGTACCAGTGACGTCCTTTTAATAGGGTTGAGCTACTAACCTTTAACCCGTGCAGTACCAGTGACGTCCTTTTAATAGGGTTGAGCTACTAACCTTTAACCCGTGCAGTACCAGTGACGTCCTTTTAATAGGGTTGAGCTACTAACCTTTAACCCGTGCAGTACCAGTGACGTCCTTTTAATAGGGTTGAGCTACTAACCTTTAACCCGTGCAGTACCAGTGACGTCCTTTTAATAGGGTTGAGCTACTAACCTTTAACCCGTGCAGTACCAGTGACGTCCTTTTAATAGGGTTGAGCTACTAACCTTTAACCCGTGCAGTACCAGTGACGTCCTTTTAATAGGGTTGAGCTACTAACCTTTAACCCGTGTAGTACCAGTGACGTCCTTTTAATAGGGTTGAGCTACTAACCTTTAACCCGTGCAGTACCAGTGACGTCCTTTTAATAGGGTTGAGCTACTAACCTTTAACCCGTGTAGTACCAGTGACGTCCTTTTAATAGGGTTGAGCTACTAACCTTTAACCCGTGCAGTACCAGTGACGTCCTTTTAATAGGGTTGAGCTACTAACCTTTAACCCGTGCAGTACCAGTGACGTCCTTTTAATAGGGTTGAGCTACTAACCTTTAACCCGTGCAGTACCAGTGACGTCCTTTTAATAGGGTTGAGCTACTAACCTTTAACCCGTGTAGTACCAGTGACATCCTTTTAATAGGGGTGAGGTACTAACCCTTTAACCGTGCAGTACCAGTGACGTCCTTTTAATAGGGTTGAGCTACTAACCTTTAACCCGTGTAGTACCAGTGACGTCCTTTTAATAGGGTTGAGCTACTAACCTTTAACCCGTGCAGTACCAGTGACGTCCTTTTAATAGGGTTGAGCTACTAACCTTTAACCCGTGCAGTACCAGTGACGTCCTTTTAATAGGGTTGAGCTACTAACCTTAACCCGTGCAGTACCAGTGACGTCCTTTTAATAGGGTTGAGCTACTAACCTTTAACCCGTGTAGTACCAGTGACGTCCTTTTAATAGGGTTGAGCTACTAACCTTTAACCCGTGCAGTACCAGTGACGTCCTTTTAATAGGGTTGAGCTACTAACCTTTAACCCGTGTAGTACCAGTGACGTCCTTTTAATAGGGTTGAGCTACTAACCTTTAACCCGTGCAGTACCAGTGACGTCCTTTTAATAGGGTTGAGCTACTAACCTTTAACCCGTGCAGTACCAGTGACGTCCTTTTAATAGGGTTGAGCTACTAACCTTTAACCCGTGCAGTACCAGTGACGTCCTTTTAATAGGGTTGAGCTACTAACCTTTAACCCGTGCAGTACCAGTGACGTCCTTTTAATAGGGTTGAGCTACTAACTCTTAAGCCGTGCAGTACCAGTGACGTCCTTTTAATAGGGTTGAGCTACTAACCTTTAACCCGTGCAGTACCAGTGACGTCCTTTTAATAGGGTTGAGCTACTAACCTTTA
Source organism: Paralithodes platypus (assembly GCA_032716605.1). Lineage (NCBI taxonomy): Eukaryota > Metazoa > Arthropoda > Malacostraca > Decapoda > Lithodidae > Paralithodes > Paralithodes platypus. Next base: position 9,469,699 of record CM064544.1, on the reverse strand, counting down.
ACCCGTGCAGTACCAGTGACGTCCTTTTAATAGGGTTGAGCTACTAACCTTTAACCCGTGTAGTACCAGTGACGTCCTTTTAATAGGATGAGCTACTAACCTTTAACCCGTGTAGTACCAGTGACGTCCTTTTAATAGGGTTGAGCTACTAACCTTTAACCCGTGCAGTACCAGTGACGTCCTTTTAATAGGGTTGAGCTACTAACCTTTAACCCGTGTAGTACCAGTGACGTCCTTTTAATAGGGTTGAGCTACTAACCTTTAACCCGTGCAGTACCAGTGACGTCCTTTTAATAGGGTTGAGCTACTAACCTTTAACCCGTGCAGTACCAGTGACGTCCTTTTAATAGGGTTGAGCTACTAACCTTTAACCCGTGCAGTACCAGTGACGTCCTTTTAATAGGGTTGAGCTACTAACCTTTAACCCGTGCAGTACCAGTGACGTCCTTTTAATAGGGTTGAGCTACTAACCTTTAACCCGTGTAGTACCAGTGACGTCCTTTTAATAGGGTTGAGCTACTAACCTTTAACCCGTGCAGTACCAGTGACGTCCTTTTAATAGGGTTGAGCTACTAACCTTTAACCCGTGTAGTACCAGTGACGTCCTTTTAATAGGGTTGAGCTACTAACCTTTAACCCGTGCAGTACCAGTGACGTCCTTTTAATAGGGTTGAGCTACTAACCTTTAACCCGTGTAGTACCAGTGACATCCTTTTAATAGGGTTGAGCTACTAACCTTTAACCCGTGCAGTACCAGTGACGTCCTTTTAATAGGGTTGAGCTACTAACCTTTAACCCGTGCAGTACCAGTGACGTCCTTTTAATAGGGTTGAGCTACTAACCTTTAACCCGTGCAGTACCAGTGACGTCCTTTTAATAGGGTTGAGCTACTAACCTTTAACCCGTGCAGTACCAGTGACGTCCTTTTAACCTAAGAAGTGCGCATGGGGGTAATTAGAAACGTCCCCCCTGTGCTGACGTATTTGAGCTGTTTCCATCACTAAAATATTCATTCTACCATAAATAGCATTAATACTTATCCATACACGCCTATTATGGGTCGATTATAAAGGTATTAACCTGAAACAACAATAAAACGAGTGAAAACAGCATTTGGATGGTCAAAATCGGAGATATAGGCCGCGAGTTATATAATGTATGGGTGAGGCAACCTGCTTTTCCGCCAATTTCCCCCAAGGCCACTGAGACACAGTTGATCGATATTCTCTCTCTCTCTCTTGCACTCGCTTTCTAACACTGATGACAATGCCCTGCTTGCAACTCGCTAATGTTAGCACGAAAATATACCTCAGAATAAGGGAATAACAGGGAAAATAGGTGATAACTGAAGGAGGGGAGGAAAGTGGGGAAGGAGGGGAGGTAGAGGAGTGATATTTTGCATGGCCCAGGGGCCCAAAAAAAAAAAAAAAAAAAAAAAAAAAAAAAAAAAAAAAAAAATCCGATGTTTAAAGTTTATTTATTTTTTCTCTGACTCTTAAGAGTCTTCCCGCAGTCCGCCGGGGGAACTCTTATGAGTCTTTTCGTAGTTCCCGGGTTAATAGGGTTGAGCTACTAACCTTTAACCCGTGTAGTACCAGTGACGTCCTTTTAATAGGGTTGAGCTACTAACCTTTAACCCGTGCAGTACCAGTGACGTCCTTTTAATAGGGTTGAGCTACTAACCTTTAACCCGTGCAGTACCAGTGACGTCCTTTTAATAGGGTTGAGCTACTAACCTTTAACCCGTGCAGTACCAGTGACGTCCTTTTAATAGGGTTGAGCTACTAACCTTTAACCCGTGCAGTACCAGTGACGTCCTTTTAATAGGGTTGAGCTACTAACCTTTAACCCATGCAGTACCAGTGACGTCCTTTTAATAGGGTTGAGCTACTAACCTTTAACCCGTGCAGTACCAGTGACGTCCTTTTAATAGGGTTGAGCTACTAACCTTTAACCCGTGCAGTACCAGTGACGTCCTTTTAATAGGGTTGAGCTACTAACCTTTAACCCGTGCAGTACCAGTGACGTCCTTTTAATAGGGTTGAGCTACTAACCTTTAATCCGTGCAGTACCAGTGACGTCCTTTTAATAGGGTTGAGCTACTAACCTTTAACCCGTGCAGTACCAGTGACGTCCTTTTAATAGGGTTGAGCTACTAACCTTTAACCCGTGCAGTACCAGTGACGTCCTTTTAATAGGGTTGAGCTACTAACCTTTAACCCGTGCAGTACCAGTGACGTCCTTTTAATAGGGTTGAGCTACTAACCTTTAACCCGTGCAGTACCAGTGACGTCCTTTTAATAGGGTTGAGCTACTAACCTTTAACTCGTGCAGTACCAGTGACGTCCTTTTAATAGGGTTGAGCTACTAACCTTTAACCCGTGCAGTACCAGTGACGTCCTTTTAATAGGGTTGAGCTACAAACCTTTAACCCGTGCAGTACCAGTGACGTCCTTTTAATAGGGTTGAGCTACTAACCTTTAACCCGTGCAGTACCAGTGACGTCCTTTTAATAGGGTTGAGCTACTAACCTTTAACCCGTGCAGTACCAGTGACGTCCTTTTAATTTTATTCTAGTTGTAGTAGACGAGTTTGTGTAGTTTAAGAAGGATCTGTCTCTGGTAGGGGTCACTTGAGTCATGCTATGCTTACAGGTAGCACTATCGTTAGTGAGTGCTGTTTTTATATTGTACTATTGTTGATATCTTGTCAAATTGCAAATTTAGTTAAAGATTAAATGTTAATATTAATTGTAGTTTCTATATCCATACATAATTTAGTCAAATTTACCAGAACATCCCGGACTTCCCAAATTGACCAATTCCTTGAACATGACGATAGAGCGTTGTTATATGTGCGATTAGTTTGCTTGGGAAACAGATTAACTTGCTCATGTAGTAATGTACACCCTATGTGGTTGATTGTGTTCTTTTATTTATAAATTATTATTTTGCTTAAGCGTTGTTTCCACATAGCAATTTTGATTAGTTGTTTTGTCTTTTTACTGTGTTCGTCCAAGTTTTGGTTTGCTTAGTTTGCAAGTTTTATATGTTAATGAATAGTAAGAACAGTTAAGTGAGATGGTTCGAAGCTTGAGAATTTCTAGAGGCCCTCCTAAACCGAGTAAAATAATTGTTATTAGCCAGCATAAAATTAAAAAGATGGAACTGGTACTGAACGGGTTAATGAACTTGCAGTTAGGCGTCGGTGGTTACCCTCAGACGTGGGTAACTCTAGTTTGTTTCCTCATCATTTTCTTCGCTGGGAACTTCGGCTCGTACCTTCCAATGGTGCTGTGCTTGGAGTACTTCCCAACGCGCGTTCGATCACAGGTAAGATTTGGAGGAATCTTTGATTTACTTGATAATGCTTATCTTATATAGATATCCAGTATTCAGTAAATAGATTTTACTGGATATTGGGAGTGAAATAAATAAATTAGATTATTCTTATTGGTTCAGGAACATTTCATAGCGAGGTCAGTCTTTAGAGATCCGTGGCCCATAAATTATTCTTTCCTTTCACTTAAACATTACGTTATTCACTGTACAGTTGGGTGCGAGTACATGATTAGATTGATATCCAGTATTCGATAATATAGTGACTTAATATAGCTAGAATATACTTTAACCCTTACTGTACCAGCGACGTACAATAGCCGACAGTAAAAAAGTCACTCGCCAGTACCAGCGCCGTACGACGTACTGTATGTCAGTAATAATCGGTCCTTGTTCCGAACAGTACCTGGCTCCATGACTTGTAAATACTGCTTTGAGACCTTGGCAACACTTCTCAGAGTGTATGTAAGGTCCAACGGACGAGCTGGCTCAGTACTCGTCCAGCTTTCGGGGTGAGAGGATGCTCTCTCTTGACATTGAAGCCATTTTGGCCACAATGCTTGGTACTGGAGATTACATTTATAGTAATTTATCATGTGGTGATGGGCTGGTCTATCAGAGTGAGAACTGAGCGATCTCTGCCATACCCATAGCTTACTCTGACTGTTCCTTTTACTTATATATTTTCTAGATCTCAAGTGACGGCGTCTCTTCCGTGGATTGACCTCCCAATTTACCAAGATTGGAAGCCACAGCATCACATTTTTCCTTTGCCCCTCAACTTTCTCTTCATAATTGCTGAGGGGCACAGGGCCCTGGGTGGGGCTTTGGTTTCCCGGGCATTTCCGCACCTTCCTCAGCTCCCCGCCATGGAGTGGCTTCGGTCACCCAGGCTTTATTGTGGTAAGCAGGGAGGGTTCTGTGGGGGCGCTCGGTTATGGCCTTGGCTTTGCTCGGGGCCTTGGGGCTGTTCGGCCAGGCAGCTTGGGGAACAACAACAACCAAGTGAAGCCGGCTAGTGAACTCCTCCAAACCCTGCTGTGACGTTGACCACTCCGTTAGAACCGCATGGCTTGTCCTACAGTGACTCGCTAGGATTGCCAGGGCAGTGGATGGGGCTACAGTTTATGTATTAGAGTGTGCTTTATTTCATATGAAAGCTCGTGTCATGGGCAGTCCAGAAAGGCTCTTTGTTTTCCCCATGTCAAGGCTTTTATATTTAATTGTAAAGCATATGTTTTATCATTAACTAGTAATGATGGGATCTGGGAGAGAGAGAGAGTAGAACAGAGTGAGAGGGGGGCGCGCAGCGTTTTTGCCCCGCTCGATAACGTCACGGCTGGCTGCCTCGTGGGGGTTGGTTGAGGGAGGTCCTTACCATGTTGCTAGCTTCTTTGCTAGTGGCTAGAGGACTTGTTACCGCTTTACTTTGCGCGGTGAAAACTAGTCCGGGTATATATACAGGTTCCTCGCCACTCTCTCCCTCAGATCTGGTTTCTAGAACGCATCTATCTTATCCCTTGCTACCTGTCCCCCGCTCTGCACCTGAGAATCTTTTCCTCTGCCTACCTCTCTCTTTTTTCATATCTTTCACCACCTTTTATTAATATTATACCCCCTCTGGTTAACTCTGCAAAATCAGCTTCATGCTGGCCAGTTGTATTGTGCGTTAAGGTCTGATATAACCCATGTATGTTAGTTGTTAAGATAAGTGGATCACGAAGCATTGGTTGGCATTTATATTGTTTAAGTACCGCTTCCTATAATTATTAGTGTTCTGCTGGATTAGATAATGCTAGACTAGGGGTCTGATATTATAAGGTATTGTTTCCTATGAGTGCTGGCTTTAGGAAAAAGCTGCACGACATACCTGAGAACTGGAGTTGATTGAGTAAATTCTAGTCTGTGTGCCATTGAGAGTAGAGCATGCACGAATGAGGGCTTTTTGCCTATACCATTCTGCACTGTTCTAAGCTCGTTGTTTGTCTTTGAGGTACGCCAGGAGAACGCTTAATACTTCGGTATTAAGGTTTCTCAAGAGAGCTACCCTTCCCTATAACGTAATATTTGACGCACAGACTTGAGATTTGCACTAGGCTATGCGCACCAGTATCTCGTATCATTGACTCTAGCTAGACTTTATCAGTCACAGTAGACATTAAGTATATTAACCTAATTACTCTTTTTATGCATACCCATTTATGATTACACAAGCATTTCGCAGCCTAGTTTGATGTATGGAGACACAAACGACTTAGGCTCTTTTTGTTGATAGGAATACTGCATTGTCGTGGCGATTATTATTGTTGTAGCGTTTAGGATATTCTTGGCTCCGACGGCATTATATATTCTGCCTTTTTGTGTGCATAGCCTGCCCGAGCATTGTTCCGCTGCCTGCCTTTTTGGGTTCCATTTCCGATACGAGCATCTTTATAGCATCTAACATTTAAAGAAGATTCCTTGTTGGTGTTGAAGGACTTTAGTGCACTTTCTTTCATGCAGGAGTGCCTGACATTTATTGATTAAAGTAACGTAAGCTGTAACTTCTCTTACCACCTTACTTTCCATACGATAACCAAGCACCTTCGGTTATAGGTAGTAATAGGCTGTTTTCACATAACATTAAGCCTAGAGTAGACGCACATTTATTGAGAGTTTGATAGCCTATTATTGCATATAGAACTCTGTAGAGTATTTGTGTTCTTTGTTCACTGGGAATATACATCAGAGGTTGGATCTAGCGCTTTCCATTGTAGCATTTATGCCATTACTAGTCCAATGAATAAGAGCCCTGATATATTTGAACCCCAGTCGTAACACACAGCATCACATTTTTCCTTTGCCCCTCAACTTTCTCTTCATAATTGCTGAGGGGCACAGGGCCCTGGGTGGGGCTTTGGTTTCCCGGGCATTTCCGCACCTTCCTCAGCTCCCCGCCATGGAGTGGCTTCGGTCACCCAGGCTTTATTGTGGTAAGCAGGGAGGGTTCTGTGGGGGCGCTCGGTTATGGCCTTGGCTTTGCTCGGGGCCTTGGGGCTGTTCGGCCAGGCAGCTTGGGGAACAACAACAACCAAGTGAAGCCGGCTAGTGAACTCCTCCAAACCCTGGGTCACCTCCACAAAAGTCGCTAAAAAAAAAAAAAAAAACCCAAAAAACAATGGTATGCAAAAGTCTATTCTATGTACTCAGGCCCATTCCTAATTTTTTCTATTTTTTTTTTTGGGGGGGGGGGGGGGATTCGAGACAGAGCCCGAACAGGGACGACACAACAGAAAAACAATCTATCTATCTATTGCCGGATGCCTTACTCCTCTTTATGAGGATGGCCATACACAGAAGGTCCCCAAGCGGACCTATTCCTTAAGAGGGACAAACCGAGCCAGTTTAGTGAATGACTTACAGGATTGACCACTCAATTTAGGATCCGTCCGACTCCAAGGCCCTCTATGTATCTTGTAAGCACTATTTTTCTACAGTGGTGTTTGGCTAGTCCATCCACTAACCTGCCTAAGCAACACAATGAACACACAAAAACAAAACACAATATGCAAAATGAAACTTGAAATTTTGCAGTTTATGAGCAAGGTTGTCTGTGAGCAATTGACGTTTACTGCCATGGACAGAACACTTCCATACTTCATTCGAAGACATACTTTGGGTGAAGAAACAAGAGTTATGGTTGGAATGTCAAACTACGGAATCCTTTTACCTAATGAAATCAGTACTATTCTGTCAACGAGAAACAATAACCTCAACAATACCAGAGAGCTGCAAAGATGAGGATTCATGTATAGGTCTCCCTTGATTTACGAATGGGTTACGTTCCTGAAAACCCGATCTTTAATAGAAAAATTGTATAGCAAACCCTAAAATATTAATGGGGTAAATGGGGATGCGTTCTGGGACCAGCTAAAACCCAAACCCAAACACCTAAAAACCTATAAGACCATAAATTGGGGCATCGGATAGTGAGGGAGACCTGTACAGTATGTTATAAATATAACAACATACCATAAAGTATCAATGTTTACTGGCATCGGATAGTGAGGGAGACCTGTACAGTATGCTATAAATATAACAACATACCAGCATAAAGTATCAATGTTTACTGGCATCGGATAGTGAGGGAGACCTGTACAGTATGCTATAAATATAACAATATACCAGCATAAAGTATCAATGTTTACTGGCATCGGATAGTGAGGGAGACCTGTACAGTATGCTATAAATATAACAACATACCAGCATAAAGTATCAATGTTTACTGGCATCGGATAGTGAGGGATACCTGTACAGTATGCTATAAATATAACAACATACCAGCATAAAGTATCAATGTTTACTGGCATCGGATAGTGAGGGAGACCTGTACAGTATGCTATAAATATAACAACATACCAGCATAAAGTATCAATGTTTACTGGCATCGGATAGTGAGGGAGACCTGTACAGTATGCTATAAATATAACAACATACCAGCATAAAGTATCAATGTTTACTGGCATCGGATAGTGAGGGAGACCTGTACAGTATGCTATAAATATAACAATATACCAGCATAAAGTATCAATGTTTACTGGCATCGGATAGTGAGGGAGACCTGTACAGTATGCTATAAATATAACAACATACCAGCATAAAGTATCAATGTTTACTGGCATCGGATAGTGAGGGATACCTGTACAGTATGCTATAAATATAACAACATACCAGCATAAAGTATCAATGTTTACTGGCATCGGATAGTGAGGGAGACCTGTACAGTATGCTATAAATATAACAACATACCAGCATAAAGTATCAATGTTTACTGGCATCGGATAGTGAGGGAGACCTGTACAGTATGCTATAAATATAACAACATACCAGCATAAAGTATCAATGTTTACTGGCATCGGATAGTGAGGGAGACCTGTACAGTATGCTATAAATATAACAATATACCAGCATAAAGTATCAATGTTTACTGGCATCGGATAGTGAGGGAGACCTGTACAGTATGCTATAAATATAACAATATACCAGCATAAAGTATCAATGTTTACTGGCATCGGATAGTGAGGGAGACCTGTACAGTATGCTATAAATATAACAACATACCAGCATAAAGTATCAATGTTTACTGGCATCGGATAGTGAGGGAGACCTGTACAGTATGTTATAAATATAACAACATACAAGCATAAAGTATCAATGTTTACTGGCAAAACAAATACAAATAATGACCGGTATAATATATAATTCATTAAAGCGAAACAGAAAGTGCTACCGTATACGGTACTTCTACGACAAAAAACTAGTTCTACTACTCCAAATACTATAAACAATAATAACAATAATAATAATAATTAAAGTTGCAAGCAACATTGTCCGTGGTTCGACGGTTTTGCAAGCAGGGTATTGTGTTGGATACAAATGCTGTGTCACAGATATCAAAAGATCATTTAACTTATCGGGCATGGAGAAACTACAGAAGGAGCAGATTGTGCAAACAAACAAGAGCGAGAGAGGGAGAGATTGGCTGTAAAAGGGATCTGCCTCTATCCGTTTAGTAACAGAGTTGTAGATATGTGGAATAGGCTACCGAGTGCTATAATGGGATCAAGAACAATAGAGCTTCAACTTGAAATTAGATAGAACGAGATGGGTTGGGTGTGAAAGGGATCTGCCATGTGTAGGTCAATCGGCTCTGGAGACTCCCGTTTTCTTATTTTTGTTATTTTCTCATTTGTGAAGGAGAGAGGGAGTATGGAGAGAATAGGATGTCGTAAACGTAAGGAAGATAGCGATAAATATGAGAGAGAGAGAGAGAGCGCGGGATGGGTTGGGTGTGAAAGGGATCTGACATGTGTGGGCCAATCGGCTCTCTGCAGACTCCGGTTTTCTTATGTTCTCATTTGTGAGAGAGAGAGAGAGACTAGGATGTCATAAATGTAAGGAAGACAGATAAATTGGAGAGAGTTTTTTATGAGATGGGTTGGGTGTGAAAAGGATCTGTCTTGTGTAGGCCAATTGGCTCTCTACAGACTCCCATTTTCTTACAATTGTGTTTTGGTTGCAGGTATATGATAACATGGGTGTATAGTAAGTAGTGTAAATAACAGGTAACGTTTATGAGATGGGTTGAGTGTGAAAGGGACCTGCCTTATGTGGGCCACTTGGCTCTCTGCAGACTCCCATTTTCACCTTGGTTGCATGTGTAAGGGATCTGCCTCATTTGTACCGGTGTGCAAACAAACAAGAGCGAGAGAGAAAGAGATTGGCAGTGTAAGGGATCTGCCTCGACTATTCGCTTGGTAAAAGAGTTGTCGATATGTGGAATAGGCTACCAAGTGCTATAGTGGGATCAATAACAATAGAGCTTCAACATAAAATTTGATAAGACGAGATGGATTGGGTGTGAAAGTAATCTGCCGTATGTGGGCCAATCGGCTCTCTGCAGACTCCCATTTTCATCTTGGTAGCATGTGTAAGGATCTGCCTCCTTTGTACCAGTGTGCAAATAAGAGAGATTGGCTGTGTAAGGGATCTGCCTCTCGTAACAGAGTCGTAGATATGTGAAATAGGCTACCTAGTGCTATAGTGGGATCAAGAACAATAGAGAATTTCAAGATAAAATCGGATAGTCATATGGACGAAATGGGTTGGATGTGAAAGGGATCTGCCTTTTGTGGGCCACTTGTCTCTCTGCAGATTCCCATGTTCATCTTGTTAGGGAGCTGCCTCATTTGTACCGGTGTGCAAACAAACGAGCGACAGAGAGAGACTGGGTGTGTAAGGGATCTGCCTCTATTCGTTTAGTCTTGTGAGAGAGAGCGAGGCTCCCTATTTCCTGTTCTCATGCACTAGTACAGTATGTCGTAATCGTAAGGAAGACAGCGATAAATAAGAGAGAGATAACTAATGCGTAGCCTAAAGCAACACTCAAACAAGCACACACATAGCTACACAAGACCATCACACAAGCACACACACCCCTTATCTAGCGACGAACTGTCATACACACTCCCCCCATACCCATTCCATCACTTCGTATGTACGATATTATTTCCGTCTTTTCTACTGTGTATGGATTAAGTTATTGGTGTTCACTCTTGACATGTGTGTCCTGCTACTTATGCATGCATACATAATAGCATGAAAGTGATCAATACGCGCATATGAAGTTATGTATCTCGTATATCGAGGTTCTCTTCCCTTCCATCGGTCCACCTCTTATACCTCCCTCCCTCCTCCCTATCCCATATGTGTAAACATTATATTTCAGCTTTCCGAAGGTAAATACGTACTTCCGATAAATATCTAGCCTTGTATTTAAATCATGAATCCTGTTTAATGTCATTATTTAATAGAAACATGTGTAAGGGTTACATTAATTTATACACAGGATAAGATAAGCAAATACAAACCTCAGAGCATAATCATTGGCAATGAGAAGGTGGTTGTAGGCAGTGTTGCCAGTTGTAGCGCTACATATTATTGCTAGATGTAGAGCTATATTTACTTCAGTTTAGTACCCATTTTATCATATCTAGAGACATTTACTCGGGATAATTTGAAAATTTCAGACATTCTAGTTATATTACATTGTAAAATTTGCAAAACAAACAAATCAAAACTCTTTAGAAATTGCAGCATTATTCTACCATTGTTTGACTATGTAGCAACATGCTAGCGACTTTTGAGAAAGGATCTAGCGGTATTTGGGGGTAACACTTAGGCAGTGTTGCCAGTTGTATCGCTACATATTACCGCTAGATGTAGAGCTATTTACTTCAATTTAGCAGCCATTATTTCATATCTTGAGACATTTACTAGGGATAATTTGAAAAATTTCAGACATTCTAGTCATATTACATTGTAAAATTTGCAAAACAAACAAACCAAAACTCTTTAGAAATTGCAGCATTATTCTAACATTGTTTGACTATGTAGCAACATGCTAGCGACTTTTGAGAAAGGATCTAGCGGTATTTTGTGGAGACATACTGGGAGGGTGGGAGGGAGGATGTATACATTTCCAATACAAATCCAATAATTTCGCTCTTTACGATGTGATGGCAAACACTGCAGACAGGATTTGGTAAGGCCTATCCCTGACTAGTAATTTAGTTATTTTAATTAGGAAAATTATTTGTGGGAAAAACATGTATCGGCCGTTGCCTTCCTTAGGAGCTCGGGGCTGTTCGACCAGGCCGCCTAGGGAACGACTACTAATACACTGAACCTTTCAGTAATATTTTCCATATAGTTGTTGTTGTTGTTGTTGTTCCCTAAGCTGCCTGGCCGAACAGCCCCGAGTCCCTGAGGAAGGCCATGGCCACGATCGGGCTTTCCCACAGAGCTCTCATTGAGTGTAGGTTGTGTTGTTGGCGTAAGTGGTTGTGTGAAATGCAGTCTTCTATGATGTGTTTAATGGTATGGGGTGCTGTGTTACATCCCGGGCAGGCGTCGACAACGGAGTCATCCAGTCTCTTCTGATAGCTCAGGAGAGCTGGATGGTGTCCGCATCTCAGCCTGGCCAGGTGGACTCTGTCCTCGCGAGGGAGGGAGGATTCGGAAGGATGGATTTCGGGAGGTCGTGCATGCAGCTGCGTGTTGTCTGTGAGTGAGTGGATGGATTGGCGAGAGATATGAGTATGGATGTGCTTCTGGAAGTTGGTTCGGGGTGGGCAGGGAGGGAGAGAGGACAATAATTGTGTGTGATACCGTGTGCTGGGTGTTGTTTTGATATTTCTTGGTGTCTGTGGGTGTGTTGCCATGTAGTTTAGTGGGTGGTCTTGGTTCGTGGAGGCTGCTGCCAGGAATTGAGTGCCTCTCATGTCCAGATGGTCTTTGACTTTGAGGATTTTTGTTTCTTGATGTAGATGATCTGTGGGTGTAGTAGCTGTGCAGCCTGTAATGATCTTCAGGGCTTTGTTTTGAATAGTATGTAAGGTCTTATGATGTGTTTCAGCTAGGTTAGAAGCCCAGGCTGGGCTTGCGTATTCCATTACTGATCTTATGTATTGTTTATATACTGTGGTGGTAGTTTCTTTGTTGTGTCCAAATTTTGTGTGAGCAAGTGACCTGAGGGCGTTAAGTCTGGGTGTCAGTTTCTTTTTAATGTTTGTGGTGTGCTGTTTGAATGTCATATGAGTATCATAATATGATACTCATATGACATTCAAACAGCACACCACAAACATTAAAAAGATATTTTACTCCTAGGATTTTGGGTGTGTGTGTAGGTGGTGTTAGGGGTGTGTTGTTTATGGTGAGTTGAGGGATGTATTCGTGTTCACCTGTCCAGCTTGTGAGCAGGGTTGCGGTGGATTTGGCTGGGGCTAGATTAAGTCTGTTTGTAGTGCACCAGCCATGTAGTGTGTTGAGATAGGGTTGACGGAGATCTGTTGCTCTTCTTGGGTCATGGTGTGTGCATGTGAGTGTTATGTCATCTGCATAGGAGGCTAAGTTTATTTGGGGAGTATTGGGTGTAGTTATATCGTGCATGTACAGATTGAAGAGTGCGGGCGATAGGACGGATCCTTGTGGGACTCCGTTTGGAAAGTTTCTGATTTTAGATGACTGACCGGCAAAAGATACGTGTGCACATCTGCCTGCTAGGAAGTTGGCCAGCCACCTTTTTGTGTTGTTGTGCATGTTTGTGTTGTAGATTTTGTTTGTTAGGTTGTGGCGTGGGATGGCATCGAAGGCTTTACTAATGTCGAGTGTGGCTAATAGTGATCTGTGTGGTGGTCTAGCTGAGTTGATGCCGTCAAAAGCTCTTTGTGTAAGGTCTGTGAGAAGAGTGTTTGTGGAGTGCAGTGGCCTAAAGCCATGTTGTGTTGGAGCTAGGGGTAGGTCGGGTGTAATTAGTTGTAATACTAAGCGTTCCATGACTTTGGAGGGGGAGCAAAGGAGTGTGATGGGCGGTGCGAGGAGGGTAGCGTGTTATGCACGGTGGTGGTTGCAGTGTTGCCAGTTGTAAAGCTACATATTACCGCTAAATGTAGAGCTATTTACTTTCAATCTAGCAGCCATTTCTTTTATATCTAGAGACATTTACTCGGGATAATTTGAAAATTTCAGACATTCTAGTCATACTACATTGTAAAATTTGAAAAACAAACAAACCAAAACTCTTTAGAAATTGCAGCATTATCCTAACATTGTTTGGCTATGTAGCAACATGCTAGCGACTTTTGAGAAAGGATCTAGCGGTATTTCGTGGTAACACTTTAGGAGGGTTAAAATACGAGTCACACGGGCAATTGCCAAAACTTTAAAGGTCCATATCATTGTTATTAAACTAAGCATTTGGCAAAGGGAGGAATTGTTAAAAACCTTAGCCAATACTCTGTCATTCACCAAAAATAAATTTAAATTTATCATTATTATTTGGTAGGGTAGGTATGTATAGGTAGGTTGGCTAAATAATTGCTGGAATTCGTAGGGACTCGAACCGTTTTGAGAGAGTTAAATAAAAAAAAATATATAGATCTGAATAATAAAGAGATTATGTTATTAAGCAAAACTGGGGGATGCGTGGAAGACTGTAGACGGTAAACTTTGTGTGGGTAGCGAATTCGGTTTTAAAGTAATTTAAGAATAGACAGTTTTCAATGCTGCGGCCAAACTATTCCACCCATTTATATTTGTTTGGTATCAAAACGTTCGGAATCGCGAGCCTCACCCAACTACGCAAGCATGGCTTTGATCATCGGCGTAGTTTTCAAGATGTGGAATTTTAAGTGGAATTAGAGGTTTTTTCAAGATTGCCGGAAAAAAGCCCACGTGCAAAAGCAAAACTTTCTCTATAAAATTTGCGGAGCATTAGCAGGGGAGTGCGTACGCCAAAGCCCAGTCGTTTCCTGTGAGTGGGAGAGACGGTATTTAGGCGTCAAGTTTTTCGGGAAATCGGCTGCCACGGACCTGTTTTGGCTGCCATGCCGGATGTTTAGCATATCAAAAGTTGCCCAATACAAAAACGCACCTCTTGTGAAAGTTTGATGCCGATCCAAAAAGCGGTTCTGGAGTTATTGCGTCGAAACCGGCGCGTAAGAAGAATTTGGATGAAATCCCAGGTTTAATGATTACAATAGGGGTTCCCCGTAGGGGACGAACCCCTAATAATAAGTCTCATGTCGGCCAGCGCCAGAAAAAATAAAAACAAAATAAAATATATACAGTATACAGAATACAAATGGGGAATGGGCCTGAGTAAATAGATAGATAGATGGATAAAATAGATAGACTAATACTAATCAATAATAATAATCATACATCACCTTCACAATCCGGTATGAAGGTCCAGGTGTCCTGCTGACTACAAGTGGTTGTGAGGAAGGTGTAGTGTAGCCCTCAAACTCTGGGTAGTTGTCGCACCAATAGCCCACCACCGTCCCCAACACTCGTATGTCCTAGTCTATTCCCTGTAAGTAGGCGAGAAACCATGACCTCTAAAAATGTCACATTTTTCCCTTACCCCTCAACTTCCCCTTCATAATTGCTGAGGGGCACAGGGCCTTGGGTGGGGCTTTGGTTTCCCGGGCGTTTCCGCACCCTCCTCAGCTCCCTGCCTTGGAGTGGCTTCGGTCAGCCGGGCTTTGTTAGTGGTAAGCAGGGAGGATTTTGTGGGGGCGCTCGTTTATGGCCTTGGCCTTGCTCGAGACCTTGGGGCTGTTCGGCCAGACAGCCTGGGGAACAACAACAACAACCTCTGTATCTCAAAACTACTAGAGTAATCGAGCAAATATGTCTACCATTAACTTGCTCATGTAGTAGTGTACACCCTATGTGGTGGATTGTGTTCTTTTATTTCATACATTTCATTTTAGTAAGCGTTGTTTCCACATAGCGATTTTGATGATTTAATTTGACTTTATATTGTCTTTGTCCCAATTTTGGTTTGCAAGTTTTACATTTTAATTTGGGAAGATTCAGTCAAGGATTAGATGTGGAAATTTACAGCCAATTTGCTCTACAAGTTTTTAGAGTTACAGAGGATAGCGGTCATGATTTCTCGCCTACTTACAGCGAATAGACTATAGTGTAGACTGTAGTTGGAGCTCACATATGGTCCAGGGAGAGGTGGCCAGGACACGCATACTGAAAATTTTAGTTTTCACATAGAGACAAAAAACAAAAGATTAAATACGTCACTTTTCATTATGTGGTAAGCAAGTACGGAAAATATTAATCTTTCAAGTCAGAATCATAGCACCACTAAAGCCGGTATCACACAAGAGCTTTTATAGTCAACATTTGATGATCAACATTTTTCTGGCAATATTTCTGGAATATTTAACTCTGATATCGGAAACTAGACTGATGATAGATGAATTTAGGTGACAGAAATATTACAAATGTTTAGCTTATAAGCTGCCAGACCAGTGTTAAGGATAAATATGGAGGGAAAAAGCGCTCCTGTGATACCGGCTTAAGTTGTCACAATAACTATAATTCTTAATAAGGGAATAGACTAAAAAGGAAGAAGAAAACTTGAATGAGTTACCTGGCACCTTGGATGCGTTTGCCTCTACGGGGCACACACATATACATTTACATACATATACACTGGTGATGGGCTGGTCTATCAGAGTGAGAACTGAGCGATCTCTGCCATACCCATAGCTTACTCTGACTGTTCCTTTTACTTATATATTTTCTAGATCTCAAGTGACGGCGTCTCTTCCGTGGATTGACCTCCTAATCTACCAAGATTGGAAGCCAAAGCGTCACATTTTTCCTTTGCCCCTCAACTTTCGTAATTGCTGAGGGGCACAGGGCCTTGGGCTTTGATTTCCCGGGCGTTTCCGCACCCTCTTCAGCTCCCCGCCATGGAGTGGCTTCGGTCACCCAGGCTTTATTGTGGTCAGCAGGGAGGGTTCTGTGGGGGTGCTCGGTTATGGCCTTGGCCTTGCTCGGGGCCTTGGGGCTGTTCGGCCAGGCAGCTTGGGGAACAACAACAACAACATACATATACATTTAATTCTGTCGCCACTGCTCTAAGTGAACTGAATATTGAACCATGTAGAGTTAAGGGGAGATGGTTCACTTTTTGGGCGATTTTTGCATGTATTCATTATTTTCTAGTTTCCTCCCTAGACCTCCATCAATTTAAAAAAGCAAACATTCATTAGATCCCCCTTCTAGATTAATTTGTAAATTTTTCGGTAGAAAAATGTCCCGGCCATAGGCCGGTTCTTCCAACATTACAGGGTCACTATCATTCGCTAGGGAACAAATCGACACCTAAATATTACAAAAGGTCTAAATATTGACGAAGAAATGGGGCCAAAGGTCTTAAAATCGACTAACTAACGGGGCAAACATCTTAACATCTGAAAACTAATGGGGCTTAACATGAGGGAGAAGGTGGTCCAGAAAACCGGCCCATGTCCCCTTAACCAAGATGTAACCCTGGATAAAAGTACTTATGGTAAAAGGATAATTGAAGTACCGGTATATAGATATAATGAAGTACCCTGCACAGTACTTATTTTCAATGGAAGGTTAGGTAAACATTATGGAATTGACCACTTGCGAGTTTCAGGCTATAAGGAAGTTGGATTGTTTTTTTTTACATTGATATTTAGCAGAATTACCAGCTAAAATGCGGTTGTAGTACATTTATAAATACTTACAACTACATTCAACATACAGTTTATTCATTAGACATCTACTTTATTATTGTATTTATGTTTAATACTGATGTTTACGGCACCAACTTCCTTTTAGCCTGAAACTCGCAAGTGGTCAATTGGAAAGGTTACATAGGATCAAAATCTAACCCTACAAATTCACACACACCTTTCATTAACTGAGGTGAACTAATGACATAATCCAAAGTTGTATTAAAAGTGGTTGTCTATAGATAGATAGACAACCACTATTAACCTAAGAAGTGCGCATGGGGGTAATTAGAAACGTCCCCCTGTGCTGACGTATTTGAGCTATTTCCATCACTAAAATATTCATTCTACCATAAATAGCATTAATACTTATCCATACGCGCCTATTATGGGTTGATTATAAAGGTATTAACCTGAAACAACAATAAAACGAGCGAAAACAGCGTTTGGATGGTCAAAATCGGAGATACAGGCCGCGAGTTATATAATGTATGGGTGAGGCAACCTGCTTTCCCGCCAATTTCCCCCAAGGCCACTGAGACAGTCGATCAAAATTCTCTCTCTCTCTCTTGCACTCGCTTGTTAACACTGATGACAATGCCCTGCTTGCAACTCGCTAATGTTAGCACGAAAATATAACTCAGAATAAGGGAATAACAGGGAAAATAGGTGATAACTGAAGGAGGGGAGGAAAGTGGGGAAGGAGGGGAGGAAAGTGGGGAAGGAGGGGAGGTAGAGGAGTGATATTTTGCATGGCCCAGGGGCCAAATTTTTTATTTTTTTTGTTTCTTTTTCCGATGTTTAACCCCTCCAACCCGGAAGGGCTCTTGAACGCCCATAACAACCTCGGCCCGCGCAACCCGGAAGGGCTCTTGAACGCCCATTGCTTGCGTGCGTGCTTTCGAATGCCGCGCGTACATTTTTGGTATCATGGGACGGTAGGTGGCGCCACCCGGCGTAAACGACGCCACAGCAACAGTATCTACCCCGACACCATCATGGACAGTACGCCAAATAGTGATTCCGCTGTGTCCGATACCGTGCTTCCTACGACGCCCTTGCTAGTTCGTCGCGCCTTACCCCGACGCCATCGCCTAAATGTGTTATCTCCCGGAGGTATTGAGACGACATTGAGACTATATGAGCGTTCTGATGCCAAGTATAGTGTTGATGATATAGTCAGTGACGACTCCAGTAACTATAAGTCGAGTGATTATGGCCATGAGAGTGAGAAAGAAGAGCAATTCCTGGGATTTGCGAGAGAACATGACAGTGATGAAGGTGATGTACCAGTTGTTGAGGAAGCTGGTTTACCTAAAGACAGTGAACTTGAGAGAGTGAGTGAGTGGGAGAGTACAAGGTCACTCACCAAATTTCGCATAAGTGACACGACTCCAAGCCCTTCCCCAGGTAAATCGCCTTTCAAGCTACACTTGTATAAGCAGAAAATACTTGAGAAGGCGGCCGCGGCAGCTAGGGAACAAGCAAAAATACTTGGTGAGGATGAGGCTGTGAGTGAGGGTCACCGTGGTGACCCTTCTCGTCCGCCATTGTCTCCCTTATCTACCCACGCCACCCAAGATGACCCGGATGCCCCGCATTCTTCCCCACCACCCCCACCATTGCCAAGGGTTGAGGACCCCCCACTTTCGGTCTATTTGCCTCCTAGGTCCCCCGACAGGAGACATACTGCTGCCGAAAAGAGGAAAGGTAGGAAATATACCAAAAAAATTAAGAAAAGTAAGAAAGTTTTGTTCGAGGCTCCCGCGGCGTCCACCCCTGCCGGCCCCAGCCATACGTCCCAACAACTTTCCCCACGGTCCTCCCCACCTCTCCCGCCTTCAACATGTCTTCCTGAAGAAGTCTTTGAGCTCGCATCACCAATACCTGGCCCTAGTGACAGTGAAACATTGCTTTCTGTCACTCGTCGCAGGCCAAGGAGCCCAGGACCTCGGGGGGACACAGCCTCACCTGCCACTCCTTCCCCACCTCGCCCACCCGCCCACGCATCACTGGTTCCCCGCCAGATTATGTGGGGGCCACTGATGATGAAGGGCACCTCTCTGAAGACTCTGGCCATGATTACATAGGTCCACCGTCAGGGCAAGATGACCACTCTGACGATGACTATATGGACATCGACGACCCTCGACCCATCCGCTTGGCCCGGCGTCGTGCTGCCCGTCGTGCTGGCCGCCGCCCTGGCCGACGCCCTCGCCGCCCTAGGGCGCGCGCCTCCCAAGTTGGCCGTGGGCGTGCTGGGCCACCAGCTGGAGCTCCTCGTCAGCGTAGACAAGACCCATTCTACGTTTTTCAGTGGCAAGACGTAGTTGATGGGGATGGATACAACCCTGATGTGCCAGCTTTTGATGAGGTACTGGAGGGTTCAGGCATTACCCCCAATTTTCCTGCAGGCCCCAATGCTCCACCACACGAACTATTTGAGGCCTTCTTTGATGAGGAGGTGGTAGGCTATGTTGTCAAAGAGACAAATAAGCAGCACCAATTCCAGGTCCACTTTTTGGGCAAGGTGACCAAGGGCCACATGAGGCAGTGGACCCCAGTGACTCATAAAGAGTTCATGGTGTTCCTGGCACTCACCATGCTAATGCCTCATGTCAAGAAGCATAGGTTGCCTGACTATTGGATCACCAATGATCTCATATCCACCCCTGCCTTCGGGAAATATATGTCTCGCGACCGTTACCTTGATATCCTCGCAGCGCTCCATCTTGTCACCAACACCGACGTCCACCTCGGTGACAAGCTGTGGAAGATTAGGACGTTGTACGAGATGATGCGAGAACTCTGTCACCTCCTACTTCAAGCCCTTCCGCAAGGTCGTCATTGACGAGTCTCTTGTGCTGTTCCGGGGAAAACCTCAGCTTCCGGCAGTACATCCCCTCAAAAAGACATCGCTTTGGCATAAAATTCTTTGTGCTGTGCGACTGCCAAAACTGGCTATGTCCTGGACTTCCTGGTCTACAGCGGGAAGGAAGGGGACTTGCTTGTGGACCCCCTCATTGGCTTTGGCGGAGCAGTGGTGCAAGCCATGATGGACCGCTACTTTCACAAGAATCACGTCCTCTACACAGACAATTATTACACGTCCCCCACTCTCTCACAGTACCTGCATGAGCGCAAGACGGGGACTGTAGGCACAGTACGAGGGAAAAGGAAGGGCATGCCACCTTTCCCTCCAAAGACCAAAAAAGGTGATGTGTTGAAGAAGTCGGGGCCCATTCTGGCTATCCACTGGCACGACCAGCGGAAGGTCAACCTCCTGACCACCATCCACAAGGGGGAAATGGTGGAGACTGGCAAGGTGGATCGCCGCACCCAGGCCAGGGTGACCAAGCCCGATGCTGTCCTGGACTACAATATCAACATGAGGCTGGTGGACAAGTCCGACATGCAAATAGGCTTCATTGACTGCCTGCGTACCTCGTGCAGATGGTACAAAAAGTTCTTTCTGCATATGGTGGACATGTCAGTTCTGAATGCCTACAATATATACAAGCTTCGGAATGTGAACACACCCATGAAATTTCAATAGCCTGCGGAGGTTCCAAAAGCAGGTGTTGACGGAGCTCCTGGAGAAGTATGCTACGCCACAGAGGGCAGTGGCACATCCTGGGCCCGCCGTTATTGACCGCTTGCAGTGTGCTCAATACTTGATTAGGCACAGGCTTGGTTCCCTGCCTCAGAATGAATCAGGAAGAACACAGCAGAAGCGGTGCCATGTCTGCTACAACAGCAGGGTGAGGCCGAGGCCAGGAAAAAAGTCAACCATGGAGTGTGTGGAGTGCAAGGTGGCACTCTGTGCTTTAGAGTGCTTCTTTGATTACCACTCCAAGCTGGAGTTCTTAATAATCATAGTGAAAGTGCCAAAGATAATGACAATATGTACAGTATATATATAGGCAAAAAGTGGAAGTAAACCAATTTATTGTTATACAAAAGTCATGTATTATGAAAACATTTATACAAATACTGTACAATTACACCATAATAATATGTGAAAGTGACACATATGTATATACCAAGTGACATTCATATGATTAGAACCTATAGAAATATTAGAAATCAGTGAAAAAAAACACAATAAATTGTATATAAAACGTTTACAAATCATATAACTAAGTGAAAGTGACACAAGAACTAATATTTGATGGCCAAAGTATAATAAACACCTGTGATAACGAATAATCAGTGCCTAATACAACAATAACCTACCTCAATTACTAATAAAATGTACGGTATCGAGTGAAAATTAGCATTATCAGTGACAGTGACGCTCTCTAAAGCATATTTGTCAAAGTGAAAGTGACACAAGACCTAATATTTGATGGCCAAAGTATAATAAACACCTGTGATAACGAATAATCAGTGCCTAATACAACAATAACCTACCTCAATTACTAATAAAATGTACGGTATCGAGTGCAAATGAGCATTATCAGTGACAGTGACACTCTCTAAAGCATATTTCTCAAAGTGAAAGTGACACAAGACCTAATATTTGATGGCCAAAGTATAATAAACACCTGTGATAACGAATAATCAGTGCCTAATACAACAATAACCTACCTCAATTACTAATAAAATGTACGGTATCGAGTGAAAATTAGCAATATCAGTGACAGTGATACCCTAATAAACATATTTTATATAATTGGCCTTTGACAAAATAACTAGAAAATATCAAATAAACATCACATTCTCAATATCAAACACTAAAATCGTCTAAGGGAGATAAATACTTTGGCGCGACGAGCGGCTAGGTGCGTCATAGCCATGGCCGGGGCGACGCGTCCGAACGCGGGAAGAATTTTCCGCCGAAAAGCACTCCTCTTCCCGCACTCACCATTATGCAACCAGAGGGGCTAGAGACCTCTACTCAACGCCATTCGACAGAGGAAGGTTTGTGGAACATTATTCTTTTTTATTCACAACATTACATGCCATATTCATTGACTTGACAAGAGTAGTTAACATAGTCCAAAGATCGTCAAAAACACAACCCGGTACAGGTTCCCGCACGCTATAGCCCCCGGGGCTGGAGGGTTAACCCTCCTGGCCCGGTTGTCATCTTAAAATGACACCCACGAATTAAGGGCAGGAGCCCCGGGTGTCATTTTTAAAATCTGTAAGCTTGAAAGCCTATTCAGCTTGCGTTCTGACGCCGTGGCGTCCGACGCATGTAAACAAAGCCGATCGTTACGTCACCGCACCTCCGAAACAAGAAAGAGAAGGACATCGTTTTGTTATTGTAATGTCTGTATGTCGTTGTTTCACGTAGTGAAAAGATCGTCCATATTGCTAACAGCGCCTGCAAGTGCTCTCCACTGAAAAATCGGTCATCCACAACTGAACCAGTTGACAGAGAGAGCTCTACTCAATGCCCAGTCTACCGATTGGAAACCGCACTACATTTTAGATGCGTGGGAAATTTCTAGGCAGTTTTTTTAAAACTAACACAAAAATACGGTAATTCCTAGGCCTAGACGTTTTTTTTCGGCCAGATTCGCCCGGGTAGCCCACACTGTCATTTTGAGAGCCTGCCCCGGGCCAGGAGGGTACAAGTTGGATTTTTTTTTTTCTTCTGACTCTT
>CM064544.1:9105853-9447031 GCA_032716605.1 Paralithodes platypus | reverse complement strand
AAGCAGAACAAAAAGAGAATGCACTCTGACTCCATGATTAACGTCCTCCGCCAGGGAGATTGCAGCTCCTCCTAGGTGTACCACATGCGAACCTGTGGGTGAGAAAAGTCAGACGAATCATAGCTCATAAGGACACGCTAGGCTGGAAAAGATAATATTCCAAGTACTATATATATCTCCAACGTTAAACCGAAAGAAGAGTTGAATAACACTCAACAATCCTAGTACCCCGTACGTTAAGTACATTCCCCAGACCTGTAACGTGAGTCGTCAGCGCCACTACCAGGTGCTCAATATGTATATAACTTCTTAACCTGAGGGGCTAAACACTGACCTCCTCCCGTCTTGTGATGCAAAAACTAAACACCCGGCGACAACGCCATTATGGATATTAAGTCTTAACCCCGGCGGACCAGGGCCAATTAATTCAAGCACTACCAGGACCAACTTGAAAGCTACAAGATAGGGAATGGGGTGAGTTCATTTCAACGCCGCTTCAGCCATTATTGTCCGGTGGCATGTGGCTCCGACCACTTTCAACCACTGCCGGATAACCGTTCATACTAGTACCAAGCGACGAACGTTTTACTCGATGTTTAAGTTTGATGCGGCGTGAATAAGTTGTTGTAAACGGATGGCGGCTCTACTAGCCAACACAGATCTTCGGAACACAAGTTTTAGTAAAATGCCCCGGCAGAGCCACAATCATTAACTGGACGCCAGTAAACAAACTACAAACAAAATCCATTTCAATCCCGTACCAAGCAAGGATATCCCCCCCCCCCCCCCCCCCAGGAATTTTAACATCACTCTAGATGTTGTTCCGGCGGCAGGAAAAACCAACGCAAAGAACAACTAGAGGCACGTTCATTTAAGTCTCACTTCGATAAAAATTCCGCCGGAAGGACCAACCCTCAAAAAACAGGAATGAACAACGTGCACATACATGGCATGGTTATACATGAATAATATTAAGAATCAAGAATAACCACGCCCTAGCCATATAACACAACCTACATGAGGCCAACTAGATGGGGGCAGATGGCGATGAAATCAGTCATTGTAGCACAAACCTGCGATCCAGTGATGACCATCATAACATGTAGAAATCACGAAGAGTAGGTTGAAGAGCAGCATGGCTCCGTGCAGATGGACCCCTCAACTACGTGAGACAGTCCACGAGCACTAGCCCACGTGGCATACTGTTGCACACACCAAAATGGACCGAACAACAGTCCCCGGTTCACCCTATAAGAAGCCTCATGTACTAACAGTGAACTAAAATGAGCTAGGATAATAAAACAAGCACGTGGGAGCCTCGCCTTATCACAACGAGGACTCCGCCTAACACACTCGCTTTAGCATATTGAACCCTGAAAAACAGTCTCCAGGGCCTACTAAAGGACACTCACAGCCTATGCCTACTCTATAAGCTACCTGTCCTCAGCACTGAGCATGTACATGTGAGCAAAAGAATCACCATTGTTACGACCGGCACTACGAAATAAACAAGGGCACTGAATAATGCACTAGATGATAGGCTATATCTGCAACAACGGTACGCTAATTCCAAACCCTCGAACTATTACGCCGGTGAACAAAACACTTAAACCCTCCAGAGTTAATCTACTGGATAACGGGGTATCAATTAACTGGGTTTTAATGCACTTCTACAAGGCTTTCCGGTGACGGCAAAGCCTACTCACAACAGGAGTACTTTACGTTAATAAAATGCTCTCAAGTAATAACAATGCTTAAATAAACTATAATAGGATTTAATAAAGGAGTATATGCTTACGTTAACTTTAGTGTGAGTCTGTACTCACCACTAAACTCTTCAATGCTCTATGAAAACACTGGAAGTCTAGTCCTACAGCAATCAGGTAAGGAATCTTCTGAAAACATCTGATGCTCTAAGATGCTCGTCGAATATAGAACAGAAATAATGCAGGGGCAGGACACCAAAGCGTGTATCTTAAATACACCAACAAGTAGGATACATATATATAAAATAAGGGAGTGCAACAACTCTGTGACAGCACTAATAATAGCCATTCAAAGCAGTACTTTCTTAGCCAACGTAACAGCCAAACTGAGTGTGCACTATGCATCAACCTAGGCTAAAATAAGGCGGGAATAATTCCTAAAGCATACGCAATTAAAGTTAATAAACACAATGCTGTCTTTCTCACTAATAAAGTCTAGCAGTGGCATAAAAGGTACCAGGAACCTAGGCAGAGCGCAAGCATGCTCGTAGCCACTGTGTCCCCTTGAACAGATTTCCCTTATGTTACGTTAAGTGACTAGGAGGCTCTCTTGGTAAGTCCAGATCTCAAGTATCTGGTCTTACCCTGGCGCTCCACAAAGGTCAACAAAAAGAGGTAGCAAGCATACAAATAAGAGTAGGCAAAAGCCCTTCACTTGTATACTGCTACACTCGCAAAGGAAAAATATGAACAAGTGTTACAGGCTACCTAGCTTCGTCGAAGTCGTACAGGCTCTGACTTGCCACATACATAACTCAGACAACGACCAAAGATACCCTCCACTGTCTAGCATTAAATAGTAGGAAAGAACAGCTCAATAATTAGAAACACCCCAATACTATGATACCATGGGACTATGACTCTAATAATCCCTAAAGCTAGTGCACAACATATATGTGAGAACTGGTGCTGGTAATACGACTGGCCGACTATGGAAGTCGTATGCAGAACCAGAAGGGATGGATAATGAAGAAAGATGAGAAGTATTGGAAAGAAGATGTTCAGAGAGAGAAACAGTAGTACAGGGGGTTAGATTGGGGACAGATTGCAAAGGACATGTAGGACCAAGCACGCTATGCCAAGCTCTGCAGGAGACACGCGAGTAGGAGCCCCCCAGCACTAACAAAGACAGCGGCACCCAATCACAGACGACTACGTCATAAGGAGCAGGCGTCATATGACGCGCCAGGCCCGCTGTCCAATCACGAGCGTGGGAAAATCCTCCGAGCGAGGGAGGCACACGTACATACACACGCACATAATACAACCACGCTGCTCGCTCTCTTTCTCCCTACAACTTCACACAACATATATTATATTCTATCAATGATATAAAATACTTTCAAGTGTCACAGACAAGAATAAAGACCACCACTGATCTGTCTGTGACAACACGAACACTATGAAAGAAAGAACATCGTTCTACGATTATTATAGCTCGTTTCACTGCCCTGGCGAGCGCTAGCGGGTTACGAGTACATTCTGGCAAGCTGGCCAGCGTAACACCCCGTCCATGATGTGGGACGTTTCAGCCTTAGGTGAACTCCACATCTGACCAGACAGAATGCCCACCAACCCCAAATCACCCAGCTACTCTCCCAAGTTGTGAAAACAAGGCACAATCACAAACATAAAACACTTCATTATATTAAAAACAAATCTACACAACACTTCCCCAAAAATAATAGTATAATAATAATTATATCACGCTCAACGAGCAAGCTTCACCAAGCCTAGCCTACTAAGACAACAACTCAGAGTGTCTTAGATTCTTGCTGTAATATACTGCACTTATCAAAAAGAAAGAGTTTTTATGTGAGGTTTTTATATTTTTTAATAGTGTTTTTGGCGGCGTTGCACTACAGGGGCAAGGCTAATTTTTCTCCACTCCACCAAACATACCTGTGGCGGCGAGGGTTCTCCTTAAAACATACCCTCCCGTGACAAACAATCAGCCAGAACATTATCAGCGCCCTTAACCCTTAAAATGGCGGCACGCAACATAAGTCGAGTATAATAAATCTGGACTATCTGGCGGCGCGCTACATAGGTCGAGTTGGTATTTCCAACCGTAATTTAAGTGGAAAGCAAAATCTAGCAGTCAGGCCGTGTACTACTAAGTCCCACCCACACATCCCCACCGCGTGAGCTTGGCTCAGTACCGCTCTAGCCGCCACAATGGAGAGACAAGATTTGCCAGTGTTCGATTCGGTGCCCGGCCCCAGTACGTCGCGCCAGCCAAGGCGTAGGGCCCCGCTCTCAGCCGAGGAGTTAGGACTGCTGATGAACTCTTCAGCGGTATCTAGAATATCATTGAATGAAAGCATGGAAGGGCTTGGTGAGAGTGGGGGAAGTGAGGAGGAAGAAGAACTGGAAGATAACCCTGTCATCGATTTTCACAGACGCCATAACTTGCGGGGCGAAGATGGCGAAGATAGTGACGAGGAGCTTGGTGAACACACTGGTGTGGGTGTTGGTAAGTACAATGTACATTTATATTATTTGAGAGATTGATAGAGATTATATATATTATATATATATTGGTGTACAGTAGAATACATTCCTTACGCATGTGACTGAAATTGCTTGCAAGTTTGATTGCAAGCGATTGAAGATTGTGGTGCTGGTCTTCATATATTACGTTTCCATTCATTATCTTAGGCGTAGGCTATATATCATATAATACATATATATCGGTGTACAGTAGAATACATTCCTTACGCATGTGACTGAAATTGCTTGCAAGTTTGATTGCAAGCGATTGAAGATTGTGGTGTTGGTCTTCATATATTACGTTTCCATTCATTATCTTATTATAGTCGTAGGCTATATAATACATATATATCGGTGTACAGTAGATTACATTCCTTACGCATGTGACTGAAATTGCTTGCAAGTTTGATTGCAAGCAATTGAAGATTGTGGTGTTGGTCTTCATATATTACGTTTCCATTCATTTGATAGGCGTATATCACGGTGTAGGGTTGATTTCATAGTATGAAATCAAACCTACACCGTGATATATACGCCTATCAAATGATGGTATTGATATAATTATTTAGTGTTTGCGAGTTTTCATTCATTTGATAGGCGTATATCACGGTGTAGGGTTGATTTCATAGTATGAAATCAACCCTACACCGTGATATAGACGCCTATCAAATGATGGTATTGATATTATTATCGGGTGTTTGCGAGTTTTCATTCATTTGATAGGCGTATATCACGGTGTAGGGTTGATTTCATAGTATGAAATCAACCCTACACCGTGATATATACGCCTATCAAATGATGGTATTGATATTATTATTTATTGTTTGCGAGTTTTCATTCATTAGATAGGCGTATATCACGGTGTAGGGTTGATTTCATACTATGAAATCAACCCTACACCGTGATATATACGCCTATAAAAAATTATGATATCAATATACGGTACATATATATATATATATATATATATATATATATATATATATATATATATATATATATATATATATATATATATATATATATATATATATATATATATATAAATATAAATATATACGTATATTTATTGTTCTATATATGATATTTTGGAGAAATTTACTTTCTCTCTCTCTCTCTCTCTCTCTCTCTCTCTTTCTTTCTCTCTTTCCTTCTTCCCATCTGTTTGTGTGACTCACTGTTTACCAGGTCAATCCCCAGAATACCCTTTTGACAATTAGCCCCGGGCACTACCATCATGTAGTATATTCTTTCTCTACCCTCATGTATTCATGTATTTATTCATTTATTCGCGTGACTCCATGTTGCTTGCAATCATTTGATAGGCGTATATCACGGTGTAGGGTTGATTTCATAGTATGAAATCAACCCTACACCGAGATATATACGCCTATCAAATGATGGTATTGATATTATTATTTAGTGTTTGCGAGTTTTCATTCATTTGATAGGCGTATATAATATAAATATACGTATATATTTATATATATATATATATATACATATATATATATATACATATATACATATATATATATATATATATATATATATATACCGTATATTGATATCATCATTTTTTATAGGCGTATATATCACGGTGTAGGGTTGATTTCATACTATGAAATCAACCCTACACCGTGCTATATACGCCTATAAAAAATGATGATATCAATATACGGTATATATATATATATATATATATATATACATATATATATATATATATATATATATATATATATATAAATATATACGTATATTTATTGTTCTATATATGATATTTTGGAGAAATTCACTTTCTCTCTCTCTCTCTCTCTCTCTCTCTCTCTTTCCTTCTTCCTATCTTTGTTTGTGACTTACTGATTACTGTAGGCCACTCCTCAAACAACACTCACAGCCACCCGGGCGCATATTTCCGAAGTCGAGACTAGTATATATCATAGGGGAAATTAGGACCAATCAGAGGCCGCAGTGGCAGTGACGTCACCCACAAGGGGAGGAGCCAGTCTGTCTGTCACTCTCTCTCTCTCTCTAGCTCGAGTTTACCCTAGGATGACAACATTGTAGCACTAAGTCATGAAAATATAACTACAAAGAAATAGGAAATTCTTATAATAATGCCCTCCGTACTTTAAATTATGCAAATAAATATATCCCATTATGTTTTACGATGGTAAGAGTTAAAGCGTATCTGGCAAACGTGTTTAGTCCCAGTATAGCGATCATTCGGCATTCAGTGTATTCGCCTCAATACTATATATCCTATTATAATAGATACCTATTACTATTTCAATATAATACAACCATAGACAATGCCATTACATATTATTTAAATATGATAAAAAGTTCTCCACTATATGTTAAGCATGAACAGTCATGACAGAACCGAAATATTATCTATTGACTTTAGTGCACAGCGAAGGTTTTGGTTCAACTGTTATGACTCCTGACTTGTCAATGAGTTCATTTGGCTTAAATAATAATTATAATTTATTCCAAATATAAAAATATAATAGGCCTACACTTGAATAAGTCAATTCTACATATAATTTAGTCCATAACACTATTTACTATAAATATAAGCTAGGTTAAGTATGGATTAATGTTAGGCCTACAGTTCTGTAGTTCGAAATTCATTGTATTGATTGTTTGATTGACTATATTATTAAGTTACATACACCCTGATAGGGACAGAAAGTCGGCGTATTTGTTAAAAGCACCCCAATACAGCATGGTCACTCCCACAGGGATAACCCATGGGATAACCTACACAATTTTAGCTAACTTATTTCCATCAGGGTCCCTGTTGTGAGGTAAGAATGAGAAGTCTACAAGGGAGTTGGACAAACTTGAAACTACAGTAGAAAGTGAAACTCCACCACATAGACTTCCTGTACCATCTCAATGAAAAATCTAATAATAAATATCCTAGTAATAGCCTACCAAGGCAAATACCGTGCAAAAATTAATTACTTAAAATATAGTGGTGCGAAGTATATTTTGTGGCCTATTACATGTTGCAAAGAATATTTTATGGCCTATTACATGTTGCGAAGTAATTTGGTGGCCTATTACATGTTGAGAAGTATATTTTGTGACCTATTACATGTTGAGAAGTATATTTATGGTCTATTACATGTTGCGAAGTATATTTTGTGGCCTATTACATGTTGTGAAGTATATTTATGGCCTATTACATGTTGCGAAGTATATTTTGTGGCCTATTACATGCTGCGAAGTATATTTTGTGACCTATTACATGTTGCAAAGTATATTTTGTAGCCTATTACATGCTGCGAAGAATATTTTTTGGCCTATTACATGTTGCGAAGAATATTTGTTGGCCTAACACATGCCGTGAAGAATATTTGGTGGCCTAACACATGCTGTTAACAGTATTTGGGAGTTAGGCCACCTAGGGTTATTAACGGCATGTGTTAGGCCACCAAAAGTTATTCGCAGTATGGGTTAGGCCCACTATAGATTCTTCACAGGATGTGTTAGACCACCATATTTTATTTATGGCATATATTAGGCCACCATATATTATTCGCGGCATATGTTAGGCTACCAAATATTCTTTGCAGCATGTAATAGGCCATAAATATTCTTCGAGGCATATAATAGGCCAAAAATATTATGCGCAGCATGTAATAGGCCACAAAATATTCTTCGCAACATGTAATGGGTCACAAAATATACTTCACAACAGGTATTAGGCCATAAATATTCTTCGCAACATGTAATGGGCCCACAAAATATACTTCGCAACATGTAATAGGCCATAAAATGTCCTTCGCAACATGTAATAGGCCATAAATATTCTTCGCAACATGTAATAAGTCACAAAATATACTTCGCAACATGTAATAGGCCATAAAATGTTCTTCGCAACATGTAATAGGCCATTAAATGTTTCTTCGCAACATGTAATAGGCCACAAAATATACTTCGCAACATGGAATAGGCCACAAAATATACTTCGCAACATGTAATAGGCAACAAAATATACTATGCAACATGTAATAGGCCACAAAATATACTTCGCAACATGTAATAGGCAACAAATATACTTAGCAACATGTAATAGGCCACAAAATATACTTCGCAACATGGCCATGACAGAAACGTCTCCAGGCTACTTTGTCAAGACATGCCTCCTTTGCCCGTGCCACAATGCTCCTTCCACTTAGTTTTTCTTCAATATATGTCCCCACTTCCTTTTCCCATACCATAGGTGGTCTTCCACTACTAGCTGTTCCACTCACCTAACTCCCATATATCTTTCTTGGCATTCTGTCTTCATCCATTCTCTGAACATGACCATATCACCTCAAAGTACTTCTCTTTATCCACTCAACCACTCCACAAGCAATGCCTAAAGCTTGCTCTTCCATTCCAAAGGGCTCATGCACTTCCCTATTACTTGGCCCATCTAGCCTATTCACACCAGCTGCCATTCTGAAAAAGCTCATCTCCACAGCTCTCAGTTTGGAGAGGTCCTCATCACTTTCTGTCCATGTCTCACTTCCATACGAGAGTGTTGGGAGCAGAACACTGTTTCTCAGTGACTTTTTAACTTCCTGACTAACCATTCTTCCTATGAGAATACTATCAAGTTCTCCAATCACCTTTCTCCCTTGCATTTTTCTCTTTTATCTCAATCTCCATTTTACCATATTTGCATAGTACAGCTCCCAAATACTTGAAGCTTTCAAACTCTTTCAGTACTTAATTTTTAATTTTTATTTTACAACTTTTCTCATGTGCTTTTTTAATTCTATATTTTGCCTTAAAATCTATGGTTTCATGCATTCTTCTCTCAAACACCATTACCTTACATTTCCCTACATTGACCTTTAGAGATCCAAGAAATTAATTTGTTACATTCTGTCGATAGCTTTTACTTTTCCTGACCTCATTACTAAAGTATAAATAAATCTAAAACACAATTCATCCACCTTTCCCATCAAATACTGTGAAAGTCCTTTATTGTTCTTTTAAAAGGTAAATACAGATCACCCTCATCATTGCAGGTAGGGCCATAGTTTTCTGGCATTATGGTTCTACAAATCATGATTCCATTTCATTAAACATGGTTTCTAAAGGATCCCCACCCCTCAACCTTATATTGATCTATTATAACTTGACAGTATTGCTCACAGGTGCCAATATGATTATAACCGCTAGGTTATTGAGGCACAATTGTCATAGTTATGAAACCATTCACAGCATTAAGCACTGGAACGTAGACATGTGTAGGCCTACATACTTCTAATGTCAAGTAAAGTAAGAACATTCCCCAAATATTAGATGATAATGAATCAAGCTTGGTAGCTTTGAAAGTCTCCCATTGCACAAGGATTATAAGAAAAAGTATAACAACTATTTTAAATATATTTATTTTGAATTTTTATAGCTAATGTACACATTAGTAGCCTAATATTTACCTTTTTAGTCTCTTTTTTTCCCCAGCTGATAGTACATTGGCATGTCCCTATCTGGATTATTTGGGTATCATGAATCTTTTGAAGTGAAATTTTGTATTAATAAAAACCTGGCCTTTTTATGACGTACAGAGTATTTTTATATTTGTACAATAACTATCGAGAAATCAGTTATTAAGTGATTCAATTTACCATCAGCTGAAATACATATTATACACAAATACATACATACACAAATTTAAAGACAGAGTGCTCCAGGCAACCCTGTTAAGAGCTGTTCCACTTGTCTCCTCCTTTCCATCCACACTTTTAATACCAGGATCTTTACCCTTTTTTTCTACTATGCTAAGTACAGTAGATTATAATATCAAATTGATGCAAAACTATTCATACCCGAGTGTGAATAGGAATCTTGGCCAAGGTTGGCAGTATGGTACGGTACGGAAATTGTACAAAATAGAATAATGGTACAGTATTTACCTTATGGTAGCCTACTGTACTTAGCATAGTAGAAGAAAAACGTAAAGATCCTGTTATTAAAAGTGTGGATGGAAAGGAGGCTTATGAACAATACAATTGAGAATTAGAAGTATATTGAAGAAAAACATGTTGTGGCACGGGCAAAGGAAGCATGTCTTGACAAAGTAGCCTGGAGGTGTTTCTGCGGCGACTTCCCAGGGGAAAGCAAGGCGTCAATTATGATGATAATTATGATGATGATGATGATAAGCACCACAGAATTTAGCACCAGTAATACTGTTAATTAGCACCACAGATTTGGATATCTGTAATTATGATTTTAAAAATGGGGATTTTAACAGTACAATTAAGAATTGGAAGCACTCCAAAATATATAATAAGATGATAATACTGCATATTTAACAGTATTAATTAATAAAATATACACACAAATTATAAATTTGAAAAGATATTAGCAAAATGCATAGAGCACTCACAAACGATAGTACTATTAGGTATGGTAAGTACAGTTTACCGCACATATTCCATTTCTCAACCATTATAGTACTATCGAGTAAGTTTTGTTTGCCGCACATATTCCATTTCTCAACCATTCTAGCAAATTGTAACTTGGCAGCGCCGAACCCCCTCCCTCATTCCACCTCCTACCAATAGTGGAAGTTAGGTCAACCAATAGTGGAAGTTAGGAGGTGGAGCGAGGGAGGGAGGTTGGGGAAGTGGGTGCAGCTTTGCCAAATCACGACCCCAACGGAATAGAATATATGCGGCAAACTGTACCTGTGAGCATAGTATGAACACATGACCCCTACCAATTGCTACCCTTCAAATAACCTACATTTATACTACAAATAATATAGGGATATCACAAAGGCAAGCAATTGATACTAGCAAAAGTGAAAAGATACATTATAATAAAGTAGAATATCTGTACTGTAATTGCAAAATATGAAGTAGCAACAACAGATATAATAATAGTCCCCCTATATAAGGGCAAAGGGGAAAGAGGAGTGTGTGGTAACCACCGAGGAATATGTCTTCTAAGCGTAGTAGGGAAGGTATACAGTAGGGTAGTGATTGAGAGAGTGAGAGTGAGAACGGAGAAATGGATAGGCGATGAGCAGGGATGTTTTAGGAAGGGAAGAGGATGTGTAGATCAGATTTTTACCCTGAAT
This sequence comes from Paralithodes platypus, assembly GCA_032716605.1. Taxonomy (NCBI): domain Eukaryota; kingdom Metazoa; phylum Arthropoda; class Malacostraca; order Decapoda; family Lithodidae; genus Paralithodes; species Paralithodes platypus. The sequence continues at coordinate 9,435,670 of CM064544.1, read as the reverse complement.
TGTGTTGTGGAGAAGTATCTGGAGAAGAAACAAAAGGTGTATGTTGCCTTTATGGACTTGGAGAAGGCCTATGACAGAGTGGATAGAGAAGGTTTGTGGAAAGTACTAAGAATATACGGAGTAGAGGGCAAGTTGCTGAAAGCAGTGAAGAGCATGTATGAGGGTGCAAAGGAGGCAGTACGTGTGGAGAGTGAGTAGAGCGAGTTCTTTGACCTGAATGTTGGTTTGAAACAGGGGTGTGTGATGTCCCCGTGGTTGTTTACTGTATATATGGATGGAGTCATGAAAGAAATTCTATCAAGAGCAGTGGATGTTGGTGTATCACTGAAAAGGGAGGGAATTGAGTGGAAGCTACCTATACTGCTGTTTGCGGATGATACAGTTCTGATGAGTGATAATGAATGGGAGTTGCAGGGTCTGGTAAATGAGTTTGGAACAGTGTGCGAAAAACGGAATTTGAAGGTAAATACGGGGAAGAGCAAGGTTTATGGTCTTCGAAAGGGGTGAAGTCACAGAGTGTGAGGTGAAGCTGAACGGTCAGGCTATGGAGATCGTCAACTCTTTTAAGTATCTGGGCAGTGTGTTGAGTAAAGATAGGACTATGGATGAAGAAGTGCGGGAGAGGGTACAACAGGGGAAGAGGGTTGTAGGAACGCTAAAAGTAGTAACAAGAAATAGGGTGGTCAGTATGGAAGTGAAGAAGTCCTTGCATGACAGTGTGGTAATCCCGACACTGACTTACGGAAGCGAAGCATGGACGTTGGTTGAGAGACTCAGACCAAGAGTGAGAGCAGTGGAAATTAATTACTTAAGGAGTGCGTGCGGAGTTACATGGAGGGATAGACAGACTAATGAGGAAGTAAGAAGGAGGTGTGGTGTGGATGTAGATGTGCTGGAAAGTGTGAAAAGGAACAACTTGAGATGGTTCGGCCATATGGAACGTATGGAAAGCGAGAGAATGACTAAGAGGGTGTACGAGAGCGAGGTGGAGTGACAGAGAGGGAGAGGTAGACCGAATATGAGGTGGAAGGATGGAGTGAGGAAGTACATGAACGAGGGCGGTGCTGGTTGGGGGAGGGGCGACGACTGACTGGGGACAGAGGTGCATGGGGGCGGTTCGTTCGTGGCCACCCCTTCGGGGATCACGGCGTCAGGCAATAGATAGATAGATAGAACAACAGATATAAATACTGTAGAGTATTCTTTTAACAAGAACAATGAACAAAAATAACAATAGAGGTAGATAAACATTCAATATATAAAGACAAACAGTAAGCAGAGGTTATACAAGAAACTTCAAGTTACAAATACTTGATTATAATTATTGATATCAAATTAAAGACTAGTCACAATAATTGACCTTAAAAAGATTACATTTATGCAACAATTTACTTAATAGTAGGCTACAACTACTCACAACGATAGTACTATCGGGTAGGTATAGTTTGCCGCACATAATCCATTTCTCAACCATTCCAGCAAATTGTAACTTGGCAGCGCCGCACCCACTTCCCCAACCTCCCTCCCTTATTCCACCTCCTACCAATAGTGGAAGTTAGGAGATGGAGTGAGGTTGGGGAAGTGGGTGCAGCTCTGCCAAATCACGACCCCAACGGAATAGAATATATGCGGAAAACTGTACCTGTGAGCATAGTATGAACACATGACCCCTACCAACTGCTACCCTTCAAATAACCTACATTTATACTACAAATAATAGGGGATATCACAAAGGCAAGCAATTGATACTAGAAAAAGTGAATAGATACATTATAATGGATAGTGAGAGGGTTAATGGCCACTGCCATGTGACTTTCCATTTGCAACATTTTGTTTAATATTTTGAGCCAGGTTGCGAGGTCGTTTTCTTTGCGAGGGTGTTATCGCATTAGGCCGCCTTCCTTTACAGAGGGAGGCTGCTCCTCTAGGACTGCCAATGCTCCTTCTTGATATAGTTGCTGGCTGGCATGGAATTTTACCACGACCAGCTCCACCTGTTCTTAATGATGAACCAGCAGTGTGCAGCAAACTGTTAAGCTGATTACTTGATCTTACAGCCTTTACACGTTGGAGAAACTTGTTGATAGCAGCATCTGTTGACTCATCACCAAAACAGCTTGCTACTTCTACCAGTGCATCTGCCAAAGTACGAGAACTAGCTTTGATAGTATTCTTTACCCTGGCAGAAGCTTCTCGGGCATTTTGATCATTAGGTGGAGCCTGAATGTTAGGGATATTTTCCTCAAAATCATCGAAGTCAGGATCTTCGATTGCCTCCATAGGGATATTTCCTTAAAATCTTCGAAGTCAGGATCTTCGATTGCCACCATAGGTTCATCCTGATTTTCTATTTTTATATTGACTTCCGTCTCCAAGCTCTCTGGCCCATTAAGTGGTTTGAAAAATTCCTCCCCAGGGGTGTTGGCTTCACCAAGAGCCAGTGCAGCCAACCAACGACGACTTTCACTATTTATTACCAACATTTGAGGCACAACCGTCATGCTGTGCTCGGCACACACAATCTGGTGTTTGCAGATTGCACCATTCTCACCCTTGGGACATGAGAACATTCCAATGGCGAGGTCTACACAGTACACCTTTGCTTCTTCAGTCTGGCTCTGCACTTTAAATTTCCCTGCACCAAGCGAAGTTACTGCTTCCATTGGTATTGTAACCACACTTACTGGCTTGACACGCCGTCGATTAAGTGCTACATCAACCAACCGTTGACTCATATACTGTATTGGTCAAATATTTCGACCATGAATACAATCAGTTGTGATGTATTGTAGGCTTTGCACCTGAAAAACAAAATATATATATTAGTATAATTTGTACTTCTACAGTATATACAAATTTTCTGCAGGAACATGGGCACAAATAATTTTCCTAGAGATACACAAACCCTGGCACCTGTTTTAGATAATCTATCAGTGTGGTACCCCGGTATATATCTGCAATAGCATCTATCAGTCTAGAACCTGCAATAACTTAAGATTTGTTATATATACCTGTATATATATATTTTTAGTACGGTATGGCACTGTGCAGTAGAACCTTGCTAACCAGGGGAACCCTCTTCAATGAGTCTGAAAAATTCTGGATCTGTTAAAAGTCTAAACTTTCAACTCTGACTACCGAAAAAGTCTTTAAGTCTGAGTAATATAGCCCGGATCTTACATTTCCAGACTATAATACTCAGACCTCTGGAAAAGTACAGAGGTCTAGTAATATAGTGCGGACAAGATCTCATATTTTCACGCATCGATTCACTAGCATTCTCCATTTATTCCTATTTATTATATACTGTACCTACATTTATAGTACAAATAAATTAAGGATATCACAAAGGCAAGCAATTGATACTATCAAAAGTGAATAGATAAAATAAAATTAAGTCTAATAATTGCAAAATATGAAAGAAGCAACAACAGATTTAAACTAAGAGTACTCTTTTAACCCGGGAGCTGCGGGGAGACCCTTAAAAGGTTCCCCCGCGCACTGCCGGGAAACTCTTAAGAGCAGAACTTTTGAACACGTACCAAAACCGCGCGTTTATAGCCAGGCGGCTGAAAATTGGTGTGGGTATAGTACTACATGTCAACTCTCGACACCACCCCGCCAAACGCTCGCCCCGCACTCGTGCAAGCACCACCGCGCCAGTAACCAAGCACTAGTCATGGAGCCCACACGTCCCTCACGCTCGCTCCCTGATGACACAACCAGCCCTCCTTCTGGTGGTGTCAGCCACCGTGGAAGGCAGAGGGTGGCTGCTAAAGACCCTAGCTACCAGTACGACACGCCCTACAGCTCGGAGGATGAAACACCAGCACCCAAAGCACGGAAAACACGTGCAAGCACGGCAAAGGTACAGAGGTCATTGGTGTTTCGGGACACTGCCACCACGACCCAGGCCACTGCAACAACCACTACCACCACCACTGCCACCACTGCCACCCCTGCCACCCCTGCCACCAGTACCAGCGACGCAGGAGGCCGCCCTAGGGCTGCAGAACCTGCGGGGGCAGGAAAAATCAAAGGCACGGGCGTAGGGAAGAGAACCCGTACGCCAGCCACAGTGACCCTACCACCACCACCACCACCAGCCGCCCCTGGCCCGGCTGCCCCTGCCGCCCCTGCCCAAGGAAAAGGGAAGGGGAAGGGGAAAGGGAGCGACTGCTGGCCCTGCCGGCCCTGCTGTCCCTGCCGCCCCTGCTGCCCCTGCTGCCCCTGCCGCCCCTGCCCAAGGAACAGGGAAAGAGAAAGGGAGCGCGACTGGGAAAGCGACTGCTGGCCCTGGTGTCCCTGCCGGCCCTGCTGCCCCTGTTGCCCCTGCCGCCCATGCCCAAGGAACCAGAGAAAAGGGCGACAGGCACCACCATCATCTTGCCTGCCTCCAGGGCCACAAGACCACGCACCAATGCTGCCGCCCCTGCCGGCCCTTCTGCGCCCCTGTCCATAAGACTCCCGTACGTGCTAGAGTGACCCGAAAAACTCTGACACCATCAAAGTATGCCGCCCTGCTGTTTGATGGTGATTCGCAGGGCATTGGCAGCCCGGGTTTCGACGACGAAGCCCTAGCACGGGACCAAGGGTGGGGGGATTTGGGAGTGGACAGTGGGAGTGAGTCCGACATCGGTGACGAGAATGAGGAAGGGCGTCTGTCAAGTGAAGAGGAGGGTGATGATGATGCTGTGTTGTATCGCGACCATGGAAGCGATATTTCAGACGCAGAAGCAGACGCAGACGACATTCCGATCCCTGGCATGCCTTCATTCGATTGGTCTGACGGGGTCAATTTTGTACCTGACGTGCCCCAGTTCAATCCTGGGACGTCAGTTACAACTGACGACTGGCCCTGTGACGAGCACGCGAACGAAAGCGACTTCTTCCTCGCTTTTTTCGATTTTGAGGTAATGACTTACATCGTTGCCCAAACAAACGCCTACTACAGGTGGGTGTTTGGCAGATTGGACGTCCTTTCTCCAAAAGCGAGAATACGAGGCTGGGTGGATACGACTGTGGAAGAATTCATGACGTTCTTTGCCTTGCTGTTCCTCATGCCTCTTTGCAAGAAGCATGTGTTGCAACACTACACGACCCTCTCATCGCCACCCCAACTTTCAATAAGTTCATGACTCGTGACAGATTTTTGTTGCTGCTAAGATTTATGCACTTTGCAGACAACGACACTCCTAACAGGATTGACAGGATATGGAAAGTTTGGGATGTGTTCACCATGTTGTTGGAGAGGTATAGGAAATACTTTTACCCCTTCCTCAATTTGGTGATTGATGAGTCGCTCGTGCTCTTCAAAGGACGTCTTGTTTTCAAGCAGTATATCCCCTTGAAAAGGCATAGGTTCGGAATCAAGCTCTTCGTTTTGTGTGACTGTGAAACTGGAATAGTGCTTGACATGATCGTGTATACAGGCACTGACATTGACATACCGAAAGCCGCTGCCAATGATCCCATGGGCTTGTCAGGTGCCATCGTCAGGAAAATGTTGGCACCTTACCTGGGCAAAGGCCACATCATCTACACTGACAACTGGTATACTTCTCCTGCTCTCTGCCAGTTTCTTCATGACAACCAAACGGGGTCATGTGGGACTGTCAGAAAGACAAGAAAGTTTATGCCTAAGTTCACCGGTAATGTCATTCCTCTTACAGATGCCTCCTCCAGTGACACACCTTCTGAAGACGACCTGGCCCAGGAACACCGCGAGAGGCATGTCCGAAGAAGGCGACGAAAGGGGCAGAAATACAAGCAGCTCGAAAAGTGTGGGAAAGTGATAGCCCTGAAGTGGAAGGACAAACGAGACGTCCACCTGCTTTCCACCATCCACACAGGTGCCCAGATGGACTCTGGCAAAATCCACTACCGAACCAGGAAGACCATCTACAAGCCCGACATGGTAGTGGACTATACAAAGAACATGCGCATGGTGGACAAGTCTGACTGTCAGCTGTCAGGCGTTGAGTGTCTGAGGAAGACTGTGAAGTGGTATCACAAGCTCTTCCTCCACCTAGTTGACATCACGATGCTCAACGCCTACAACTTGTGGTTGGTGAAGAGGGAGATGTCCCCAAACCAGAAGCTGAAATTCCGGGAGTTCGTCTATAACGTGTCATACCAACTCCTGGAGAAGTATGGCACCACCACTCACAGACGTACGGCATGGCGTGGGGATAACGTTCCTGACCGCATCCAGCTGGGTGTCGAAAGACAATACCCAACCAACACCGAGCTGATTGGCACTCGTCACAGGCAGGTGCAGTGCCACGTCTGCAGCTCCAGTGTGAGAAAACCCCACGCCACCAAAAGAGTCACCTCAATGTGCACGGAGTGCAAAGTTGCACTCTGCTTGGGTGACTGCTTCAGGGACTACCACACCTTCAAAAATTACTGAGTGTCGCCCCCTGCCCTGCCCTGCCCTGGACTCGCCCCGTGCCCTGCCCTGGACTCGCCCCCTGCCCTGCCCTGCCCTGGACTCGCGCCCTACCTTACCTGACCTGACCTAATTGATCACGCTACCTCATAATGTAACATATATATTATATAATGTATAAGTTCCAATTATACATTACATTATATAATTGTATGTTTCATTATTTAGTTTATAAGTTTCAAAGATTTACATGTAATATGCCTTCTTTTTTTAGTATATCAATATATATGTTTGTTATAGCCTAAGTAATGTGTATATATTTTCTTACCTCAAATGAATTGTACAAAAATAAATATGTTTCAATAAATCCTGTCAAACCTACTAAGATAATAAAATAAAGCAATAAAAAAAAAAAAAAATACAAGGTCATGTCATTGTATTCTTACAATATGATATATTCTATGAATATTTCATATTGTTTGAATACAATGGCATGATCTTGTAAAAAAAAAAAAATTATCAAAAATTTTCTAAACAGTATAAAACCTTCCCCATAACCCCCTCCTGGATTCGATCCCACTACCCTACCACACTTTGAGTTTTCCAGTCCGCAACCTTACCAACCATGCCACAGGAGCTCATACCAAATATCACTCAAAACTTCGTGTCTACAATCGAAATGACAATATACAAAAAAAAAATGAATTATCCCACCAATTTACGTTTGTAAATTGATGGGATTATCAATTATATCATGCCAAGGTTTATAAAAGTTTGTCTCTGTCAAGAATTAGTAATTATATAACTTTATTCTGTCAAAAATTGCCCAAACACTCAGCAAAATTGCCCCTCTCAGTGTGACTCCAGTCATTATCACACGGTCAAGCGGTCAGTGGGTGACCCTTGCCGCTCCCTCCAACCACAGCAGCTTTGTCTGGGAACAAAATTTGTATAAATACAATAATGCATAAAATACTCTTCACAAATACATTTGTAGTGTATAATATTGTAAATAATAGTGAATAATAACTGTGTGGGTGTCGAAAATTGCTCAACCATCTTTCTTATGTCTCGCCTACGCCCTTACGCGCGTATATTGGATTATACATAGTCATGACTATCATACAAATACTTGCAGTAGGTCTCGAATATACATTTAGATTGCATATTACTTGGAAATAAATAAATATAAGTTTTCTGGTGGCAATCTACCATTTCGCAAGTGTAAGGCGACACCAGTCTATATTTAGCTCTCTATCAAAAAAGGTTAAGCCGATGTTTACTGACCACCCTCGTTCCTGGTCTATAATATAGTACTTTATTTACAGTCAACGGCCTACATGTTTCTGTGGTACTTCACATGTGTCTAAAATGCAATGTCTGCTTGCATAAAAATGCAATTCTGAAGTCCATTTATACGTACGACATACTCATGTCTCACTTTCTCTCTCTCTCCATTCCTGACTCATGTTATTGTAGACCTCTTGGTGGCAACGAACACCAGACACCTCCTAGACATAAGGTTCAAAATCCCAAGACATCCATACGCCTGGGGCGCCTCCACAATTATCACACAGCTGCATATGTTTACTGCCTTCACTCTCTCCACGACTCACTCGCTGCCTCCCTCCCACCCACCCACCCCCACCCACCCTTTTAGGCTTCCGTCTGCTAGAAACTCATTGATAATGTGCGTAAATATCGCATGAATTGGTCTATATGCGGTATATATATTGATATATGGCACATCTACATACGTACAAGTCTGTATTATAGCATGACAGTGCTCTAAGTACAAGATATAAGTGATATTTATGGCATAACACACCCTCTCCCCCTTTCATTCCCAGCACAACTCACTCACACCTTGGTTCACGCATAGAAACTCATTGATAATGTGCGTAAATATCGCATGAATTGGTCTATATGCGGTATATATTGATATATGGCACGTCTACATACGTACAAGTCTGTATTATAGCATGACAGTGCTCTAAGTACGAGAGATACGTAATATTATAGCGCAAACCACACTCGGCTCATAAATTGCCGCCAAACCTCCAACCCATCTTCATTCCCGCCTAAAAAAAAAAATTATAATTCCCTTATATATTGCAATTTTTGGTCACTATGAGGCATATTCATTGTTATATGGGTGGCCTACACACGTATACATACTCTACATAGCCTAAAAGGGATAAAAAAAGGAGATATACGTGATAATACGCGGTAACCCACCCCTTCCTCCCTCTCCTATCCCCTGGGCGCGTGAAAATTCGGCAGGGAAATCTTGCCGCTCGATGACAATCTAGCTACGCGGTGCCATTCGCTCCACATTTTTCAACTACGGACCGTTCCCCCACCCCGCCCAGACATTTTTGGGGGGTCAAATATATATGGGCCGATGCACGCAAACATTCCCTACACGCTGATGTACTTTTTATCAAAATTGGCAATGGGTCCCAAAATCATCTGACTAAAAAACGTCAAGGACCACATTATTTGTCGGGAATTTAGATAAAGAGGTTAAATTGTATATCACTGGTACATGAAATAACCCAACAAATAGTTATAATATAATTACCAACGAGGTATTCGATGGGTGTAATCCAGTCCCCCACACGCGGCTAATTCAATTGCATGACATGTAGGAATGTTCACATAATACAATATCGATACAATGAACTTAGCTTAGAGGAGTGAGGACTGGTGATGTAGGACTGTTGTTAATATTGTTATAGATTAATATTTGTAGCACATGGTGAACTGTGGGTTGAGTCAGAGCCGGGGGAGGAGATGTTGACTGTATGGTGTTGATTGAGAGACTAAAGGGCCGGCGTCCGATCGCTTCGCGAAATTACATATGGCTGCCGGCTCATAATAATTATAACCCATAACTTGGTTTCATAATACATCTAGAGCTGATGTAGATATTTATACATTACAGTTAATATTTAACCTAACTTAAGAATAAACTACAATACACAAAGAACCAGCCGAAATCGTACAAGCGATACGATACCGCCAAATTCAAATGTCCTATTGGACCAAAACCTGTCGGGATCATTACCCTATTCCCGACATATTGCCCGCCACAAAAATGATATACAGGAGCTATATACAGAGAAAAAAAAAAAGGACATCGAAGTCAAAGATCACCTTGTTTGATCTTTGATCTCCAAAGATCCACGGAACTCATAGCCGCCCTCCTTTTGGGACGAGCGCCACCTGAAGCCTGAGGAGGATCATCCTTCTCATCATCAGCTGCCCCAGCTTGAGGAGCACTGTCACCAGCACTCTCCCGCGGAGGGGTATCAGTAGAGACGCCAGGATCATCCGGCAGTTCTACATCCTGCTCCAAGGGATATAACCTTACGACTGGGCGAGTAGTAACCCCAGTCGAAGTTCGTATTCTAGCAACCCTTATAAGACCATCAATGCCCTGGAACAAATCGATAATCCTCCCAAGCTTCCAAAATAACCTAGGACGCTCATCATGAATCAGGATGATATCCCCGATACGAGGCCATCGTTGATTCGTCCCTTTGATATTATGAGAGTGACGCTCGCGAAGAGACAGCAAATATTCTTGGGTCCACCGTTTCCGTAGATCGTCGGACACCTTGTTTACATACTGGAACTGACGACGTGTGGCGTCAGCATTGCCGAACGTAGGGTCTTGCAGATCTTCGTCATTTACGGACGATCTAGGAAAGGTATTAAGGGTTCGTTCACGTGTTAGCATAGAAGGCGAAATGGGTAAGAGGTCATCAACATCTGCCGAGGTATAGGTCAAGGGCCTGTCGTTGACTGACATCTCAATTTCTATTAAGATGGTTTGCAACTCCCAGCTGGTCACCAGTGCCCTTCCTAATACCTTCTTCATGGCAGATTTGACGATACCGATAGTTCTCTCCCAAATCGCCCCGAACCATGATGCACGTGCTGGTATAAATCTCCACTGACAACCCTTTCCAGTGAGGGTAGCCACAACCTGCGGGTCATCCATTAAACTCTGGAGATATTTAGAGGCCCCGACAAAACAAGTCGCATTATCGCTCATAATAATTTGAGGGAAACCATTGCGGCCTGCAAAGCGTCGTAGAGTATGCAAAAACCCCTCACTGGATAGGTCGTCAATCAATTCAATATGAATCGCTCTGGTTACCGCACATGTGAATAGGACGGCATATACCTTTATGATATTACCGGGCGATTCTCTAACATGAATCGCTCCGGTGTAGTCTACCCCGGTTACCTGAAATGGTTCAGTCCTTTGTACCCTGAACTCAGGCAAGGGAGGTAGATCAACTGGGGAGTAAGGCTTACCCTGTAATCTTTTACAGATAGTACAGCTATTGTGGATCCCTTTAATTGCTTGTCGCATCTTAGGGATCCACCAACGTTGTCGCATATACGCCAGAACATAATTTACGCCAAAATGTAGGCAGATCCTATGGCATTGGCGAATCAACAGTTTGGTAATCAAATGAGAGGAGCTAAGGACAGGATATTTCGCAGAATCAATAATGTCCGCCTTTTTTATCCTGCCTCTACACTTAATTATGCCTCCTTCCATATATAATCCTAGCTGCCTCATTAAGTTTGAGGGTTTGGCCTTTGACTCCTTGCTCAGGATTTGATGTTCAGTAGGATAAGATTCCTTTTGTACTAAACATATTAGTTTTGCTTCTGCTGATCTCAATTCATGGAGTCTGATATGCTTCGAATCTTCACTAAGGAAAGACCCGTGAGCCCGACTTCTCATGTTGTTAATGAAACGGTATATCCATGCAAATACCCGTATTACTTCATCATAGCTGCCGTAACGTTCCCACTCTACCAACTTGTTATCCTGATGTGTAGTACTCACATTCGAACTACTTAACACATCATCATGGGGCCGACTTGAAGGATCAGATATGCATCCCCTGAAATCCTGAGGCCATTCAGTTGGAGATGTAAGCCATGGAGGTCCATGCCACCAAATAGAGGAAGACATAAACTGCTGTGCCGAGATCCCCCGGAAAATTATGTCACTGGGGTTATCCCTGGTACTCACATAGCGAAATGTAGCTGTAGGAACTAAGTCATGAATCTCATCAGTGCGATTAGAAACAAACAGGTAACACTTTCTGGCTGTGTACCCATGAAAGCGCTATTTGACTGTCGCTCCAGACATAGATGTTATTAATCTGTAGTATGTCTTCATAAGCATCCAGTGTAAACTTTATTAGACGAGCAGACAGAAGCAATGCAGTAAGTTCTAATTTAGGAACTGTAATCTTCCTTATAGGGGGTACTCTGGCCTTCGCTATAGCCAGCATCGCTTCACTACCATTGCATATGTATATGGCAGTACCGTACACACTATTACTAGCATCAGAAAAGGCATGTAGATCCACCTGTTGACCACTAATAACCTGACGATTAAGTTGGACCTTGCAACATGTGGAAAGGTCCGACCGAATCAACCGCCAAGTATCTTGTAACTCAGTCGGGAGGGGCGTGTCCCAATCTAGTTTTAGCCGCCACAGTTGCTGTAAACACATACGAGCACGGATTATTACAGGCAGCAAAAAACCTAGGGGATCAAACAACCTCGCTGACAAGCTTAAGCAGTTCCGCTTGGTCATAAGCTCACTGCCGCATGGGGTGTGACAGAAGGATATACAATCTGTGGTAGTGTCCCATTTGTGGCCAAAAAACTTCACCTCACTATTCTCAGTAGCTACACCGTCAGAAGCAAATTGACCGTTCAAAAGATCACTATTAGTGGCCCATTCTCTTAAGTATAAATGAGCCTTGGCAAATATATCGCGGATCTCCCAGCATCTCTTGAGCAATAAATCTTCATTGTCTCCGGTGCCTTGAAGATTGTCCACATAGATCCCCTGCTTGATCTCATTCTTGAAGTCAGGATCTAGTCCAGCCTCCTCAAGATGACGCAAGATAGTAGCGTTGAGAAGGAACTGGGAACAGGTCGCCCCGAATAAGACGACTCTGAACCTGTAGACCAGATACTCTGAATCTAGATCCATTGGGTCCCGTGGCCATAAAAATCTTGTCGAGTCCCTGTCTTCACGATGGAGTTGAAGCATCAGGAAGGCCTTCTCAATATCGGCGACCCATGCAAACTTATGACATCTGAAGCGCAACATAATTTGTGCTAGATCAGAGACCAGGGACGGATCTGTGTACAGACAATCATTCAGGCTATAGGATCGATCACTGGATTTAGCAGAGCAGTCATACACAATACGAACAGGAGTGGTGGAACTGTCCTTTTTAATCCCATGGTGAGCAAGGTAATGGATGTTATCCCCATACTCATTGAGATCTACTCTCTCCACAAATCCACGTTGTACCTGCTCGGCTAAAACTGCCGCATAAGTCTCGCAATAACTTGGATCCTTGACAAACTGCTTCTGAAGGCCACGTAACCTACCAAGTGCTAGATGGAAATTAGTAGGTAATTTACTCTTGTTATCATTCCAAGGGAGCCTTACCACATACTGACCTCTGCCAGAGTCATACGTTACAGTCTCTTCATACGAGCTTAACGCTAGCTTGGACTCACGATCAAGTTCATGTGGGTCAATTCCAATATTTTCCAAGTCCCATAGCTTATCTATATCAGTACATGTATTATCAGGCACATTTGGCCTAATATATTTATCTATGGGGCTTACTGCTACCTTGAGGACCGTAACCACCTCCACCTGTGTGTCTTTAGAGGAAGTGGCATAGGATCCAGAAATGGCATACCCTTGGGTCGTGGGGAGCATTATAAGCTTATCTACCCGCCGATATCCAGGGTGAACCAGGTCGTAGTAATAATCAGCTCCGACCAGTAGCATAATACCATTGTTAGCAGAGAGTTGATCATCAGCCAGTTTATAACCCTTGCTTCTGAGATATTTCAAATGTGGTTGAATCTCTGATGCTATATAGAAACTGGGTAGTGTGTCGACCACAACAGCCTTGATGGGAAATACCTTTTTTCTATAAACATAGGAAATCTCCACTATATCATAGTCACTGGAATCTATTTCACCAGTGAAACCATGGAGACGCAAATTCTCTTGACCCTTGCTGGTACACTTGAGCTGGGGTAATGATGACCGCAGAATGAATGACCTCTGTGAGCACTGGTCAAGTAAGGTGCGCGTCATTATAGTATTATTATTACTCCCCACTACTGGCAGCATCATAGTAGGAAGCAATTGACATTCTCGAGAAGCAATGGACATGGCAGATACTTTATCACCCTCGCTCTTACTTTTCTCATGTGACTCTTTGGGGGTTCTCCCCTTTTCTTTGCCGTCGTGCCGATCAGACTGGGTGCAAAGGGAAAACCAATGTTTCCCCTTGCAATACTTACAAGGTTTGATGTAGGAATTGGTGCAAGTACTGTTGAAGTGGTCTCTTGCCAGACAGCTGGTACATAACTTAAGCGATTTAGCCTGACCAATCTTCTGTGTAGCCTTAGGATACTTAGGACACTGGTACCACAGATGACCGTGGACACTGCACAACTTACAACCTAATGATATTGGCCTTTTCTGTTTAGAAGAAGTCTGTACCGGGAAAGCTGCAGTAGATGGCGACATCTCCACTTGTCGGTAGTGTCCAGTACTCTCCATATTGAAGACTTCAGTCTGGTACACCTGCACCAACGCTTCCAAGTTTAGTGGAGAGTCGCTTAGTTGTCGTCTTAAGATTTCCCTTAGGGGAGAGGGTATTTTATTCAAGATATTCACACTAAATATCTCCTCCTTGGTGACGGCCATTGTCTCCATAGATCGGAGGAGGCTCTCAAAGGAGGCATAGTACTCCTTTAGGGCCGTCACATCATAGGATGGAGGATCTAGCATGAAGAACTTAGTAATTAACGCGGTCTTGATGACTTCCACTCTCCCGTAAGTTCTCTTCAGCAACTCCACTGCAGACTCGTAGCTGGTAGCTTCTAGCTTGTACCCATCGACTAACTTCAATGCCTCCCCTTTCAATTGACCACGGAGATATGTGAACCTTTGGATGGATGTGAGTGTTTTATTATGATGGATGGAACACTCAAAAATATCCCAAAATCCAGTCCAGGTAGCCGAATCCCCGGAAAAGGTAGGCAAAGTAAGCTTCGGCAGGTTAAAACCAGTCGCCTTTGGTGTACCGGTATCCTTAACAGAGGTTGATTCTTGGGTGGAAGATAGTCTGGCTAAGGCTGTATTAACATCCTCAAAGTACTCAAGATCTGCCGACATTTCTTCTTCCACATCGTCAGTAACTGTCAATAAACCATATACCTGCTGAGCATAACTATCATAAGTAGCTAGCGATTTAGTAACAGTAGCGAATTTACCCTTTATTTGATCAGCCGTGGCACTTATTAAAAATTCATCAAGATCTCTTAAACATCTATTTAAACTTCCCTTCATCCCTCCCTTAAGAATCTTAAGTTTCTTTAAATCTGTCATCGTTAAGGTCTAATTTTAAGCAACTTAAACTACAATGAGGTCAGACTACAAACCGTTAATCGCTTAGGAATCAACAGCGGCAAACCCCCATTACTTAAGAATTTTACTCAAAAAGAATTACATAGTACTTACATTCCCCTTAACATAAACTATCGAAAGGAAATGATCTAACTAGACAAAAGAATTAAATACTAAATCCATTAAAAGAAAGGGTAAGGTGAAGCACTAATTATTGTAAGCCCTTTATAGGTAAGCCTAGTTGGTTAAGCTACAATCATGAGGTCTGACTATTAACCGTCAATCGCTTAGGAATTAACAAAGACCGACACTCATGACTGCCACTGTAAGCAACTAGGCCTAGGCTATTATGAAATTGAATTATAAAAGGTCACATGAGAACCCTCCCCACCAGCAAAATTAATAATGAGTCCCACAATGACAAAACACAAGCAACACCACAGGCACACCACCAAAGCGAAATGAATAGCCACCACAGACACCAGCAGGCCTAGACTGCCTAGCCTACCCTATGAGCGCGAAACGGCGCCCGACGAAATTACCCCTACCCCAATCTCCAGCCCAGCTAACCCACCAAAAAAACGCCAAGGATCACACGCCCAAAAAAACCTGGAAACTAGTCCCAAAAAAGATAGAGACGGCGCCTAAATGGTAAAAAACACGAGGGAAGAAGCTGGGTCCAAACTAGGGAACGACAGTCGGCCAACAACGCGCGAGGCGGCAGCCATTTGTAAGCCCACAAGCGTCAAGGAAGCAAACAAAACGGTACTACGGTAAGGAAGCCTTAGGGCACGAAGGACCATTATTTGTCGGGAATTTAGATAGAGAGGTTAAATTACATATCACTGGTACATGAAATATCCCAACAAATAGTTATAATATAATTACCAACGACGTAGTCGTTGATGGGTGTAATCCAGTCCCCCACACGTGGCTAATTCAATTGCATGACATGTAGGAATGTTCACATAATACAATATCGATACAATGAACTTAGCTTAGAGGACTGATGATGTAGGACTGTTGTTAATATTGTTAATATTTGTAGCACATGGTGAACTGAGGGTTGAGTCAGAGCCGGGGGAGGAGATGTTGGCTGTATGGTGTTGATTGAGAGACTAAAGGGCCGGCGTCCGATCGCTTCGCGAAATTACATATGGCTGCCGGCTCATAATAATTATAACCCATAACTTGGTTTCATAATACATCTAGAGCTGATGTAGATATTTATACATTACAGTTAATATTTAACCTAACTTAAGAATAAACTACAATACACAAAGAACCAGCCGAAATCGTACATGCGATACGATACCGCCAAATTCTAATGTCCTATTGGACCTAAAACTGTCGGGATCATTACCCTATTCCCGAAAATACATGCGTACAGTATGACCCTATAGAAAACCCCCTGTGTGCACGTCTTAGGTTAAGCATTTCATTCTGTGGTGCCCTGCATACACAGAAGAAAGAAGACTGGAACCTCTCTTCCAACAACCATATATAGAAGATGAATCCCATATACTAGGTAGCTTAATGTTTAGTAGACAAAGCACAGGTAGGGTCAAAAAGGCAATATATAGTTTTTGGAGAGAGAGAAAAGCAAAGGAACAACACATGAAGAAACTGCAAAGCAAATATAAAGGTGAAAGAAGAAACAAGAACAACAATCAAGAAGGAAAACAAGCGAGAAGAAAGAAGAGCAAGAAAGAAGAAAACAGCACGTAGCACATAATAAATTTTATTGTTAAATTAGAAAAAAAAAACAGAAAACACGACAAAATGGAGGCGCCGTTGCAAGGGCATAGCTTCCCGACCAGCAACGGAACTGAACAGAACTGAACTAGCCTATATGTAAAGGGCCACTATTTGTTTGTTTCCATTATGCCATTATATTAAATTAACCTAACCTAACTTAACCTAACCTAATTTAAATTAACCTAACAGTTGAGCCTAAATAACAAAATAAAAATATGAAGGGAAAGGCCGCGCATGCGCGGTAAATGGAACCAAGCCCTGCTCCCTGCCCAGATGGAGTCAGCTGTCAGTTTGTTGTTGAACGAAGATCGAATAAGTAGTAGGTTGTTTCGCTTGCTCGTCAATTGAACATTTGATACACATCATATATATATTTGCTTTAGCAGTTTACAGTAACAACCTATATATATAATTATACTACAATGGGGCGTAAGGGAGGAATTAACAGTGTCCGCAGGTTGAACTTGAGGTGGGACGAGTCCCAGGGCAGTACTTTGCTTTTGGATGCACATCTCTTCGGTCAAAAAATATCCTTTATATTGGATACTATGTCTCCCATCTCCTCGATCTCTAAGGCGCACTTGGACCTCTGTGGGCTTCGACATCGATTTATTGAAAATACGTCAGCCGCTGGTGGCCTTTTGGGAACAATAGGCAATGAAGAGGTTGCGTTTGAAGGTGGTCTAGTCCTCCGTCCATACATCGGTGTTTTCAGTGTTGGTCATTGCCTTCTTGGAGCTGACATCTTAATGTCTCATCGTGCAACAATTGTTATGGATGCCAATTCTCCGTATCTATTGTTGAAGGATTTAGAAGTAACTCCAATCCCTCGAATGGCAGACAAAGTCCCTGTTACCATTAATGGCCAAACCATAATGGCAGTTCTTGACACTGGCGCCACGGATTTGTTTCTCCCAAAAAAATCTGTTTCTAAACTAGGGGTGCCTGTTGGCAAGCTTGCTATGGAGATGGGTATCCAGGGTATTACTCATAATAACTTGACAGATATATATTACCCCAATGTGTCTATTAGTTTATGTGGGGTTAAAATGTTTGTTAATGCATATCCTTATGGATCCCTGGAGAATGACTGGGATGATTATAATTTATGTCCCTGTGTCGGCTTGTCAGTTCTAAAGGGATTAAAAAAGCTGCATCTGACTCATTTTGGGCATGGACTCCTTGAGGATGAAGCCTATGTAAATAATTGCAAAACTTTGAATGAGAAGTTCCACAAGGCTTTGGGTGTGCCCAGTGAGTTGTCTAGCCTGCTCACTCCAGAGGTAAAGCACAAAACTTGCTCTAAAACTACCAACAAGTCAAAGACACATAGAAAGTTAAAATAACAACTTAGTTCTAGGCCATGCAGTAATGTGGATTACTTTTCTTTGCTTTTAACAATTAAGATTCAATGCAGCGCTTTATATTTAGGCTATATCATATATATATTAGGCTACATTAGGCTATTATTGTTTTTATATTATTATTTATTTTGTTGATATAGGCTATAAGTAGCCTATACAGTATTCGGAAAGTTTGGGATGATTATAATCAGTAATGAACACTTGATTGTCTTTTATGAATAATACACTCGCAGTGTTAATACTGAATATTATCAAACCAAACTTAAATTCCAGAATACACTTATAGGCCTACATCAATATAATACGGGAAGGATTTAGTATCCGGGCATATGGAATAGGTAGGCTATATTGGCAAGAATGTAGTTACCGGGTGTACGCGGACGCTCACCATCATGTTCCCGACTATTTTGACTGCCTTTGGAGAGTTTGGATACAAAAATACATTACTCTAACCAAACAACGGTAAGATTAGGAGTAGTGGGCGTACCATTACCAACATACAGCATAACTCATCTATAAAACATTAACCTAACCTAGTATTCATGTAGTACTAGGTTAGGTTAATGTTTTATAGATGATTTATGCTGTATGTCGGTAGTGGTACGCCCACTAGGCCTACTCCTAATCTTACCCAAACAACCTAACCTAACCTAACCTAGTATTATAGATTTATAAGTATTTATAGACGATTTATGTTTGGTAAATGTTTACCTATGGATCATTCATAGGCCCAGCTAAGTTAGCCTAAAATGTTGATACCTTGCCCCTTCTGCAGTCTGCCTTCAGTGCCTTGTGACATCAAAATATACCTGTGGGGTGGGGGTGCTTGGTTATGGCATTGGCCTTGCTCGGAGTCGGGACCTTGGGGCTGTTCGGAACTTCGGTCAGACAGCCCGAAAAACTAGGCTAGCCTACTTTATTATTTTAATTAGCCTAGGCGTACTCACTGTATATATTGTTCATAGGTTATATTTATTTGTAATGTACTAAGACTCTTGAGTACATAATAAGTGGATATTGGCCACCTATGAACAATATAAATTGTAATTATTCGGAAGAGGCTCGCACCCATACTATCCCTGTTAATTATCCTACGCCAGATTTTGAGAAATGACGGTCAATATATATCTTAGCGGGAAGGATGGGCAAGAATGTATGTCGGATGTCGTCTCCAAGGGGCAGAACGCCTGGCAAGAATGTAGTTACCGGGTGTAGCGCCCGTCTTGTTTACACTACGCGGACGCTCACCATCAATCATGTTCCCGTCTATTTTGACTGCCTTTGGATACAAAAATACATTACCCTAACCAAACAACCTAACCTAACCTAATAGCCTATTATAGATATAGGCTATAAGTATATATTTTATTATAAGTATTTATAGATGATTTATGTTGTATGTCGGTAGTGGTACACCCGGTAACTACATCCATCCCGAATGCCTTAGCAACGGCAGCTCCCTGAAGATTTAGGTTTACTTGATATTTCCTAGTTTACATTCAATGTTTTTTATCTTTCTTAATTAGGCCTAGATGTCAAACTTTTAATTATTATTTCGGTCAATATACAGGAGGCGCTACAATATTGGTAAAAAATTAAGCTCAATAGCATGTGATTAAGCGATTTTTCTCCAAATTGTTGATGTAGGTGTCATTCCCGGGAAACTAACATAATGCATATTATATGGATATTTACGTTTTAAGGGTTTGTTTACACTTCTTCTTTTTCGTCTTCATCTGGGAGACTTCTTTTGCGTGACTGTCAGTCAACAACTGAGACATCTGGTGGCGAATGCAATGAACTATACTGTAGGCGTCGTGGCCAAAGTAATCACCCTACCTAATTCATGCCAAGAGTACTCGAGTTCACTGACACGTGATGTCTATCGACCAATCAGGTGATGCCATGATTTGGAAAACAGGTGGCCCAGGATATAAGCTGTCAGTTTGACTCTGGCCAGCTTGTGTAGAGGGTGTGAGCCGATCAAAGCTTTTTCCACCGTCTTTAAAAACACTGAGGCTGCTTAAGACCTTTTCGCCTTCCAATAAGTGTAAACTGTCCAAAGTGCAATAACCAGTGTTCCAAATACAGCTGACGAGGACAGCTGGTTTTGAAATGCACATACACTTGTTTTACATGGAAAATTTTGAAACAAAAATCCACCAGCTGTTGACCAAGATGAGTAGTGATCGAGCCTCCAGCGGCCAGCCAGCCTGCCAGGCAGCCCAATACCTCCTCTGTTCATTAAGGTTAGTTGGTTGGTTGGGACAACATAAAGGAGCCGGACCACAGCTAGCTCGGGAATCTTAATGGGTGATCGCAAAGTAACATAAAGTAAAAGATTTTTTCGCATAGGATTAAACTGGCATGCAAGGGCTAGTTGGTTATACTGATGTTTTGGACCTACAGTTAGCCCGTCGATCTTTTTAGGCCTAATAGGTCCGGTAGAGCATAGGCTATACATCATTGCTATATATGTCATTAAGAGCTGAAATGTATTATAAGGGAGAACAAAAATAAAATTAAATACATAGGCCTACTGTAAAACAATAAGTTTTTCAGCCAGTACCCACACCAGCGCCCTAACCTAGGTTAGGTTAGATAAGGTTGTTAGGTTAGGCTAATGTTAACCCCATTCTTACTAGGTTAGGTTAGGTAAGGTTGTTAGGTTAGGCTAATGTTAACCCCATTCTTACTAGGTTAGGTTAGGTAAGGTTGTTAGGTTAGGCTAATGTTAACCCCATTCTTACTAGGTTAGGTTAGGAAAGGTTGTTAGGTTAGGCTAATGTTAACCCCATTCTTACTAGGTTAGGTAAGGTTGTTAGGTTAGGCTAATGTTAACCCCATTCTTACTAGGTTAGGTAAGGTTGTTAGGTTAGGCTAATGTTAACCCCATTCTTACTTCGTTAGGTTAGGCTAATGTTAACCTTATGAAAACCCAAACAAAGATTTGATTAGGGTTACTGTGTAATTTTAACATGAACATTAGTAAAATCCGAGCCAAGTTTCGTCAAAACTTGGCTCGTGTTTTCTAAATGTCGGGTTATATGGGTATGGAAATTTACAAAACCCGAGCCAACATGTTAATAAGGTTACTGTGTTATTTTCATTTTTAAATTAGTTAAATCCGAGCCAAGTTTCGTCAAAACTTGGCTCGGGTTTTATGGGTCTGGAAGTTGACAAAACCCGAGCCAATAATTTACCAAGGTTACTGTGTTTTTTTCATTTTTACATTTGTTAAATCCGAGCCAAGTTTCGTCAAAACTTGGCTCGGTTTTTCAAAAAGTCAGGTTTTATGGGTCTGGAAATTGAACAAACCCGAGCCAAATTTGGGTTACAAATGTGTATTATCATGTTCTATAGTGTTCTATACGCTTTTTACCCCTCAATTTCCCTGATCTTCATAGCCCTCCCCACTATCGGGGGGCGTGTCTTTAGATTGATGGATAATGGGTAAATGCTTAATTCCCATTCAATTTCATCACTAGATACGACTAAAACACCAAAAACAAAATCAAAATACCAAAACAAATACCTGAAAAACACATTGTTGCGTCTCCTGTATATTAACCATTATTTCTCTCTTCCACATCTTATATAAAATACCTGAAAAACACATTGTTGCATCTCCTGTATATTAACCATTATTTCTCTCTTTCAACTTATATAAAATACCTGAAAAACACATTGTTGCGTCTCCTGTATATTAACCATTATTTCTCTCTTCTTCCACATCTTATATAAAATACCTGAAAAACACATTGTTGCGTCTCCTGTATATTAACCATTATTTCTCTCTTCCACATTTTATTCCACATCTTATATAAAATACCTGAAAAACACATTGTTGCGTCTCCTGTATATTAACCATTATTTCTCTCTTCTTCCACATCTTATATAAAATACCTGAAAAACACATTGTTGCGTCTCCTGTATATTAACCATTATTTCTCTCTTCTTCCACATCTTATATAAAATACCTGAAAAACACATTGTTGCGTCTCCTGTATATTAACCATTATTTCTCTCTTCCACATCTTATATAAAATACCTGAAACATTGTTGCGTCTCCTGTATATTAACCATTATTTCTCTCTTCTTCCACATTTTATATAAAATACCTGAAAAACACATTGTTGCGTCTCCTGTATATTAACCATTATTTCTCTCTTCTTCCACATCTTATATAAAATACCTGAAAAACACATTGTTGCGTCTCCTGTATATTAACCATTATTTCTCTCTTCTTCCACATCTTATATAAAATACCTGAAAAACACATTGTTGCGTCTCCTGTATATTAACCATTATTTCTCTCTTCTTCCACATCTTATATAAAATACCTGAAAAACACATTGTTGCGTCTCCTGTATATTAACCATTATTTCTCTCTTCTTCCACATCTTATGTAAAATACCTGAAAAACACATTGTTGCGTCTCCTGTATATTAACCATTATTTCTCTCTTCTTCCACATCTTATATAAAATACCTGAAAAACACATTGTTGCGTCTCCTGTATATTAACCATTATTTCTCTCTTCTTCCACATCTTATATAAATACCTGAAAAACACATTGTTGCGTCTCCTGTATATTAACCATTATTTCTCTCTTCTTCCACATCTTATATAAAATACCTGAAAAACACATTGTTGCGTCTCCTGTATATTAACCATTATTTCTCTCTTCTTCCACATCTTATATAAAATACCTGAAAAACACATTGTTGCGTCTCCTGTATTAACCATTATTTCTCTCTTCTTCCACATCTTATATAAAATACCTGAAAAACACATTGTTGCGTCTCCTGTATATTAACCATTATTTCTCTCTTCTTCCACATCTTATATAAAATACCTGAAAAACACATTGTTGCGTCTCCTGTATATTAACCATTATTTCTCTCTTCTTCCACATCTTATATAAAATACCTGAAAAACACATTGTTGCGTCTCCTGTATATTAACCATTATTTCTCTCTCTTCTTCCACATCTTATATAAATACCTGAAAAACACATTGTTGCGTCTCCTGTATTAACCATTATTTCTCTCTTCTTCCACATCTTATATAAAATACCTGAAAAACACATTGTTGCGTCTCCTGTATATTAACCATTATTTCTCTCTTCTTCCACATCTTATATAAAATACCTGAAAAACACATTGTTGCGTCTCCTGTATATTAACCATTATTTCTCTCTTCTTCCACATTTTATATAAAATACCTGAAAAACACATTGTTGCGTCTCCTGTATATTAACCATTATTTCTCTCTTCTTCCACATCTTATATAAAATACCTGAAAAACACATTGTTGCGTCTCCTGTATATTAACCATTATTTCTCTCTTCTTCCACATCTTATATAAAATACCTGAAAAACACATTGTTGCGTCTCCTGTATATTAACCATTATTTCTCTCTTCTTCCACATCTTATATAAAATACCTGAAAAACACATTGTTGCGTCTCCTGTATATTAACCATTATTTCTCTCTTTTCCACATCTTATATAAAATACCTGAAAAACATTGTTGCGTCTCCTGTATATTAACCATTATTTCTCTCTTCTTCCACATTTTATATAAAATACCTGAAAAACACATTGTTGCGTCTCCTGTATATTAACCATTATTTCTCTCTTCTTCTTCCACATCTTATATAAATACCTGAAAAACACATTGTTGCGTCTCCTGTATATTAACCATTATTTCTCTCTCTTCTTCCACATCTTATATAAAATACCTGAAAAACACATTGTTGCGTCTCCTGTATATTAACCATTATTTCTCTCTTCTTCCACATCTTATATAAAATACCTGAAAAACACATTGTTGCGTCTCCTGTATATTAACCATTATTTCTCTCTTCTTCCACATCTTATATAAAATACCTGAAAAACACATTGTTGCGTCTCCTGTATATTAACCATTATTTCTCTCTTCTTCCACATCTTATAAAATACCTGAAAAACACATTGTTGCGTCTCCTGTATATTAACCATTATTTCTCTCTTCTTCCACATCTTATATAAAATACCTGAAAAACACATTGTTGCGTCTCCTGTATATTAACCATTATTTCTCTCTTCTTCCACATCTTATATAAAATACCTGAAAAACACATTGTTGCGTCTCCTGTATTAACCATTATTTCTCTCTTCTTCCACATCTTATATAAAATACCTGAAAAACACATTGTTGCGTCTCCTGTATATTAACCATTATTTCTCTCTTCTTCCACATCTTATATAAAATACCTGAAAAACACATTGTTGCGTCTCCTGTATATTAACCATTATTTCTCTCTTCTTCCACATCTTATATAAAATACCTGAAAAACACATTGTTGCGTCTCCTGTATATTAACCATTATTTCTCTCTTCCACATCTTATATAAAATACCTGAAAAACACATTGTTGCGTCTCCTGTATATTAACCATTATTTCTCTCTTCTTCCACATCTTATAAAATACCTGAAAAACACATTGTTGCGTCTCCTGTATATTAACCATTATTTCTCTCTTCTTCCACATCTTATATAAAATACCTGAAAAACACATTGTTGCGTCTCCTGTATATTAACCATTATTTCTCTCTTCTTCCACATCTTATATAAAACACATTGTTGCGTCTCCTGTATATTAACCATTATTTCTCTCTTCTTCCACATCTTATATAAAACACATTGTTGCGTCTCCTGTATATTAACCATTATTTCTCTCTTCTTCCACATCTTATATAAAACACATTGTTGCGTCTCCTGTATATTAACCATTATTTCTCTCTTCTTCCACATCTTATATAAAACACATTGTTGCGTCTCCTGTATATTAACCATTATTTCTCTCTTCTTCCACATCTTATATAAAACACATTGTTGCATCTCCTGTATATTAACCATTATTTCTCTCTTCTTCCACATCTTATATAAAACACATTGTTGCGTCTCCTGTATATTAACCATTATTTCTCTCTTCTTCCACATCTTATATAAAACACATTGTTGCGTCTCCTGTATATTAACCATTATTTCTCTCTTCTTCCACATCTTATATAAAACACATTGTTGCGTCTCCTGTATATTAACCATTATTTCTCTCTTCTTCCACATCTTATATAAAACACATTGTTGCGTCTCCTGTATATTAACCATTATTTCTCTCTTCCACATCTTATATAAAACACATTGTTGCGTCTCCTGTATATTAACCATTATTTCTCTCTTCTTCCACATCTTATATAAAACACATTGTTGCGTCTCCTGTATATTAACCATTATTTCTCTCTTCCACATCTTATATAAAACACATTGTTGCGTCTCCTGTATATTAACCATTATTTCTCTCTTCTTCCACATCTTATATAAAACACATTGTTGCGTCTCCTGTATATTAACCATTATTTCTCTCTTCTTCCACATCTTATATAAAACACATTGTTGCGTCTCCTGTATATTAACCATTATTTCTCTCTTCTTCCACATCTTATATAAAACACATTGTTGCGTCTCCTGTATATTAACCATTATTTCTCTTTTCTTCCACATCTTATATAAAACACATTGTTGCGTCTCCTGTATATTAACCATTATTTCTCTCTTCTTCCACATCTTATATAAAACACATTGTTGCGTCTCCTGTATATTAACCATTATTTCTCTCTTCTTCCACATCTTATATAAAACACATTGTTGCGTCTCCTGTATAATAACCATTATTTCTCTCTTCTTCCACATCTTATATAAAACACATTGTTGCGTCTCCTGTATATTAACCATTATTTCTCTCTTCTTCCACATCTTATATAAAACACAGTGTTGCATCTCCTGTATATTAACCATTATTTCTCTCTTCTTCCGCATCTTATATAAAACACATTGTTGCGTCTCCTGTATATTAACCATTATTTCTCTCTTCTTCCACATCTTATATAAAACACATTGTTGCGTCTCCTGTATATTAACCATTATTTCTCTCTTCTTCCACATCTTATATAAAACACATTGTTGCGTCTCCTGTATATTAACCATTATTTCTCTCTTCTTCCACATCTTATATAAAACACATTGTTGCATCTCCTGTATATTAACCATTATTTCTCTCTTCTTCCACATCTTATATAAAACACATTGTTGCGTCTCCTGTATATTAACCATTATTTCTCTCTTCTTCCACATCTTATATAAAACACATTGTTGCGTCTCCTGTATATTAACCATTATTTCTCTCTTCTTCCACATCTTATATAAAACACATTGTTGCGTCTCCTGTATATTAACCATTATTTCTCTCTTCTTCCACATCTTATATAAAACACATTGTTGCGTCTCCTGTATATTAACCATTATTTCTCTCTTCTTCCACATCTTATATAAAACACATTGTTGCGTCTCCTGTATATTAACCATTATTTCTCTCTTCTTCCACATCTTATATAAAACAAATTCTTGGGTCTCCTGTATATTAACCATTATTTCTCTCTTCTTCCACATCTTATATAAAACACATTGTTGCGTCTCCTGTATATTAACCATTATTTCTCTCTTCTTCCACATCTTATATAAAATCTCCTTTTTCTCTTCTAGATTTTCTTCTCTGAATAAATAATCTAGGCCTATTATTCCCAGTCAGTGTGCCAAAATTCGCCCATTTTCTTCGTGATCCCGAACCTAACATCTGAAAAAATATTGATACTGAAATTGGCTGCGAGCCTGTGACTGTCCCGGGGCGGCCGGGAGCCCCGCTAAACCTGCCATTCTATTTCTACATTAAACTCGTCAAACGATAGTTGCTTTGCTCTACACTGTACTCTACATTGGCTATGATCTTAGAACTATTATATATCACCTGTATTGAAGTCCAAATGCAGCTACTAATGTAAAATTTACATTATTTACATATTTAATATAAACGGATAAATCCAGAGCTCGAGTCATGCGAGCTATTTGTTTACACTGTGAAAACACAACTTGTTCGATTCGGATGAGGTGACTGACTTTAGCACCAATATAACAAATATAAATTACAATAAGGAAACAGCCATCGTTCATAGAACGAACTCCTGGAATGGAGAGTCCGCTAAAACAAACAAACAAACAACCAATGTACCCCTACACTCCGATGTTATATTGCGCCGAAGGCTGAGTCAAGACGAACACAACTACCGTAATTTTATTGGCACTCAAATGCTCAATAATATGTAGATTAAAGGATAATAATAGGTATTTTTCTAAAACTATGTATATATTAACTAAACTACAGTACTCCATGTGTTTAATATATTGACTGAATTTCACAGAAATGAATAATGTAAAATATTAATTTAAGTTTGAATGTTAGTTTTCTGATGAAACATGATCCCAGTTAACCCCCCGCCAAAATACACGATATTTGTTCGTATGTATTAATTTTATGGGGTCTCTAATTTCTCAAAAATAGTGAATGAATATCAATTTTATGTGTTTGACAAAGAGCGCAAGACCTTGAGGCATAAGGTAAGCTATAAATTAGTATGATTTTATGATGAATTATTGGTTTTTCAGGGGTATATATGTGGTTGGATTAATGGAAAACAACGAACCAATATCAGCTATGTTTTCCATTGTGGTGTTTCCGAGAATAATCCAATGATGACGTCAAATTAGCTTGCCGCCAATCAACTGTGGAACACTTGGAAATGTGTTTAGCTGTTATTTACCGATATATTTGTGGAAAATAGAGTGAATTAAGGGACTGGAATATAACATTGACTTCATGTGAATTGCGAGTGCCCTACACATTCTAAAATTGTGCATATTAATCTTGGGGAACTCATTATATATTTAAGTTCAAGGTGATACTTTGGATAAACCTGACTTCTAGCAAGCACCAAACAGCGATTTTGTAAGTAGCCAAGCATATTATTTTTTCAGATAAGCCTAGGCCTAGTGTTGTATAGGCCTAGGCCTACTTGTATTTGCCTATGGTTTTTTTTTTTTTTTTTTTTTTTTTTCTCTCTCTCTCCCAACTTACTTCCTCTCGGGCATAGGCTGAGAGCCTTAACATTCACCGCTTTACAATGAACAGTGAAGCCTGTGAGGTCTTGTTCCAGTCTAGGGAGTGAGACAGTGAAGCACGTAGAGTACAACGAGCACCTGCCATCTTGCCTTCACATGAGGCACGGTGCTCACTCATGGCCCGAAACGACCCCATCTCTGAAGCCACCTCGTTCCCGTGCTTCACTGTCTCACCCCCTACACTCGGACTCTCACACTTACACACACACAACGCCACCTGTTGAGCAGATAACTCACCAGGCATCGCACCCCTATAGCATATTTTGAATATGGGAATATTCATACAGTGCTATTTAATCAGGGAACAATGAGGGTATTTTATTGACGTTTCGGTGGGCTTGTGGTAATGCACTGATACCAGGTACAGCACAAATTCCATCCCAATAATATCTTCCCATTGATACATCGGGATTTGAACCCGGGACCTTTTGGATTACCAGGCCAGTGGCAAGACCACTCCACCACACCTCCCCTAAATGACGCTGATGATGATAATTTGAAGCAGAAATGAGTAGCCTAGGCTGAGGCTAGGCATATTAGGCTTAGGATAACCCATTATCCAACAATCTTAGGACTGCCCCCACTAGTGGGGCTATGTATAATGTATTGATAGGCTAATGAAGATCAAGGAAGATTTGAGGTTAAAGACAGTAAAAAATAAGGTTAGCTAGGCAGCTGGGAATCTGGTTCTGGTAGGCTAAGACTCAGAGCCCACTCTTAACCCGGGAACGGCGAAGGTCCTCAATCCTCAAGGCCCCATGAATATTCTTTCCTCTCACTTAAACAGTAGGCTACCATAGTGCGGTTGGGAATATGAACATGATTAGATTAATATCCAGTATTCGAGAATGGATAATAAGTCGTAGGCGTGTGCATAAACCTTTAACCGTCCTGGTGGTGTAATGGTTAAGGTGGCAAAAATATGTGTGTGATAACCCGGGTTCGAATCCCGGTGGATCATATATACTTTAATTAATTTATGGTGAGATTAATAAAAATAATATTATTAGTAGGTTTAGGGATATTTCTTCGAGAGGCCGGTCTATATGATCTGTGCCCCATGAATATTCTTTCCTCTCACTTAAACAGTAGGCTACCATAGTGCGGTTGGGAATATGAACATGATTAGATTAATATCCAGTATTCGAGAATGGATAATAAGTCGTAGGCGTGTGCATAAACCTTTAACCGTCCTGGTGGTGTAATGGTTAAGGTGGCAAAAATATGTGTGTGATAACCCGGGTTCGAATCCCGGTGGATCATATATACTTTAATTAATTTCATTGGGGGTGTGGTGGTGAGATTAATAAAAATAATATTATTAGTAGGTTTAGGGATATTTCTTCGAGAGGCCGGTCTATATGATCTGTGCCCCATGAATATTCTTTCCTCTCACTTAAACAGTAGGCTACCATAGTGCGGTTGGGAATATGAACATGATTAGATTAATATCCAGTATTCGAGAATGGATAATAAGTCGTAGGCGTGTGCATAAACCTTTAACCGTCCTGGTGGTGTAATGGTTAAGGTGGCAAAAATATGTGTGTGATAACCCGGGTTCGAATCCCGGTGGATCATATATACTTTAATTAATTTCATTGGGGGTTTGGTGGTGAGATTAATAAAAATAATATTATTAGTAGGTTTAGGGATATTTCTTCGAGAGGCCGGTCTATATGATCTGTGCCCCATGAATATTCTTTCCTCTCACTTAAACAGTAGGCTACCATAGTGCGGTTGGGAATATGAACATGATTAGATTAATATCCAGTATTCGAGAATGGATAATAAGTCGTAGGCGTGTGCATAAACCTTTAACCGTCCTGGTGGTGTAATGGTTAAGGTGGCAAAAATATGTGTGTGATAACCCGGGTTCGAATCCCGGTGGATCATATATACTTTAATTAATTTATGGTGAGATTAATAAAAATAATATTATTAGTAGGTTTAGGGATATTTCTTCGAGAGGCCGGTCTATATGATCTGTGCCCCATGAATATTCTTTCCTCTCACTTAAACAGTAGGCTACCATAGTGCGGTTGGGAATATGAACATGATTAGATTAATATCCAGTATTCGAGAATGGATAATAAGTCGTAGGCGTGTGCATAAACCTTTAACCGTCCTGGTGGTGTAATGGTTAAGGTGGCAAAAATATGTGTGTGATAACCCGGGTTCGAATCCCGGTGGATCATATATACTTTAATTAATTTATGGTGAGATTAATAAAAATAATATTATTAGTAGGTTTAGGGATATTTCTTCGAGAGGCCGGTCTATATGATCTGTGCCCCATGAATATTCTTTCCTCTCACTTAAACAGTAGGCTACCATAGTGCGGTTGGGAATATGAACATGATTAGATTAATATCCAGTATTCGAGAATGGATAATAAGTCGTAGGCGTGTGCATAAACCTTTAACCGTCCTGGTGGTGTAATGGTTAAGGTGGCAAAAATATGTGTGTGATAACCCGGGTTCGAATCCCGGTGGATCATATATACTTTAATTAATTTCATTGGGGGTGTGGTGGTGAGATTAATAAAAATAATATTATTAGTAGGTTTAGGGATATTTCTTCGAGAGGCCGGTCTATATGATCTGTGCCCCATGAATATTCTTTCCTCTCACTTAAACAGTAGGCTACCATAGTGCGGTTGGGAATATGAACATGATTAGATTAATATCCAGTATTCGAGAATGGATAATAAGTCGTAGGCGTGGCACCTCCTGGGGCACCTCCCGGGGCACCTCCCCGAGCACGTACCTGATCACCTCTTGCGGCCCTTCCTCGGGCCCTTCCTCGGGCCCTTCCTTGGCCCCTTCCCCGGGCACCTTGCTGTGGCGGTCCTTGCTGTGGCTGTGGCTGTGGCTGCCCGCCATTAGAGTCGCTTGCTGGCGTGGGGGATATCCTGGCTTCAGGCGAATCGGGAGAGCTTGAGCCGGTGCCGGCATCACTCTCAGACATCGTCAGCCGACGCCTGGTCCTCCTGGTCCTCCTCATCCGCTGCAGCCCGGGTGGCGTTGACAACCTGGGAGGAGCAACAACAGCTGGTGTTGACGTTGATGGTCCTGGTTGTCCATGGGCGGGGTTAGTGGTGAGAGCTGCACTACCCCCGAGATGTTCCCTAGCTCACCACCGGGCATCACTGGAGGCTCTGACGAAGCTCGCTGCCTGGATGTGGATGGGCGTGGCTGTGGGGATGACGATCTTCTTCGTTTGGCCTGTCTTGTGTTGCCTATGAAAATTGTGGGAATGGTATTTCGTATGAGGGATGTGCAGACTCAAACTTGACAACTAAGACATGATTGATTTGAGAGAGAGAGAGAGAGAGAGAGTCCTAGCAATTTCAAGGTCACCTGCGTAAGGAAACAAATGTACCGTATACCGTGATATATACGCCTATCAAATGATTGCAAGCAATATACACCAATATGCAGTATATATATATACATATACATATATATATATATATATATATATATATATATATACTGTATATTGGTGTATATTGCTTGCAATCATTTGATAGGCGTATATATAACGTGTACAGTACATTTCTTTCCTTACGAAAAGAGAGAGAAAAGTCCTAGCAATTTCAAGGTCACCTTCGTAAGGAAACAAATGTACCGTATACCGTGATATATACGCCTATCAAATGATTGCAAGCAATATACACCAATATACAGTATATATATATATATATATATATATATATATACCGTATATTGATATCATAATTTTTTATAGGCGTATATATCACGGTGTAGGGTTGATTTCATACTATGAAATCAACCCTACACCGTGATATACGCCTATCAAATGATTGCAAGCAACATGGAGTCACGCGAAGAAATGAATAAATACATGAATACATGAAGGTAGAGAAAGAAATTCCTACTTGGTGGTACTGCCCGGGTGGCTGTGAGGGTTGGTTGTTTGAGGAGTGGCCTACAGTAATCAGTAAGTCACACAAACAAGATAGGAAGAAGGAAAGAGAAAGAGAGAGAGAGAGAAAGTAAATTTATCCAAAATATCATATATAGAACAATAAATATACGTATATATATATATACTGTATATATATATATATATATATATATATATATATATATATAGACCGTATATTGAGATCATCATTTTTTATTGGCGTATATATCACGGTGTAGGGTTGATTTCATACTATGAAATCAATCCTGCACCGTGATATACGCCTATCAAATGATTGAAAACTCGCAAACACTAAATAATAATATCAATATCATCATTTGATAGGCGTATAATATCACGGTTTTCATACTATGAAATCAACCCTACACCGTGATATACGCCTATCAAATGATTGCAAGCAACATGGAGTCAACGAAGAAATGAATAAATACATGAAGGTAGAGAAAGAATATACTACAAGATGGTAGTGCCCGGGGCTAATTGTCAAGGTTATTCTGGGGATTGACCTGATAAACAGTGAGTCACACAAACAGATGGGAAGAAGGAAAGAGAGAGAGAGAGAGAGAGAGAGAGAGAGAGAGAAAGTAAATTTATCCAAAATATCATATATAGAACAATAAATATACGTATATATATATTATATATATATATATATATATATATATATATACCGTATATTGAGATCATAATTTTTTATAGGCGTCTATATCACGGTGTAGGGTTGATTTCATACTATGAAATCAAACCTACACCGTGATATACGCCTATCAAATGATTGCAAGCAACATGGAGTCACGCGAAGAAATGAATAAATACATGAATACATGAAGGTAGAGAAAGAAATTCCTACTTGGTGGTACTGCCCGGGTGGCTGTGAGGGTTGGTTGTTTGAGGAGTGGCCTACAGTAATCAGTCAGTAAGTCACACAAACACGATAGGAAGAAGGAAAGAGAAAGAGAGAAAGAGAGAGAGAGAGAGAAAGTAAATGTATCCAAAATATCATATATAGAACAATAAATATACGTATATATATATATATATATATATATATATCGTATATTGATATCATCATTTTGTATAGGCGTATATATCACGGTGTAGGGTTGATTTCATAGTATGAAATCAACCCTACACCGTGATATAGACGCCTATCAAATGATGGTATTGATATTATTATTTCGTGTTTGCGAGTTTTCATTCATTTGATAGGCATATATCACGGTGTAGGATTGATTGACTCGCCCTCAGTCCTAAAGGACTCGCCCTCGGTCCTAAAGGACTCGCCCCTAGCGGGGCTCGGTCCCCCTAACCTAACCTAACCTAACCTAACCTAAAGGACTCGCCCTCAGTCCTAAAGGACTCGCCCTCGGTCCTAAAGGACTCGCCCCTAGCGGGGCTCGGTCCCCCTAACCTAACCTAACCTAAAGGACTCGCCCTCAGTCATAAAGGACTCGCCCTCAGTCCTAAAGGACTCGCCCCTAGCGGGGCTCGGTCCCCCTAACCTAACCTAACCTAACCTGTAACGCCCCTAGCGGGGCTTGGGCCCCGAGTCCTAAAGGACTCGCCCCTAGCGGGGCTCTCGCCCTCAGTCCTAAAGGACTCGCCCCTAGCGGGGCTCGGTCCCCCTAACCTAACCTAACCTAACCTAAAGGACTCGCCCTCAGTCCTAAAGGACTCGCCCTCGGTCCTAAAGGACTCGCCCCTAGCGGGGCTCGGTCCCCCTAACCTAACCTAACCTAACCTAACCTGTAACGCCCCTAGCGGGGCTTGGGCCCCCTACAGAACACGCCCCTAGCGGGGCTCTCGCCCTCGGTCCTAAAGGACTCGCCCCCTAGCGGGGCTCGGTCCCCCTAACCTAACCTAACCTAACCTAAAGGACTCGCCCTCAGTCCTAAAGGACTCGCCCTCGGTCCTAAAGGACTCGCCCCTAGCGGGGCTCGGTCCCCCTAACCTAACCTAACCTAACCTAACCTAAAGGACTCGCCCTCGGTCCTAAAGGACTCGCCCTCGGTCCTAAAGGACTCGCCCCTAGCGGGGCTTGGTTTAACCTAACCTAACCTAACCTAAAGGACTCGCCCTCAGTCCTAAAGGACTCGCCCTCGGTCCTAAAGGACTCGCCCCTAGCGGGGCTCGGTCCCCCTAACCTAACCTAACCTAACCTAACCTGTAACGCCCCTAGCGGGGCTTGGGCCCCCTACAGAACACGCCCCTAGCGGGGCTCTCCCTCAGTCATAAAGGACTCGCCCCTAGCGGGGCTCGGTCCCCCTAACCTAACCTAACCTAACCTAAAGGACTCGCCCTCAGTCCTAAAGGACTCGCCCTCGGTCCTAAAGGACTCGCCCCTAGCGGGGCTCGGTCCCCCTAACCTAACCTAACCTAACCTAAAGGACTCGCCCTCAGTCCTAAAGGACTCGCCCTCAGTCCTAAAGGACTCGCCCCTAGCGGGGCTCGGTCCCCCTAACCTAACCTAACCTAACCTGTAACGCCCCTAGCGGGGCTTGGGCCCCCTACAGAACACGCCCCTAGCGGGGCTCTCGCCCTCAGTCATAAAGGACTCGCCCCTAGCGGGGCTCGGTCCCCCTAACCTAACCTAACCTAAAGGACTCGCCCTCAGTCATAAAGGACCTCGCCCTCAGTCATAAAGGACTCGCCCCTAGCGGGGCTCGGTCCCCCTAACCTAACCTAACCTAACCTAAAGGACTCGCCCTCAGTCCTAAAGGACTCGCCCTCGGTCCTAAAGGACTCGCCCCTAGCGGGGCTCGGTCCCCCTAACCTAACCTATCCTAACCTGTAACGCCCCTAGCGGGGCTTGGGCCCCCTACAGAACACGCCCCTAGCGGGGCTCGGCACCTGTAACGCCCCTAGCGGGGCTCGGCACCTGTAACGCCCCTAGCGGGGCTTGGGCCCCCTACAGAACACGCCCCTAGCGAGTCCTTTAGAGTGCAAAGTTGCACTCTGCCTGGGTGACTGCTTCAGGGACTACCACACCTTCAAGAACTACTGAGTGTCGGCCCCTGCCCTGCCCTGCCCTGCCCTGGACTCGCCCCGTGCCCTGCCCTGGGCTCGCCTCCTGCCCTGCCCTGCCCTGGACTCGCGCCCTACCTTACTTGACCTGACCTAATTGATCACGCTACCTCATAATGTAACATATATATTATATAATGTATAAGTTCCAAAGATGTCCCTGTGATATAGCTTTTACATTATATAATTGTATGTTTCATTATTTAGTTTATAAGTTTCAAAGATTTACATGTAATATGCCTTATTTTTTTAGTATATCAATATATATGTTTGTTATTAGCCTAAGTAATGTGTATATAATTATTTTCTTACCTCAAATGAATTGTACAAAAATAAATATGTTTCAATAAATCATGTCAAACCTACTATGATAATTAAATAAAACAATAAAAAAAGAAAAAAAGAAAACAAGGTCATGTCATTGTATTCTTACAATATGATATATTCTATGAATATTTCATATTGTTTGAATACAATGGCATGATCTTGTAAAAAAAAAAATTTATAAATTTTTTTCTAGACAATATAAAACCTTCCCCATAACCCCCTCCTGGATTCGATCCCACTACCCTACGACACTTTGAGTTTTCCAGTCCGCGACCTTACCAACCATGCCACAGGAGCTCATACCAAATATCACTCAAACTTCGTGTCTACAATCGAAATGACAATATACAAAAAAAAATGAATTATCCCACCAATTTAGGTTTGTAAATTGATGGGATTATCAATTATATCATGCCAAGGTTTATAATAGTTTGTCTCTGTCAAGAATTAGTATTTATATAACTTTATTCTGTCAAAAATTGCCCAAACACTCAGCAAAATTGCCCCTCTCAGTGTGACTCCACTCATTTTCACACGGTCAGGCGGTCACGAGGTGACCCTTGCCGCTCCTTGATTCTCCAGCTACAGCAGCTCTGTCTGGGAACAAAATTGGTATAAATACAATAATGGATAAAATACTCTTCACAAATACATTTGTATTGTATAATATTGTAAATAAAAATGAATAATAACTGTGTGGGTGTCGAAAATTGCTCAACCAGCTTTCTTATGTCTCGCCTACGCGCGTATATTGGATTATACATAGTCATGACTGTCATACAAATAATTGCAGTAGGTCTCGAATATACATTTAGATTGCATATTACTTCGAAATAAATAAGTAAACGTTTCTCTGGTGGCAATCTACCCTTTCGCAGGTGTAAGGAGACACCAGTCTATATTTAGCCCTCTATCACAACAGGCAATCTGCCTGTGTTGACTCAGCACCGTCGCTGGTGGTCTATAAATATAGTACTTTATTTACAGTCAATGGCCTACATGTTTCTGTGGTACTTCACATGTGTCTAAAATGCAATGTCTGCTTGCATAAAAATGCAATTCTGAAGTCCATTTATATGTACGACATACGCATGTCTCAGTTTCTCTCTCTCTCTCTCTCTCTCTCTATTCCTGACTCATGTTATTGTAGACCTGTTGATGGCAACGAACACCAGCCATCTGGTAGACATAAGGGTCAAAATACCAAACATCAATACACCTGGGGCGCCTCCACAATTATCACTAAGCTGGTTATCTATCTAGAGATCTGCCTGACTTCCATCTCTCCACGACTCACTCACTCACTGCACCCCTGCATGCCTCCCTCCCACCCACCCACCCCCAACCCCCCCTTTCAGGCTTCCGTCTGCTAGAAACACATTCACAATTTGCGTAAATATCGCATCAATTGGGCTATATGCGGTATATTCCTTGTTATATGGGACGCCTACATATGTACACGTCTTTATTATAGCATGAGAGTGCTCTAAATACAAGATTGACGTGATATTTATGGCGTAACACACCCTCTCCCCCTTTCATTCCCACCACAACTCACTCACACCTTGGTTCACGCATAGAAACTCATTGATAATGTGCGTAAATATCGCATGAATTGGTTTATATGCGGTATATATTTTGATATATGGCACGTATACATACGTACAAGTCTGTATTATAGCGTGACAGTGCTCTACGTACAAGATATACGTGATATGTATGGCGTAAACCACACTCTCAGCTCATAAATTGCCGCCAAACCTCCACCACAGCTTCATTCCCGCCTAAATATTCTCTTATAATTCCCTTATATATTGCAATTTTTGGTCACTATGAGGCATATTCATTGTTATATGGGTGCCCTACACATGAATAGCCTAAAAGGGCTCGAAAAAGGAGATATACGTGATAATACGCGGTAACCCACCCCCTCCTCCCTCTCCTTCTATCCCCTGCGCGCGTAAATATTCGGCAGGGAAATCTCGCCGCTCGATGACAATCTAGCCGCGCGGTGCCATTCGCTCCACATTTTTCAACTACGGACCGTTCCCCTACCCCCCCCAGACATTTTTTGGGGGGTCAAATATATATGGGCCGATGCACGCAAACATTCCCTACACGATGATGTACTTTTTATCGAAATTGGCAATAGGTCCCAAAATCATCATAGGTGCGCACCCTGTAGAAAACCCCCTGTGCGCCGCGGAGAGGTTAATGGGGGTGGCCATACACAAAATGCCCCCAAGCAAACCTATTCCCTGTAAGAGGGACAACCCATGCCAGTTTACTGAAGGACTTACAGGATTGACCACTCAATTTAGGGTCCGTCTGACTCCGAGGTCTTTTATGTATTTGTTAGCACTATTTTTCTACAGTGGTGTGCGGCTAATCCATCCACTAACCTGCTTCACCCTAAGATAGCAGTACTGATTTGTATAAGGTTTACTCCCCTAGACAGGTTGCCGACCAAGGCTGACGAGTCTCATCCACCCGGATTTTTATAAGGTTATCTCCCCTAGATGGGTTGCCGACCAAGGCTAACGAGTCCCATGCATCAGAGTGCCTCATTGCAACCATCTTATAAACTTTCCTCTGGGTTGCAGTGTTAACTTTCCATATCTTTGTACTTGATTAATAAATACTGCCAGTATATATATATACTGTATATATATATATATATATATATATATATATATATATATATATATATATATATATATATATATACTGTATATATATATACAAAGAGAGAGAGAGAGAGAGAGAGATTAAACCTGCTCGTATGATTTTTTTTTTTTTTTTTTTTATCCTTCCCATTCAATTCTTGTTTCTTGTTTCCATACTTATTAAATTAAACTATTATGGTGCCTATATACTGTACTCCAGAAGTCTTCCAGTTTCTGTGAAACCTTATCTTCATCTATAGTTTTTTTTTTCCAGCTGAAGGTAAATTGTCATGTCAGTATCTTGATTACCCAGCTATTACGAAGATTTGATTGTAAAATATGGGGTTAATGATGAAAATTTGGCGATAATTTGATGAAGAGACATAACAGTTTCTTATTTGCCTATTATTTATCGAGTAATCAGTGTCTAATGGAATCAGTTTATCCTCAGATGAAATAATACTGACTATCGTGGGGGGGGGGGGGTTTCTTCTTCATCATGTATGTTAATTTTAGTTATTTTCCTGGTAGATTTTCCTTTTAACTTTTTAACCTGTTCACAGAGCTTCCTGCTACTGTTGCTGGCTTTCATGAT
Source organism: Paralithodes platypus (assembly GCA_032716605.1). Lineage (NCBI taxonomy): Eukaryota > Metazoa > Arthropoda > Malacostraca > Decapoda > Lithodidae > Paralithodes > Paralithodes platypus. The sequence goes on along the minus strand of CM064544.1, from coordinate 9,397,041 downwards.
ATCTTCTGTTACTTTTATTCCGTGTTTCTTCAGTTACCATTCCTTGGACTTATCTCTCTGGTGTATATATATAGTTTCTCATATTATGCACATTTGTCCTTGTTCCCTGTTACTACTGTTTTCTTCTGTCCTTAAGCCGTTGTCACACGAGCACTTTTTCCGTCAATTTTCCATGAGCAAGTTTTTCTTGTGTTATTTCGGGACACTTTCGCACTGGTATCGGCAACTATACTGAAGGTAGATTATGTTAGGCGGCTGAATTCTGATAAAGTGTCATTTTTAAAGCTTCCAGATCATAATTGCTCGTAAAAATTGCTCGAAAAAGGGCTTGTGTGACTCCGGCTTTATTATATGTTCTTTGCACACTGATTTCTTGCTTGCTTTCATCAATAAGTCAACTTGGTTCAATACTCTTAGGCGTGTCTGTTATTGTTATTTTTTAATTGTCTCTCCATTTGTGATTCGGCTCATTCTACAAGTATGTTTTGTAAACTAATTGACCACTTGCAAGTTTCGTTCTATAAGGAAGTTTGAGTTGTAGATATCGATATTTTGCAGAATTACCAGCTAAAATATTGTTGTAGTTCATAGATATATACAACATTCAATTATTGTTGTAGTTCATAGATATATACATAACATTCAATTATTGTTGTAGTTCATAGATATATACATAACATTCAATTATTGTTGTAGTTCATAGATATATACATAACATTCAATTATTGTTGTAGTTCATAGATATATACATAACATTCAATTATTGTTGTAGTTCATAGATATATACATAACATTCAATTATTGTTGTAGTTCATAGATATATACATAACATTCAATTATTGTTGTAGTTCATAGATATATACATAACATTCAATTCAACATACTCTTTAGTAGCCATCAGAAACCTACATTATTATTGCACTTCTATTTACTATCGATGTCTACAGCTCCAACTTCCTTATAACCTGAAACTCGCAAGTGGTCAATGGGCCTGACTCCCGTAGACTTCGGTTCTGCTTTTAGTCATTCTTCTAACTGTGGTCGGAAAATTTGCTTAGTTTCTTCAGTTCAGTATGTTAGTTCTTTGAGTTCCTTTGTGTGGTGCTTACATTTCCCTAAAGTCCCAAGCTGATGTTAAACATGGCAAAAAATTTATTATAATCTGATAGATCAAATTTACTTTTTCTTTTCTTTATATATCGACATGCTTAGAAATTATGTTGTATAGCCTAATGACTGATTAACCAACATGAAGTCTATTGCACTCTTTTGTTCACCTCTAGCCCAAGTTATTTTCCCTTGGCATCTTTCATCTCCGTTTAGGATAAATAGTTTAAAAATGTCTGCCCAATCCAGTAATGTACAGGTATTTCCATTTGCATTTGTTACGTAGGTTACTGACCATATTATATAATTTAGTTACCCATAAATCTCTATTTTCTTAAACGCTTGGTAAAGAAAACGACTGCACTATTATGGGTAACTACCTGATATGTTATGAATATCTTCAGTAGTTTTGTATAATCGTTTATTTAGAGCCCTTGTAAATACTATTAGCCTGTTTTTAGAAATAATCATGAATTAAGATGTGATAAACAAAATTGGATATAGACTTAATCAACCAGCATAGCATAGATAAGCCATGGAGATATTTTAAACCTAGGGTTTTAGGTAAATTTTGATTTAGGTCCGGGTTCGATTTTCGCGGTAATTTTCTGTATATCTATTGGTTTAATGGTTTGTTAGTGTGTTTTAGTAGGCCAATTTTGAAACTTGCAGGAAATACATTAAAACCCCTCATCTAACAATCTAAAGACACACCCCCCACTACTAGGGATCGAGGGCTATAAAGATCAGGGATAATGTGGGGTTAACCCTTTATTGGCGGCGCGCAACTTATGTCGTGTGAAAGAACTTTGGACTAAGTGGCGGTTCACAACTTATGTCGTGTGCCATTTTCAGCACGTAATGTTGCAGAGAGAGAGAGAGCTGAGCGGTGTGAGGAGCGTAGTAAGGCTATGACCGTCGCACACCACCGCGGTGGGCCAACTGACAGGAATCCCACCCTCCCCCACCCTCACGCACTCGCTACACAGGGAATTATGTAGGGAAAGTACCTAATTACATGGTTTTTGCACTCGTGTTGCGCGATCGTTGCAAGAAAACTAGCGGTCGTACAAGGATGGTTGGGGTGTCATTGGAAAGCTCTGTTTATGCCCTTTCAGGAATAGATACTTGTTTTACGCTCTTTTTACGCTATTTAGGCATGAAAATGATCACGTAAACAACCCTATTTAGGGTAAAAACACCCCGCTGGGCGGTACATATAAATTACCGCCTAGGCCGCTCGTTAGGTGTTAAAGACTATAATAACCTAAAATAACTTAACCTAACCTAACCTAACCTAGTAATGGTACCTAATTTAGAGGTTGATGGGGTTGACTCAGGGACGGGGTCATCTAAGTCTGACGCGTCGCTGTCGGTCGTCTGACTTCGGCGGGTAGACTACGGCAACTTGTATTAGGAAATGTGGGGTGGTCCTTAACCCGGGAACTGCGGGGAGACTCTTAACCCGGGAGCTGCGGGGAGACTCTTAAGAGTTCCCCCGGCGCACTGCGGGGAGACTCTTAAGAGTCAGAGAAAAAAAAAATCAACTTTTGACATCGAAAAAAAAATATTTTGTTATTTTTTGTTATTTTTTTTTTTTTTTTTTTTTTTTTTTTTTTTTTTTTTGGCCCCTGGGCCATGCAAAATCTCAGTCCTTTACCTCCCTTCCTTCCCCACTTTCCTCCTCTCCTTCAGTTATCACCTATTTTCCCTGTTATTCCCTTATTCTGAGGTATATTTTCGTGCTAACATTAGAAATCCGCTTGGAGGGTGTGGTCATCACTGATAGGAAGCGAATGCAAGAGAGAGAGAGAGAGTATCGATCGACTGTGTCTCAGTGGCCTTGGGGGAAATTGGCGGGAAAGCAGATTGCCTCACCCATACATTATACAACTCGCGGGCTATATCTCCGATTTTGACCATCCAAACGCTGTTTTCACTCGTTTTATTGTTGTTTCAGGTTAATACCTTTATAATCACCCATAATAGGCGCATATGGATAAGTATTAATGCTATTAATGGCACAATGAATATTTTAGTGACGGAAACACCTCAAATACGTCAGCACAGGGGGACGTTTCCAATTACCCCCATGCGCACTTCAGAGGTTAAGAGTTCCCCCGGCGGACTGCGGGGAGACTCTTAAGAATGAGTGAAAACAAAAATCAACTTTTGACATAAATTTTTATTTTTTTTGCCCCTGGGCCATGCAAAATCTCAGTCCTTTACCTCCCTTCCTTCCCCACTTTCCTCCTCTCCTTCAGTTATCACCTATTTTCCCTGTTATTCCCTTATTCTGAGGTATATTTTCGTGCTAACATTAGCGAGTTGCAAGCAGGGTGTTGTCATCACTGATGGCAAGCGAGTGCAAGAGAGAGAGAGAGAGTATCGATCGACTGTGTCTCAGTGGCCTTGGGGGAAATTGGCGGGAAAGCAGCTTGCCTCACCCATACATTATACAACTCGCGGGCTATATCTCCGATTTTGACCATCCAAACGCTGTTTTCACTCGTTTTATTGTTGTTTCAGGTTAATACCTTTATAATCAACCCATAATAGGCGCATATGGATAAGTATTAATGCTATTAATGGTACAATGAATATTTTAGTGACGGAAACACCTCAAATACGTCAGCACAGGGGGACGTTTCCAATTACCCCCATGCGCACTTGTTAGGTTTAAGGAACAAGTAGCTGCTGATATATTGCTTAACCCCTCCAATACCAGCGAATGCGAATCGCCGTCAGTAGATAAGTCACTCCCCAGTCCCAGCGACGGCGGATCGCCGTCAGCAATGAACAATTCCTTGTAACTGCCTGTACAAGCCTGCATGTACCTGGTACCACGACCGTTTGAGCACTGCTCTCGATATGGCAACACTTCTCAGCTTATATACACTGAAGGGTGGGAGAACCAGTCTTGCTTCATCTCTTGAGGTGGAAAGTTGTTCTCTCTTGCCATTTTGGCCACATTGCTTGGGACTGCAGGGGACTTTTATTACTGTATCCTACGGTAGAGTACGGGTTAAGGTATTATCCTCTAATACCTGGCGGCCCTGGCCGCCGGATATGTTCCTTTACGTCCCTCCACAGACACTCTACCGTCTGGGTATGTATGATATGGGATCGTAAACAATGCACGGTCCGACAACAGCTGCCTCCAATATTGGCTGTGAAACATCATATCACCACAATTGCCCTGGAACATCAAACACCACAAAAAACAAACCCAAGAAACACAAATATCTCAGCTATCTATGGTTAAATTAAAAAACGTAAATCGTTGTTATTTCGTCGTATCAAATTTTTGAAAGTGGCACTAGGCTCCCTTGCATATACCTAGAAATAAAAGAGTGAGAACCGTTAGGAATGCCGAGGTGTGGTGGAGGGGTAACCAGGGGATAGTGCAGTAGGGGCAGCTCCATGTTATTAAATTCACAGATTGATCCATATATTATTTTGAGTGACTTTGTATTTTAGAGTGACTGCGTGAAAATCTTGCCTGAAAAAAATAAGTTTGAAAAAGTTATACTCCGACAGATTCACTTTCTCAAACATTGTTTGAAAAATTGAGTAGTGTCTGAACTGGATGTATAACATTCGCACCTTTATTTGAGTTTTGAATTTATCATTTTGGCCTTTCAGACAATAGCCCACATTCACACCCCTTCATTGTTGGTGGTAATTTTTATAGTTTTGATGTATTCCTATAGTCAGTCAGTATGATGCGCTCGTTGCGTAATAGCAATGATAAGTAATGGAACAGTATTACAGTACTACCATTGCAATTCTAGCAGTTAGCTTATTACCATATTGACTTGCTGGAATACAGTAAAATGATAGTAATTACCACCAACGATGATAGAGTCATTGTAGGAATACGGGCCAATGTCCAAAACACTAATATACTAGATTAGGATAGGTTAGGTTTTGGTTAGGTTAAAGATATTGTTCAATGTTTCTTAGTAAAAAGGCATCTGAAAAAAGTTTTCCCCGCTAGACAGGATCTTAATAATAATAATAATAATAATACTCTTCTGGTTACTTATATAGCGCCCGTATCTCCTCCTTCGAGGATTCACAAGCGCTTACCATAATTACCCATACACAATGGACTGACACAATGGTTATCTCCTTGCCTGCTTCCCCTGACTGCCTACTCCCACTACCTATTCCTGGCTACACTACTTATTTCCCTGCCTTGTCTACCTATCCTTCCTTCCTACCTTGCATACACTGCCTGCCTACCTACTTATCTCCCTGCTTACTCTGTTTACCTTCCTGCTTCACCTGCCCAGCTACCTCACTGCCTTGCCTGTCTATTTCTGCCTTTCCTTTCTATCTACCCCGCCTTTCTGCCTACCTACCCTTCCTACGTTGTCTACCAATCTCCCCTTCCTACTGTAATGAGAGGGGAGTGTGTTCTACTCCATCTACTTGCGGTGGTCCGGTGGGGTTTATTGGATCGAGCAGGGAGGGGCGTTAGACAATTCTGCCGGGAATTCGGTGACACTGTTCTTCGGAAGCAGGTGTGTATTTACAGCAGTTGTTGAGATTTTTGGGTTGGTTTCGTATCAGAGGTTATAGCAAGGTAGGGAATGAAGCATTGACATTGAGTGGTGGTATGTTTTGTAACTTTATTCTTGCAACCTTCTTGGGACTCAGTGAGTGACTGGTGTGGTGGTTTTGGGACAAAAATATTTATCTACAGCGAATATGATATGGTAACCCTGTATAAATAATGACAGTAGGCCTAATGGTTTATGGTTATATGGTAAGTCCTTGGTTATAGGCTAGCCTAGCCTATAGCCTACTGGTACAGTAACGACTATAGTTAATTTCTGATAGGCCTAGGCCAGGGTGTCAATCCACAAAATATGAATTGTGTTATCATTATGGTTTATTATTTTGGGGTTAACTGCACCACTACTACTCCTCGATTACGGGATTCCTGTCTTAGGTAATTATTTGTTGTTGATCTTACCTTACTCAAGGGACCCTACAGATGCGCGGATAAGGGATACTTTTCTTATTTTGTCAATTTCATTGTCACCCCCCTATACAATTTTCAGAGTTAAATCCTAGTTTTGTCCAGCCAGTCGACTCGACTAGTCCAGTCCACAACACTTTGTTTACATGCTAGGCTCCTCCCAGAAGTTCCCGGATGTTCATTAGCCAATGAGAGTCGAGCTTCACCTAGTGATTTATTTTCCCAACAAATTATTATTATCTTTTACAATTGTCTCTTCCAGTCAGTGTGCCAAAATTCGCCCATTTTCTTCGTGATCCCGAACCTAACATTGAAAAAATATTGATACTGAAATAGGCTAAGAGCCTGTGACTGTCCCGGGGCGGCCGGGAGCCCCGCTAAACCTGCCATTCTATTTCTACATTACACTCATCAAACGATAGTTGCTCTGCTCTACACTGTACTCTACATTGGCTATGATCTTAGAACTATTATATATCACCTGTATTGAAGTCCAAATGCAGCTACTAATGTAAATATAGACGGATAAATCCAGAGCTCGAGTCATGAGAGCGATTTGTTTACACTGTGAAAACACAACTTGTTCGGATGAGGTGACTGACTTTAGCACCAATATAACAAATATATATTACAATAAGGAAACAGCCATCGTTCATAGAACGAACTCCTGGATGGGAGAGTCCGCTAAAACAAACAAACAAACAAACAACCAATGTACCCCTACACTCCGATGTTATAATGCGCCGAAGGCTGAGTCAAGACGAACACAACTACCGTAATTTTATTGGCACTCGAATGCTCAATAATATGTAGATTAAAGGATAATAATAGGTATTTATCTAAAACTATGTATATATTAACTAAACTACTCCATGTGTTTAATATATTGACTAATTTCACTGAAATGAATAATGTAAAATATTAATTTAAGTTTGAATGTTAATTTTCTGATTAGATTTCATCTTAATTAAACTCCTACAAAATACAGATATTGTTTCGTATGTGCTAATTTTATGGGGTCTCTAATTTCTTAAAAATAGTGAATGAATATAAATTTTATGTGTTTGACAAAGAGCGCAAGACCTTGAGGCATAAGGTAAGCTATAAATTAGTACGATTTTATGATGAATTATTGGTTTTTCAGGGGTATATATGTGGTTGGATTAATGGAAAACAACGAACGAATATCAGCACTGTTTTCCATTGTGGTGTTTCCGAGAATAATCCAATGATGACGTCAAATTAGCTTGCCGCCAATCAACTGTGGAACACTTGGAAATGTGTTAGCTGTTATTTACCGATATATTTGTGGAAAAATAGAGTGAATTAAGGGGCTGGAATATAACATTGACTTCATGTGAAGTGCGAGTGCCCTACACATTCTAAAATTGTGCATATTAATCTTGGGGAACTCATTATATATAAGGTATAAGTTCAAGGTGATACTTTGGATAAACCTGACTTCTAGCAAGCACCAAACAGCGATTTTGTAAGTAGCCAAGCATATTATTTTGTCAGATAAGCCTAGGCCTACTTGTATTAGCCTAGGCCTATGATGATAATGATGATTTGAAGCAGAAATGAGTAGCCTAGGCTGAGGCTAGGCATATTAGGCTTAGGATAACCCATTATCCAACAATCTTAGGACTGCCCCCACTAGTGGGGCTATGTATAATGTATTGATAGGCTAATGAAGATCAAGGAAGATTTGAGGTTAAAGACAGTAAAAAATAAGGTTAGCTAGGCAGCTGGGAATCTGGTTCTGGTAGGCTAAGACTCAGAGCCCACTCTTAACCCGGGAATGGCGAAGGTCCTCAATTATGGTAATTATTTAGAAGATGACCTTTTTTTCTAGTTATTAAAAACTTACTCTATGGTGTATTATATGATATATAGAAGCAATAGAACTGTTAAAATGACCTGGGAAGTGTATATTAAACTTAGCCTAGACCAACATTCCTGTTTTTTTTTTTTTTTTGTAAGGCTAGGCTAACCTAGCCTAGGCTACTCTTGAGTTTTGGAACACAGTAGGCCTAAGCCTAGGCCTATTTTAGATGTCTAACTTTTAAAATAATAATATAAAAATACGTAGGCTAGGCCTAGGCTAGGATTAATTTTTTTTTATCATTATACAGAAAGTTGTATCACTCAAAAAAACAGCGTCATTCGACACCCTGGCTAGGCTATAGCCTATGACAATAACAGTTTGCCGTCATGCCGTGGGATTAGGCCTATAGGGGTAGACCTGTCACTGAAGAATACTTTCGCAGTCTTACCGTTTGTTTTTGTTTTCAAGGTATAGGCTATAGGCAGAATAGGCTACAGTAGTATCTTATCTACTGGTATCTTATTTTATTGTAGTTTATATTATGAGTGGAAGATTTGCAATAACTTACCCTAACCAAAGTCCAAACTTAAGTGTCCAAAGTGGGATCTGCACCCTGCCTCTATGTTCTCATTTTGTATACCGGTAACTTTTTAGCCAGATTACCGGTACAATTTAATAAGTGTACAGCCAGCAGCTAGGCCTACCGCCTACAGTGCATTTATAGATTTCCCGGAATCCCGGCCATGACTTGGGTATCACTAAAGAATCTTTCCGCAGCCTTATGTACAATTGTTTGTTTTTATTTCTTCAAGGAATATAGTACAGTAGTTTATTGTTCAATTGTTTATCATGTTATGAGTAGATAATTTGCATTACCTTACCCTAACCTAACTTTACTTAGTCTTAGTGTCCAAAGTGGGGGCTGCCACTATCCCCACAGTCCACACACCCGCTAACTAACATATATTATTGGTATGTCTTGTCATTACTATAACCTGACTTCATGGGGGTAACGGAGACTTGATTGAATATTTTCGGAATTAGCCTCGCAGAATCTTGAGTCTTTTAACCCTCTGTTCCCGGAAGGGCTCTTGAACGCCCATAAAAAAGCATACACGAGCTACCCGGAAGGGCTCTTAAACACCCATGACGTCAAAGCCTGTGAGCTTGGTGTGCGAGGCGTCGGTCCGACGCATGTAAACAACAGCCGGCTGGACCGACGCTCCGCATCTCCGGCCACAAGAAGGAGAGCGTCGATTGTTCGTGTGTGCCTGTATGTTGTTGTTAAGTATCGAAAAGTGGTGTAAAGTGGCTGTTTTGGCCATAAAGTTATCTCCAATGAAATCATCATCACAGCTCAACCAGTTGACTTAGAGAGCTCTACTTAATGCCATTCTACAGGTAAATAACACAGCTACGCTTGGGGATGCGCGGGAATGCGGGAAGCAGTCTGATTAACGAATATACGGTAGCCTAGCCTAGACGTTTTTCGGCCAAAACACCCGGTTTTCGAGGAATATATATATAATACATAGCCGGGGCTGGAGGGTTAAAGTTGTGAAAATTAAAGTAAGTTTCTACGTTCCTACTGATTGTACTTAACCCGAGATGGGAATAGCCTACCCAGGTATTTTTTACTCGGCCCAGGGAAAATAATAGACAAACAAATGTTCTAATCAAAGTTTATTCTTGAAACTTTGTACCGGTATGTATTTTAACCAGTACTCTATAGTAACTCATGTATCATATGAAAGGATATAAATTAAGTATGTAATAGTTCTTGGAATGCAACAACAAATATACATGAAATCTTTATTGGACAAAAGTTACAAAACTAAAACAGGGACTGCTAAGAATAATTTAAAAACCTGTTTTCAATGCCTATATTAGTGGACCTGAAGTGCATCTCTTTGAGACTGAAGTACAGGCAGCCAGCTCCCCTAGTATCCTGATTAAACACCAGTAAACATACATAACATCCCTTTTACTTACAATATTATTCATTCCTTTTAATAAATTTTGAGCATGTATTGTGCATATATTTACCTTCACATCTCAAAATGTCTCCGGCAGCCCAGGGAAAATAATAGACAAACAAATGTTCTAATCAAAGTTTATTCTTGAAACTTTGTACCGGTATGTATTTTAACCAGTACTCTATAGTAACTCATGTATCATATGAAAGGATATAAATTAAGTATGTAATAGTTCTTGGAATGCAACAACAAATATACATGAAATCTTTATTGGACAAAAGTTACAAAACTAAAACAGGGACTGCTAAGAATAATTAAAAAACCTGTTTTCAATGCCTATATTAGTGGACCTGAAGTGCATCTCTTTGAGACTGAAGTACAGGCAGCCAGCTCCCCTAGTATCCTGATTAAACACCAGTAAACATACATAACATCCCTTTTACTTACAATATTATTCATTCCTTTTAATAAATTTTGAGCATGTATTGTGCATATATTTACCTTCACATCTCAAAATTTCTCCGGCAGCCCAGGGAAAATAATAGACAAACAAATGTTCTAATCAAAGTTTATTCTTGAAACTTTGTACCGGTATGTATTTTAACCAGTACTCTATAGTAACTCATGTATCATATGAAAGGATATAAATTAAGTATGTAATAGTTCTTGGAATGCAACAACAAATATACATGAAATCTTTATTGGACAAAAGTTACAAAACTAAAACAGGGACTGCTAAGAATAATTTAAAAACCTGTTTTCAATGCCTATATTAGTGGACCTGAAGTGCATCTCTTTGAGACTGAAGTACAGGCAGCCAGCTCCCCTAGTATCCTGATTAAACACCAGTAAACATACATAACATCCCTTTTACTTACAATATTATTCATTCCTTTTAATAAATTTTGAGCATGTATTGTGCATATTTTTACCTTCACATCTCAAAATTTCTCCGGCAGCCCAGGGAAAATAATAGACAAACAAATGTTCTAATCAAAGTTTATTCTTGAAACTTTGTACCGGTATGTATTTTAACCAGTACTCTATAGTAACTCATGTATCATATGAAAGGATATAAATTAAGTATGTAATAGTTCTTGGAATGCAACAACAAATATACATGAAATCTTTATTGGACAAAAGTTACAAAACTAAAACAGGGACTGCTAAGAATAATTTAAAAACCTGTTTTCAATGCCTATATTAGTGGACCTGAAGTGCATCTCTTTGAGACTGAAGTACAGGCAGCCAGCTCCCCTAGTATCCTGATTAAACACCAGTAAACATACATAACATCCCTTTTACTTACAATATTATTCATTCCTTTTAATAAATTTTGAGCATGTATTGTGCATATATTTACCCGGACCCCCTGTTATGAAGCGGGGGGCTGCGCCCCCCGCACCCCCCGCAGACGCCGCGCAAAGTTGATCCTTGTAAGCTTAGAAAAATGATCCAGAACTGGATAATTTCTGTTTTGGCACCCTGCTTCCAGTGTTTTACATACTGTCTGAATTTATTACTTTCTAATTTTTCTACATTTAGTTTTTGGGATATCGATTTGTAACAATACATTTTAACTTGTACCCACAATGCACTTCGCCTGTGAAGTGTGACGTCAGTTTCAAACACAACCTCCTGGAACTTGGAAGGCCTCATTCCAGGTTAGTTTTCCTCACATTTAGGGGTATTTTTGGAGGTATTTCTCGAGTATGGCTATTTTTCTTCAATATATAACCGTAAGTAGACCCTTAGGGCTTGCATTACAGGGTCTTTTCCATGTCAAAAAGGCCAATTTCGCCCATTATATAGGGACATATCCTCAGGCCCCCTCCCCCCCCCCACACTCACGTATGTTAATGCTTTGTAAGTGTGTATTTTCTATTTAGAAAGTGAGGAAAACCCAATTTATTAGCATTTGAATTATTAATTGTAATTCCGATACCTCAACAATCTAGGGGAGAGTTTGGGAATGCAGGGTTTCGGGTGGGGTAAAAATAGGGGTATTGTAGACAGTGGGAATATCCTAACTCTAAACATTTAATAAATACAATTGAAAAAAACCCAAAATGTTGAAATCCGAGCCAAGTTTTGGCCAATTTTCAGTCCAAAAAGGTCAAAACCCATAATACTAGGTTAGGTTAGGTTAGGCTAATGTATGTATGATTTCATGGATTTAGCGGGGGTGTGGGGGCGGCAGCCCTCACCCATAACACTAGGTTAGGTTAGGTTAGGTTAGGTTAGGTTAGGCTAATGTTAACCCCATAATACTAGGTTAGGTTAGGTTAGGTTATTTGGTTAGGTTAATGACAAAACTTGGCTCGGATTTCATGGATTTAGCGGGGGTGTGGGGGCGGCAGCCCCCACCCATAATACTATGTTAGGTTAGGTTAATGTTAACCCCATAATACTAGGTTAGGTTATTTGGTTAGGTTAATGACAAAACTTGGCTCGGATTTCATGGATTTAGCTGGGGTGTGGGGGCGGCAGCCGGCAGCCCCCACCCATAATACTAGGTTAGGTTAGGCTAATGTTAACCACATCCTTACTGAGTTTTTCAACAGTGAAAAACAAGAAAACCCCAGCCAACTTTCAAAATGAGGTTACTGTGATTTTGGACTCTGACAATTCGACAAACACCAGCCAAGTTTGGTCAACACTTTGAGGTTTTCTTCAGCTGAAAAAGGGTGAAATCCGAGCCAATTTTGTTTTCCAATTTTTCCCTTTTTGGACTCTGAAAATTGGCCAAATCCGAGCCAACTTTTGCCAAAACTTGGCTCGGATTTCAACATTTTGGTGTTTTTTCAATTGTATTTATTACATTTTTAGAGTTATTCCCATAATACCCCTATTTTTACCCCACCCAAAACCCCACATTCCCAAACTCTCCCCTAAATTGTTGAGGTATCGGAATTACAATTAATAATACAAATGCTAATAAATTGGGCTTTCCTCACTTTCTAAATAGAAAATACACACTTACAAAGTATTAACATACACAAATAAAATAAATTAAACATAAAATAGCAGGAGTAGTAGTTATGCAGAATTACCGTCTGATTAAGAGATTAGTTTAGTTTAGTTTTGTAGGCTAGATGTTTAGGTGACAATCACCACGGTCGATCTGGGGATCCGCCGCTGATGAGCTCGTCCTGGAATCTTTACGACTCTGAATCTTACGATTCTTTACAGGACTGAACATGCCATTTTTATCGGCAATAGCTCAGTGAAGAGTGTTGAGAGGGGAGAAGGGGTGTTGGAGAGAGAGGAAGGTGTTGGAGTGGCTTTGTTATGTGTGTTTTGTCTGTATACGTTGTCAGGATGTCCCCTGACTGGGTGCAAGCATGTGAAACATGCTAGGACGTACTACCGCACCCACTAAATGTCCACCGTGGCAGGGATTCGATCCCGGGTCTTTCAGATTCACACGCGAGCGTGCTCACCACTTGACCACCACGGCCTTATAAAAGATGATAATTTTCCCAGTGTTATTATTTTTACTAGGCTCTAGGCCTACTGCTATTTTTATTATCGTTACTAGCCTAGGATAGGCTACTGTTTTGTTTTCTATTGTTTCTAGGCCTATTTGTTTTGCCATTCATATGATTATTAGGCTATGTTATAGGATAATAGGCCTAGCCTGGTGTGGTGGTGGTAGCGGCTAAAGCAAAGTTTATTTACTGCTAATATTATATAACCCTGTGTCCCTGTTACCTGTAAGATAATAATGTTAGGCTATGTCATTGTTTATAGGCAATCCTGGTACGGTACTGATTTAGAGGTTATTTCTTCACATTGTTAATATTTCCTTATTTTTCCCCATTGTTTCCACCACTAGGCCTATGATTGAATGATTCTACAATTAATTTTAGTAGGCTATGATGCCAATTGCCAATGTACAGTCTGCCTACTGTAACTAGGCCTATTCTCATAAATTAGTACCGGGTATATAATAATTAGGGGTAAGATCCTATGTAGCGGTAGTCACCATATTTTGTTTGCCCATTAACTAAGGATCCTTATTTATATCCTCATATCTCTTAGTTATTTTCTTCACTTACCTCAACAATACTAAACCCCGATAGCTGGGGAGGGTATGAAATATATCAGGGAAAGAGAGGGGTTGAAACACGGAGATTAACTAGAATATAGCCATCTTGATTAACCGAGCCCAGACGTTGTGTATCCTTGCTTGTGATTGGTTGTTGATTATCGTGACGTCATCAGCCAAGGCGGGTCTCAGCGATGACGTCATTCCAGCCCTCGGCCAACATGTCGTCATTACACCCGCTTATTTTTACACCCGCTTAATCTTACACCCGGTTAATTTAACATCAGCGGTGTATATGTTTCACACAACGTGTATTATAATGTCATTAGTGCACTGTGTAATTTGCGTCTTGATATTCAAACCGTTTCTATTTATCAATACTAATTAGTATCCCCCACCCCCGTATTTGCCTCGTGAACGGTAAGGTTAATTTGCGAGAGCGGTATCGTCCCAAGATGAAGTGATATATTTGTAATTATAGGGAATAGGCTCGCACGCTTATTTGTTATGTTTTTTCCTCCAGATTTTGAGAAATTAGTGTAGGCCCTATTCATGGTCTTAGTTATAATGCCAATGTTGGATACACGATGGGTTGAGGGGGGGCTTTGCCCCCCCCCCCCCCCATATTAAGGAGACGGACCACAGCTATTTTCAATGATTGTATTTTTGTGGATTTGTTATTTATATGATTTATTAGGTTTCTATAGGCCTATTACAATTTGTTCATGCAAATTAAGGAACATATCCAGGAACCTGGCCAACTTTTATTTCGTGAGTTTTTTTGGGGGGGTTTTAGCTAGTTTTTATCATTATACAGTGGTTGTCATTAATTAGAATCTCCGGAAAAAAAGTTGTCCCCATTATCCAACAATCTTAAGATACGGCCCCCGATAGTGGGGATGGCTATGAAGTACAAGGAAATTGAAGGGTAAAAGACGAAAATAATGGGTAATATTAGCGTAACCTAACAACCTTACCTAACCTAACCTAGTATATTAGGTGGGGGCTGCCGTCCCCACACCCCCGCTGGTTTGGTATTTAGCCTAATTCATAAAAGATTGACGGTCGGCAAAAGAGTTAATTATAAGAGTGAGAGAACTCTATTTCTTATTCCTAATCTGCCAACCTCTGCATCATTTGAGTCTGAAGGGGTTAAGTGGGCTAAGAGTTAATCAACATGTCTAAATTGCAGATAATGTTTCAACATCACGATAATTGTTTAGTGTATGGCCTCCTCCTAAAGAAAATTGATTTTTGAGCACAGACTGAACCAAATGTTCACTACTGTATTTACATAGCTGGTCATTAACCTAACCTAAGGTAACCTGGGCATCCTGGGGGCTGCTGCCCCCAGACCCCCGGTGGTCTTGGGTTGAAAAGTGATAAAAAACACGTAGCCTATCTCTTACCTCATTATTCAGTTTTGTATTTTGTTTAATATACACTTCCCAGGTAATTTGAACAGTTCTATTGCTTCTATATATCATATAATACACCATAGAATACGTTTTTAATAACTAGAAAAAGAGAACTTCGATTAAACAATTACGATCTTAAGATGCGGCCCCCGATAGTGGGGAGGGCTATGAAGTACAGGGAAATTGAGGGGTAAAAGACGAAAATAAGGGGTAATATTAGCGTAACCTAACAACCTTACCTAACCTAACCTAGTATATTTGGTGGGGGCTGCCGCCCCCACACCCCCGCTGGTTTGGTATTTAATTCATAAAAGATTGACGGTCACCAAAAGAGGTAATTATACGAGTGAGAGAACTCTATTTCTTATTGCTAATCTGCCAAGCTCTGCGTCATATGAGTCTGAAGGGGTTAAGTGGGCTAAGAGTTAATCAACATGGCTAAATTGCAGATAATGTTTCAACATCACTTTTTCTTTGATAGGCCTATAATTCAGGCCCTCTCCACCTATATGGGTTATTATTGACGAGGTAAGTGAAGGAAATAAGTCTGTATTGAGGATATTCATTAAAGATTCTGTGGTAAACGTAGCCTAGGCTTGGACCCAAATAACGACGGTATAAAACCCTTACCCTTGGTGTACTGGACAATAATGGTCTGCAGCCAAATTAACACAATGCCGCTGGAAGCTCCGTTGGTAATCCCATTAAATAGATGTTGTAGGTGTTTTCATAAAGCAAAAACACTTCACTATTCATTGAACAACAGTTCCACCATTTCAAATATGGCCGACTGGCCCGAATCCGAGAGATTATAAACACCAAGGATAATAAATGAATCAATGTGACGTCGTAGAGGGATTGAGAAACAAAAGAGGCTCATTATATGGACTGACGTGTATTTCTACACCCGTTAAAATGTTGCGAGAATTTGTGACGTCACCGTCTAGACAGTGACGTACTCCCACAACAACCATTCATATACCATCATCGCTCGTGACGTCACACCCAGTTTATTGACCAATAGAATATCAGTATACAACTCGACTCACCTCCACTCGTCGCCCACCAGCTGAGCTGGGAAATTGTAAAAGTGAGTCCACAGATGCCCTCTAATTATTCATTTACCAAGTATATTTTCCATTTATAGTATACTACGAAGCAACATACATAATACATATATATGTACAAACAACAAATATGCTATAACACTGCCCAGTTCTTGAGATATAATGCATGCCGTTTTGCAGGAATATACCTAATTAGGCGGCAGGCCTAGCCTATTCTGTGAATTTATTGTTTTTAGGCTATAACCTAAGCAGGAGTTTGTTGTCAATAAGGGGAGGGTGCGGTCAGGGGAGCTCTGCTATTTGGGGACCAATAATCTTTCCATCTTATTACACTAAGCCTACCTACATTTTTAATTTTTTATCTTTGCCTACCCTGCCTTTCCCCTTGCTTGAATGCCTACCTTCTTGCCTAACCTGACCTCACTGCCTTCCCATATCCTTTTTCCCTAGATATTCAACCCTACTTCTACCTTGCCTAACTTATATAGGCTACCTTTTTCTTCCTGGCTTCCATATCTCTCAACCTATCTCCCTTTCTACCTTTAAACCAGACGGATTTTGTTCTGCTTCCCATACTTCTCTCTCTCTCTCTGAATTATTGTCGGACATAGGCCTATGACATATTGTTGATCTAGGATTTGGTAGCATGCCAGCAGCCAGCTAACATCAACCTCTCGCTTGCCGGGGCTCTCGGTTACTCCCCGGCCCCCACGATCCCTCGCTCAACATCACCCGACCAAGAGAGGACACCACAGGGTACAGAAGCGATAATATTCAAGGACACTAGTGCCACCTTATGAGAAACAATTTATTAATGAAAATAGGCACCAATAGATTCGCCATATTTTTCTCATAGTCCGCATGGAGGATTTTCGTTATCAACACATTGAACAAATACTCACTTACAGACAAATACACCGAAAATCTAAGTCAAAAATGTAAACATCGTCTTGTGCTGTCTTGATTTCGGTCGGTTCAATCATTGCGTCGAACCCCTTCGAATACCTCCGTCCTCCGGCTCCGCCCGGGCTTTTTAAAACCTAATATCTTACGAATGCCGCGAATTCACCACACTCAATATTGTGCTTCAACACGTTCTGTATATATTTGTAGGCGACTATAAACACTTGTAATATTGTTGCAAGACCTCAATATTAATAATGCACGATAATACCACACTTCTCTCTAGATTGTCACGAACATATAGCAATAATACACTATTCTGAAATCATAAGTAGTTATATGTGGAGCCAGTTCAGTAGCAACTGCAGATGGGCCATTAATTGCTAACCTAGATGCAGTGATAAGGAAAGTAGATGAGCTGGAGGCAGAGAACATGGCACTCAAGGAGCAGCTAAAGGAGTATGAGGGCCATTTAAGTGAGAAAGTAAAGGGAGTAATAAGTGAGGAGAAAGATGAGTGGACAAGGGTGGGGAATGCTAAGGTGGATGCATTGGAAGAAATCATGAAGGAGCAGGTGGAAGAGAGAGAAAAAGAGAAAAGAGAGTTTGAGAAGAATGTAGTGCAGGTTTTGAAGAGCAAGGAAAAGGTAGTGAGGGAAACAGCGGAGACCAAAAAGGAGCCGACCAAACGCACCACTGAGGTGGTAGATGGTGGTAAGAAAAAAACTGTCTGGGACCATCAGGTCCTGGTAGTGAAGCCAAAAGACCGATCCTCCGTGCCAGTAAGCCCACCAGATACAAAGGCAATCGAGACTGCTTTGGCTTCGGTTCCGGTTAACAAGTTAACTAGAACTGAGTCAGGTGTACTGGTGGTACGACTTCCATCCAAGAAAGCCAAAGAAGATGCAGGAAGGGCCATCAATCAGTGTTTGGGGGTGGACAGTGCCTTCAGTGTCTCCGAACCAAAGAAGATGAGGCCAAAAATGACTCTGGTAGGCATTGCTAATGACGCTGAGGATAATGAGATCATTCCCAGCATCCTCAACAAGAACCCAAGAATAAAGTCCCTGGTCGACGATGGCTTAGCTATGAATTTGCTATTCACTAAGCAAAAGAGTGATGCACACACTAAGATTGCGGTAGTAAAAATGTCACCTGAAATACGCTCTTCCATTGTGGATGATGGCAATTTTGTGTATGTTGGACTTGTGAGATGTCGTGCATACGATCGCTTCTGGGTAACACAATGTTACCATTGCCAGCGCTTTGGTCATACCAGTGACAGGTGTTATCGGAAAAATGAGGATCCAAAATGCAACTTCTGTGCCGGTACTCATAACTCAAAAGACTGCACCAACAAGACTTCCCCCAAATGTATAAATTGTATGAGCTCCACATCAGTTACGGAGCCGCCACATCATTTCGCCTCAAGTAGAAATTGTTCTTTAATGACAGCTCAGAGAAATAAAGTTATTGAGAACACCAATTGTGTAGGTTCAAAAAACTGAAAAATGCACATGGGAGCCGGTTGAAACTGGGTCTGTTGAATGTTCGTTCCTTGCGTAACAAAATGGATCATATTTGCGAGATCTTGGATGAACGTAACCTTGATGTATTATGTCTCACTGAGACCTGGTTGTTCGAGTCAGATCTGAATATTATCCAGGCGGCATTGCCTAAAACCCATTCCATAATAAATGTTCCTAGGCCTAGGGGAGATCATCCGGGTGGTGGAGTGGCAGTTGTCTACTCCACATCTCTGGTGAATATCTTGCAAATAAGCCATAACCCAGCCCCTCTTTATTATGAACTGTTGGAAGTGGAAATAAAACTCCATCAACAAATTCTAAGAATGGCAGTTGTCTATAGGCCTGGACATCGTGGCACAGATAGGGGTTTTATGGAAGAGTTTGGGCAGTTTCTCGAGGAATTTTCTGCTAAAACCGGAAGACTTTTGATATGTGGAGATTTTAATTACTGGGTTGACAGCCCTCATCTGAAGCCATTCTCTCCTGAGTTCCTTGAGTTGACTGATCAGAACAATTTTGTAAACCATGTGTCCCACCCAACTCATATCTTAGGACACACCCTTGACTTGGTTTTCTCTCCTGTGGGTTGTGGTGGTGTTCTGGATGTTGATGTTGAGAATGCTGACCCTAATACCTCTGATCATGCTTTGATTACTTTCAGCTTTGATTTCCCTAAGCCACTCACACATGAAAAAGTAATCAGATTTAGAAATTATAAAAATGCAGACCTAAATTTGGCTAGCAGTGAAGTAAAACAGTACTTGGGAAGTATTGATACTTCCAACCTTACTTCAGATGAGCTGGTGGAGGTACATGGAAATGCACTTAAATTAGTGTTCGATCATCACTGTCCAGAAGTAGAGAAGAAAATCATAGTACGAGATGATTCGCCCTGGTATAGCACTCGAGTTAAATTTCTTAGAAGAGCGCGTAGAAGAGCTGAACGTGAATGGCGGAAAAATAAAACAGACTCTACATGGTTGCAATATCTGTCAGCCAGAAGAGCTGTGGTCCACAAAATCAAAGATGAAAAGAAAGTGTATTATCAGGGAAAAGTTGACTCGTGTGGTAACGACCAGAGGAGGTTGGCTTCAATTGTAAACAGTTTACTTGGAAAAACAAGAGTCAGCTTAAGACCTTCTGTACCTGATGCCGAGTTGGCTGCCAACTTTGTGGCATTTTTTACTGGCAAGATAACTCGCATAAGACAGGAACTGGATGATGCTTCTGTTGGTGAAGAACTTTCAGTTGTACTCCAACCCCGACACATTCCTAATAATGTCCTCTCATCCTTTCACTCAGTAGAGGTGGACATGATCTCGTCCTACATAAGAAACCTCAATAAAACATTTTGCCCGTTGGATCCCATAAATGTTTCCAAGCTACCAAGAGTCTATGATCACACTGTTGAGTTTATTTCCAAAATAATTAATAAGTGCTTCTCTGAAGGTAGCTTCCCACATTCTGAAAAGCATGCACTACTCCGACCTACTCTAAAGAAACCTGGACTTGATGTTGAGAACATGTTGAACTATCGTCCTGTCTCCAACCTGTCCTTCATATCAAAGATATTAGAGCGTGCAATACTTGACCAATTACAACCACTACTTCAGCAGAATGAAACTATCCCAATTTTTCAGTCTGCTTACCGACAGCATCATTCAACTGAAACAGCATTGATTAGAGTACATAATGATCTAGTTGAGAACATTTGCAATGGTGTGGCCTCACTATTGGTCTTGCTTGATCTCTCTGCGGCTTTTGACACAGTGGATCACGAGTTGTTATTGAGTGATCTTTATGATTGTGGTGTGCGTGACTCCGCTCTCTTGCTTCTTGGGTCGTACTTGTCAGGTAGATCCCAGAGTGTGATGGTAAATCAAGTGGTCTCGGACTCGACACCCCTGCAGTATGGTGTTCCGCAGGGATCAGTTTTAGGTCCTATCCTATTTATAATTTATATTAGCAGTTTGTCTCTTCTGCTTCGTGCACATAATGTCACCTTTCACTTTTATGCAGATGACACCCAGATTTATGTGAGAATCACAAATATAGTTGATATACGGAGTAAGATGGAATTGTTGATGTCTGATATCAAGAAGTGGATGAGAGCGAGAAAACTTAAACTAAATGATGGTAAAACTGATATTCTCATCATCCGAGGAAATAGAAGAGCTGATGATATACTGTAGTGGGTGCCCTCTCCATCAATGTGGGTGGATCTCAGCTGCGACCGGCCAACTCTGTTCGAAATCTGGGTGTATATGTGAACTCCCGATTAGATTTCAAAGAGCATGTAAACCAGATAGTTAAAAGTTGTTACTTGCACATCAGAAATCTCTATTTGGTGAAGCCGTTTATAACCAGACGTTGCCTCCTGACGTTGGTTCACTCATTGGTCTTCTCTCGTGTTGATTATTGCAATGCCCTGTTGGTGGGTCTTCCAAATTATATTTTGAAGAAAGTTCAGTCTGTTCTTAACCTGACAAGCGCGATATAGATGTAGGTGCTAGGGTAGTTATTTGTGCATTTCTAGCCCTGGATTCTGACAGAATTCGTTATATTTACAATATAAACCATTATTTGTTTTCGGTATGCTTTTATTTTACATATATGATGTATATATGAACCTTCAAGAGTGCTAAAATAAGTGGGAAAAGCATTTGGGTGGTGAAAAACGAAGATATTGGCCACCCGGTCATAATCTCAGGCGAGAGAGAGAGACAGGCAGCCTTCCCTCTCGCTGTCTGGAGTCAACTGAGGAGAGCGGGCGGTGTGTGCCGGTGTCTGGGTGTGCATAACGATCTTTTATGCAACCCACTTGTGCTACATTATCGCGGGAGAGAAAAATAACCGATAAATGATGATAATAAGAGGCAAATAGGTGATATTGAGGAGGGGGGAGGGTAAGGAGGGGAGAGGTGTGAGTGACATGGATGAGTAATTATCACCTAGAGACAAATTCCTTTGTTTTGATAGGCCCTTTTTTTTTATGGAAGGCTTTTTTTATGGTCCTGCTTCCGTGAGGCCTATCGCGTTCCCTATAGGAAGCCTTCCGTGAGGCCTATCGCGCTTGCCGGGTTAACAGGGCCGCAAGACTAATTTTTGGTGTTCCACCTAGAACTCCTACTACATCTCTTCACATAGAACTGCACTGGCTGCCAGTAAGAGCAAGAATAGAATTTAAGTTGTGTTTGGTGACTTTTAAGGTTCTCAAATTTGGTGAGCCTAGGTACCTTGCGGAGCTGCTCAGGCGCCCACCGGCACACCATGGTGTAGTTGTGCGTCATGACAATGACCCTTTTCGTCTTGATGAACCAAGGGCTTTCCAGCAGTCTTCTTTCTTTGAGAGGTCATTCTCCTACATGGCTCCGAGGTTGTATAACAGGTTGCCGCTGTCCATGAGACAACTGAGTTCTGTTGAATGCTTCAAGAGACAACTTAAGACTTTTCTCTTTGAGAGAAGCTATGATCTTGAGAGAGGTGTCATGACGGATGGCTATAGAGTTTAGGCTATTTTGCCACTGCTAGTGATTGTTAAATGTGTGTTGTATATAAGCCTTCTTTTGATGCATTGATTTTTGTTCTTTTTTCTTTCTCTTTTCGAGCGCTAGTGAATTCTTCGGAAAAATTGGCGCTTATGAGAAATAAGTAACATGCTTATTATTATTATTATTGGAACACCATCAGCTGATCATACGTCAGAACCAGCTGATACGTCACGACCAGGTGAACACACTGTCAGACCCGGGTTTGTTGAACAAAGATGGCTCTTGAGTGTGAAGGCTGCTCTAAGAATATTGGTGAACTACACCTAGCCTTACAAAACAGGGACGATCTGTGGGAGTTTCTTGTGGCCCACAATCTGGTGAAAAGGTCTGTGAAGTGTGACAGCTGTGGTGCCGATTTAAAAGTTAATGATAACAACAGATGGAAGTGTTATAAAGTTACCAGAGTACCTCACGGAAAACACGTGAGGAAAGGCAGGTGCAGGTTTGACGTCGGGGCTAAGATCGGCACCTTCTTTGAAAATGCCAAGTTAGATTTTTTTTAAATCATTCTTATTGTTACTCGGCTAATTTGGGGACATATGACCGTGTAGCCCTCGAGTGCCGCGTGTCAAAACAAACATCATATATGGCAATGAAGTACATCCGAGCTGTCAACACCTCGCAGCTGCTCCCCGATAATGAGTTACCTTGTGTGAAGTTGATAGGAGTGTCTAAGTGTTGTCCCGGAAATTTATATGTGCATTTCAATAAGTAATTAGGTGTTTTATGAGCAATTCAGATTTAATTGGATATTCCAAGAAATTGAAAATATGGATTAAGTAAAACAGTTCCTGGAGTGAGATGGGATAGTGGGGCGATTTGTGTTTTTAGGCTGGCAGACGACCACCTCGCGATGGCGGGAAGGCGTGAAAGCCTAGCTGGGGATGAGGAGGATTATGAAGGCTTTATCACCGAGGACAAGGATGATCAGTTGGCAAGTATGAAAAAACAATTAATGGGTCTTGTGAGATGGAGGGGAGTGATGGAAAATTGGAGGAAGGAGTTAGGGGCTAAAGTAGAAGTTTTGTCCGATATGTGTGGCGTTACTAGCGGGGTGGATAGGCCTAGGCCAGTAAGTGACAGCCTAGAGGCAGTGATGGCCAGAGTAGAGTTAGCGTCGGAAAATGTGGCACTCAAGGCTCAGCTTAAGGAATATGAGGGCCACCTGAGTGAGGAAGTAAAAGGAATTAGTGAGGTAAAAAATGAGTGGACAAGGGTAGAGAGTGCCACGATGGTAGCCCTTGAAGAAATGTGAAGGAGCAGAAGGAAGAGAGAAAAGGAAAAGAAAGAGTTTGAAAAAAATGTAGTGCAAGTTTTAAGAAGAAAGAGAAGGTAGTGAGAGAGACAATAGATAGAGGTAAGTGTGTAGTAATCTTTGGAGATGTGGAAGAGCACCTGGCAGATATGAAGGTAAGAAAGGGGATGTTGTGAAAGTCAAGGGATACTGGATTACTTAGACGAGGGTTATGGATGGGTAAAAGAACTGGAGGTGAGAAGGTTAGGAATATATAAGAAGGGCGAGATGAGACCACTAAGAGTGGAACTAAAGTTTAGATCAACAGCAGAAGCCAATGTGAGCTGGAAATTAATTCGACAGAGCTGAATCATATAAGGGTAAAAAAGGACCTAAGTGTAGAAGAACGAGAACAGTTAAGGGAACTCCAAGCTAAGGCTGATGAAGAGAATGGAAAGTTGTCTGAAGAGCAAAAGAAGAACTTTTTTTGGAGAATAAGGGAAGGGCAAGTAAGGAAGTGGTACATCAGGAGCCACCAAGAACCGAAAGTAAGAGGAGTGATAGGGAAAGAGACAGAGAGACAAGTACGAAGTCAAAGCAAGGAGACGGAGCGAGAGATATTGCAGGGAGCAGGGGACCGGAGAGAGCCAGGATGTGGTGGAGGTGGAACAGAGGGAGAGAGAGGGGGGAGGAAAATAGAATTAGTGGGGGAGGTGGAACTGGGTCAGGGAAGGGATGGGGGAGGAGGTGAACCTGGTAGGGGGCAGAGAGGGAAGAGAAACAAGGAGATTCAAATATACTGTGCTACTACACTAATATAGATGGAATAAACAGTAAAAGGTAGAGTTAGATAATATATTAAGAAAAGATCAACCACAGATAGTCTGTTTGACAGAGACAAAGCTGAAACAGGACTTTGACAGCAACATAGTGTTTAGTGAAGGATATAATATATGGAGAAATGATAGAAAGGGTAAAAGGGGAGGTGGAGTGGCAGTATTAGTTAAGAACCCTATGACAGCAAAGCACGTGGAGTTAAATAATGACAAGGCAGAAATAATGGCAGTTGAACTCCATGATATAGAAGGAAAAAAGCTAGACATAGCAGTAGCTTACATGCCACCAAAGACCAGAGCATGGAGGGAGTTGGAGTTTGAGGAGATGGTAGAGGATATGATTCAGTCGTTGAGAAGATTGCTTTTAAGGAAGAATCGATTGATCTTGGTAGGAGATTTCAACTGTAGTGAGGTTGATTGGGAATCGGGAGATGCAGGGCCAAATCAGAGATCTTGGGGAAGTCGGCTAGTGGAGTTGGTTACGGAAAATGTACTTACACAACATGTGAAGGAAAATACAAGAATGAGGGGTAATAACGAACCTTCTAAACTCGATCTGATTTTTACAAAAGATCCTCACGAAATTAGTGATATAAACTATCTATGTCCTGTAGGTAAAAGTGATCACCTATTACTAAAATGGAAGTTGACCTCGAGTAATGCCAATAGATTAGACAATAGCTACATAAATGGCAGATTAAATTATAGTAAAGCTGATTATGTATCCTTGAAAAGATATTTAGAGGGAGTAGATTGGGATCTTATTTTGAAGGAACGGGACGTACAAGGTAAATATAGTAGATTCCTCGAAATTTATAGAGTAGGAACCAATATGTTTGTCCCAAGATATAAAACTGGAAATTTTACTAAGCAGAAAGATTGGTTTAATTTGAAATGCAAAAGAGCTTTGGGTAGGCGTGATGCAGCTTGGGCTAGATTAAGAAGAAGGAACACTGAGAGTAATCGGAATAAATATAAACAGGAGAGGAATAGATATGTTAACATAATTAGGCAAGTTAAAATGAACTATGAGAAGAACATAGTAAATAAATGTGAAAGTGACCCTAGATTATTTTATAAATATATAAACAGTAAGTTGAAGGTAAAGAAACAAATTACTAAATTAAGAGTTGATGCTAGGACGTATGAAAATGTATCGGACATGTGTGAGGTAATGAATAACAAATTGGGGTCAGTTTTTACTGGAGAGGAAGGTTTTGACGAACCACAGGCGGGAGTACTGGAGAGTGGTCTTAGTAAGATTGAAATAACTAGAGATGAGCTGTTATCTGCGATGAGAGGACTTGAAGTAAGGAAAGCTATGGGACCGGATGAAGTGTCTGCCTGGGTTTTAAAGGAGTGTGCAGAGCAATTAGTGGAGCCAGTGAGGGACATAATTCAAGCTTCCTTAGATAAAGGACAGGTTCCTGTTGAATGGAAAAGAGCTAATATCATTCCGATATACAAGAATGGAAACCCTGAGGACCCTCTAAACTATAGACCAGTTTCACTTACTAGTATTGTATGCAAGATTTGTGAAAAGCTAATTAGGAAGAGATGGATGAAAATGTTGGAGAGAAAGAAAATAATAACCCCAAAGCAATTTGGATTCAGAGAAGGGACATCTTGTGTTACCAGTTTGCTATGTTATTACAGTAGGGTGATAGATGTACTCCAAGAAAGAGGCGGATGGGTGGACTGCGTCTACTTAGACCTTTCCAAAGCATTCGATAAGGTACCACATAAGAGATTGTTATCTAAGCTTGAGACGCTAGGATGTGTCAGGGGGAGTTTGCTGAAATGGATGGAGAGCTATTTAACAGATAGGGAAATGAGGACCAACATTAGAGGAACTTACTCATCGTGGCGGAAAGTTGAGAGTGGTGTGCCGCAGGGATCTGTGTTGGCACCTCTCATGTTCCTTATGTACGTGAATGACCTGCCGATAGGCATAAACTCTTACATGTCAATGTTTGCAGATGACGTAAAAATTATGAGACAAATAACAAATAAAAGTAGTTGTGAGGAGCTGCAAGGGGATTTAGATAAAATATACGAATGGAGCACCAAGTGGAAAATGAAATTTAATATAAGTAAATGTCATGTGTTAAATATGGGAAGAAGTGTGAATAGACCAAATTGGGAGTACAGGATGGGAGATAATAAAATTAGCAAGGCCGAAAAAGAAAAAGATTTAGGGTTGATTATACAAGATAATTTGTCGCCAGAGAAACATATTGACAAGCTCTTTAGCGGAATGTATGCAATGGCCGGGAATATGAAAGTTGCTCTGAACTATTTGGATGAGACCATGGTAGTGAAAATTATGAAGAGTATGATTAGACCAAGATTGGAGTATGCAGCAGTGGTGTGGTCCCCGCATCTAAAGAAGCATATTCACAAGTTAGAAAGAATCCAGAGAGCAGTCACTAGATTGGTTCCAAGTCTCAGAGAACTGCCATATGAAGGGAGGCTAGACAAATTAAATCTACCGAGTCTAAAAGAGAGGAGAGAGAGGGGAGACATGATAATGATGTACAAATGTACCCGGGGGCTGGAGAGGCTGGATAGGGAGGATATATTAATTATGGATACAGGAATAACTAGAGGCCACAGCTACAAAGTAAAAAGACCTACCTGCAAGAACGATATCAGGAAGTTTAGCTTCCCCTATAGATGTATTGACAAATGGAATGGGCTGGAGGAGGAGGTGGTAGGGGCAAGGAACATCCATATTTTCAAGAAAAAATTGGATAAAAAGTAGACTGAGAGACGGGACAACACGAGCTTAGCTCAACTCCTGTAAACTACAATTAGGTAAATACAATTAGGTAAATACTCGTCGATTGGTATTCCTTCTGCCGTGAAGTAACGATTCATTATTGCATTGACCACTGTGACAAATTAGGGGGCCCAGGAAAAGACGTCGAAATTGATAAGGCAAAGTTTGGACAAAGGAAATATCATAGGGGACGGGTCATTGAGGGACAGTGGGTTTTTGGGGCCTTTGAAAGAGGGTCCAAAAAGGTGTTTCTGGTGGCTGTGGAAAATAGAAAAAAAGATACATTAGTGAACATTATCAAGGAGTAGATTTTGCCAGGTACGCATATCCACTCCGATTGTTGGGCCTCCTACAACACTCTTTCCCTGGAAGGCTATACACACACCACGGTAAACCACTCGCAACATTTCGTGGACCCCGACACTGGATCTCATACCCAAAACGTCGAGAGGAACTGGAGGACTGTTCGTGAAAAGGTCCCACGGTTTGGACGCAAGGAGGAACACTTTGAAGGGTACTTGTCACTCTTCCTTTTCCATAAGGCCTTTCCGGATCCAGCAACACGATTGCACCACTTTCTTCTCCTTGCGGCTAAACTTTATCCTCCTACACATTAAGGTACAAACTCATATTGTTTTGTCTAATAGTGGTTAGGGTTTGGGGTTTACGTTCATGACAAGGGATTGGTACTTACGTTATTTAGCATTTTTAGTTTATTTCTTTAAAATAATTAGGTTGGGTTATTTATTACGTTAATACTAGTCTCACAAACAAGATTCGTACTTTCGGTATTATTTACAAATGCTTATTATCGCATTATGCGCTTTTTAGGGGTGTGTGGGGGTGGGGGTGTGGGGGTAGCAGCCCCCACCCATAATAATAGGATAGGTTAGGTAAGGTTGTTAGGTTAGGCTAATGTCCTTTTAAAGGGGTATAGTAAACACTATGATATACAGTACCCTTTTTAGGGGTGTGTGGGGGCGGCAGCCCCCACCTATAATACTAGGATAGGTTAGGTAAGGTTTTTAGGTTAGGCTAATGTCCTTTTAAAGGGATATAGTAAACACTATGATATACCCTTTTTAGGGGTGTGTGGGAGCGGGGGTGTGGGGGCGGCAGCCCCCACCCATAATACTAGGATAGGTTAGGTAAGGTTGTTAGGTTAGGCTAATGTCCTTTTAAAGGGGTATAGTAAACACTATGATATACAGTACCCTTTTTAGGGGTGTGTGGGAGCGGGGGTGTGGGGGCGGCAGCCCCCACCCATAATACTAGGATAGGTTAGGTAAGGTTGTTAGGTTAGGCTAATGTCCTTTTAAAGGGGTATAGTAAACACTATGATACACCCTTTTTAGGGGTGTGTGGGAGCGGGGGTGTGGGGGCGGCAGCCCCCACCCATAATACTCGGATAGGTTAGGTAAGGTTGTTAGGTTAGGCTAATGTCCTTTTAAAGGGGTATAGTAAACACTATGATATACCCTTTTTAGGGGTGTGTGTGGGAACGGGGGTGTGGGGGCGCCAGCCCCCACCCATAATACTAGGATAGGTTAGGTAAGGTTGTTAGGTTAGGCTAATGTCCTTTTAAAGGGGTATAGTAAACACTATGATATACCCGTTCAGAGGTAGGTGATACACCCTATATCACAACTGTTGCCCCAAGTTTAAACATTCGGTGAGCCTACTGTGTTTTTGGACTTTGCAATATCGCAAAACCCGACCCAACTTTCGCCAAAAATTGGCTCGAGTTTTTCCATTTTGGAGTTTTATGCGGTTCAAATACATGAAAACCCCAGCCAACTTTCATAATTAGCTTACTGTGTGTTGGGACTCTCAAACATCAGAAAACCCGAGCTAACTTTCGTCAAAAGTTGGCTCGGGTTTTTCCATTTTGGGGTTTTATGCCGTTCAAATACATGAAAACCCGAGCCAACTTTCATAATTAGGTTACTGTGTTTTGGGACTCTGAAACATCAGAAAACCCGAGCCAACTTTCGTCAAAACTTGGCTCGGGTTTTTCCATTTTGGGGTTATATGGCTTACAAATTCATGAAAACCCGAGCCAAGTTTCATAATTAGGTTACTGTGTTTTGGGATTCTGAAACATCAGAAAACCCGAGCCAACTTTCGTCAAAACTTGGCTCGGGTTTCTCCATTTTGGGGTTATATGTCTTTCAAATTCATGAAAACCCGAGCCAAGTTTTGTTTTAATACCTCCTTATCGCCTTTTTAAGTCTTTAACCCCACATTTTCCCTGTCTTCATAGCCCTCCCCACTAGTGGGGGGGGTTATCTTAAGATTGTTGGAGTAATGGGTAAGCTAATACAAATCCTCCACTCAAACCATGATAAACAACAATAAAACACTGTATTCCTTGATAAAAAAACAAAAAAAACATGCAAAATAAGGCGGCACTACTCTCCTTGAACGCTACCACAGAAGCTACAGGACGAGCCACTAGCATCACAGAACAACAAACCCATAGGGGCAAGACCCGGGTGGACACCGCATCACGTGTAATCCCAAAAGTGCCAGCACCGCAGAGGAATAAAAATCAGATACCAGTATGCAGGCACTATAAAATTGGAGCTTGCAAATACGGTCGAATAGGCACTAACTGTCTCTCCTACCACCCAAGGTCATGCTCAAAATATATGAGACATGGGCTGAACAGCCGAGTAGGGTGTAATAAGGGGCAGCAATGTAAAAACTTTCATCAAGTGTTATGCAGATTCTCCCTGGAAAACGGGGCTTGCACCATCCAGAACTGCAAATATCCTCACACCATAGGAACCATAAGGCCAAACAGAGAGCAACAACCTCCACCAGTACCATACAATCAAGCCAGGGGATAGCCATCCAGTAGAACCCCAATCTTCCTTCAACCCTATCTCAACACACTATAATAATAATAATAATAATAGTTCTTAAAGCTAGCGCATGCTAAGCTAGCTAAGGATAGCTCAATAAGGCCGATTAGGCGTATTTCCATTGGGGTCCTGTACTACTACCCCATCCCTTTGCTCATGAGGGATGGTAACGACTCAGTGCTTGTGAAAAATCTTTAATGCGCCGAGCATGGGTGCGAACCCGGGCCTTCTGGGTGGAAGTCCGAGACGCTAGTCACTACACCAAGTGGCTGGTGCACTACAAACAGACTTAATCTAGCCCCAGCCAAATCCACCGCAACCCTGCTCACAAGTTGGACAGGAGAACACGAATACAACCCTCAACTCACCATAAACAACACACCCCTAACACATACACACACACCCAAAATCCTAGGAGTAACATATGATACTCATATGACATTCAAACAGCACACCACAAGCATTAAAAAGAAACTGACACCCAGACTTAACGCCCTCAGGTCACTTGCTCACACAAATTTTGGACACAACAAAGAAACTACCACCACAGTATATAAACAATACATAAGATCAGTGATGGAATACGCAAGCCCAGCCTGGGCTTCTAACCTAGCTGAAACACATCATAAGACCTTACAGACTATTCAAAACAAAGCCCTGAAGATCATTACAGGCTGCACAGCTACTGCACCCACAGATCACCTACATCAAGAAACCAAAATCCTCAAAGTCAAAGACCATCTGGACATGAGAGGCACTCAATTCCTGGCAGCAGCCTCCACGAACCAAGACCACCCACTAAACTACATGGCAACACACCCACAGACACCAAGAAATATCAAAACAACACCCAGCACACGGTATCACACACAATTATTGTCCTCTTTCCCTCCCTGCCCACCCCGAACCAACTTCCAGAAGCACATCCATACTCATATCTCTCACCGATCCATCCACTCACTCACAGACAACACGCAGCTGCATGCACGACCTCCCGAAATCCATCCTTCCGAATCCTCCCTTCCTCGCGAGGACAGAGTCCACCTGGCCAGGCTGAGATGCGGACACCATCCAGCTCTCCTGAGCTATCAGAAGAGACTGGATGACTCCGTTGTCGACGCCTACCCGGGATGTAACACAGCACCCCATACAGTGTGCCGAAATAGGTCATTTTATATCTTACTACCGATATGCGAAACAAAAATGAATTACTATTTTCAGAGACCAGAGCTAGCTCGCCGCAGTCCGGCCCCAAGCCAATCAAAGTTAAAATGTAAAACTTGCAAACTAAACAAACCAAAATTGGGACAAGGACAATATAAAGTCAAATTAAATTATCAAAATCGCTATGTGGAAACAACGTTTACTAAAATGAAAATTATTAAATAAAAGAACACAATCCACCACATAGGGTGTACATTACTACATGAGCAAGTTAATCTGTTTCCCAAGCAAACTAATCGCACATATAACAACGCACTATCGTCACGTTAAAGGAAGTAGTCAAGTTTGGGAAGTCCGGGACGTTCTGGCAAATTTTACTAAACTCTGCATGAATAAAGAAACTATATGTTAAATGTCAAATTATTATTTAAAATCAAATTTGCAACATGACAAGACATTAAAATAGTACAAAATACAAATATTGATAAGATATCTATACTATTACAAAATAATATATAAAATACAGTACAGCACTCACTAACGATAGTGCTATCGGGTAGGTACCTGTAAGCATAGCATGCCTCAAGTGACCCCTATCAATAACTACCCTACAAATAACCTACATTTATAGCACAAATAAACTAAGGAAATCGCAAAAGTAAGCAATTGATACTATCGACAATGAATCTATCTATCTATCTATTGCCTGACGCCGCGATCCCCGAAGGGGTGGCCACGAACGAACCGCCCCCATGCACCTCTGTCCCCAGTCAGTCGACGCCCCTCCCCCCAACCAGCACCACCTTCGTTCATGTAGTTCCTCACTCCATCCTTCCACCTCATATTCGGTCTACCTCTCCCCCTCTGTCCCTCCACCTCGCTCTCGTACACCCTCTTAGTCATTCTCTCGCTTTCCATGCGTTCCATATGGCCGAACCATCTCAAGTTGTTCCTTTTCACACTTTCCAGCACATCTACCTCCACACCACACCTCCTTCTTACTTCCTCATTAGTCTGTCTATCCCTCCATGTAACTCCGCACGCACTCCTTAAGTAATTCATTTCTACTGCTCTCACTCTTGGTCTGAGTCTCTCAACCAACGTCCATGCTTCGCTTCCGTAAGTCAGTGTCGGGATTACCACACTGTCATGCAAGGACTTCTTCACTTCCATACTGACCACCCTATTTCTTGTTACTGCTTTTAGCGTTCCTACAACCCTCTTCCCCTGTTGTACCCTCTCCCGCACCTCTTCATCCATAGTCCCATCTTTACTCAACACACTGCCCAGATACTTAAAAGAGTTGACGATCTCCATAGCCTGACCGTTCAGCTTCACCTCACACTCTGTGACTTCACCCCTTTCGAAGACCATAACCTTGCTCTTCCCCGTATTTACCTTCAAATTCCGTTTTTCGCACACTGTTCCAAACTCATTTACCAGACCCTGCAACTCCCATTCATTATCACTCATCAGAACTGTATCATCCGCAAACAGCAGTATAGGTAGCTTCCACTCAATTCCCTCCCTTTTCAGCGATACACCAACATCCACTGCTCTTGATAGTATTTCTTTCATGACTCCATCCATATATACAGTAAACAACCACGGGGACATCACACACCCCTGTTTCAAACCAACATTCAGGTCAAAGAACTCGCTCTGCTCACTCTCCACACGTACTGCCGCCTTTGCACCCTCATACATGCTCTTCACTGCTTTCAGCAACTTGCCCTCTACTCCGTATATTCTAAGTACTTTCCACAAACCTTCTCTATCCACTCTGTCATAGGCCTTCTCCAAGTCCATAAAGGCAACATACACCTTTTGTTTCTTCTCCAGATACTTCTCCACAACACAATTCAGGGTAAAAATCTGATCTACACATCCTCTTCCCTTCCTAAAACCTCCCTGCTCGTCGCCTATCCATTTCTCCGTTCTCACTCTCACTCTCTCAATCACTACCCTACTGTATACCTTCCCTACTACGCTTAGAAGACATATTCCTCGGTGGTTACCACACACTCCTCTTTCCCCTTTGCCCTTATATAGGGGGACTATTATGCCAGTCTTCCAGTCATCGGGTGCACTCCCCTTCTCCCATGCTAGTTTGCACATTTTCCATACCCATTCTATCACTATCTCACCACCATACCTCAACATTTCCCCACACACTCCATCTGTTCCTGGTGCTTTCCCCAACTTCACTCTTTTCATGGCTTCCCACACTTCTGACCTCCTGATCCCCACCTCCTCCTCCACTACTTCTCTTCTTCTCCCTCCCATACCATATCCAGCTATGTTTGCTGGCTCTTCATTCCTTTCATTTAGCAACTCACTGAAGTACTCCCTCCATCTTTCGACTCTCTCTTGCTTCTCGGCTAGCATTCTCCCATTCTTATCTTTCACACCCTTACTGTTTCCCTTGCTACCTTCCCTAACTTTCTTGACTTCTTTCCAGAACAGTTTCTTACTCTCCCTCCATTTTACACTCAGATTCCTTCCAAATTCCTCATCTACTCTTCTCTTACTTTCCTTCACTACTCTCTTCACCACCCTCTTAGTCTCCACGTACCTCGCTCGTTTCTGTCTCTCGGAATCTTCATTCCCTCTACTACCCAACCACTCTCTATATGCTTTCTTCTTTTCTTCCACAGCTATTCTTACCTCTTCTGTCCACCATGCTGTACCTTTCACTCCCCTCCCTCTTCTCCTCACTCCACACACCTCCTCACATGCTGCACAGATCTCATCCTTAAACACCTTGCTTATCTCCTCCACTTCCTCCATAACTTCCAGGTCGAACCCACCTAGTCGTCTTTCCACTGCTCTCCTGTACTCCTCCCTGACTTCCTCCTCCTGCAACCTCTCCACCCTCCTCACCATTCCACCCTCCTCTCGCCTCCCTCCCGCTCTCCTCACCCACTTCTTTTGTATCCTAACCTTAGCTACCACTACATAATGATCAGACAGACCCCCTCCAATACCCCTATACACCCTAGCATCCATCACAGATTTCTTCATTCGTTCATCCACACATACATAATCAATCAATGACTTTCGTTCCACCACTGTCTTATCCTTCATCGTCAACATCCGTTTCCACGTGTACCTGTGGATCATTCTGTGTCGGAAGAAGGTGTTGGCTATCCACAGCCTCCTCCCCACACATACGTCCACAAGTGCACTACCATTCCCATTCACCTCTGATGGTACCCCCCACCCTCCCACCACTCCCTCAACTTTCCTATCACCCACCTTACCATTCATATCCCCAATCAGAAATATTCTTTCGTTCTTGTCAACTTCTCCAGGCACGCCTCCACATTCATCCAGAACTCCTCTTTCTTTCTTCCAAGTATATCCTCTGTCGGGGCATACACGCATACAATCACCCACGTTTGTATTCCTACTTTCATTCTCACCCACACAATCCTTGAACCCACAGACCCATACTCTCTTACACATTCCTTCCATTTGCTACTTACACACAAACATGCACCTTCTCTCGCTGTTCCTTCACTCACTCCAGCACACACACCCATTCCACATTCCCATTCTCTCACATCTGAACCTTTCCATTTGGTCTCTGTCATTCCACATACATCCAGCCTGGCATTCACTAACACTTCCAGAACCTCTCTCTCTTTTGTGCCATCATTCATGCCACTAACATTCCACGTAGCCATTCTCAGAATGTCCGAAGGCATGTCCTTAGTCGGTCGTGGTTCGTCAACGTTGGTTCCGTCCGCATCCGAGGCTGTTCGTTCGTTTTTCTTTGCTTAGATATTTTTTCCGGGTGGGGGTCGCAAGCCCACCGACCCAACCTCTTTAGTCGCCTCTTACGACACGCAGAAGGCACGTGGGGCATATTCTATTCCCTAACCCCCAGGGGGGACAATGAATACATATAATATAAAGACAAATAATTACAAAATATGAAGTAACAACAGATTTAAACAAAGAGTTCTTTTAACAAGAACAATAAATTTAAAAAATCATCAATATTAATATTAATAATAATAATAATAGAAAAAGAAAAAGATAAACAATAAATACAGACAAAAAGTAAGCAGAGGTTATACAAGAAACTTCAAGTTAAAAATGCTTGATTAAAATTATTGATGTCAAATTTTAGAATACAGTCACAATAATTGACCCTAAAAAGATTAAATTTATGGAACAATTTACTTGCCTCAAAACCTCTGTCCACTAAGAGTCTGTATAGTAACCTAGCTCTAGCTCTATTACGTTCTAATAGTCTATACAGGGCAATACACAAGGCTCTTTCCATTTCAATAAAGGCCTATGGACTCTTAAAATACATATATTACTAACCTCCCTGTAAATAATAATGGTTACAAACTGGAGAGGCCTGAAATAAGCAGTCAGTCTTATAGCCGTGTCAAGGGAATGTTTTGTTTTGATGGTCCGGTCGACGTATTCGTACTATAAAATATCCCGACACATCTTCTTCAGCCATGTATGTTATGTCAATCGTAACAGGGACTTCAGGTAAATGTAAGTCATAGTTTATGTTGCTTTGCAATTAAGAAGATTGTCAAATACAAAGTCCTTAGCCCGATTTTGTATAATAAAGGGTTTGTGCCGATTACCGAAGTTTCTCGATACTCGCTTAAGTTGAGCTATCATATCTAATAATAATAATAATATACTGTTAGGCCTAATATATATATATATATATATATATATATATATATATATAGAGCTATATATAAATATCTATATAGGCCTATTAATATCTTTATAAATATCAATAAATAGTCAACTCAATTGTAAGTCTGCAAGTAATACAAATTAATCATCGTCATCATAATAAGTAAGTGAATCGAAGAAACATAACAAAAGACGATCAAAGACTAGTTTCAGATCATACCAGATCCATTATATAGAGAATTGATACAAAGAACATAGACAATCCAACACTTTACTATTATTGTACTTATCTTTACGAAAACATGAAGTTCAATTCTATCTTTGCTGGTGAGGTTTCTTGAAATGTGATATGTCTGAAAAACACATAAAACAGTGAATTAGACTCCCCAGAATTGGTGACAGGTACCACAAGGGGCTGTAGATATAGATACGTATATAGAATTATGGTATTATGTCCATCTTAGTGGTTTTCCAGAGCCTTAAATATGTGACCGCCAAGATATGGAGCAGTAGTAATGAAAGACAATTCTTCAGTAGTAGGCTATCTAATGGTAAGAAAAGTTCCTCAGTCGCCATTTTTATCTTACTGTGAGTGTTTCAGAAAGGGTATACTGTGACTTTTAAAGTGAAGATAACTATATTATAAGAAATTAGAGGTGTGAAAAGCTGAAACATGTTACCAAGGCAGTCAAGTTACTGATAATGACCTCTTATTTTAATATGTGCTTGTGCAATGTGTGACAAGTGATGTGGGCAGTCCCGGCAGTGGGATACACAGCTCCAGGTGG
Organism: Paralithodes platypus; assembly: GCA_032716605.1. Taxonomy (NCBI): domain Eukaryota; kingdom Metazoa; phylum Arthropoda; class Malacostraca; order Decapoda; family Lithodidae; genus Paralithodes; species Paralithodes platypus. The sequence continues at coordinate 9,360,274 of CM064544.1, read as the reverse complement.
CCGGCCTGTAATATTTAGCCTAGCCTAGGCTAGTAAAGTAGGCTAGTGAGTGATACTGAGTCGACTATGCCTGGTGGTAGGCCATCTAAATTTCAAAGGACTAGCCTAGCCTACTAGACTAGGCTAGCCTAGCTATTCTATCTACCTATCTATGGCGTCTCTTCCGTGGATTGACCTCCCAATCTACCAAGATTGGAAGCCAAAGCGTCACATTTTTCCCTTGCCCCTCAACTTTCTCTTCATAATTGCTGAGGGGCACAGGGCCCTGGGTGGGGCTTTGGTTTCCCGGGCGTTTCCGCACCCTCCTCAGCCCCCCGCCATGGAGTGGCTTCGGTCACCCAGGCTTTATTGTGGTCGGCGGGGAGGGTTCTGTGGGGGCACTCGGTTATGGCCTTGGAATTGCTCGGGGCCTTGGGGCTGTTCGGCCAGGCAGCTTGGGGAACAACAACAACAACAACAACAACCTATCTATATGCTCAGGCCCAATCCCCATTTTGGGGGTAGCCGACTCAAGACAGAGCAAGGACAGGGAAAACACAACAACAAATAAACACAGATAAAAAGCACAAACACACATCCAGGTCACCCAGGAGAAGACCCAGCCTAGCTACATTATCTGAATTGCTGACTAGCCTATGCTAATTTTCAACTGTGCTGGGCTGGCCCGCTGGGAGCCTGGGCCTCCGCCTTCCAAGCAGGGCCAATGCAGGCTGGCCACTGGTGCGGCGGCGCCCCTCGCCACGACCTCGTAAGTTATAGCTTGTTGCATTTTAATAATTTAGGAGCTTAGGCCTACCACCTGTAACTATAACCACCAACAATAGTGGTAGGCTATGCAGCATCACTGCCCTTTTTTTCAACAATGTAGTATCATATAGGATAATAGGCGGCTTAGGCCTAGGCCAACCCGGAGCCCGGGCAGCCAGGCAGCCGCAGCTTTTATTGTTTGGGTTATACTGATGATTTGGACTGACAGTTAGCCCATCAATCTTTTTAGACCTAGGCCTAATAGCTTCAGCCTTCGTAATAGGTCCGGTAGAGCATTACTTACCAGGTTTACTTACCAGGTAGCAGCTGTGTTCAGTGGGGGCCCAAGACATGAATACGGGCACTCTAACTAGATGCACGATTAGTAGCAGTTACTGGGAGTCCGGCAGAGATAGTTAGTTTATATTGTGCCCTCGTTGGAGACTAGCTTTTTAGTTGTGTTAGCATAGGCTGTACATCAATGCTCTAATGTCATTAACCTGACAAGCGCGAAATAGACCTAGGGGCTAGGGTAGTTATTTGTGCATTTCTAGCCTTGGATTCTGACAGAATTTGTTATATTTACAATATAGAGCATTATTTGTTATCGGTATGCTTTTATTTTACATATATGATGTATATATGAACCTTCAAGAGTGCTAAAATAAGTGGGAAAAGCATTTGGGTGGTGAAAAACGAAGATATTGGCCACCCGGTCATAATCTCAGGCGAGAGAGAGCCACAGGCAACCCTCCTCTCTCGCTGTCTGTGAGGTAACTGAGACGAGCTGGGCGGTGTGGGCCGGTGTCTGGGTGTTGCATAACGATCTTTTCCGCAACCCACTTGTGCTACATTATCGTGGGAGAGAAAAATAACCGATAAATGATGATAATAAGAGGAAAAATAGGTGATAATTGAGGAGGGGAGGGAGGGGGGAATAAGGTGGGGAAGGAGGGGAGGGGGGTGGGTGAGATTTACATGGATGAGTACTGGAGGGGAATTATCTCACCTAGAGACAAATTCCTTTGTTTTGATAGGCCCTTTTTTTTTATGGAAGGCTTTTTTTATGGTCTTGCTTCCGTGAGGCCTATCGCGTTCCCTATAGGAAGCCTTCCGTGAGGCCTATCGCGCTTGCCGGGTTAAGAGCTGAAATGTATTAGGCCCTATAGCCTAAGGGAGACAAAAATTAAAAAACTAAAATACGTGCCACAGCTAACAGTGCAATCTTAACCTCTGAAGGGCGCATGGGGGTAATTTGACACCTCTCCCTGTGCGCATGTATTTGAGGTGTTTCCGTCACTAAAATATTCATTGTACCATTAATAGCATTAATACTTATCCATTTGCGCCTATTATGGGTTGATTATAAAGGTATTAACCTGAAACAACAATAAAACGAGTGAAAACAGCGTTTGGATGGTCAAAATCGGAGATATAGCCCGCGAGTTGTATAATGTATGGGTGAGGCAAGCTGCTTTCCCGCCAATTTCCCCCAAGGCCACTGAGACACAGTCGATCGATACTCTCTCTCTCTCTCTTGCATTCGCTTGCTATCAGTGATGACCACACCCTGCAACCGGATTTCTAATGTTAGCACGAAAATATACCTCAGAATAAGGGAATAACAGGGAAAATAGGTGATAACTGAAGTGGGGAAGGAGGGGAGGTAGAGGACTGAGATTTTGCATGGCCCAGGGGCCAACAAAAAAAATAAATAAAAAAATAAAAATACAGTCAGGACCCCCAATTCGCGAGAATAGGGGTGACAGGAGGCATCGCGTATTGTGAATTCGGGTATTGTGGAACTAACTTTAAATGGGAATAATTAGATTGGGTGACATCTCTCAATTATGGCCTATTTTCGACATTTTTGGCCCTATTTTCGACATTTTTGGCTCTACAGTACAGTCTATATCTTATATATAAGAAGAACAATGAATAAAAATATGAAACTATCCTTAAAATTAGTAGTAGATAGGCTAGGACTAGGACCGTAGGACTTCACGATTTTCTCCAACTTCTCCCTCCCTAACCAAATCGTACGAACAGTTTACTCTGACAAGCCTATTGCACAGTTTCCTTCTCCTCTTTTCTTGCGAAACAACAATTCCACCTTCATTTTGTGTGTTATCTTCTTATATTGGCGTGGCATGGCGAAAAAAGTGGCAGGCACTACAAACGTTTGGTCACTCCGCACGGCTATGAGCGCTTGAGCGGGACTGTGGGAGGGAGGGAGGGAGGGTAAGCGGGAGGGAAGGCAGGCGTATGCCCGTCTTCTTCTTTTTTCAGAGCTACTCCTGGGCCTCGCGAAACGTAGACGTGCTCGCGTATCAAGCGGGAATAGCGGATTTGGCCCCTTCTTAGCTCTCGATTCGTGTATTGTGGTACCACCTCGCATAATTAATGCTTAATTAATTAATGTTATTTTCGAGGGGTAACTCGTGTATTAGGGTTTTCGCGAATTGTGGAATCGTGTATTGGGGGTCCTGACTGTATATATATATTTTTTTTTCGATGTCAAAAGTTGATTTTTTTTTTTCTCTGACTCTTAAGAGTCTCCCCGCAGTTCCCGGGTTAATGGGTGATGGATCATGGCTGCATGGCAAAGAAACAAATATTAAGATTTTTTCGCATAGCCTAGGTTTAACCCTTCAACCCCGGGTGGTACACGTGTGTACCATTATGTTTTGCCCCCAGGAACCCGGGTGGTACAACATTGTACCATTGCTTGAAAGCCTGTGAGCTTCGTGTGCGAGGCGTCGGTCCGACGCATGTAAACAACAGCCGGCTGGACCGACGGCCCGCATCTCCGGCCACAAGAAGGAGAGCGTCGCTTGTTCGTGTGTGTCTGTATGTTGTTGTTAAGTATCGAAAAGTACTGTAAAGTGGCTGTTTTTTCCATAAAGTTATCTCCAATGAAATCATCATCACAAATCAAGCACTTGACTTAGAGAGCTCTACTTAACGCCATTCTACAGGTAAATAACACAGCTACGCTTGGGGATGCGCGGGAATGCGGGAAGCAGTCAGCATAACAATGATACGGTAGCCTAGCCTAGACGTTTTTCGGCCAAAACACCCGGATTTCGGGGAATATTTATGTAATGCGTAGCCGGGGCAGGAGGGTTAAACTAGGCTAACAGAAATTAATTGGTAATAAATACGATGTTTTCTTATTTTAACTTACGTCCGCCCAGCACTCATGTTATTGTTGTGAACCTCTCGGCACTCTCACTGCCACTTGTTGCCGGAGTAAGGTATGTCTCATAATACAGTACTGTTTTTTTAACTATTACACAACCAGCGGGTGTGTGGGGGCGGCAGCCCCTATCCATAATACTAGGATAGGTTAGGTAAAGTTGTTAAGTTAGGCATATATTTTTTACGCATTTATCCCCTCATTTTCCCTGAACTTCATAACCCTCCCCACTAGTGGGGGGGGGGGGGGGGGGGGTTTTAGATTGTTGGATAATGGGTAAATCCTTATTTCAGCTCCTCTTCAGTATAAAACACTGTAGGCCTATCTGAAATAATAAATAAAAAACAAAATAATAAAACTTAGCCTAGGACTACTGAAATTGCTGTCGGTCCAAAAAGTCAGGTTTACCATTGTTTGTAGGGAGGATAGTAACAATACTAATACTTATTACCATAAAAATATATTTACAAATTTATTACACTTGTAAATGCATTAGGCCTAGGCCTATAGGCCTATTATCTATTTTATGAGGAGGCTGCAATCTGCATCCACTGTTGGGCTGGTCGCTAGGCCTAGGGATGCGCGATGCTGTCTCAACTCTCGTCTCTCGATGTAACACTGTGAACAGAAAAAAGAAAAAAACATTCAAATTTTAATAAAATTCTTCCATTTCTATTCATAAGTATTGAAGTATAGTCGGTAAAAATTTACCTATGGTCCCGTTAAAATGTCCTCAAGTAACCTATTAAAAACTGTTCAGGGGACTGGTTAGAACTTGTAGGATGTTTAATTGAAGGTCGGAAATCAGTATTTACTGAGAAATAAAAGTCTTAAAATGCGCTATGTTTTACGGGACGGTCTGTACGCCGCCACATACGCGCGGCCCCACCCACTGCCCATAATGTACAAATATTATATTAGATTAGATTAACCTAACCTAACCTAACCTAACCCTAATATAATATAATATAATATAATATAATATAATATAACATAACATAACATTAGGCCTACCTGGGAAAGAGACTAAGAGAGGGCAGGGACCCTGGGTGACCCATAGCGCATTTTAAGACTGTTATTTCTCAGTAAATACTGGTTTCCGACATTCAATTAAACATCCTACAAGTTCTAACCAGTCCCCTGAACAGTTTTTAATAGGTTATCCTACTTGAGGATATTTTAACGGGACCATAGGTAAACATTTATCGTATAATCATCACCAGAATGCAGGAAATACAGTTTTTGCCAACTAAAAACTTAAAAAAATCTCCGGCGGCCGGGGGCCTTTGCCCCCCGGAACCCCCCTCGTCTGCCGAGGTTAATTACTATTTTCATCTAATCACTATTTACTACCTACACAACATTTTCCTATTTTGCCACACTGACCCCATACCATTAAACACATCATAGAAGATGCATTTCACACAACCACTTACGCCAACAACACAATCTACACTCAATGAGAGCTCTGTGGGAAAGCCCGATCGTGGCCATGGCCTTTCTCAGGGACTCGGGGCTGTTCGGCCAGGCAGCTTAGGGAACAACAACAACAACAACCCCAATCAGAAGCCAGCGCAACAACAACAAATCGCCAAGACAGGAGCCTGAAATGGAAAGCGTAGCTGTAGACATGAGACAGAACACCCAGAGACCGGCCCACACAAATGATACAGGTTTTTTCGGAAAACAGTCGAGAAACTAGCGGCACAACAAGAACAGCTTCAACAAATGATGTCAGTAGTGATGGGAAAAATAGAAGGACAGGACAACTGGAAGAGGGCCTTCTGGAGTTACCACTAACCAAGATACTAACAGGTAACATCAGAGGGCTGTATCCAAGGTGTAATCAGAACAAATTCCCCCTACTGCAAGAAATTGCTGCCACCGATAACATATCCCTACTCGCCCTGACCGAAACTCACCTGCACAACGATATACTTGATGCAGAGGTGCGGATCCAAGACTTTGAAATTTACTGCACAGACCGTAGGGATAGAAGTCATGGTGGAGTAGCCATTTATATAAAGAATAAATTTGCAGTAGAAATCCTGGACAGCCTTTCAAACGGGACATGTGAAATCCTCACCCTCTCCATCAAGGATTTAAATCTTGTTATAACGGCAGTCCAAACGGCCTCCAAACGCCACACAAGAGCTTTTTGAGGATGTCGTGAACCAAATTATCCATACAGTAGACCACCTGCCAGCTCACAACACAGAATTCTTACTCCTTGGAGACTTCAATTTCCCACACATGAACTGGGAGACATTGGAAGTGGTGGGAGGAACGAATGGAGAAAAACAACAAGCTAGGCTACTGGCGTCTCTTATGCGGACTAAATTCCTAACCCAATTTATATCCGAACCAACAAGAGGATCTAACATACTAGACCTAGTAGCTAGCAATAACCATGGGATTATGCACTCCTACGAGCTCTACGAGACCACCATGTCGGACCACAAAATCTGCGAAACGTCTCTCGCAATAAATGCCTTGCTCAATAAACCATAGCAAGGTCAGCAAGAAAAAACAGGAATGGCAAAATTAAACTTTTACCACAAAGACATTAAATGGGCTGAAATTAAAGACAAATTAAAGATGGACTGGGCAACCAAAATTGCGGAAGACAGTGCTGCAAATATGCTCTCTAAATTCACCATAATTTGTGAAGAAATATGTAAAGCCAATGTCCCGACTAAAAGTACAGCTAAGAAAAAACACATCCCACGGGACCGTCGCATCCTTATGAGGAGGAGGAGCCTTTACAAAAGAAAATTGGCAAAACATCCTCCACATAGCAAAGCCACCAACTTTCACAAGGCCCTTCAGGAGATTGAAAGCAAACTCCTAAAATCCCATGAAGACCAGAGGAAGAGAGAAGAACTACAAGCAGTCCAGAACATAAGCAGTAACTCTAAGTTTTTCTTCTCATACGCTAACAAAAAATCCAAAAACATATCGGCAGTAGGGCCATTAGAAGACGTCGATGGAAACCTGGTGGCCGACCCAGGGGAAATGGCAGACATACTAAGGGCACAGTATGAAAGTGTCTTCAGTCTTCCTAACCCCCAAAAAACTGTGGATGACCCAGCGGCTTTCTTCACAATGCAAGAGCCCTCTCCCTCACCAATACTGACCGACATAATCCCAGAAATTAATGATATAATTCAAGCCATTGACGACATAGCAGCCGACTCAGCAACAGGTCCAGACGGGTTCAGTGCACAGCTCCTAAAAACCTGCAAAGCTGAACTGGCGCTACCACTGCAACTAATCGCTGCCAAGTCCCTAGCTACCGGTACAGTTCCCTCATCCCTGAAGGAAGGGGTAGTGAAACCTATCCACAAAGGGGGTAGCAAAGGACTGGCCAAAAACTATCGGCCCGTAGTGCTAACCTCGCACATAACAAAGATAATCGAGCGGGTCGTCAGAAAGAGAATAACGAAACACATGGAGGACCTCGACGTTTTCAACGGGGGACAGCACGGGTTTAGAAAGGGCCGGTCCTGTCTGTCGCAGCTACTTGCCCACCATGAGGCTCTACTAGAAGACATCAGTAAAGGCAAGAACGTCGACGTGATATACCTGGATTTCGCCAAGGCATTTGATAAAGTAGATCACGGCCTCGTTCTTCACAAGCTGAAAAAGCTAGGTATAGGAGGAAACCTCGGCAAGTGGCTGCACAGCTTCCTAACACATAGGGAACAGAGAGTATCGGTCCAAGGACACCTTTCAGACCCAAGCGAGGTCCACAGAGGACGGAATTCTACCAAGTATGACCAAGTAAGTATGCTTCATGCGTAGCCTATCCATGCATTGCTTAATGAAATACAGTAGGGTCTCACATAAAACGAGTTTATGGTCGATAAACGAGGGCGTTTTATGTGAATTCGTTTTATGTGAACACAGCATTTTGGTGGCGCAATATCGTCAATGTTCACTGTAAGCGAAAATTTTCGTACAAAGCGAACGATATTTCGTACGTTTTGTACGATATTTCGGCGTTTTATATGAAAGCGTACGATATTTTGTACGTTTTGTACGATATTTCGGCGCTCTATATGAAAACTCCTTGTATTTGCCCCACTTTGGCGGCGGACTCGTTTTATGTGATCACATTCGTTCTGATCGAAAATTAAATATTAATATTTTAGGTCGGTCGTTTTAATCGAGACTCGTTTTATGCGAACACGTTTTATGCGGGACCCTACTGTACTCATTGTCTCGGTAATTTTTTTGAAAAGACTCGCAGCATTATTATACATAATTTATTAGGGAAAGTTAAGCTCTATGGAATCCTTATAATATACTCACATAGATTCCACTGTGGGAGAATAGCCTAGTTTTGATAGTTAACTATAGTTTTGATGTAAATACTACCGCAACTACGAATCTTGTTTCCGAGACCTAGTATATTAACCTAACCAAACAACCTAACCTAACCTAACCTAACCTAACCTAACCTAACCTAACCTAACCTAACCTAACCTAACCTAACCTAACCTAACCTAACCTAACCTAACCTAACCTAACCTAACCTAACCTAACCTAACCTAACCTAACCTAACCTAGACCCAGTACGTGGGATACAACACTAGCCCTTGCATGCCAGCTACTGTGGGTTCATATATTAGACATACAGTAACATCTTTGTAGAACATAACACTTTACCGTAGCGAGTGTACTCCATTCCGAACACTTTTTGTAAACATGAACACGTCCGTAGCAGAGCTCTCAAGATTGCGGGACTGAGTTTGTTTACGCGAGGGACTATTTATATCGACAAAATCGAGTTACAAAACTTGTCAAAACTATTCTCCCACAACGGAATCTATGTGAGTATATTATAAGGATTCCATAGAGCTTCACTTTCCCTAATAAATTATATATAATAACGCTGCGAGTCTATTCGCGATAATTATCATTGTCTCATTCACATTTTTATCTCAACTGAACTTTGTAAGAGCATTTCTCAATGTAATACGGGTAGGATATCAATACAATATAATATAATGAAAATAAGTGGTTTAAATGTTTCACAACACACCTTTAGACTTCATAACTGAGCTACGACAGTCAGTCGGAGGTGGACGATGGAAGGGATGGTAGAGGTGGGGAGGAAGGCAGCATTGCCAAAATAAAATTTTACTGGAATCTTCAGGAACAGAACATCTGGTGACATGCATTCGTGCGATACTCTAAATATTTGAGCCATATTCCACAGATTGTGGCATCATTCTGCCTTTTTCACCATTACTTACTGTCCAGCGACATTTGAAAAAGGACCCAGCGAGGTATATTTTGTTTTGATTTGGTAACACTGGGAGTAGAACTTTAAGGACTCGGCGACGGTGAGTCTGACTCGGTGTCTCGGTGAGACAGTGACTCAGTTGTTGTTGTTCCCTAAGCTGCCTGGCCGAACAGCCCCGAGTCCCTAAGGAAGGCCATGGCCACGGTCGGGCTTTCCCACAGAGCTCTCAAAGAGTGTAAATTGTGTTCTTGGTGTAAGTGGTTGTATGAAATGCAGTCTTCTATGATGTGTTTAATGGTATGGGGTGCTGTGTTACAACCCGGGCAGGTGTCGACGACGGAGTGACTCAGTAGCTCGAGGTGGGCGGTATGATGAATACAGTCCAGTGTTTACAGTTCTCCCCTGGTGTTGGTGGTGTTCAGGCGGTTACTGTTCTTCCTTGGTGGTGTTGGTGGTGGTGGTGTTGCGGAGTTGGTCCTGATCCGGCGGTATTCATCTTGGCAGCCCCCTACCGGTCACTCCTGCCTTCTCTTGCTCTCACTCAATAGGCTACAGTATATTAGGTGAGTTCTGTTTTGCTTATCTGGCTGATAAAGTAACCTCATTTCAGGTTCATCCTACCTGACCGAGGATTTTATCATGCTTTAAAGTTATATCGGGTGGATGGTAGGCCTACTCGTTAGCCTTGGTCGGCAACCCATCTAGGGGAGACCTTATAAAAGTTTGGGTGGATGGGACTCTTCAACCTTGGTCAGCAATCTGTCTAGGGGAGTAGGCCTAAACCTTAATACAAATCGGTACTGCTTTCCTAAGGGTGAAGCAGGTTAGTGGATGGGTAACATTCAAGACAGCTAGAGCTGCCTTATTTACCAAGTTTTCTGTATAGCCTAATTTGTTCAAGGAATATAGTGTTTTATTGTTGTTTTTCATGGTATGAGTGGAGGATTTGCATAACTTACCCAAGTTACCCATTATTCATTAATCTGAAGGGTATTACTGAATTTTAGCACCAACAGTTACCTCATATATCTTGTTGTTGTTGTTGTTGTTGTTGTTCCCCAAGCTGCCTGGCCGAACAGCCCCAAGGCCCCGAGTAAGGCCAAGGCCACAAACGAGCGCCCCCACAGAACCCTCCCTGCCGACCACAATAAAGCCTGGGTGACCGAAGCCACTCCATGGCGGGGAGCTGAGAGGGTGCGTAAACGCCCGGGAAACCAAAGCCCCACCCAGGGCCCTGTGCCCCTCAGCAATTATGAAGAGAAAGTTGAGGGGCAAAGGAATAATGTGACGCTTTAGCTTCCAATCTTGGTAGATTGGGAGGTCAATCCACGGAAGAGACGCCGTCACTTGAGATCTAGAAAATATATAAGTAAAAGGAACAGTCAGAGTAAGCTATGGGTATGGCAGAGATCGCTCAGGTCTCACTCTGATAGACCAGCCCATCGCCATATCTTGTTATGCCTATTAGATCCGGTAGAGCATATACATCATTGCTAGGCTATATATGCCATAAAGAACAGAAATGTATTATAAGGGAGATATATAAGAAAACAAAAATATTCTCCCTATGTATGGCACTGCCACTCCCCATCATCAGCTGTTCGTCTAGACTGTGTGCCGTCTATAGGAGAGTATTGACAACATTTTTAGGTAGCATTCAAGGAGACTACTGCAGGACTTCTTCTTCTTCTTACCTCTGTCCGTGTATAGGCTATCCTAGTGTTTACTAGCCTATACCCCTTTGAAAGGACATTAGCCTAACCTAGCAACCTTACCTAACCTATCCTAGTATTATAGGTGGGGGCTGCTGCCCCCATACCCCCGCTTTGACTTAGATTTTTGGTGTATTTGTCTGTGAAGTGGGTATTTTTCAATTTGTTGATAACGAAAATCCTCCATGCGGACTATATGGAGAAAAATATGGCGAATCTATTAGTGCCTATTTTCCCTAATAAATTGTTTTTCATAACGCTGCACTAGTGTCGTTGAATATAACCGTTGTTTTATACTAAGGACTGGCGGAAATGAGTACAGTATTTACCCATTATCCAACAATCTAAAAACATGGACCCCACTAGTGAGGAGGGCAATGAAGATCAGGGAAATTGCGGGGTAAAAGACTAAAATAAGGGGTAATATTAGCCTAACCTAAATACCTACCCTAACCTAGTATATTAGGTGGGGGATCTGTGGGGCAGTGTTACAGTGTTACATGGTGGGGCAGTGTTACAGTGTTACATGGTGGGGCAGTGTTACAGTCTTACATGGTGGGGCAGTGTTACATGGTGGGGCAGTGTTACAGTGTTACAAACAAAATCCATGATCCCCTCATGGAATCCTGTATCCCACAGCAAACTGTTATTGTCATATATAGCTTATTTTTGTTATTTTATTGTCTTTAACCCCACATTTTCCTTGATCTTCATAAACATCCCCACTAGTGGGGGCTGTATTTTTAGATACAGTAAACCCTCGCTCTTTCGGACTAATTGAGGGAGACCCCTGTCCGAAAGAGTCAAAAGTCCGAAAGGGCCGAGTCCGAACTCACACTTCAGCCATTCGGACTTGTCCGAATGTCTGAAATAATGTCCGAAGTTTATAAGGCCGAAACTCGGCTCTTTGGTCCGAATGCGATTTAATTTTTCTCAGCCTTTCGGACAAATCCGAAAGGCTGAAGCATGAGTCCGAAGTTAAATGTAGTCCGAAAGTGTAGTCCGAAAAGGACGGAGGTATTTTCTCAGCCTTTCGGACAAATCCGAAAGGCTGAACCATGAGTCCGAATTGAAATGCTAGTCCGAAAGTCTGAGAATTCCGAAAGATTGAAGTCCGAAAGAGCGGGGGTTTACTGTACAGTAAGATCTCATATCTAATGAATAATAGGTGCCAAAAAAATCGCGTTAAATCCAGATTCGTTAGATATAAATACATAAACTAATGGGAAAAATGGTAATTGGTGCCAAAATTTAGACAGAGTCCCCATTTTTACCTATTTTTGCCCTTCCGAGTGCTATTTTGTGACATTAAATATATTCAAATCATGTAATATATTAATTATAAGATGAACTAATAATAAACCAACCTGTGAGTGAATAATGAAGTGTGTAGGTTAGACGATATCGAAGATATCCAAGCAGGGAGGCTTGGCTAACTGGGATGCGCCGCGCACCTCCTCACCTCCACCACAGCCTCCCTCTCTTAACATTGCCACTAAAACACGTCTTTGCAACAGATAGGCTGGTTTTAATTTCAGTTTTCTGATCCTTAAAGTTATGCACTGTCCCCTCGGGAAACCCAGTTATTTTCACTATCTCACAGTTCTAGAGGCCTTTTTCAATTAGTTCAATCACTTTCGCTTTATCCTCTGCCGTATATATATATTTTTTTTCCAACACGCGTAACCCTCTTCACTGGTACTTTTGTCTTTCTTTCATGCATATTTCCATTCTCACCACTCCCCTCTCCAGTACCTGAGGATTGGGTCCACATCACAAAAGGCGTAACACAACAAAAGCTTAAGGTTGGGGCGAGTAACAACAAAAGATTGAGTTGGGTTGAGTAATGTAGGCCTAAGGCGCGGCGCGGACTGGACTGACGACGGGGAGGGATGGAGGAAGGAGGGACGGACGCCACTTAGCTCAGTACTGTAGGCCTATTTGGCGGGAAATTTTAGGGATCGGCGGGAAATTTGGAAAATTTATACCGGGCACTCAGAATAATTGCCGTTAGATATGGAATTTGGTTTGTTAGATTGAGATAGGGTAGAGCTCCAAAAGGGCAGTTAGATGCAAATTCGCTAGATCAAAATGCGTTAGATGCGAGAGTCCACTGTAGTTGGAAATTGGGTAAGTACTAATTTCTGCTCCAAATCATTATAATGGAACACTATATCTGAAGGACAAGTACACACACAACCAAAAATACCGACTAAAATCGCTGTTGGTGCTAAAAGTCAGGTTTACCATCTGAAGATACGGCGTCAAATGGCGTCATTTATTGGGTGAATCGCGCTTTTACAGTAGGTAAGGGAAATTTTGTGTGGTAAATTGGATACACAATGGGCCACCCCTCACCCCCCCCCCCTTGATTTATTGTCATCCTCATAATTATATGCAGATCTGTAAGGGGGCAAAAACAGGTTGCCGGTACAGTATTTCGTTTTTGTGAGTAACGCTCACGCCATTTATTGGGTGAAGCGCACCCACCGCATCGTTCAAAACAAGAAGAAGGAGGTCAAGTCGAAGGATTCATTGTTCGCAATGCTTTGTTGACGGTCGGGACATTATTTTGGTGTTATTTTTCGGTGTAATCGGGTTTTTTCAAGTGTCGATAACGAAATTCCTCCATGTGGACTAGAATGAGAAAAAGTATGGCGAGTCTATGGGTCCCTATTTTCCCTAATAAATTGTTTCTAATATTGCGGTGAAAGACGTCTTGGCAAGAATATTAAGTGCGGGCGTACCGCCAGCCTTGTTTACACGTACCTACGTTTAGTGGCGTCGGACCTTTGCCATCATGTTCCCGTCTATTTTGACTGCCTTTGGATACAATAATATGTTGAGGGGGGGCAAAGCCCCCCCTCACGCCCCAATGACATATTGTCATCATCATATATATTGCCAGCAGGGGGCAAATTACCGAAAAAATCGCTGTCAAAATAGACGCGAACTTAACCACGGCGATCGACAAATGTAAACATGACGGCGGGGGAGGCGTCGGACTTTTGCAATCATGTTCCCGTCTATTTTGAATGCCATTGGATACAATAATATGTTGAGGGAGAGCTCAAAATAGACGCGAAGTTAACCGCGGCGATCGCCTTATGTAAACATGACGACCATACGCCCGGAGTCTACATCCATCCCGACGTCTTTAATGATATCAATCTTATTCGTTGGTAAGATCGGAAAATATATAGGCCTATTGTAATAGGCCTACCATGAATTTTCCCAGTGCTGTTTTATATATTATAGTATTATATAGTTATACAGTATAGTGTTATATATATAGTTTGTAATTAGCCTAATTAGAAATCTCGGGAAAACCTATTTTCCCCATTATCGATCGATGTTAATATACCCCCCTTCCCCCCCGATAGTGGGGAGGGCTATTAAGATCAGGGAAATTGTCGGGTAAAAGGCCTAAAAAGGCGATAATAAGGTAAGGTATCTAGGGGAGACAACCTTATACAAATCCGGGTGGATGGGACTCGTCAGCCTTGGTTGGCAACCTGTCTAGGGGAATAAACCTGATACAAATCTGTACTGCTTACCTAAGGGTAAGGCAGGTTAGTGGATGGATTAGCTGAACACCACTGTAGAAAAAGAGTGCTAACAAGATACACAGAGGGCCTCGGAGTTGGACGGATCCTGAATTGAGTGGTCAATCCTGTAAGTCCTTCACTAAACTGGCTCGGGATGTCCCTCTCACAGGAATAGGTCCGCTTGGGGGCATTCTGTGCATGGCCACCCTCGTAAGGGGAGTAAGGCGTCCGGCAATAGATAGAAACTAAACCTGGCTCGATATTTCATTATTTTGAAACTCCTAAAACCCGAGCCAAGTTCTGGCAAACCTTGGCTCGGGTTTTCAGATTTACTACCAGGTAATAAATATTCCTAGTACCGGTACCTAGTATATTTCATACCTACCACCCAATTCCTTGTCATTAACCTAACCAAACAACCTGACCTAACCTAACGTTGATCCAGTACGTGGGATACAAGACTAACCCTCACCGAAGACCACATCCCCTTTTTAGTATTTGCATGGTTTCAGAATGATACGCATAACCTACCCATAACCCATCGGGTTCTCTGCCTTGGGACTACACAAGTTGTCATAATATAGTATCATATTCAGTGCTAGTAGTACATGTAATCAAAGTTTGTGTTTATACCTATTTCAGCATGCCCTGTATACATAATATATATACCCTACCCATAACCCATCGGGTTCTCTGCCTTTGGACTACACAAGTTGTCATAATATAGTATCATATTCAGTGCTAGTAGTATAATTATGAAATCAAAGTTTGTGTTTACACCTATTTCAGCATGCCCTGTATACATAATATATATACCCTACCCATAACCCATCGGGTTCTCTGCCTTTGGACTACACAAGTTGTCATAATATAGTATCATATTCAGTGCTAGTAGTATATGTAATCAAAGTTTGTGTTTACACCTATTTCGGCATGCCCTGTATACATAATATATAGGCTATAATTTCCCGTTTAATATTTAACCCCTACTGTACTGGCTACATCTTTTACATTATATTCTTACTATATTTAGACGATTTTGTGCAGTTGTAAGCAGGATGTGTGGTAGTCAAAATGGTTAAGTGAGATAGTTCGAAGCTGGTTTGTGGCATGAGAACCTTTATAAACTGAATACAGAATAGCAGGGAATGTGGAGGTGGGTCAGGGAAGGGATGGAGGAGGAGGTGCACCTAATAGGAGGCAGGGAGGGAAGAGAAACAAGGAGGAGGATTCCAATATATTGTGCTACTACACTAATATAGATGGAATAAACAGTAAAAAGGTAGAATTGGATGATATATTAAGAAAGGATCAACCACAGATAGTCTGTTTGACGGAGACAAAGCTGAACCAGGACTTTGATAGCAATATAGTGTTTAGTGAAGGATATAATATATGGAGATATGATAGAAAGGCAAAAAGGGGAGGTGGAGTGGCGGTATTAGTTAAGAACCCTATGACAGCAAAGCAAGTGGAGTTAAATAATGACAAGGCAGAAATAATGGCAGTTGAACTAAATGATATAGAAGGAAAAAAGCTAGACATAGCAGTAGTTTACATGCCACCAAAGACCAGGGCATGGAGGGAGTTAGAGTTTGAGGAGATGATCGAGGATATGATTCAGTCGTTGAGAAGATAGCTTTTAATTAAAATGTAAAACTTGCAAACTAAACAAACCAAAATTGGGACAAGGACAATATAAAGTCAAATTAAATTATCAAAATCGCTATGTGGAAACAACGTTTACTAAAATGAAAATTATTAAATAAAAGAACACAATCCACCACATAGGGTGTACATTACTACATGAGCAAGTTAATCTGTTTCCCAAGCAAACTAATCGCACATATAACAACGCACTATCGTCACGTTAAAGGAAGTAGTCAAGTTTGGGAAGTCCGGGACGTTCTGGCAAATTTTACTAAACTCTGCATGAATAAAGAAACTATATGTTAAATGTCAAAATATTATTTAAAATCAAATTTGCAACATGACAAGACATTAAAATAGTACAAAATACAAATATTGATAAGATATCTATACTATTACAAAATAATATATAAAATACAGTACAGCACTCACTAACGATAGTGCTATCGGGTAGGTACCTGTAAGCATAGCATGCCTCAAGTGACCCCTATCAATAACTACCCTACAAATAACCTACATTTATAGCACAAATAAACTAAGGAAATCGCAAAAGTAAGCAATTGATACTATCGACAATGAATACATATAATATAAAGACAAATAATTACAAAATATGAAGTAACAACAGATTTAAACAAAGAGTACTCTTTTAACAAGAACAATAAATTTAAAAAATCATCAATATTAATATTAATAATAATAATAATAGAAAAAGAAAAAGATAAACAATAAATACAGACAAAAAGTAAGCAGAGGTTATACAAGAAACTTCAAGTTAAAAATGCTTGATTAAAATTATTGATATCAAATTTTAGAATACAGTCACAATAATTGACCCTAAAAAGATTAAATTTATGGAACAATTTACTTGCCTCAAAACCTCTGTCCACTAAGAGTCTGTATAGTAACCTAGCTCTAGCCCAAAAGTCATCTACTTTAGTGCAGATTTTACAAAATCTTATTAATTGGGAATAAAAACAATTATAAGTTATTTTACTATCGATATTACTACTAGGGAAAGGAAAGTTTATTACGTTAAAATTAAAATCATCAACTTTGTGATATACTTTAAGTATGCACTGTTCATTAACAATCTCTATATTTATATCAAGAAAATTTTCAACTTTATAATTTACGTTACATTGTGTGAGGGGAATAGAATTAGGGTAAATAAGTTTAGCAACTTGATTAAAATTTAACAAATTGCAAACAAGAATATCATCAATATATCTACTATTATTACTTAACAGTTTAGCAAGTGCTAATTTTTCTGGAATTTTATTTTTCTTGCTACTGTCAACTAAGTCTTTTATATATTTAAATTCTAAAGCAAGCAAGAATAAGTCTGCAATTAAAGGGCTAGCATTTCCACCCATAGGAATTCCTAATATTTGTTTGAAAATGTACGGCCCGAATCTAACATAAGTATTGAAAAGGAGGAATTTAAGGGCATCTTTAAGTTTAGTTCTATCAAAATATACAGAACTAGTGGGAGTAGAGCTAAGTGATGCATTATTAAAATATGTATAAACATTTATGAAATAATTACCATTCCTAACGAACCTGTCAAAGTGCAAATCTATAATAAAGCAAAGCTCTGAATATACTAAATCTAAAGGCAAATTGGTATACAAAGTTGAAAAGTCGAAGCTATGTACCGAGGTAACTTTCGGCATGGTATTTATTTTATCAATAACTTCTAACGAATTGTCAACACTCCAATAATAGTTAATGCCAGTTCTTTTCATGATGGTATTACAATATCTTTTATGAGTACTTTTAATGTATTTTAAGCAATTTACGACTTGTTCTGATAGAGTTTTAGTGGTAGCAAATTTTGCTCCGGCAATAAAGCGATATTTATAAGGTCTTTTATGAAATTTAGGTAACATGTATAATTTTGCAATGCACTTGTTCTTATCAGAAAGTTTAATATCAAATATTATATTTTTCTTGGTATGTTCATCGATTAAGTTATCAATATTCAGATTATTTTGAATTTCATAAACAGAATTACCGCAAATATTTTTACGTAATATGTTACCCTTAACCCTCCAGCCCCGGCTATGTATTATATATATATTCCTCGAAACCCGGGTGTTTTGGCCGAAAAACGTCTAGGCTAGGCTACCGTATATTCGTTAATCAGACTGCTTCCCGCATTCCCGCGCATCCCCAAGCGTAGCTGTGTTATTTACCTGTAGAATGGCATTAAGTAGAGCTCTCTAAGTCAACTGGTTGAGCTGTGATGATGATTTCATTGGAGATAACTTTATGGCCAAAACAGCCACTTTACACCACTTTTCGATACTTAACAACAACATACAGGCACACACGAACAAGCGACGCTCTCCTTCTTGTGGCCGGAGATGCGGGGCGACGGTCCAGCCGGCTGTTGTTTACATGCATCGGACCGACGCCTCGCACACGAAGCTCACAGGCTTTCAACCACTGGGCGTTCAAGAGACCATCCGGGTACCTGTTATATGCTTTTTTATGGGCGTTCAAGAGCCCTTCCGTGGTGAGAGGGTTAATACCTAATTCTTTTTTCATATTTTCAAGATAAAATTTCTTACATGTGAAGCTATAATTATTGCTGGCTTTATCTACTGTAGTGATTACAAAATGTTTATGTAAATTTATTAAATCAGCTTTAAGCTTATTATAATTATAGTCTATAAAATCTGAAAGATTAAATTCATTTTTAAGCGAGAAAATTTTATTTCTAATTAACTTAATTAATAATTTAGACCATGCTTCTAGTTCTCTTGCATTGCAGCACGCAATTTTTAACAATTTATCTTTTAATTTATTGACTGAAAAAACAATATCTTTTAAAATTATGTCCCATGTTACTTTATTACTCCCTATTCTAAATTTAAACCCTTTACGACATAGCTCCGCTAATTTGTCGTTTGCAAAATGTTTAACTAGCTCTACATCACCTGTTAATATGTGACATATCGGACTATAAATGAACTTTGCTAGTGCATCACGTCTGCTAGCTGGCATATCCATGACTCTTTCACACACGCATTTATTATTATTGAAAATATCATTATCTGAAAGATTTCCTAAAACTTTATTATAATTACAAATAATAGACCCAACAGGTCGTTCATATGAATACACTATTAATGGTTTGAAATCTTTACAACCATCTGGTAACATGGACTTAACTTTCTTTGAATTAATAAGACTGTTAACATTAATTTTGTCTAAAATTTTAGAGGAATAATTTAAAGTGGACATGACTTTATCTTTAATACGGTTATCTTTGGATTTCTTAGAATTAGCTCTAATATATCCCATAAAAGCAAAGACTATATTCTTAAATTTATTTGTGAAATTATGTTTATTATTTAGAATATTTTCTATAAAAGGAGCAAAACTTTTCTTTTGTAGGCCTTTCAATGAGTCTTTTAATTTTTTAATTCCGAAATTTCGATATAATGAATATAAATTATTAACAATAATTTTAATATCAGACCTGTTTTTCTTTTTATTAAATGTATTTAGTCTTCTTTTACCGTGTCTACCAGGTCTTCTGTTTAAAACAGGGAAGTTAAAATATGGGTTATTAAAATAGTTTTTTAATAAATCTTTATACAAAATGTTGCCTACATTTTTTATTTGATTGTTAAGTCCAAATGGATAGATGGTCATTAATTTTCCAATCCAATAATTTTCTCTATCTAAAACATTTTGATTACTTTGAACAATTTCTATAATTTTGTATTTACAATCAAATTTAGTACAATCTGTGTTAAAATGCTTATATAGAAGAATCTTGGAGTCGATGCCGTTCTTAATTCCTGATCTATGCCCGTAGGCTCTTTCTCTTAAACATTGCTCCGTCTTTCCAACATATTGTATACCACATTTCTCACAGGTTATTAAATAGATAACATTCTTTACTTTACATGGAGATGTTACATTAACAGAAGAATTTAGAAACAAAATTTTTGTATTGGTAATGTAACTTTTAAAAAATGTTTGATGTTCAAAATCAAATTCATTCACACAGAGTTTACATTTACAGTTATCATCGAAAAGACGCCGGTTATTTTCATTATTATTTTTCATTTTTAAGTTTTTATAATTTTGCCGGGTGCGAGGGTACAAAGAATAATCTGACACATAGTCCGTGGCCGGTCCTGGTTCGTCAACGAGTACAAGTAAAGGAAGGGACAGTACATGGGGAACACGTCGTACACTAATGTTGCCACTAGTACAGACCGTCCTCACATCTATACTGTCCCTGAACCTATATAAATTAAAATGTAAAACTTGCAAACTAAACAAACTTGATCTTGGTGGGAGATTTCAACTGTGGTGAGGTTAATTGGGAATCGGGAGATGCAGGGCCAAATCAGAGATCTTGGGGAAGTCGGCTATTAGAGTTGGTTACGGATAATGTACTTGCACAACATGTGAAGGAGAATACTAGAATGAGGGGTAATAACGAACCTTCTAAACTCGGATCTGATTTTTACAAAAGATCCTCACGAAATTAGTGATATAAATTATCTATGTCCTGTAGGCAAAAGTGATCACCTATTACTGAAATGGAAGTTGATCTCGAGTAATGCCAATAGATTAGACAATAGCTATATAAATAACAGACTAAATTATAGTAAAGCTGATTATGTATCCTTGAAAAGATATTTAGAGGAAGTAGATTGGGATCTTATTTTGAAGGAACAAGATGTACAAGGTAAATATAGTAGGTTCCTCGAAATTTATAGAGAAGGAACCAATCTGTTTGTCCCAAGATACAAAACTGGAAATTTTACTAAGCAGAAAGAATGGTTTAATTTGAAATGCAAAATAGCTCTGGATAGGCGTGATGCAGCTTGGGCTAGATTAAGAAGAAGGAACACTGAGAGTAATCGGAATAAATATAAACAGGAGAGGAATAGATATGTTAACATAATTAGGCAAGTTAAAATGAACTATGAGAAGAACATAGTAAATAAATGTGAAAGTGACCCTAAATTGTTTTATAAATATATAAACAGTAAGTTGAAGGTAAAGAAAAAAAATTCTAAATTAAGAGTAGATGCTAGGACGTATGAAAATGTATTGGACATGTGCGAGGTAATGAATAACAAATTGGGGTCGGTTTTTACTAGAGAGGAAAGTTTTGACGAACCACAGGCGGGAGTACTGGAGAGTGGTCTTAGCAAGATTGAAATAACTAGAGATGAGCTATTATCTGCGATGAGAGGACTTGAAGTAAGGAAAGCTATGGGACCGGATGAAGTGTCTGCCTGGGTTTTAAAGGAGTGTGCAGAGCAATTAGTGGAGCCAGTGAGGGACATAATTCAAGCTTTCTTAGATAAAGGACAGGTTCCTGTTGAATGGAAAAGAGCTAATATCATTCCGATATACAAGAATGGAAACCCTGAGGACCCTTTAAACTATAGACCAGTTTCACTTACTAGTATTGTATGCAAGATTTGTGAAAAGCTAATTAGGAAGAGATGGATGAAAATGTTGGAGAGAAAGAAGATAATAATGCCAAAGCAATTTGGATTCAGAGAAGGAACATCTTGTGTTACCAGTTTGCTATGTTATTACAGTAGGGTGATAGATGTACTCCAAGAAAGAGGCGGATGGGTGGACTGCGTCTACTTAGACCTTTCCAAAGCATTCGATAAGGTACCACATAAGAGATTGTTATCTAAGCTTGAGATGATAGGAGGTGTCAGGGGGAGTTTGCTGAAATGGATGGAGAGCTATTTAACAGATAGAGAAATGAGGACCAACATTAGAGGAACTTACTCATCGTGGCGGAAAGTTGAGAGTGGTGTGCCACAGGGATCTGTGTTGGCACCTCTTATGTTCCTTATGTACGTGAATGACCTGCCGATAGACATAAACTCCTACATGTCAAGGTTTGCAGATGAATTAAAAATTATGAGACAAATAACAAATATAAGTAGTTGTGAGGAGCTGCAAGGGGATTTAGATAAAATATACGAATGGAGCACCAAGTGGAAAATGAAATTTAATATAAGTAAATGTCATGTGTTAAATATGGGAAGAAGTGTGAATAGACCAAATTGGGAGTACAGGATGGGAGATAATATAATTAGCAAGGCCGAAAAAGAAAAGGATTTAGGGTTGATTATACAAGATAACTTGTCGCCAGAGAAACATATTAACAAGCTCTTTAGCGGAATGTATGCAATGGCCGGGAATATGAAAGTTGCTCTGAACTACTTGGATGAGAACATGTTAGCGAAGATTATAAAAAGTATGATTAGACCAAGATTGGAGTATGCAGCAGTGGTGTGGTCCCCGCATCTTAAGAAGCATATTCACAAGTTAGAAAGAATCCAGAGAGCAGTTACTAGATTGGTTCCAAGTCTTAGAGAACTGCCATAATATGAAAGGAGGCTAGACAAATTAAATTTACCGAGTCTAAAAGAGAGGAGAGAGAGGGGAGACATGATAATGATGTACAAATGCACCCGAGGGCTGGATAGGGAGGATATATTAATTATGGATACAGGAATAACTAGAGGCCACAGCTACAAAGTAAAAAGACCTACCTGCAAGAACGATATCAGGAAGTTTAGCTTCCCCTATAGATGTATTGACAGATGGAATGGGCTGGAGGAGGAGGTGGTAGGGGCAGGGAACATCCATATTTTCAAGAAAAAATTGGATAAAAGTAGACTGAGAGACGGGACAACACGAGCTTAGCTCAACTCCTGTAAACTACAATTAGGTAAATACAATTAGGTAAATACAGTAAAAGTCCGATAATCCGACGACCGATAATTGGAATCTCCCAATAGTCCGAATTTTTGAAAATTAGGCCAAATCCGAATTCACCCGATAGTCCGAATTTCAAAAAGTCCCGAAGTCCCCTTTTTGAGGGATTAGGCTACCCCAAAAAACACCCAGGTAACACATAATGGTACACTCACATATCATATGTTCATGAAATCACTTTAAATGTTTACCATTATGTTTCATATTGGATGTATAGCATTATATTGTGCATATGCATAGCCTATATTGTGTTCAGGTTTTCGTCAGGCCATTAATACACAGGTTCATGGGGGTAAATTCCAATAATCCGAAAAATCCGGTAATCGGAACGAAGCCCGGTCCCCTGCTATTCGGATTACAGGACTTTTACTGTAATATCGTCTAATAGTAGCCAGAATAAAATTGAAAAAACGGCTTCGGTACTGTACGGGTTAATTATAGCCTACTGTACTCCCTCTTATGCTCTATGTTACAGGTGAACCTGAGCTGCTCAGTGGACCAGAAGATAGGTGACAGAAAGAGTTAAGTGACAGTTACTTGTCTTGACAACGGAACCTGGACCTACCTCAACACTGATCTGCTCATTTTCCAAGCAGGTAATTTATTAGTTAGCTCTTGTCATGGCCATATTACAGTAAAATTACGACAAACCAAAACAGAAAACAAAAATATATACCGGTATATACAGTACAGTAAACCCTCGCTATCTCGGACTAATTGGGGGGAGACCCAGTCCGAGATGACCGAAAATCCGAGATGTCCGAAGTCCGACTTATATCCGACTTAAGAGAGGGAAAATTCCGAATTAGAAGAGGAAAGTCCGCGTCACCAGAGAAATTGAGATTTTTTTTTTTTTTTTGTATATATCTATTTAATGCATCTATCTCCCTTATAATTTTTTTTTTTTTTTTTTTTTTAAGAGACAATGAACGGAGGAAGGAAAAACACAGATAAAACAAAAAGGTCCATGTGCCTAAAGGCATCCTCCATTCATAAAATGTTTGTAACAACTGGATTTAAACATTTGTAGATTGTAAGTTTGTGGAAAGCAATTCGAGGGAAGTGAATTCCAAAGAGTAGTAGCTCTGGGGATAAATGAATTCTGATAAGCAGAAGTTCTGCATTGTGGAGGAGAAAGTGTTAATTCATGGGCGCTCTCAGCTGCCCTAGTTCTACGGGGAAAGATGTGGAGAGGCGGCACAATTGAAGCAAGTTCCTCGGAACAATTGCTGTGAAAATATCTGTAGAATAATGCAAGGGATGCAACGTTTCTTCGTATGGATAACGTAGGAAGGTCCTGTGTGATTGCAGGGTTATTGATTAATCTAATAGCTTTATTTTGAATTTTTCCAACTGCCTCAATGCAACCACTCCACTTCCACCCCACAGAGGTGAACAGTAATCCATCTGAGAACGCACATGACTTTTATATATCACGGCCAACTGCTCGTCAGTGAAGAATTCTCGAACTCTGTACAGGAGTCCCAGTTTTTTAGAGGCATTCTTAGCAATGCTTCTAACATAATGTGTCCAGCTCAAGTTAGTAGTTAATGTTACACCGAGAATGTCAATACTAGGGGAAGTGGGAATATTTACATCATTAAAAAATATATGGGAGTCAGTGAGATTCTGTCGGTTAGAAAATTGAATGTACTTGGTGTTCTGTGCATTAAAGGAAACTAGATTCTTTTGTCCCCATCCATTAATTCTAGAAAGGTCCTGGTTCAGAGAAATTGCAGTGTTTATTTTTGAATTTATAAGATCGGGTTGGGTGAAAGAATTGGTAAATGTGAAGGAACTGTGGAGTGTTGAGTCATCTGCGTAGGAATGTATTGGATTATGAGTGGTAGATATGAGATCATTGATATGAATGAGGAACAGAAGTGGGGCCAAAACTGATCCCTGGGGAACACCAGCATTTATTGAGTGAAATTGAGAATAAAGGCCATCTACCATTACACGTATTTTTCTGTTATGAAGATAAGAAGAAATTAGTGGAACTAATGATGCAAGGCCGTAGTGTGACATCTTCGACAATAAGGATTGATGCCAGACTCTATCAAATGCCTTTGATATATCCAGTGCTATTGTATGTGTTTCACCATGTTGGTCTGTAGCTTGGTTGATTTGATGCGTAAGAAGGCAAAGAATGTCTGCAGTTGATCGACATCGTCTAAAACCATATTGCCTATCACTGATTAATTTATTATTCTCCAGATGCTTAATTATGTGATTATTTAATATAATTTCAAAAACTTTGCCAAGAGTGGAAGTTATAGCTATTGGTCTGTAGTTTGATGGATCTGAAGAGGCACCTTTTTTAGGAACTGGATGGATGTTTGCTTCTTTCCAGGGTACTGGGAAGCATGAGGTATGAGTACACAGACGGAAATTTTTTGCCAATACAGGAGCGAGCACCAAGGAGCAATTCTTAAGTACTATTGGAGGAATTTCATCTGGACCAGGAGCCTTATCTACTGAGAGATTCTGCAAAATAGTTTTGACATGTCTGGTGTGGATCTTAAGTGAGGGAATTTCAGGCGAATTAAAATTAAGTACAGGGACATCTTGATTTATTTCATCTAAGGTTGAGTTGGTGGAGAAAATATCCCCAAGAAGGTTAGCTTTACCTCGTGGGTCACTTACAAGATTGCCAGTCGGAGATTTTAATGGTGGAATGGATGAAGCAGTAGTGAAGTTGGATTTAAATGAGTTAAGAGTAGACCAAAACATTTTGTTATTTGGATTATTTAGAAGTTTATTTGCCTGCTTGTGGAGAAAGTTTGATTTAGTTAGGTTTAATACAGTTTTGGCATGATTTCTGATGTTTCTAAAGTAATTAAAGGCTTCATGTGTTTTTGATCTTGTGTATGCATTGTAGGCTATTGCTTTTTGTTCAGTTACTCTAGCACAATTATGGTCAAACCATTTAGGTGAATTAGATCTTTTACTGTACTTTTGATGAGGAATAAAAGTTTCCATTCCAATTTTTACAAAATCTTGTATGTGGCTCAAGGTGGAGTGTGCATCATTAGAAAAGAAAGAGGTCCAGGGAATATCAATAAAGAAACCTTGAAGACCCCCCCAGTCTGCCCTATCGTAATGCCATTTAGTCACCAAAACAGGTTCAGAGTGGGAAGGTGTGGTAGGTGATAGACAGGTGGCCTGTATCAGACAGTGATCAGAAGATCCAAGCGGGGACCTCACTGTAACATCATAATTTTCTGAATTGGTTGTTAAAAATAAGTCCAGTAGGTGGGAATTATGATTAGGATGATCTGGTACACGGGTGGGTTGGTTGACTAGTTGAGTGAGATTAAATGAGTCTGCAAATAGCTCACATTCAAGACCAGCATCATCAGTCCTGGCTGAATGAGTGAGCCATTCAACATTATGGACATTAAAATCACCCAACACAGTGATTTCAGAAGAAGCATTTAAGTTCAGGACACTGAGTTGTGAGGACAGAGAATCAAAAAGACTTTGCTCTGGAGGAGTATTTGGGGAACGGTAGATGCAACATATGTATTTAAATTTACCAGCAGAAATTAATTTGTATATAGAATAATCAAAATAGGGACAATTGAAACTAGTAACCTCCTCCAGGGCAATTTCAGATTTGGCGAAGCAACATACACCTCCTTTAGGTCTGAAATTTTGGAGCAGTTGATAACCTGGGAAATTAAATCTAGACGTGTCAGATGTGGATGTTACTTGAGTCTCTGTCAAAAAAAGGAGAGTAGGGGATTCTGCTTGAAGAAATTGGTGTACAGAATTGATGTTAGAGTTAAGTCCCCTTATATTGCTAAAGAAAAAGCTGCACCGACGAGCAGCTTTGGGACGTTGCAATGCTCTTGACACAGTCGCATGATGACGACCGGGAGGGCCCTGTGTCAATGACCCAACCCTGCCGGGGGTGGATATCCGAGGGACCACCAGGTTTGCTCTTAACAATTGTACTGCCATGTTTATTGGGTAAGGTGTATGGTGTTACATGTATGATATGTAGTGGGAAGAGTAGTGTTTTATGGATAGAGGATAGCAATGTAGGGCAATGTCGTGAAGTTGGATGTGTATGTTATATAAAGAGGGTTTTCCTGATACCCCTGATGTGTGAGGCAGAAAGATATGTATCCAGCTACCAAGGCCTGTGAGAGAAAATGGAATTCATGCTATTCCCTAAGTCTCCCGAAACCTTGGCGGTAGTACCTCCCTGGGCGGGGCTGCCTACCCCTACTACCTACATTATCGGACTTTATCGGACTTTTTTATCGGACTTTACCCCTATGAACCTGTGTATGACGAAAACATTGAGGCATTAGGCCACCCAAATGACACAATGGTGCACACACACATATCATATGTTCATGAAATCACTTCAAAAGTTTACCATTGTCATTGTAGCCTATTACCTACTTCAAAACATTCAGATTAATGGTCAAAGGAATCTGCTGATATAAACGTCTTCTTCTTCTTCTTCCGTCTACTAGCGAGTTTGTCTTGCTCTTGAAGATCAGATCAGAATGATGTGGTTCGGGAAGTAATGCCTTAACAACGGCACTTCCCTGAGAGGTTCTTGTAATTTTCATTTTGTGATTTTCCTTTTGTGACGTGCTCTGTTGTTGTTGTTGTTGTTGTTCCCTAAGCTGCCTGGCCGAACAGCCCCGAGTCCCTGAGAAAGGCCATGGCCACAATCGGGCTTTCCCACAGAGCTCTCATTGAGTGTAGATTGTGTTGTTGGCGTAAGTGGTTGTGTGAAATGCAGTCTTCTATGATGTGTTTAATGGTATGGGGTGCTGTGTTACATCCCGGGCAGGTGTCGACAACGGAGTCATCCAGTCTCTTCTGATAGCTCAGGAGAGCTGGATGGTGTCCGCATCTCAGCCTGGCCAGGTGGACTCTGTCCTCGCGAGGAAGGGAGGATTCGGAAGGATGGATTTCGGGAGGTCGTGCATGCAGCTGCGTGTTGTCTGTGAGTGAGTGGATGGATCGGTGAGAGATATGAGTATGGATGTGCTTCTGGAAGTTGGTTCGGGGTGGGCAGGGAGGGAGAGAGGACAATAATTGTGTGTGATACCGTGTGTTGGGTGTTGTTTTGATATTTCTTGGTGTCTGTGGGTGTGTTGCCATGTAGTTTAGTGGGTGGTCTTGGTTCGTGGAGGCTGCTGCCAGGAATTGAGTGCCTCTCATGTCCAGATGGTCTTTGACTTTGAGGATTTTAGTTTCTTGATGTAGGTGATCTGTGGGTGCAGTAGCTGTGCAGCCTGTAATGATCTTCAGGGCTTTGTTTTGAATAGTCTGTAAGGTCTTATGATGTGTTTCAGCTAGGTTAGAAGCCCAGGCTGGGCTTGCGTATTCCATCACTGATCTTATGTATTGTTTATATACTGTGGTGGTAGTTTCTTTGTTGTGTCCAAATTTTGTGTGAGCAAGTGACCTGAGGGCGTTAAGTCTGGGTGTCAGTTTCTTTTAATGTTTGTGGTGTGCTGTTTGAATGTCATATGAGTATCATATGTTACTCCTAGGATTTTGGGTGTGTGTGTATGTGTTAGGGGTGTTGTTTATGGTGAGTTGAGGGATGTATTCGTGTTTCTGTCCAACTTGTGAGCAGGGTTGCGGTGGATTTGGCTGGGGCTAGATTAAGTCTGTTTGTAGTGCACCAGCCATGTAGTGTGTTGAGATAGGGTTGAAGGAGATCTGTTGCTCTTTTTGGGTCATGGTGTGTGCATGTGAGTGTTATGTCATCTGCATAGGAGGCTAAGTTTATTTGGGGCGTATTGGGTGTAGTTATATCGTGCATGTACAGATTGAAGAGTGCGGGCGATAGGACGGATCCTTGTGGGACTCCGTTTGGAAAGTTTCTGATTTTAGATGACTGACCGGCAAAAGATACGTGTGCACATCTGCCTGCTAGGAAGTTGGCCAGCCACCGTTTTGTTATTGTGCATGTTTGTGTTGTAGATTTTGTTTGTTAGGTTGTGGCGGGGGATGGCATCGAAGGCTTTACTAATGTCGAGTGTGGCTAATAGTGATCTGTGTGGTGGTCTAGCTGAATTGATGCCGTCGAAAGCTCTTTGTGTAAGGTCTGTGAGAAGAGTGTTTGTGGAGTGCAGTGGCCTAAAGCCATGTTGTGTTGGAGCTAGGGGTAGGTCAGGTGTAATTAGTTGTAATACTAGGCGTTCCATGACTTTGGAGGGGGAGCAAAGGAGTGTGATGGGGCGGTGCGAGGAGGGTAGCGTGGGGTCTTTGTTGGGTTTGGGGAATGTGATGATGATACCATGCTTCCAAATGTCTGGTATTGTGTTGTGTGAATAGCTGTAGTTTGATATGTTAGTGAGTGCTTGTATGCCTTGTGGTCCCAGGTGTCTGAGGTGTATGTTGCTTATGTTGTCTAGGCCACAGGCGGGTGAGTGCTTGAGATTGTTGATGATATGCTTTGTCTGGTGATTGGTGAAGGGTGTATAGTCAGGGTCTGTGGGGAATTGTCTCTTACGTCGGATGACACGTCGGTCGTCTTTGTGAGGTTTTAGGTGGCTGACATGTGAAAAGTGATTGATGAGAGTGTTTGCTTGTTGTTTACATGAAGGAGTAGAGTCTGTTGTTGTGATTGCAGCATGTGATTGTGTTGTGTTGCTGTTGGAAAGTGTGATGCTGTTTAGTGTTTTGTATAGTTTTTTGGGGTTTGTTTTGTGATCAAGTGTTTGTAGGAAGTTATTCCAATTTAGTTTTTGTTGTTCTTGTATTTTGTTGTTAGTTTGGGTGTTGAGTGCTTGAATTTGTTGTGTGATGTCTTGTGTGTGGGGTGCTGGGGAGTGTTTCAGTATGTCGCGTTGTCTGATGAGGTTTTGAATTTCTGGTGTGAAGTTGGGGTTGTGTCTTTTTCTGTTACCTCTTGGAATGTGTTTCTTGTCAGCGTTTTGGATAGTTTTATTGAGTATGTGTACAGCATTGTTGATGTTAGTGATGGGTGTACTGTTTAGAGTTGTGAAGTGTTGTTCTGTCTCATTTGTGAATGCTTCCCAGTTAGCTCTTTTATAATTGGTGTATGTGTGTTTGTGGCTAGCTGGGGTGAGTCTGGTTTTGGTGGTGATAATGATCGGGAGGTGGTCAGAGCCTAAGGTTCTGACCACCCTCCAGGATGTTGTGGGGGCGAGTTCTGGGGAGCAAAAGGTGATGTCTGGAGATGATGGGTTATAGAGGGCTTGGTGAGGAATATGGGTATGTTGATGGATGTCGTTAAGGATGATGAGGTTATCGGTTTGGTTTTGTAGTACCAGCCCTCTGTCTGTGTCGGGGTTGTCGACAAACCAGGCTGACGTCTTGGCGTTGAAGTCACCACCCAGGATGATGTGTGGGGTGTGTGGGGTGTTTGTGATGTGTTGTAAGTGTGGTCTGTATTCATTTGGTACTGTAGGGGATGTTTGGGGAGGGATGTATGTGTTTATGATGGTTATGTTGGAGTTGTTGCCAGTGCGTATTTTAATTGACTGTATTTCTGTTGTGTTATCATTTGGGGGGAGGAGTGATTTGGTTTGTACACTGGTTACTATGTATGATATTTCTTTGT
The DNA here is from genome assembly GCA_032716605.1 of Paralithodes platypus. NCBI lineage: Eukaryota > Metazoa > Arthropoda > Malacostraca > Decapoda > Lithodidae > Paralithodes > Paralithodes platypus. The sequence continues at coordinate 9,329,814 of CM064544.1, read as the reverse complement.
GTACCAGGGTGATGAGTCCACCGCCCCCGCCGACAGCCCGGTCTTGTCTGATGGTGGTGAAATTATGAAATGTGGGTGTTTTTTGTGTTGTGCGGAGTTTTGTTTCTTGTAAGATGGCAATGTGTATGTTGTGTTGTTTGATGAAGTGTGAGAGTTCGTGTTTCTTTGTGTTGATGCCATCTATGTTCAGTTGAAGAATGTTAATGTTATGTGCACGATGTATGTTGGGTGCTGCTGCACGAGGATGGGGTGGGGGTGGGGGTGGGGGTGATGGTGGGGGTGGGGGTGAGGGAGGGGCTGGGGGTTGGGATGGGTGAGGTGGGGGTGGGGATTGGGGAGCAGGAGATGGGGGTTGGAATGGATTAGGATGGGGTGTGGTGTGTTGAGTTGAGGATGAGGATGGTATGGGAAGGTTAGGTGGGTTAGGGAGGAGAGGTGGACGGGTTTTAGGGGGGGGAGTGGATGATATGGGAAGGTTAGGTGGGTTGGGGAGGAGAGGTTGACGGGTTTTAGGTGAGGGATTTGACTGGGAGAGGGAGGGGCATGAGGAACAGGTCCAGGTGTTTGTGTAGTGTTTCTTGGAGGCAAGTGTTGTGCAGGTGAAGTGGGTCCAGTTCCCGTATGAATTGCAGAGAACTGAACCCTTAGTATGGCGACTCGAAGTGATGGGTTTTGAGCAAGTTGGACATATGTATGTGAACGTGGGTCCTGGGTTGCTCTCAATGTCTCCGGCTAGAAGAAGTCTTCGAGAAATGACAGCCGGAGAGTCATTTCTCGGTGTAGGAAAAACTGTGTGATGTGTGTGTGTGGTGTGAGAGGTGTGGAAATTCCCGGCACGACCGAAGCCGCTCCAAGGACCCGTGCCCCCAGGGAGGGGGCAGGGGATGGTTGTGACGGTTTGGCTCCCGAAACTGCTCCCCGCGGCCGGCATCCGGTTTTCCTCCACTGGTCGTTGATTTTGTCTTCGGCTGTGGAGGGTCGGCAGCCATCCGCGGTTGGCAGCCTCGGGAGGTGGCCCCACGGCGTAGACGCCGCCACATCAGGACAATGTTATATTATATTGTATTGAAAGCACCCTTGTCTTGTTGTCTTGAAAGCACCCTTGGGACGCTCCGATCACTGAACTATAAATAGTAGCATATCGGAACGTCCAAAGGTGCGTTTTCAAGCTCAAGACTAATACGTCCAAAGGTGCGTTTTCAAGCTCAAGACTGAATGCGCTTGCAGAAAATGCGGTGCAAGCCAGTAGCGCATCGGAGCGTCCCAAGGATGCCTTCAAGAGCAAAACAAACTCTCTAGCAGACGATGTGGAAGAAGAAGAAGAAGAAGGTGTTTACGTTTATATCAGTAGCACCATTAATCTGAATGTTTTGAAGTAGGTAATAGGCTACAATGACAATGGTAAACTTTTAAAGTTAATTCATGAACATATGATATGTGTGTGCTCCATTATGTGTCATTTGAGTGGACTAATGCCTCAAAAAGGGGACTTTGATACTTCTTGAAATTCGGACCATCGGGTGAATTCGGATTTGGCCTCAAATTGAAAAATTCGGACTATTGGGAGATTCGAATCATCGGTCGTCGGATTAACGGACTTTTACTGTATGTCTTATTTGGTCTTTTTTTAATCTATGAATCAATTCTAATACGATGGAATTGAAAACAATATTACCCTTATAACACACAAATAATCAAATGAAAAAGAGAGTAAATAAAAATGTCTCCTTTGTCTTTCAGAAACATAAGTCCGTCTCGTATATGTTAGTATTTTATCGCTCGCTCGCCCCTAGCCACTCTCTCTATCTATTTATCTCTCTAATGCATCTAACTAACTCCCTTATACATTAACATAACTATGTCTTATTTGGACTTTTTGTAATCTATAAATAATTTCTAATGCGATGGAATTGAAAACAATATTATCCTTCTAGCACACAAATAATAACATGAAAAAGAGTCAATAAAAATGTCTCCTTTGTCTTTTCAGAACCAATTAAGTCCGTCTCTTAATAGTTCGTGTTTATCGCTCACTTCCCCTTCTGCAACTCTCTTTCTATCTCTCTTGTCTTTTCAGAACCAATTAAGTCTGTCTCATAATAGTTCGTGTTTATCGCTCACTCCCCCTCTGTAACTCTCTCTTTCTATCTATCTATCTCTCTAATGCATCTACGTAACTCCCTTATACATTAACATAACTATGTCTTATTTGGACTTTTTGTAATCTTTGAATCATTTCTAATGCAATGGAATTGAAAACAATATTATCCTTCTAGCACACAAATAATAACATGAAAAAGAGTCAATATAAAAGTCTCCTTTGTCTTTTCAGAACCAATTAAGTCCGTCTCATAATAGTTCGTGGTGTTTATCGCTCACTCCCCCTCTGTAACTCTCTCTTTCTATCTATCTATCTCTCTAATGCATCTACGTAACTCCTTTATACATTAACATAACTATGTCTTATTTGGACTTCTTGTAATCTTTGAATAATTTCTAATGCAATGGAATTGAAAATATAATATCAGACATTTTCCGAATACTTATATAAAGTCCGACAACGTCAGAGACTATCGGAACGATGACGGAAATGTCCGAAATACCGAAGTGCATGTCCGAGAGGCCGTAGCCAGTCCGACTAGTACGGGTTTCCGACTTCTAGAGGTCCGAGATGGCGAGGGTTTACTGTATACTGTATATAGGGTAAGACGGGGTAATTTCGCCGCGACGCTAATAATTTGCATTCAAACGCCGATATTTCCAAAACTATTGCATGGATTCGACTGCAGTTTGGCTTAGGTTGTAGAGCTAGTTTGGTTTGGGTTGTATATCTAATTTGGCTTAGGTTGTAGAGCTAGTTTGGCTTAGGTTGTTTTGCAGTTTCGCGGGGCCTGGCGCCGGGGCTAGCGGTGCGTCTGACGGTATGGGCGGGTGTTTGTGGGTCTGTTTGTATGTGGGTGCATCCACTGTGGTGGTGCGTGTGACACAGTGTTGGCAGTAGTCATCAGCTGCTGCCTGGTACTTTGCACTAGCACCCTACATGCCGCACCCACACGAGACACGTCCACACCCGTAGGCCTAATAAATACGTCCACAACCGCACTAGACACGTCCACACCCGCACTAGACACAATGGCGCCTAGGCCTACACATGTGACACACCTACATCTCTGCCCGCCCCGTTCAGTTGTGTGGGTGTGCGCGTGCGACATTTTTCTATTGGCATGTTTAGTGGCAGTTTGGGTTTGTGCATGTTTTCATTGGTTTTACCTGCGTGCTAGTGTTTTGTCTGGCCATTAATCATATAATGTTATCTAGTTTACTAGCAAGATGATGCATTAAATAGGTCGCGGCGAAATTACCCCGCCCGGCGGGGTAATTTAAAAAAAAATTGCAGCATGACCAAAACATATATTTTGTTTTGATTTTTGGGCATCTATAACAGAAAGGCTGAATGTATAGATACAAAATTAAAACATTCAAAATTCCATTTGTGGCAGTTTCTATTAGTAAAAAACCGCAATTTTCGGCGAAATTACCCCGTCTTACCCTACCGGTATATATATATATATATATATATAATACTGGGCGAATGCGACGTTCTTTCCGGAAGATGGCACATACAAAAAAATAACACCCCAGTGTCGGTGAAATGGAAGCATTATGTGATTAGGTGGCATTTCTCCTTAATCACCACCTCCTGTCTTCCCCTTACATTCCCTCTCCCACTCCCTGCAAATCCTCCCTCCCGTCTCAAATGCATTCAGTCTCCCTCCTCTACACTTCTCATACCTCCCCCCTCCCTACTACATGTGCGATACCACAGCTAAAGCTGTCAGTGTGGCTCAAGCCTCCAGAGAGAGCACACCTATGTCGCTCCCCCTCGTATGCATTCGGCACAGTAATACAGTTATTCACTGGATATTTGCTCTATACACCCATTTTCTGCTTCTTCAATGTTCACATGCTCATTACAAAAGTAAGATACTGTATGCACATATGGAGTAGTAATATTGGTTTATATGATAAATATAATAAATACTGTCCGAATTAACCTTTAACCTCTCCGCTGCGTACCCCCTATAGTATACAGCCACCCCTGTGTGGAGATATTTAGATGGTTTCCTTCACTCAAATCATCATCGTACCATAAATATCATTAATACTTATCCATATGCGCCTATTTTACGTTGATTATAAAGGTATTAACCTGTTACAGCAATAAAACAAGTGGAAACAGCGTTTGGCTGGTCAAAATCGGCAACAGAGGCCGGGAGTTGTAATCATCGAGTGTGAGCCAGCCTCCCACTCATCCACACGTCTGGAGAGACACTGTCGCGCGATACTCTCTCTCTCTCGCTCTTTCCCACGCTTGGTAACACAGATGACCACGCCCTGCTAGCAACTCGCTAATGTTAGCACGAAAATATACCTAAGAATACGGGAATAACAGGGAGAATAGGTGATAATTGAAGGGGAGGGGGAGGGGTGGTGGAAAGGAGGGGATGTGGAGGAGTGATATTTGCCATGGCCAAGGGGCAATAAAAAACAAAAAAAACAAAATGATACTGGGCTGGTTTAAAAAAAATTTTTTTTTAGGCCTTGGATTAAATAAGGAGTTCCGCAGCGCACCAGTACACCTTATATAAGTAGATCTGCACTTGCCCGGTTAAAGGTCCCGCACTGGTGGATTATTCAAAAACATGATTAACACCTTCTTTCTCCAAATTAACGATCCTGTTTATGGTGAAAAATCATGCCAAAGGATATACTATAAACTTGTTTGCATATTTTCATGCTAGGTATTCACTGATGGTTCCTCTTACAAAGCAATGTTTTCGTAATCTATCATTGCTTATTATTAACAATATAGAAAAACATAATGGGCTAGTAGCCTAACCTTTAAAACATAATGGGCTAGTAGCCTAACCTTTAAAACATAATGGGCTAGTAGCCTAACCTTTAAAACATAATGGGCTAGTAGCCTAACCTTTAAAACATAATGGGCTAGTAGCCTAACCTTTAAAACATAATGGGCTAGTAGCCTAACCTTTAAAACATAATGGGCTAGTAGCCTAACCTTTAAAACATAATGGGCTAGTAGCCTAACCTTTAAAACATAATGGGCTAGTAGCCTAACCTTTAAAACATAATGGGCTAGTAGCCTAACCTTTAAATATCCCTTATGAATAGTTTTTCCTGAAGTAAATTGAAATGAAATGACGTAACACATCTTTATGCCATATTATTTTTGTTGTGCCAAACATTGATTTCAGGTCCCATGGTTGAAATTTGTTTGTAACATTAACCACATTTTACTTTACAGAGGCTGCTAGTCCACCTCCAGTGCCGCCCTCTAGTGGCCTGATGATCATGATTCGGTGTGACAGGTAGTGGTGGAAGTGTCGGTGAAAGCTAGGGTACAAGTGGGGGTTGGGTGTGTGTGTAATGTGTGAGTGTGGATATGTGTATACTGAAGATGTGTGTGTGTGGGTATGTGTTTGCTGGGGTGGTGGTGGTGAGAGTGGAGATGGTAGTAGTGGAAGTGATACTGTAAGTAGTGAAGGGGGAAGAGGAGGTTTGTGGTGGGTGGGTTGGAGGTAAAGTGACGTTATGTCCTCCCAACACTACCTCCGGGGACGGTACCACCACCATCACTCTCACCCACAACGGAACACACTGACCGCCTCTACCACTTTCCTTCATCTGTCTTAAAAGTAAGCAAATTATGAAAGTATGCTATATTGGTATGTAATTTTAATGATTTTTAACTCAACTTGCAGCGACAGTCATATGACTGGAGAGAGAATATTGGCCACCCCTGCGGCGCCCGTCATATGACGGGTGCCATTATGATCGATGAGAGTGAGACCGAGTGTTGGGGGGACGATAGGCGGCCTTGGACCGCTCACCACAGCTCCATGGCCGCCACTGGGGTGACTGGGGACTATTGTATCTCGCCTCCCTACACCTCTCAACAAGGATAAAACCGGCAAAAATACCTCAATTTAGGGTACTTCTGCCTTCGGTTGCATGATCGTTGCAAGATAACCCGAGGTCCTACAAGGATAATTCAGATGTCATTGGAAAGCTATATTATCGCCCTTTCACGGATATATAATTGTATTATGCTCTGGCTCTTTCTTATGCATGGAATGAAGCTAATTTTCGGTAAATATACCTGCTAGGCACTACACTGATACCCCCCCTGCTCGTTGGGAGTTAATAGGTAACTGTCATACATGGCTCTGTCTCGAGTCGGCCACCTCCAGCTATGGGGTATGTGCCTGAGTATATACATAATGTACATACAGTTGTTGATGTTGTTGTTGTTGTTCCCCAGGCTGTCTGGCCGAACAGCCCCAAGGTCTCGAGCAAGGCCAAGGCCATAAACGAGCGCCCCCACAAAATCCTCCCTGCTTACCACCAACAAAGCCCGGGTGACCGAAGCCACTCCAAGGCAGGGAGCTGAGGAGGGTGCGGAAACGCCCGGGAAAGCCCCACCCAAGGCCCTGTGCCCTTCAGCAATTATGAAGGGAAAGTTGAGGGGTAAGGGAAAAATGTGACACTTTGGCTCCCAATCTGCCAACTTCTAGGTTGGCAGTAGGGAGGTCAATCCACGGAAAAGACGCCGCCACCTGAGATCCAGAAGACATATAAGCAAAAGGAACAGTCAGAGTAAGCTATGGGTATGGCAGAGATCGCTCAGTTCTCACTCGGATAGACCAGCCCATCACCACATGACTAGAACCCAATCCTCTCAGCATCAGCTAGGAAAGGCCCTAGAAAGCCGCCTTTGGCGAGGGGATAGCTCCCCTATTTCAACTCCTTTCGGGGTTGGGCACCCGCCCATACATACATACAGTATATTCAATTGTCAGTAGAGACAAGTTCCGAGGTTATTTCGCGGTGCAGCTTACTATGTAGCCCCCGTAGGGATGGCGTATTGTTGTAATAACTGTATCTGTCTGTGTGTTTTGTGTGCCGCATTTCTGTGTGTCTCGCATATCACAACAGTGATGGTGATGGTGTTTCTGTGTAGTGAGGATCTGTATGAGTGTTTCCGTAGGAACACATCACAGAAGTGAAGATGATGGTGATTTGGTAAGAGAAATAGTGGTGGTGACTGGTAGCAGTGTTTATAGTGGTGATTATGTTCATGTGTGTGTGCGCCCAGAAGGGGCTCACACATGTAACGTCTACCAGCGTTGGCAGAATCGCCTCTCGTTAGCCACTAGCGCTCGCCAGAGACATCGAAATGGGCTACAGTCATCAGAGAATGTTGTTCTTTCTTTCCTAGTACTCGTATTGTCACAGACAGTCCAGTGGTGGTCTTTGTTTTCATGTGTGACAACGGGTTGTATTTTATATCAATAGTAGTGATGAAAGTACCAGCGTGGGAAGAGAGAGACTTTTTGGAGCGAGATGGTAGTGAGTGTCTGTAGGTACGGGCGCTGTGTCACGTGACACCTGCTGTCTTGTGACGTCTCGGCTCGTGATTGGCCGACCATCGCGCCTTTGCGGGCTCCTGTGTAACTAACCTCCTACACGAGGGTCCACAGGAGCTGTCCTCCTCAGGACACGCTAGGCGCGCGTGCATCTAACATCCCTTTGCTTACTTTCCCCCGATCACCACCTTTAGAACTGTTTCTCTCTCTGAACTTCTTCTTTTCCATTACTCTCACCTTTATTCAATTACTTATCCCCTTGGGTTCTGCATACGGTTTCCATAGCCGGCCCATTGTATTGCATGCGCCGTCCTCTGAGATATTTACATGTACTTAGCATAGGTTTTGAGGGTTCTTAGTTAGTATAGGTTATGAACTCTGTGTGTCTCCATTATTGATTTAGTGTCTGCTCTTTTATTTAATGCTAGACTGGGATAAGGTAACTGTAGTCGTTGTCATCGATGTGTGTACGGTTTGCTTATACCTACACGACTTCGACCGGTCCTGTGGTAGCCTGTGTTGTCTTTTCGGTTGCGTCCTTTGCGAGTGCAGCTTTGTGTTGACTGAGGGCTTTGGCCTGTACCAGTTCCACACTTTGCTGCCTCTTTGCTTGGCTTTAGAGGGTCGCCAGGATAGAACCAGATACTTGTGATCTGGATCTATCAAGAGAGCACCCTAGTCAATTAACGTAACTAAAAGGATGCAGTGTTAAGGACATCGCTAGGCTACGAGCCTGTCTTGCTCAACCCCAGTTCCTTTACCTTGAGTGTCCCAGCTAGACATTATTAATTGAGTAGACACTTATTAGTATTTAACATAAGCTCTTTGATATGTACGCATTATTATTCACAGCATTTATTAGTCTAGGTTGTTGCTGAGCCGCACAACCATAGTAGGCTGTTTCGTTGATGAGGAAGTACTTCTTTTAGTGTCGAGCATTACTACCATTGCGCATTTATAGTTTTCTCGTGTCAGTTTACATTTTATGTCCTATCTTTTTGTGTATTCGCTTTACACGTGTGGTGTCCTGCCTCCTGCTTTTATATACTTTAAGATACAAGCATCTTATGAGCATCAGACTTTCTTCAGAAGTTTCCAGGTCTATGCTGTAGGACTATTCTTCACTTTCTTTCAGATAGGAGTGAAGAGTTTATTGTTGTTTAGAGTAACTGTATTGAAGCATCTTTTTATTGTATTAAATCTTGCAGTGATTTAATTGATCTTTCCATAGATTCCTGTTTATGCATTTTAACATAACTTGCATCTTGTTTGTTATCAGGCTATACCAGTGTGGGTTAGCCTGAAGTAGAGTACATTTATGCCCAGTTAAGGATACCCCGTTATCGCAGATTAACTCTGGAGGGTATAGGTGTTTTGTTCGCCGGCATATAAGTTCGAGGGTTTGGATCTAGCGTACCGTTGTTGCATAGTGCCCTATTACTAGTCCAATCATTAAGTGCCCTTGTTTTATTCGGAGTCCCGGTCGTAACAAATGGCGACCTTGCCTAGTATCTTATCTTAGTCGTCACAACAACCTAGTGAACTAAGAAATAATTGCAGGATTTTTGGACATTGGTTTTTTGAGGAATATTTTGGACACGTGGGAATTGTTTTTGGCAACGTAGTATAGCACTTGAGTTGTCTTCAAGCATTTTTTGAGTGAATAGTGCTACATGAGAGTTTAGGTACTATTTTTTTTTATAAACGTTGAGGATTTCCGGTGGACACTATGTCGAACGACGGATCAGTGTACAGTGAGGGCACAGGCGAGGAGGTGGAGAAGGTGGAGTTGTCTAGCGGCGCTCGGGTGGTGAACAGTGAAGAGGATGCTCGGATATTTTTGGAGGAGCCTGTGTCGGCGGATCGGGTGTCGGGGCTAGACCGGTACGGACTGCAGTGTGTAGCCTCGGTCTTAGGGTTTCCCGGTACTACCAGTTTGTCGAGAGGTGAGCTGGTTACCTGTGTGCTTGGTGGGGGGCTTCGGGTGGAGCGGGAGCTGGGGCACCTTCTGCACAGCCCCCATTCCACTCGACTCCTACCATGGCGCCCCCTCGGGCTCCGGAGCCGGGTACGTTCCCGCAGGCCGATGCTCGCTGGCGGTTGGGTATGCCTCTAGGTGATTCACGGGGTGGGTCCCCGATAGTAGCACCCCCTCCTCAAGGTTTGTCTGCCGAGATGTTGTTTCAGCTCGAACTCGCCAAACTTAACCAGCAGGTTGAGCAACGAAAGCATGAATCTGAGCAGCAGCAGCAGCTTGAGATGGCTAGGATTCAGCAGCAGCAGCGGGAATCTGAGCTCAGGCAGCAGCAGCAGCAGCGGGAGGCTGAGCTTCAGGTTGAGGCTACGAAGTACTGTGCAGATATCGAACTTGAGAAGTCTCGGGTGGAATTGACAGGGCAGCGTCTCGGTTCTGGGAATCGAGGTCTTGATCAGTCTTTATCGCACCTTCTTAAGTTAGTCCCTGCATTTGACGAGTCGGGTGTCACCGAGTTTTTCCTGCGTTTTGAGAAGAAGTGCCGGGAGCACCAATGGCCCGAGGTTAAGTGGGCAGCCCTTGTTTCCTCTAGGTTGATTGGCAAAGGACTCAAGGCATATGATGCGTTGCCCTTGGAGTCTTGCATCGATTATGAGGTATTGAAGGAGGCTGTTCTGCGGGCATACGAGTTACAACCAGAGACATATAGGTTGAAGTTTCGGGGTGTTACGAAGGGTCGTGAGTGCAGTTTTCTAGAACATGCCCGGGAACTGTCTGATGCTTTGAGAAATTGGCTGAGGTCAGAGAAGGTGACGACATTCGAAGAGATTGAGCAGTTAGTCCTTCTAGAGCAATTTTTTAAATGCACAGGCGGCGACCTGACTTTGAACCTCAAAGAGAAACGTCCTAAAACTCTACAAGAGGCAGCTGAGGTGGCTGACCTAAGAGTATCACTGATTCGTGTGTGCGGGTCTGCACAACAGACCGATGCAGTTAACAAGGGGCGCCAACACAAAAAGGTGGCTGGCCAACTTCCTAGCAGGCAGATGTGCACACGTATCTATTGCCGGTCAGTCATCTAAAATCAGAAACTTTCCAAACGGAGTCCCACAAGGATCCGTCCTATCGCCCGCACTCTTCAATCTGTACATGCACGATATAACTACACCCAATACGCCCCAAATAAACTTAGCCTCCTATGCAGATGACATAACACTCACATGCACACACCATGACCCAAAAAGAGCAACAGATCTCCTTCAACCCTATCTCAACACACTACATGGCTGGTGCACTACAAACAGACTTAATCTTGCCCCAGCCAAATCCACCGCAACCCTGCTCACAAGTTGGACAGGAGAACACGAATACATCCCTCAACACCATAATGTTGATATAGCCTGTATTAGTGAAGTTTGGCAAGTGTCAGAAGAATCTTTTACTATCCCGAACTATGAAGTGTACCTACAAACTCGACAGCGACAACGTGGTGGTGGGGTGGGAATATTTGTTCGAGAAGATATTCAATCCCGCCGCCTCTTTCCACCACATGATGTTCAGTTGGAGACATTATGGGTGTGGTGCCGGCCCAAACGTCTACCTAGGGAGGTGTCCTGCATTATTGTAGGGTGCATATACTATCCTCCAAGATCACCTCTCCATCAAGACCTCATCGATCATATCGTTACTTACGCAGATGAATTACGATCCCTTTATAATGGATGCAAATTTGTTATTTGTGGCAATTTCAACGATTTAAACATTGAAGACATCATCGACAACACTCATCTTCAGCAAATTGTAAACTTTCCAACACATCAAAATAATATCCTAGACCTAATCTTCACTGACCTTAGCCAGCACTACAAATCACCTCAACGTTTAGCACCCCTTGGCCGTACCCAGCACCTCACTGTGTTATGGCAACCTATTTCAACATTTCCACCTTGTCATCACTCCAAGCTGGTCACCGTTCGTCCCATCAAGCAGTCAAGTGTCATTGCGTTCGGCCAACATATTAATAACTACCCATGGGTAGAAGTGTACCATGAACAGTGCATCATAAATAAGCTAAATAACTTTCTTAGTTCGGTAAATATTTTAATTGACCATTACTTCCCAACGAAACAAGTTTTAATTCAGTCTAACGATCATCCTTGGATTACTCCCTATGTGAAAGAAATTTTATCTCTACGTCAAAGTAATTTTAACATTGGTAACATGGTTTTATTTAGACATTATAGGAATAAAGCAATTCGGGAAATAAAGAAAGCTAAACAACAGTATTTCAAGTCAAACGTGTCAGACTTGCGTACAACAAAGCCAAGTGAATGGTACAGAGTAATTAGTAAGTTAACTGGAGACAACTCACAGCGTAAATTTCATTTTCTTATTGACAAAGACCCTAACCAAGCTGCAAATACCATAAATGATCATTTTTCAACAATCTGCCAAAGTCTACCCCCCTTAGACCAGTCAAGATTACCTGAGCCTGTGGATAATTTACCACCTTTACCTTCTGTTGAGCCCTACCAAGTGTATGAAAAACTGTGTGAGATAAATGTAAACAAATCTGTAACCCCCTTTGATCCCCCACTTCGTATTATCAAATCATTTGCATATGAGTTTGCTTCTCCTATTGCTAGCATCATTAATTCGTCATTCAGTTCAGGGATCGTACCTCCCCTTTGGAAACGTGGCTTCATCACTCCCTTGCCCAAGATTCCCAAACCCGAAACTTGTAATGATCTTCGACCAGTGACTATAACATCAATTTTTGCACGTATTGCCGAGAAGTTTGTTGCATCTTGGGTGCGTGATGACACACAGGTAAACCTTGATCCATATCAGTTTGGTAATCGGAAAAATACTTCTACCACCCATTATTTATTGTACTTAATGAATTTTCTTTATAAAACGACTGACATTAGGGGAGAATGTGTAGCTGTGCTTAGCATTGATTTTTCAAAAGCATTTGACCGAGTAGACAACACAATAGCAATGAGACATTTACTTCATAATGGCATGAGACCTGAACTAGTTCCTTGGATGTCTTCTTTCCTTACATCTCGTGGTCAGGTTGTACGTTATAGTGGTGCTACCTCTGAGGAGCACACCACTACATGTGGTGTTCCGCAGGGTACCGTACTGGGACCTCATATTTTTAATAATCATATAAATAGTGCCAGTTTGGATGAAGATGTTCAGTGTAAATTCGTGGATGACATTACTTTTGCTTGTGCATATAACAGTACACATATACCAAAATGTCAGGAGCAAGCCAATAAGATCGATCATTGGTCTAACGAGAACAACATGAAAATAAATGGAAGTAAGTCGAAATTAATGTTAGTGGACTTTCAGAAAATTAAGACAAATGTAAATGCTGTTAGTTTAGGTAATGAATCTGTTCCATTTGTTAATGAGATGAAGCTGTTGGGTGTTATTATTTCGAGTAACCTTCAGTGGAAAGCGAACACCAAGTATATTGTCTCGCGTGCAAGTAAACAAATTTTTGCAGTTAGTAAATTGAAACTTTTTAAGGCTAATTTGTCTGATTTAAAGAATTATTATTGTTGTTATATTAGGCCTGTACTTGAATATGCATCGACGGTTTGGTGTTCGTCACTCACACACGCAGAAGTAAATTCTATTGAGAGAATACAAAAAAGATTCTGTAGAATTTCATTAGGACCTAGTTATATAAATTACGAGTGCTTTGGAGTGATTAAATTTGGAATCATTGGAAGAGAGACGAAGAAAGAAGTTGAAGAAGACAGCCTTAAGTTGTTGCACGATAAACAGCATAGACATATACTTCCACCGGACAACACCAACACTTACACACACAAATTACGAGCAAGAAACTTCCTAGTTGAAGAAAAATGTAACACCAAGAGACACCAAAACAGTGCCATTCCACAGATGACCAGGTATATAAACAATTACTTGAGGAAGTAGGTAGTCAGTGTTTTGAAATTATATTATATTTTGCCAATACATGATCATTATTGCGGCAAATTGTTGTTGTTGTTCCCTAAGCTGCCTGGCCGAACAGCCCCGAGTCCCTGAGAAAGGCCATGGCCACGATCGGGCTTTCCCACAGAGCTCTCATTGAGTGTAGATTGTGTTGTTGGCGTAAGTGGTTGTGTGAAATGCAGTCTTCTATGATGTGTTTAATGGTATGGGGTGCTGTGTTACATCCCGGGCAGGTGTCGACAACGGAGTCATCCAGTCTCTTCTGATAGCTCAGGAGAGCTGGATGGTGTCCGCATCTCAGCCTGGCCAGGTGGACTCTGTCCTCGCGAGGAAGGGAGGATTCGGAAGGATGGATTTCGGGAGGTCGTACATGCAGCTGCGTGTTGTCTGTGAGTGAGTGGATGGATCGGTGAGAGATCTGAGTATGGATGTGCTTCTGGAAGTTGGTTCGGGGTGGGCAGGGAGGGAGAGAGGACAATAATTGTGTGTGATACCGTGTGCTGGGTGTTGTTTTGATATTTCTTGGTGTCTGTGGGTGTGTTGCCATGTAGTATAGTGGGTGGTCTTGGTTCGTGGAGGCTGCTGCCAGGAATTAAGTGCCTCTCATGTCCAGATGGTCTTTGACTTTGAGGATTTTGGTTTCTTGATGTAGGTGATCTGTGGGTGCAGTAGCTGTGCAGCCTGTAATGATCTTCAGGGCTTTGTTTTGAATAGTCTGTAAGGTCTTATGATGTGTTTCAGCTAGGTTAGAAGCCCAGGCTGGGCTTGCGTATTCCATCACTGATCTTATGTATTGTTTATATACTGTGGTGGTAGTTTCTTTGTTGTGTCCAAATTTTGTGTGAGCAAGTGACCTGAGGGCGTTAAGTCTGGGTGTCAGTTTCTTTTTAATGTTTGTGGTGTGCTGTTTGAATGTCATATGAGTATCATATGTTACTCCTAGGATTTTGGGTGTGTGTGTATGTGTTAGGGGTGTTGTTTATGGTGAGTTGAGGGATGTATTCGTGTTCTCCTGTCCAACTTGTGAGCAGGGTTGCGGTGGATTTGGCTGGGGCTAGATTAAGTCTGTTTGTAGTGCACCAGCCATGTAGTGTGTTGAGATAGGGTTGAAGGAGATCTGTTGCTCTTTTTGGGTCATGGTGTGTGCATGTGAGTGTTATGTCATCTGCATAGGAGGCTAAGTTTATTTGGGGCGTATTGGGTGTAGTTATATCGTGCATGTACAGATTGAAGAGTGCGGGCGATAGGACGGATCCTTGTGGGACTCCGTTTGGAAAGTTTCTGATTTTAGATGACTGACCGGCAAAAGATACGTGTGCACATCTGCCTGCTAGGAAGTTGGCCAGCCACCGTTTTGTGTTGTTGTGCATGTTTGTGTTGTAGATTTTGTTTGTTAGGTTGTGGCGGGGGATGGCATCGAAGGCTTTACTAATGTCGAGTGTGGCTAATAGTGATCTGTGTGGTGGTCTAGCTGAATTGATGCCGTCGAAAGCTCTTTGTGTAAGGTCTGTGAGAAGAGTGTTTGTGGAGTGCAGTGGCCTAAAGCCATGTTGTGTTGGAGCTAGGGGTAGGTCAGGTGTAATTAGTTGTAATACTAGGCGTTCCATGACTTTGGAGGGGGAGCAAAGGAGTGTGATGGGGCGGTGCGAGGAGGGTAGCGTGGGGTCTTTGTTGGGTTTGGGGAATGTGATGATGATACCATGCTTCCAAATGTCTGGTATTGTGTTGTGTGAATAGCTGTAGTTTGATATGTTAGTGAGTGCTTGTATGCCTTGTGGTCCCAGGTGTCTGAAGTGTATGTTGCTTATGTTGTCTAGGCCACAGGCGGGTGAGTGCTTGAGATTGTTGATGATATGCTTTGTCTGGTGATTGGTGAAGGGTGTATAGTCAGGGTCTGTGGGGAATTGTCTCTTACGTCGGATGACACGTCGGTCGTCTTTGTGAGGTTTTAGGTGGCTGACATGTGAAAAGTGATTGATGAGAGTGTTTGCTTGTTGTTTACATGAAGGAGTAGAGTCTGTTGTTGTGATTGCAGCATGTGATTGTGTTGTGTTGCTGTTGGAAAGTGTGATGCTGTTTAGTGTTTTGTATAGTTTTTTTGGGGTTTGTTTTGTGATCAAGTGTTTGTAGGAAGTTATTCCAATTTAGTTTTTGTTGTTCTTGTATTTTGTTGTTAGTTTGGGTGTTGAGTGCTTGAATTTGTTGTGTGATGTCTTGTGTGTGGGGTGCTGGGGAGTGTTTCAGTATGTCGCGTTGTCTGATGAGGTTTTGAATTTCTGGTGTGAAGTTGGGGTTGTGTCTTTTTCTGTTACCTCTTGGAATGTGTTTCTTGTCAGCGTTTTGGATAGTTTTATTGAGTATGTGTACAGCATTGTTGATGTTAGTGATGGGTGTACTGTTTAGAGTTGTGAAGTGTTGTTCTGTCTCATTTGTGAATGCTTCCCAGTTAGCTCTTTTATAATTGGTGTATGTGTGTTTGTGGCTAGCTGGGGTGAGTCTGGTTTTGGTGGTGATAATGATCGGGAGGTGGTCAGAGCCTAAGGTTCTGACCACCCTCCAGGATGTTGTGGGGGCGAGTTCTGGGGAGCAAAAGGTGATGTCTGGAGATGATGGGTTATAGAGGGCTTGGTGAGGAATATGGGTATGTTGATGGATGTCGTTAAGGATGATGAGGTTATCTGTTTGGTTTTGTAGTACCAGCCCTCTGTCTGTGTCGGGGTTGTCGACAAACCAGGCCGACGTCTTGGCGTTGAAGTCACCACCCAGGATGATGTGTGGGGTGTTTGTGATGTGTTGTAAGTGTGGTCTGTATTCATTTGGTACTGTAGGGGATGTTTGGGGAGGGATGTATGTGTTTATGATGGTTATGTTGGAGTTGTTGCCAGTGCGTATTTTAATTGACTGTATTTCTGTTGTGTTATCATTTGGGGGGAGGAGTGATTTGGTTTGTACACTGGTTACTATGTATGATATTTCTTTGTGTACCAGGGTGATGAGTCCACCGCCCCCGCCGACAGCCCGGTCTTGTCTGATGGTGGTGAAATTATGAAATGTGGGTGTTTTTTGTGTTGTGCGGAGTTTTGTTTCTTGTAAGATGGCAATGTGTATGTTGTGTTGTTTGATGAAGTGTGAGAGTTCGTGTTTCTTTGTGTTGATGCCATCTATGTTCAGTTGAAGAATGTTAATGTTATGTGCACGATGTATGTTGGGTGCTGCTGCACGAGGATGGGGGTGGGGTGGGGGTGAGGGAGGGGCTGGGGGTTGGGATGGGTGAGGTGGGGGTGGGGATTGGGGAGCAGGAGATGGGGGTTGGAATGGATTAGGATGGGGTGTGGTGTGTTGAGTTGAGGATGTGGATGGTATGGGAAGGTTGTTCTTAATATTTGTATTTTATGTGTATTTTATGTGTAATGACACTTTGTATGTATGTTTTACTCACTGTATATTTTCAACTCTATGGTTGCAATTGTAAAAATGATATTAAATAAACCTATTATTATTATTATTATTATTATTATTATTATTATTATTATTATTATAAACAACACACCCCTAACACATACACACACACCCAAAATCCTAGGAGTAACATATGATACTCATATGACATTCAAACAGCACACCACAAACATTAAAAAGAAACTGACACCCAGACTTAACGCCCTCAGGTCACTTGCTCACACAAAATTTGGACACAACAAAGAAACTACCTCCACAGTATATAAACAATACATAAGATCAGTGATGGAATATGCAAGCCCAGCCTGGGCTTCTAACCTAGCTGAAACACATCATAAGACCTTACAGACTATTCAAAACAAAGCCCTGAAGATCATTACAGGCTGCACAGCTACTGCACCCACAGATCACCTACATCAAGAAACTAAAATCCTCAAAGTCAAAGACCATCTGGACATGAGAGGCACTCAATTCCTGGCAGCAGCCTCCACGAACCAAGACCACCCACTAAACTACATGGTAACACACCCACAGACACCAAGAAATATCAAAACAACACCCAGCACACGGTATCACACACAATTATTGTCCTCTCTCCCTCCCTGCCCACCCCGAACCAACTTCCAGAAGCACATCCATACTCATATCTCTCACCGATCCATCCACTCACTCACAGACAACACGCAGCTGCATGCACGACCTCCCGAAATCCATCCTTCCGAATCCTCCCTTCCTCGCGAGGACAGAGTCCACCTGGCCAGGCTGAGATGCGGACACCATCCAGCTCTCCTGAGCTATCAGAAGAGACTGGATGACTCCGTTGTCGACGCCTGCCCGGGATGTAACACAGCACCCCATACCATTAAACACATCATAGAAGACTGCATTTCACACAACCACTTACGCCAACAACACAATCTACACTCAATGAGAGCTCTGTGGGAAAGCCCGATCGTGGCCATGGCCTTTCTCAGGGACTCGGGGCTGTTCGGCCAGGCAGCTTAGGGAACAACAACAACAACAACAACAACAAGGGGCGCCACACCCCACCCCCCCGAGTCAGTGATACAACATTTAATAACAAAAGCAAGAGCAATGATACTAATTTTGACCACAAACCAAAAACCGTCCCGTTTAAGAAAGGTCAGGGCCCTTCCCCACCTCAGGGGAAGTCCAAGGGTGAAGTAGAGTGTTTTAAGTGTCATAAAAAGGGGCATTTAGCACGTTCCTGCCCTAGTAACCAATCTGCAGCAGTTGTGTCTTTGGCTAGCAACATTGGGGTGTCTCTGAGGTCTTCTGCATTTACCCGGGGTGATATGTCAGATGCGGGGGCACAGCCAGTGAAGGAGTGTCCGGAAGGCTCGAAACCTGTCCGGGATGCTTTTTGCAACCATAGAGGGCGTGGCTGCGTGAGTTGGGCTGGTTACAAGCATGGGTTTGAGTTGTTGCGAGATACAGGTGCATCCCAGACTCTGATGAAAAAATTTACAGGCCAACCTATAAACGCAGCACGGGTAGTTGTGGAACAGGGTATTAATGCTACACGGTCATACCCGTTGGTTTGAGTGGAGCTGGAGGTTGATGGGGTGACACGAGAGATTGATGTTGGAATCGTAGAGAAACTGCTAGTAGAGGGCGTCGACCTTCTTCTCGGCAACGACTTTGCGGTGCCTGCTTCTGAGGTTCCACCCTTAGTCGTTGCCGAGAGGGCGGCCGACGTGAGTAGGGAGGGGCAGGAGTTGGTCGAGAGGTGTCAATTACAGCAGATGGCGTGTGTTGTCGCCCGATCTCGTGCATCTAAAGTGTCACAGCCTATTCCTCAGTCTCTAGACCAGCGGAGGAATGGTCGGAAGGAGAAAGCTAAAGTTGGGAAAAGTTTTGTGAGTTTTGATCCAGCGGCTCTTCTTGGCGACTCAGTATTAGCACCAATGTTTAGGTCCGGAGTGGCCCCAGAACCTGTCACACTTGGTGAGGAGGTTGGGGGTGAGAAAACTCCGAGACAGCACCGTTACACACTTAAACAAGATGGGATCGAACAGCCCAGTATCGGGGGGAGGCCATAAGTTGCTCCGGGAGCACTTAGATAAATTGGCTCCTTCGGATATCTGTAAGCTACAGCTAGATGATCCTGAGCTTCAGAAGTGTAGTAACGGTGCAATCGAGCTTGAGGAGGACAGGGATGCAAAGCCTTCTTCCGTGAGGAGGGCATATTGTACAGGCGCTTTCTAGATCCCAGACGGAGTTGGGAGGGTGGGTCGAGAGTGGTTGACCAGTTGGTAGTGCCTAGTGTGTGCCGTGATAGCCTACTGAGGTTGGCACATGATGTACCGTTGGCAGGGCATTTGGGTGTATGTAAGACGGTAGCAGCATTGGCGAAATTGTTTTGGTGGCCAGGTACGAAGGCACATGTGGCATCATGGGTGGCAATGTGTAGTACCTGCCAGACAGTAGGTAAACCAAACCAGTGTATTCCCAAGGCTCCGTTACACCCTATTCCTGTAATCGGGCCACCATTCAGTAAGGTTATAATCGACATGGTTGGCCCTCTACCCCCTACTAGTGCAGGCAACAAGTACCTCCTCACAATCATGGATGTTGCCACTCGTTATCCGGATGCATACCCCATGCGAAATGGTACTGCCAAGACTGTTGTTCGTAACTTACTATTGTACTGTTCTAGGTACGGGTACCCGCAGGAATTGCCGTCAGACCAAGGGTCCAACTTTACTTCTAACCTTTTCAAACAGACCATGCAGCAGCACGGTATCAGTACCGTTGTCTCTTCAGCCTATCACCCAGAGAGTCAGGGAGTGTTGGAGAGGTGGCACTCGACTCTGAGGAGCATGCTGCGTTGTTATTGTGTTGAGAACGGCAAGGATTAGGATCTTGGGTTGCCCTATGTATTATTCGCTGCTCGGGAGGTACCTGGTGAAAGCCTAGGGTTCAGTCCTAATGAGTTAGTCTTTGGACATCAGGTCAGAGGCCCCCTCAACATGGTTAGAGAAATCTGGGAGGGCACAGTAAAACCATGTTCCATGTTAAAGTATGTTCTCGAGAGCAGAGAGAGAATGCTGAGGAGCCTAGAGTTGGCAGATAGGAATTTGGTAGGGTCGCAAGCATTGATGAAGGACAGGTACGATGAGAAGACAAAACTCTGGGAGTTTAAGGTGGGGCAGGAGGTGTTGATTCTGTTACCTCTGCCAGGTCATCCGTTGTCTGCTAAGTACTCTGGTCCTTATAAGGTGGTAAAGAAGATCTCTGACCTAGACTATCTTGTGGCTACTCCAGATAGGCGTAAAAAGAATCAGCTGTGCCATGTGAATCTGGTGAAAGAGTTTGTGAGGCGCCCCCCTGAGCCTCTCGCTGTCCCTGTGTTGACTTGCAGCGGTCATGGAGGAGAAGGAGTGAGGGACAGTGAAGCTCAGGTGGAAGATAACTGGGAGTGTCATGTCTCTGCTGACCAGTGGGCGGGGAACTCCAGACAGGTGGCTGACGATGCTCTAGTGCACCTGCCTGAGCAACAGCGTGTAGCCGTGCAGCGCCTGTTTGATTCATACCCCACTGTGTTTGCAGAGCATCCAGGCCTCACAACTCTAGTGGTGCATGACGTGGACGTGGGAGATCACCCCCCCTTTAAATCAGTACCCTACAGAATTCCACCCATTAAACTCCCAGCCCTTAGAGCAGAGTTAGAGTACTGTACTGTATATGTTAGAACGGGCGTTGATTGAGAAGGGGGCAGTTAGGTGGACATCTCCTGTCACTCTGCAGCCCAAGCCTGACGGGAAGGTTTGCTTCTGCATTGACTTTCGGAGATTGAACGGGTTGACTCCCACCAATGCTTATCCCCTTCCCCTTGTTGATGATAGTGTAGACAAGATTGGTAAGGCGCAGTTTCTAACTAAAGTAGACCTAGTGAAAGGCTACTGGCAGGTGCCCTTGTCTGAGCGGGCGAAGGGGGTATGCGGGTTTGTTTCTTACAGTTTCTTAGAGTAGATCCTCTGGAAAAAGGCAAACTATGCCTGTATATCCAGCTCAGTACCAGTACTTGCACTGCTGCGGTCGTTCACGGTGTTGGCGGCGGCGGTAGCAGACGCAACATTTTTACTATTCTGTATTTTTGTTTTATAATCAAACTTCAAATCTTCTTTCCCATGCTTTATCAAGATTACTTTCAAACTCCCTTATTGATTCGGAATCGACTACATACTGGGGCAGTGCGTTCCACTCATTTACCACTCTATCACAAAATGAGTTCTTTGCCTTCTCAAGCCTATTTCTTTCTTTGTAAATTTTCTTAGAGTGTCCTCTCGTTCTTGTTCCCTCCCGCATCAAGAAGATACCTTCACACACATCCTCATCGTACTTTCCTGACACTATCTTAAAAGTCTCTATCATATCCCCTCTCTTTCTCCTATATGCCAGTGTCGGAAGCCCCAGTGTCCTCAACCTCTGCTCATAGCCCGCGTTCTTCAACGTTGGTACCAGCTTGCTAGCTCTCCTCTGCACTTTCTCCACTGCTTCTATATCCTTTACCATATATGGAGCCCACACCTGGTTCGAATATTCCAGGTGCGGCCTAACCAGCGCTGTATAGAGATTCCTGAAGATTTCTTCGTCAAGTGACACAAATGTCCTCCTTATCAGCCCTACAATTCTATTGGCTTTGTTTATCTTTTCCGCTAAATGTTCTGAGAAATTTAACTTATTGTCTATCACTGCTCCTATATCCTTTTCTGCATTCACTTCCTCCATCGCTTCATACATACTGTATCCTACCTTGTCTATCTTGCTGGTCCCAATCCGCATGTACTTGCATTTTTTTGGATGAAAAGGCATTAACCAATGTTCAGACCATCCCTTCATGCCCTCCACATCTCCTTGAAGCAAACCCATATCTTCCTTACTCCTCACTCTTCTATACAGCTTAGTGTCATCCGCATACAGGTATACCTCACTTCCATTAGTTATAACTTCAGGCAAGTCGTTGATAAATATAACGAACAGCAGTGGTCCCAACACAGATCCCTGAGGTACCCCACTTGTAATTTCCCTCCACCCCGAGCCTATTCCATTCACCAGTACCCTCTGTCTCCGATCTTTCAGGAAGGCTTCTATCCATTTCACACATTTCTCCCCTATATTATAGCTTCTAACTTTCTCTATTAACCTTTTATGTGGGACCTTATCGAAGGCCTTCATAAAATCGTAATATACCACGTCTATTACATCCCCATCTTCTAGAATTTGCATCCAATCATCTACCACCTTAATTAGCTGTAGTACCGTCGACCTCCCCGGCAAGAATCCGAACTGTCTCCCACTGAAAAGTTGGTTTGACTTCATATGATCCATTATTCCTTCTCTAATTACCGTTTCCATTAGTTTACACACAACACTTATCAAACTGACTGGTCTATAATTCCCTGGGTCATTTCTCTTTCCCTTCTTTGTGGTTGATGGGAACATCTACCGTTGCAATGTGATGCCGTATGCCCTTAAGAATGCCCCAGCAACCTTCCAGAGTCTTATGAATGAGTTAGTAGCTGACATCCCTAACTGCACTGTCTACCTAGATGACGTTATAATCTACGATGACAACTTTGAGAGTCACTGTGAGCACATAGAAGCCTTGTTTCGGAAGCTCAGTGAATCCAGCTTGGTGGTCCATCTGGGCAAGTGCGACTTTGTCCAGGCAACTGTGCAGTATCTCGGGTTTGTGGTCGGGTTAGGCCAGGTGTGACCCCCCCAAAACAAAATACAGGCTATTAACCAGTTCCCCAGGCTGTCCACCAAGCGGCAGATCATGAGGTTTTTGGGCATGATCGGTTACTATCGCCGCTTCATTCAGGGTTATTCTACTGTGTTAGCTCCTCTGACAGATTTACTAGCAAAAGAGAAAAAGTTCAAGTGGGCACCTGAGTGTGAAAGGGCTTTTTTGCTGGTCAAGCACCTACTATGCACTCACCCAATCCTCAGGGCCCCTGACTTTGAAAGACCATTCCAGCTGGCAACAGATGCCAGCGGTGTAGGGGCTGGTGCCGTCTTAATGCAAACAGACGAGGAAGGTTTGGAGCATCCAGTCAGTTTCTTTTCCAAGAAGTTTAATTCCGCTCAGAAAAACTACTCTGTGGTGGAAAAAAACTGCTGGCAATAGTGTTGGCGCTCAGGCACTTTGAAGTATATGTTCCTGCCTACGGGCCAGTCATGGTGATTTACACTGACCACCACCCTCTTAAATTTCTGAACCAATTCCATAACCGGAATATGAGGCTGACACGTTGGTCACTAATGTTGCAAGTGTTGCAAGAATACAATCCAGACATTCGCCATATTGCCGGTTGTGAGAATGTGATTGCAGACTGTTTGTCGAGGGTGGAGGATCCGGCGTAGAGCACCACAGGTGTGTGGGTTTGAGTGGAGAAAAACCAGGCTTGCCCCAATAGAGCAGCCGTCAAAAACAACATTAAAATTAAATACAAAAAAATCACATAAAAACTCTTTCTTTTTGATAGTTAATTGTAAGTTGCCAATATTATAGCTAAAGTCCTAAGTTGAACCTGTCTTTCACTTAGTAGGCTGGGCTCTGTGAAGCTCGCTCAGGGAGCATAGTAGGCTATATTATACTATTGTGTTTGGGAGGGGTTATAAGATTTTCTTTATGCTAAAAAATTTTTTTTTTATTTAAGATTGAGCTTGGCATTTCATTTCTGGTGGTGTGGCGGGTCTTGTCGGCATTCTGCCTTGTCAGATATGGTGCTCGCCTAATGTTGAGCGTCCCATATCTTGGGCGGGGTGTGACGTCTACCAGCGTTGGCAGAATCGCCTCTCGTTAGCCACTAGCGCTCGCCAGGGACATCGAAATGGGCTACAGTCATCAGAGAATGTTGTTCTTTCTTTCCTAGTACTCGTATTGTCACAGACAGTCCAGTGGTGGTCTTTGTTTTCATGTGTGACAACGGGTTGTATTTTATATCAATAGTAGTGATGAAAGTACCAGCGTGGAAAGAGAGAGACTTTTTGGAGCGAGATGGTAGTGAGTGTCTGTAGGTGCGGGCGCTGTGTCACATGACACCTGCTGTCTTGTGACGTCTCGGCTCGTGATTGGCCGACCATCGCGCCTAAATTGCGGGCTCCTGTGTAACTAACCTCCTACACGAGGGTCCACAGGAGCTGTCCTCCTCAGGACAGGCTAGGCGCGTGTGCATCTAACATCCCTTTGCTTACTCTCCCCCGATCACCACCTTTAGAACTGTTTCTCTCTCTGAACTTCTTCTTTTCCATTACTCTCACCTTTATTCAATTACTTATCCCCTTGGGTTCTGCATACGGTTTCCATAGCCGGCCCATTGTATTGCATGCGCCGTCCTCTGAGATATTTACATGTACTTAGAATAGGTTTTGAGGGTTCTTAGTTAGTATAGGTTATGAACTCTGTGTGTCTCCATTATTGATTTAGTGTCTCTGCTCTTTTATTTAATGCTAGACTGGGATAAGGTAACTGTAGTCGTTGTCATCGATGTGTGTACGGTTTGCTTATACCTACACGACTTCGACCGGTCCTGTGGTAGCCTGTGTTGTCTTTTCGGTTGCGTCCTTTGCGAGTGCAGCTTTGTCTTGACTGAGGGCTTTGGCCTGTACCAGTTCAACACTTTGCTGCCTCTTTGCTTGGCTTTAGAGGGTCGCCAGGATAGAACCAGATACTTGTGATCTGGATCTATCAAGAGAGCACCCTAGTCAATTAACGTAACTTAAAGGATGCAGTCTTAAGGACATCGCTAGGCTACGAGCCTGTCTTGCTCAACCCCAGTTCCTTTACCTTGAGTGTCCCAGCTAGACATTATTAATTGAGTAGACACTTATTAGTATTTTATATAAGCTCTTTGATATGTACGCATTATTATTCACGGCATTTATTAGTCTAGGTTGTTGCTGAGCCGCACAACCATAGTAGGCTGTTTCGTTGATGAGGAAGTACTTCTTTTAGTGTCGAGCATTACTACCGTTGCGCATTTATAGTATTCTCGTGTCAGTTAACATTATATGTCCTATCTTTTTGTGTATTCGCTTTACACGTGTGGTGTCCTGCCTCCTGCCTTAATATAGTTTTAAGATACGAGCATCTTATGAGCATCAGACTTTCTTCAGAAGTTTCCAGGTCTATGCTGTAGGACTATTCTTCACTTTCTTTCAGATACCGGTAGGAGTGAAGAGTTTATTGTTGTTTAGAGTAACTGTATTGAAGCATCTTTTTATTGTATTAAATCTTGCAGTGATTTAATTGATCTTTCCATAGATTCCTGTTTATGCATTTTAACGTAACTTGCATCTTGTTTGTTATCAGGCTATACCAGTGTGGGTTAGCCTGAAGTAGAGTACATTTATGCCCAGTTAAGGATACCCCGTTATCGCAGATTAACTCTGGAGGGTATAGGTGTTTTGTTCGCCGGCATATAAGTTCGAGGGTTTGGATCTAGCGTACCGTTGTTGCATAGTGCCCTATTACTAGTCCAATCATTAAGTGCCCTTGTTTTATTCGCAGTCCCGGTCGTAACACACATCACAGTAGTGATTATGGTTGTGAGGGTGGTGGTGATTGTGATAGTGTACGGGTGTGTGACGGTGGTGTATGAGAACTTTGAAATCAAGAATAATATATACTGTACAGTTTGCTTTTTTAATATTTCATAGTTTTATTGTATAAGCAAGGTGGGATATTAGTGGTGATTGTGGTAGTATTTATGATAGTGGTAGTAGTAGTTGTGATGGTGTGTCTGTGTGTGAATTGAATTAAGTTTATTTGTTCAGACTTTTACAAAAAGTATGGAGCACAGCCTCTTACATATTACACTTATACAGTACTGGTATGCCTTTACTGAATAAATTTGCATACTGTACATACACTGGTACAGCTTAAACAAACCATATACCGGTATAATGCCTAAGAATTCATCTATCTATAAGTATTAAACATTTTTATTAGAAAAAGTGAAAGATTGTTCATCACTTTCAAGTTGGTATTATTCATTAACCCAGGAACTGCTGGGAGACTCTTAAGAGTTCCCCCGGCGGACTGCGGGATGACTCTTAAGAGTAAGGGAAAACAAAAATCCATTTAAAACACCCAAAACAAAATTATCTCTTAAGAGTAAGGGAAAACAAAAATCCATTTAAACCCCCCCCCCCCCCAAAAAAAAATAATAATTTATTTTTTATTGCCCCTGGGCCATGCCAAATATCACTCCTCCACCTCCCCTTCTTCCCCACTTTCCTCCCCTCCTTCAGTTATCACCTATTTTCCTTGTTATTCCCTTATTCTGTGGTCTATTTTTGTGCTAACATTAGCGAGTTGGTAGCAGGGCGTTGTCATCACTGTTACCAAGCGTGGGAAAGAGCGAGAGAGAGACTATTGCGTAACAGTGTCTCTCCAGACAAGGGGAAGGGAGGAGGACAGGGTTGCCTCAGCCATACATTATGTAACTCCCGGCCTGTATCGACGATTTTGACCATCCAAACGCTTTTTCCACTTGTTTTATTGTTGTAACAGGTTAATACCTTTATAATCAACCTATAATATAGGTTTGACTCCTGTAAGGAGATAAAGAAAACCTAATATTTAGTAGTGGCCCCGTAATCATTGACGAACATGCCTATTACATAAGGCATCCTCTTCAAACACTAATCCGCCGTAGTTTGAATCTACCGCGCAGAGCATTTAAAAACTGAGGAGCCTTCATCATGAGCGCACGCGACCTCACTCATGGCTTCAGTCATTATGAATTGGGTTCTCACTACGAAAAAACTTCGTAAAAAATAAAAACAAAAAGAAAATAAGAATAACTATCCAATAAGCTTTCCATCATATCGTGGATGTACTTGTGTGGATTTCTGACCAGACGCTGATTCAGGCGTCATTCCTCCTTCACTGACATATCAAGTAAACCAAAATCCTTAATACATCAACGAATGGGAAGGGGACGGTCGGGAGGGCCCCAGTCGTCAATGATTACGGGGCCACTACTAAATATTAGGTTTTCTTTATCTCCTTACAGGAGTCAAACCTATAATTTATTAGTGGCCCCTCCATCATTGACGAACATGCCTGATATCTAAGACTGGAGGGGGACATTCGTAATCATATCATAACTCTAGAAAAGCAGATAATAAAAACAACCACATAGTATTCTTACTTTAGAAAAATGTATTTAATACGGCGTAGGCCGGAAATATACAAGAAAAAGGGGTTCAGGCAGGTGCGTGCTTCAAAGAAGCCTGCCCGACAAAAATGGGTAACCCTGAAGATTCTGAACACAGATCTGTAGTTACAAAAGGCACCCCACTCAACGAGTGGTGACAAAAATAATAAGTTATAAGTTTATATGTGCACATCATAAACCCCAAAATACATGTGGAGATCAATTGCAAATAAACTCCATTGAACTAATATTACATTGCTTTCGCAGCTAAAACTACTATAACAACACCGTTGTTTTGTACTAAACCTTGTACTAGCACAATTTCTCGCAGAGAAATTTTCATATCACATTTTAACCTTAAATTGTATCACAGCTCTCATACTCCGGCGGGGTCTAGGGTGTCCTATGTCAACTGACTGCACCCCCCCCCCCCTTCCGTGAAAGTAAACATAAGTGACTGCAGGGCCACCTAGACCCTCTGCCTTAAAGCTATACATGGTAAGGAAGGTTTGTCTAGAGCAACTGACAAGTATCTAGAGAGAAACGTATGATTAGACGCCCACAACTGTGTGGACGCAATATCTTCAACTGAAAAGTTTTTCAGGAAACGTAAAGAGGCCGCCCACTTGCGTAAATCGTGGGCCCTACCCACAACGCCGGGATTACTCTCTTTAATGACTTCTACCAGAAGAGAGGCTAATCGCCGTTTAAGTAAGCGTTTACCCGTACTCGCTACCCATAAAGCACCTTGGGGGTTTTGAGGAGCTATTCTCAAATATTTGGGTTGAGCTTGCACTGGACATAAATTATGATGCACCTTTCCCCTTTTTAACGCCGGCACCGTGAACTCAGAAAACACGTGTGCACTATGCTCATTCTTGGCTACAAACGCCGGGGAGGGTGCAATGGAAATTGAATCATTAAGTCTACCAAACCTAAGACAATTAGGTGTGTTGCTCATCGCCGCCAGCTCAGACACTCTGTTTCCGGTGGCCAAAGCCAAAAGGAAAACTGCCTTCTTTAAGATTAAAGCAAAGTCTGCAGTATTTTGATACAGACGAGAATGAAGTAAAGACAAAGCTTTGTCCAGAGACCAAGTAGGCATGAGCTGACGGGGAGGTGGGCGGAGTTTAAAACACGCTCTCATAAATCCTGTTTCCTCCGCCACCGGTATGGATAGACCTGTAAGGTCGAAAAAGGGCACTCTAATCGCAGTTAAGTGATTCTTCAAAGTTACCACAGATAAACATTTCTGCTCAAACAGATAGTTCAAGTAATTAAAAACCAATGCCACTGAGGGTACAGTTTGTTCCGTTCTAACAATCCAAGAAGTAAAAGCTTTCCAATGTGATTGATATTGTCGCTTAGTAGACTGAGTATATTGATTGAGCAATTTATTGGTCACATCCCTACCGTATGGTGCTAGCCACTTGGCCTCCTGAATGTCCATAATGCAAAAATCAGCGAGGTCGCTAGGTTGCCAATCGTGTCTAAGTGGAAGTACCCGACCGGGAGCGATACCGGGTCCGGGCACCACATTATTAATTGCTGGTACCACACCTGCGCCGGCCACAGGGGCGCGATTAGCGAGACTAAGCCTCGATAAACTCGTAGTTTGTTCACTACGTGGCACATTAGTGACGCATCTGGCGGCGGAAACAGATAGATGGAGCTCCATCTGTTCCAGTCTGTCACTAGGGCGTCTGGCCCCCCTGCCGGCGTTATCGCCCGGCGGGTGAGGTATAGAGGGAGCTTGTGAGTCTCCTCGGACGCAAAAAGATCCACTTGTGGATGGGAGAGCTCCGCAATCATTAGGTCGAAAATGGGTTGCTTGAGCTCCCATTCTACTGTCGTGCTCTGTCTCCGGGACAGAGCGTCTGCCCAGACGTTCGCTACGCCTGGGAGATAAGATGCGTGAAGATAAATATCTAGACTGCTGGCTAGAACAAAAATCTCTTCCGACACGAGTAGCAACTTCCTTGACCTCGTTGACCCTTGTTTCTGAATACAGTGAACTGCATTCAGATTGTCCATTCTGAAGGCCACCGACTTGCCCCGTAACGCCGGGCCGTGAGCCTGAAGGAAATACAAGGGGACTAGTAACTCTTTGACATTTATGTGAGAGATTTCTAAGTGGGACCAAAGCCCGGCTGGCTGGTGTGGGCCGAAGACTGGCCCTGCCCCGGCTTATACTGGCCGCGTCCTCTCTGTCCTGAAAACCCTCTCTGTCTATGCCTGTACTGACCCAGGGGGGATTGTGAGGACTTAGGCGGAAGAAAAGGCTTAGAACCCCCTGGCTGAGCTTTTAGTAGGAGGCCTAGGTTTGGGGAAGTTAAATGCAGGTTTCTTAGCCTGTGCGGGACTGTGCTTCACGGCCTGTGCCATGTTAAACACTGTTCGCCATACATCAGGGGACATTAAAGAAGGAGTAAGTACTGGGGACATTACCACCTGGTTAGCAATGCGATCAGGCAGCTTGCGAACTAATGACATCCTAAGATCCTGTCGTGCTCGCACCGCCTCAAGTAAGGCTGTGCGTATGTCACCTAAGGATTGAATCGACGACTGAAGAATCAGACGCCGGGATAACTCAACTGATCTTCGAGCATCCGCGTCTGCGATTGCCTGAGTGGACCGGAGTAAAGACTTAGCCACCTGCTGAGAAACTATGTACTGTGAAAACAGGCGGAAAGCTTTTCCCCTTAGCCTAAATTCTCTGTCTAGGTGAGTAGGGGTAGGGGTAGTGAATGGGTCCTTTAGTTCACAAAGATTAATCTTAGGGGCAGCTAGAAAAGAAAATAAAGCTGACGGAACTCCGCCGGCAGAACCCACCGGCATGGAGAACCATGAATGTGTATCCTGAGGGATCTGGTGGGAAGATTTAGAAGTGAAAGTGGTTGCAAAGTTCTGAGCCTCTACCTCCCAATCCACCCAAGGTCCTGGTCCCAACTGTCCCACCTTCAAAACTGGATTAGCTGTCTCGTCTGTGACGGTCTGTAAATCTAGTTCAGGAGTAAGAGCCGACAGAGCCTTAATATCATTAAACCCATCCAGCTTAGACCAGTCTGAAAAAAGTTTTGAAGCTGAGGCAGGGGGTAAAGCAGGCTTAGATGCATAAACAAAATAATCCTGATGATAATAACTAGGTATAGCCTTGATATTTACGTCCAAAACATTACCCAAGGCATCCAATGCCCTTAATTTCTTTGACTTATTTCCCTGGATAAACCACTCACGTGGTACCGGGAGTTCCCCTGACAAGGTAGGCTGGGCAAGCTCTGGCTTAGAGGGGTTCAAAAGAACCCATGACTCGTCTGGCCCATAAAGCAGGGGCATAGCTACCTTTCTAAGAGGCGCTTTGTCTAGAAGGGGTGGATTAACATCCGTGATGACCCTGACATTTGACGTAGTGAATGCCGCCGTAGCTGGCTTAGAGCTCCCTGCCGGTGACAGAGTAGGAGGGTTAGGAATCTTAGATAAATCGATTGACGTTATCAGAGGCCGTACCGCAGAACTTGTCAAGGGAGCCCCCAAGTCCATTGTGGGGTTTTCTTGTTGTTGACTAAAGAATTTAGATAGAGCATGAGTAAGTAACCCATCAATTTCTTGTGCTGTAACAAACTGGTTAGATGCAGAACTTACAGGTGAATCAGTATTATCATGGGCGGCGTCCAAGCCTGAGCCTGACCCTTGTCCTTCCCTATCTGAAATTATTGACACTTCATCTTGTTCCTCCCGATCCTCCTGAGAAGACCCCGCCGAGGCAGGGGTACCTTGTTTCCAAGATAAGTCAGGGATAGAGGATGGGGTCGCCGCGTCCCTGTGGACATCGGCTACTGTGTGACTCGTATGAGTCGGACGTGGATGGTCAGACCCTGGTTGAGCAAACCGCCAAACACCGAGGCTCTGGCCTACGCTCTCTTGAGAGTCTGAAACATTCTCAATTATTGAATTTCCTGAACTTTCCATTTCTAGGGTTAAAATATCAATAGGTAAATCTTGTTTAGGGACAGGCGCTTCACTATACTCTGAGGCTGTAACAGAAACATTTTCAGGTGTAGAGGTACGACGAGATGCACTAGACTTAGGAGAATGTCGAGAGGACTTCCTATGGGAATCCTTTTTGGAGGATTTGTGGCTACGGTGTGACCGCGAACTAGACTTAGATTTGGAAGAATCACCACCATGACCACTGGTGGAAGCTTCCGTCTTACTCTTCTTACTCGCCGGGGAAGAGGCACGACTTGAAGACTGCTGTCTGAGAGGTGACCTTGACCTCGATCTCGCCCGCGACGAGGAGGTGGCTGCCGGGGGAGTAGGCTCTCTCGGGCGTTTAGACGTATCCACAGACGATACAGAACCCTGGCTAGTCTCTGTCGGCTTAAAACCCGTTACTCTAGAGGTACGTTTAGGGGGAGGGTGCTCTGACAGCAACTTATCCCAAAGTGGGACGTTGTCACATTGAAGTGACTTATGTGCGACAATGGTAGTGTAGGCCGACATCTGTTGATCTGACCTCTCTCAACGCTACCGCCGCGGTCTTGTCATTGTCACACAGGACTTTATTGGCTAATTGGGAGCAAAAGGAACAATTAAGTGTAACCCAGAGACCCCTTGAACGGTCTAGACATTTAACACACCTTATGCAAAGGGTATGCGCAAAAATCGGGATACCCGCGCAAGTAGGGGTAATGCACAGGGCAAAAACTGGGGCCACAGTAGCCATGACAGAGACTGGTGTGAGGAAACTACCGCCGGGTCTGTATTGGTCCGCCGGAGCTCAGCTCTGGAAAAATAAAGAAAAATTTCCAGGAATTAATGCTCATAAGGTTAACCCAAATGTTCGCATACAAGTGTTAATAACCCGCCGGGTAACGGGATGCAAAGACACAGCTAACACATCTCGCTACGCGGCGGGGTGTAAAGAGGCTAAACAAATCTTTTTAGCTAAAGAACATGAAGAATACCCTCTGATATAATGGTCCAGCATGGCACTTATAGTCTGTAGGAGGTGGTGACTGTCTCAAGATTCAATTTTGTAACAAAGCCCCCCTCATAAAGACGCCGGCCCTTGAAATATTTTAGTAGAATAGCCCAGGGCAGGAATATACGAGATCTGATATTTTAACGAATTGTCCCAAAAGATCGTCGTAAAAATAGAAGGCGGCGATACTGAATGTATCACCAAATTAAGGTTAATCGAAATTGAATTTGTTATAAATTCCTTAGTTCCTCCACTTAGGAGCACCCGCCGGGTGTGGGAATCGATTTGGTTAAACCTCATTGAACCTTCAATTGCCGTAAGAGTAAAGGCAGCGATACACAGAGTATCACTAAAATGGATTGGTTAACTATATGAGACCTAAGTCGTTTATCCCACCCTGCTCAGGTGCACCCGCCGGGTGAGAAGTCTAAAAGTTAACCCCACAAGTTCCTGACCCCACTTCTTTGTAAAAGATCGCCGGGGAGGAACGCCTAAACAACAGCTAGGTTTTCCATGTGGTTGTCGTAAACCAGGTAGAAAAAACCTATAAAAACGAATGTTCGCAAGAACGTCGTTTTTTATATATATATATATAAGGATGGGTACAGCCATCCCGCCGGGAATTAAAGGAGGCCTGAAACCAGGCACCCACAGAGACGCAGTCCTGGAGAGCCACAGACACCTCCCCACGCCGGGGAACCAGCCAGAGTTAAAAACCACGTGTGGCCCAACACGGCTCATCGGTCAGGATTTTCATGGTGAAACCGAGAAAAAACCCGCCGGAAGGCAAGCCCCACCCTGAACAGACACCATCTGAACAATACGACACGAGGAGAGTCACGCACGACTAACCAAGGTCACAACATAATCCGTGGAATTAGCCAATACACAACTAAACCAGGAAACAATTATAGTCCGAGGAATTAGCCAATACACAACTAAAACCCGGATACACATGACACAGTAGGGCATATTTATAATAATAAATAATAACACTAGACATGTGGCAAAGCTACGAGCGGCTGGCTAGGCCTAGGTAGACGGCATGAAAATAGTTGAAATATAAACACACACTGGAATAACACAACAGGAACCACCGCCAACACACCACCGTAGCGACAACTTCCCACCCCGGGAAGCCTGACAAGGACCCAGAAAAAACTTCACTAAGTGAAGAAAAATACGCTGGGAACGTCAGAAAAACACAGCTTACCTCATCAGAAGGATAATAGGCAGCAATAATTAACGCGTAATGAAAGCCGCCTGCATCACAAACTAACACAACTGTGAAAAGTTCACCTGTCCACAACAGGACCACGAGGGTACATCCGAAATAGATGCCCCATACACACGACCCAAAATACACTGCACTGCGGGCAACCAGCCCAGGACACTCCTGCTACGCCTATCCTAACCTTACTCGATACATCCTGGAGTAAACAAATGAGAAAAAACTCACTAGGGACGCAACGAATGCGGAACCAGCGGAGCGTGGAAGGCACGTCCGGGCAGGCTGAGCGCAGAGCAGAGAAGGAGGAATGACGCCTGAATCAGCGTCTGGTCAGAAATCCACACAAGTACATCCACGATATGATGGAAAGCTTATTGGATAGTTATTCTTATTTTCTTTTTGTTTTTATTTTTTACGAAGTTTTTTCGTAGTGAGAACCCAATTCATAATGACTGAAGCCATGAGTGAGGTCGCGTGCGCTCATGATGAAGGCTCCTCAGTTTTTAAATGCTCTGCGCGGTAGATTCAAACTACGGCGGATTAGTGTTTGAAGAGGATGCCTTATGTAATAGGCATGTTCGTCAATGATGGAGGGGCCACTAATAAATTAGGCGCATATGGATAAGTATTAATGCTATTTATGGTAAAATAACGATGTTAGTGATGGGAACAGCTCAAATACGTCAGCACAGGAGTGTGGTGTCTCATACCCCCCATGCGCAGCCGAGAGGTTAACAATATATAATTAAACTGACTGACTTATTTGTTAACAGTAGGCTATCGTATATATTTATACCGTGTTGGGTTATGCCTGCAATAATGAGAAATATACCTATCTCTTGACTACAATATCATAATTTTGACAAATAAATAACAAATGATATTCGTCGCCACCAAATTCTCAGTACATTTAGTACCGGTACACTGGGATACCATAGTCTCTAGCCCACTCATATGATTTCCTGGATGCCCTAAGTGTTTCTTTATGCAATTATAAACATCTGGATTGATTTTTAGATAGAACTTGCTTCACAATAAATGGTATATATAGTTGTGTAGTTGATGTATAGAAAATTATATTCGTAAATTCGTTTCCAGAGATAATTATACAGTACTTCCATAATTAGAAATATGTGAGGTCCACGAATATTTATGAGTGGGCTAGAGACAATGGTATCAGAGTGTACATACCATGTCTTCTCTATCAATGTTTCAGTCTACCCATAATTACTGGTAATTTATTATTACTTGCTCTCACTTTACATATAATTTCCAATCCAATTTTACAAGATAAATCCTCCATGCAAAAAACAAATGTATAAGTTCTATAGCTACTACAAATGGCCTTACTTATTAAATTACTATTCTATCTATCTATCTATTGCCTGACGTCGTGATCCCCGAAGGGGTAGCCACGAACGAACCGCCCCCATGCACCTCTGTCCCCAGTCAGTCGACGCCCCTCCCCCCAACCAGCACCGCCTTCGTTCATGTACTTCCTCACTCCATCCTTCCACCTCTCATTCGGTCTACCTCTCCCTCTCTGTCCCTCCACCTCGCTCTCGTACACCCTCTTAGTCATTCTCTCGCTTTCCATACGTTCCATATGGCCGAACCATCTCAAGTTGTTCCTTTTCACACTTTCCAGCACATCTACCTCCACACCACACCTCCTTCTTACTCCCTCATTAGTCTGTCTATCCCTCCATGTAACTCCGCACGCACTCCTTAAGTAATTCATTTTCACTGATCTCACTCTTGGTCTGAGTCTCTCATGTTGTTATTCATTGGTCTTTAAGCTGTTGTTCTGGTGCCAAGCTGAACCAGGTTGGGTTTATTAAGTTTTGTGACCACCAAACTCCAGACATCCCACAGTCATTATAAATACTTTTAACACAATTCAACCAAGGTGAAGTAAAGGCACCACCCTGATCCAAAGAGTGAGGGCTGGTCCTATCCAGAGTGAGGTTTGGCATCCTCTACCCAACCTTAGCCATTTCTGTCTGTCTCTTTTATTGTACTACTTTTCCTTTTAGGTGCTGGTGAGATCGCCTGATTGGGTGGCACTGCTAGGTGGGCTGTGGACGGTGGGGGCATTGGCCCGAGGGTGCAAGCCCATGCGCTGGTGATCCCCTTCCCTGCTGCCCTCTCAGTGATGGATTTCATCTCACCCTGGCCCCTTCGGGGGTCCGAGCACCTGGATGGCTTCGGTCTACCGGACTCGGGACTGCTCGGCCAGATAGTCTGGGGAACTACAACAACAACCTGATCCAAATTTTACTAACGCGTGTGCCGTGTACATTATAGAACTTAACTTGCTTTAGCAGTAATTATTCTCGCCCAGTAACCCATCATTGCACACTTAATATTTATGTTGATAGGATATTCACAAAGTTCACCATACACCATGTCATTACTTGTATACGGTACTTATGGACATATAATTTATGTTTTACAAACTTCAAATGTAGTGTCCCCATTCTTCAGCAGCATACAGCATAACTGGTCTAATTCCTTGAAAGCCCTGAGGGAAAGCCTGATCGTGACCAAGGCCTTCCTTAGGTACTCTGGGCTGTTCGGCCAGGCAGCCTAGGGAACGACAACAACTGGTCTAACCATAGATTCAAACGAGTCAAGCTGTATATCAACTGGTAAATTAAATTGTCTGCATTTACTGATCAATGAATACATGACCCTTGTAGCTTGTTGTTTTAATTATAATTCTCCTTGGCGAAATATGCCATTGTAATTGAAAGTTAAACCGAAGTAATTATATTCACCTTTCACTTCATTATCTCTTGTCCTAAATTTATAGTTATACCTCCAAGGTTCTACTCTTCTTCTACTAAATATTAACTTTTTGTTTTGCTACAGTTTACTTTCAATTTCCAGTTGTTACAATAAGCCTCTAATGCTAACAAATTTACTAATTCTTTGAAAGTGACGATAGTGCGTTGTTATGTGTGCGATTAGTTTGCTTGGGAAACAGATTAACTTGCTCATGTAGTAATGTATACCCTATGTGGTGGATTGTGTTCTTTTATTTATAAATGATTATTTTGCTTTAGCGTTGTTTCCACATAGCGATTTTAATTAGTTGTTTTGTCTTTTTACTGTGTTCGTACAAGTTTTGGTTTGTTTATTTTGCAAGTTTTACATTATAATAAGGTTTTTCTCATTCCATCTTGACCATCACATATTATTACTGTATAATCAGCATACATTAATACAAATAATTTAAGATACCGGTATGTATCAAGAACATCATCATTGAAACTTTAAAAAAAATAGTTATGATGTAGTAATTGTTCCTCTATATCATTTACATTGTTACGACCGGGGCTCGTATAAAACAAGGGCTCTTAATCATTGGACTAGAAAGGCACACAGCCACAACGGTAACACTAGATCCAACCCTCGAACTTATAATGCCGGCGCACAAAAAACACCTATACCCTCCAGAGTTAAATCTGCGATAACGGGGTATCCTATAACTCGGTATAAGTGCACTGCTACTACAGGCTGATGATCTCTGATACAGCCTGATCACAACAACATACAATTACGTTAATAAGGTATACAAGGAAAAGATAGAGATCTTAATTAAATCACTGCAATGATTTAATGCAAACTAGAAGAAGGTATATTTAAAGTTACTCTAAACAATAATGAACTGTCACTCCTATACTAAAGAAAGTGAACGAAAGTCCCAAAGCATCGAGCAGGAATCTTCTGAAGAAAGTCTGATGCTGGGGTAAGATGATCGTATCGGATTTTGAACTGTTATATAAAGCAGGGACAATATAGGACAAGTGTAGAGGCAGACAGTGTTAACTGACACGGGAATAACGATAAATGCACACTAGTATTATCTCCAACAACAAAAGAAGTACTTAGTCAGGCAACTCAAAAAGCCTGCTCAGGTTGTGCAACTCAACAACAACCAAGGCTTACAGTCAACGTGAATAAGAATGCTGCATACATAACATAAGAGTTTATAATTCTAAACGGGTGTCTACTAGGCTAATAAAGTCTAGCTGGGATGTCGTAGGCTAGGAAACAATGGCTGAGCAAGCGGCTCGTAGCCTAGCGAGGTCCTTAAGACTGTGCGGCCAAATTACGTTAATTGACGGGGTGCTCTCTTGAGAGATCCAGATCGCTAGTATCTGGTTCTCTCCTGGCGACCCTCTCAAAGTCAAAACAAAACGAGTTAGCACAGTGCTGGGTGGCAGAGGCAAACGCCCTCATTCGCAGCACAGTGCTAAACTCACAAGGTACACAGTCAGAAAGACCGCCTAGGCTTCCCACGTCTCCGTTGCGATTGTACAGGTTCAACAAAACCTGTTACACATCGGAAATCACAACACAAGTAGCCTTACCCCAGTCTAGCATTAAATAGCCCAGCAGACAGCCAAGGAATAGATAGGGAGACACCGTGAGTGTGTCGAACCTCTACAGACAAAATGGTAACCCCTCCAAAATGCCTAACTAAACATATAATATCCGAGAGCTTCAGCATATAATACGATGGCCGATATATGAAATCGTGCAGAACCAAAGGGAAGTTATGATATTAAATAGAGAGGAAGAATGAGAGGTAAGAAGTTGAGAGAGAGAGAAAGTGCTCTATAGGTAGAAGTCGGGGACAGGTGGTAAGGGAGGTGTGAAGGGTATGCTGGTCAAGCAAGCTCTGAGCAAGGAAGGCACAAGGCAGCAGGGAAGTGCAGGGGTAACTACCTCCTGATGCGGCGGGAGGGGTGGTGAGGAGGCCAGCCACTCAGAGGGCCCGGCCGTGGCATGACGTCACCGAGGCAACGTGTAACCCTCCGCGAGTACCCTCTGTCTCCTGCACTTACTCACTCACACTCTCTAGCTGTATCATTCAGTCTTATACATTAAACTTACAACTGATGATATAAAATACAATGCATTGTCACAGGCGAAAACAAAGACTACTTCTGTACTGCCTGTGACATGACGATTCACAAGAAAGAAAGTACAGCACAACATTGTAGATAGACTGTAGCCAAATACACTGCCCTGGCGAGTGCTAGCGAGTGGCCAAGCAAGCGGCTGAGCCCACGTGGCGTTCTGCCAAGCTGCAGGCGTCACACCCCCCCAAGATATTAGACGCTCAACCATAAGCTCCATATCTGACAAGCAGAACGCCGACAAGACTCGCCACTCCTAATCACTTCGCAATAAAGAAGGCAAAGCTCAGTTCTCATCAACAAAAAATTACAACCCCTCCCAACATAATAGCTTAATTAATTCAAACTGCTATGCTCCTAGAGCGAGCTTCTACTAGCCCAGCCCTCTGAGAGAAGCATATGTTCGACTCAGAACTTTAGCTATAACATACTTTAAAAAAAATTAACTATTAAAGAAAGAGTTTTTATAGACTTTTCATTTTTTTAATATGTTTATGGCGGCTGCACTTACAGGGGCAAGCCTGATTTTTCTCCACTCTCAACACACACTGACTGAACGGCGAGGGTTCTCCTGCATTAGTTTTTCAGAACGCCCCAGCCAGCAATCCCTCAACGACAAACGTAATGAAGCCATAGAACTCTTAAATTCTGATCTAAATACTATTTCCAATTGGGGCAGAGAAAACCTTGTTAACTTTAATGCTTCCAAAACCCAATTTCTCCATCTATCTACCCGTCAGGATCTCCCAGCGGACTATCCCTTATTCTTCAACAATACAAAAATCAACCCTTCATCTTCTCTCAATATTCTTGGTGTCTCTTTTTCTTCTGCTCTCATTTGGAAGGACCATATTACCAGTCTTGCTAAGGCAGCCTCCCAGAAGCTGGGTGTGCTCAACCGCCTTAGGGGGTTCTTTTCCCCTGCACAGCTTCTTGCTCTGTACAGGGGCATAGTGCGCCCTTGTATTGAGTATTGTTCACATGTGTGGGGAGGTTCCTCTCACACCGCTCTCCTAGACAAAGTTGAAAGGAAGGCCTTTCGTATCATTAACTCCCGTCCACTCACCAACTCTCTGCAATCTCTCTCTCTCCGCCGCAATGTTGCATCTCTCTCGCTATTCTATCGCTACTATAATAATCAGTGTTCCTCAGAGCTATCCCAGTGCATACCACCTCCTTTACGTAGGGCACGTGGTACCCGTCTTGCAACTCAATCCCACCCCTACTCTGTGCAACTCTCCAACCCAAGAGTGAAATGTTACTCTCAAACTTTCTTCTACTCAACATCTGAGCTCTGGAACTCTCTCCCAGAATCAGTCTTTCCCTCTTCCTATGACTTAAATTGCTTCAAACTCCGTGTGTCCAGGCATTTTGGCTCGAACGTCCCTTGATTTTGGCCCTGTCACTCTTTCAACTATGGAGGAGGCACTCGCTATAGGCAGTTATGCCTTTTGCCTCCCTCAATCACATAGAAAAAAAAAAAAAAAAAAAAAAAAAAAACCCTCCTGTGACAAACAATCAGCCAAAACATTATCAGTGCCCTTAGCATGCCACACATCCAACTTGTGTTCCGGCAGCACAACAACACCTGACACTGATAAACTGCCCAGTTGTTGTTGTTGTTCCCTAAGCTGCCTGGCCGAACAGCCCCGAGTCCCTGAGGAAGGCCATGGCCACGATCGGGCTTTCCCACAGAGCTCTCATTGAGTGTAGGTTGTGTTGTTGGCGTAAGTGGTTGTGTGAAATGCAGTCTTCTATGATGTGTTTAATGGTATGGGGTGCTGTGTTACACCCCGGGCAGGCGTCGACAACGGAGTCATCCAGTCTCTTCTGATATCTCAGGAGAGCTGGGTGGTGTCCGCATCTCAGCCTGGCCAGGTGGACTCTGTCCTCGCGAGGGAGGGAGGATTCGGAAGGATGGATTTCGGGAGGTCGTGCATGCAGCTGCGTGTTGTCTGTGAGTGAGTGGATGGATTGGCGAGAGATATGAGTATGGATGTGCTTCTGGAAGTTGGTTCGGGGTGGGCAGGGAGGGAGAGAGGACAATAATTGTGTGTGATACCGTGTGCTGGGTGTTGTTTTGATATTTCTTGGTGTCTGTGGGTGTGTTGCCATGTATAAACTGCCCAGTTCATCACAAGACTGGCACTTTTCATCGCTCTTTCCGGCAACGGGACCTGCCAAAAGCCTTTCACTAGTTCTACCTTCGTGATTAGCGATGCAGCCCCGATGCGGTCTATGGTGTCGTCAACTCTCGATAAGGTATAGGCGTCTGTCAGGGATAATGCACACACACTCGCAATCAACACACACACTGATCTTGCCACTTAACACAGATTGTAAAGTTACAGGCAACGACCACTCACGACATTCCTTATCCCTCAGACCCTTCGTCAACACGTAATCCAGCTCTGCTTGCACCACAGGCTGTCGAGCAGGATTTATACGGTAGGGAATTAAACTGAGCCTTGCACTGTCTTCAGCCTCCATGTCGGATTCTACCCCGTACATCAGGCCTGGAGAAGCAACAAACATGCGGATGCACTGCCACAGCCTAGTAAACAACTTATCTCGCAGAACATGCCTAGTGCCCTCCCACAACCCATACGAGACCGCAGCTTCTAACCTGTAGTCTCCCTCCTTCTCCACCTTCGTCCCTAGAACAGCCAGGTCATGAGAGGGACAATCAGTACCACCTGCGCAGTCACTCCCATAGTTCATTATTGCTAAGGCTTCCCCGCCGATACCGTACATGTGCACCCCCGCATTCCTTGCAACTACATCTGCCTGCGCAGCATCACCGCTTTTAGCGACATGGCCAGATACAGTCGGTCTATGGTAGGGCTGTTGCATTCGACTAGAGCAGCATTGGGAGGCTATGCGACGACCGGGCACATCCACTCCACAGCCAAACTCACCAATCTGCTCAATGTCCTCCTTCTGACCACCACCCTTGGCAGCCATGGGTCGACCTTGACCTGACAACCATGTCCAAGCCTCGTCGCCCACCTTGAACCACCGAAACAACGAGGCTAACGGTCTCCCAACATTCACGTGACCTGCTCGCGGAACATCTTGCACCGCCTGAGTTGTGAGGCTCAGGGGCTCGGCACGACCAGTGGGGTATGAACCGAGCTGGTGCTGGAGCGCTTCCACAGCCACCAGACTCGTGTCCCCCGCCCACTGCTCCGCCGAGACATGACAATCCCTACTCTCCTCCACCTGTGCCCTACTGCCCCCCTCTCCTTCTCCACCTTGGCCGCTGCAGACCAACGCAGGGACAGTAGGCTGCTCAGGTGGTTGCCTCACAAACTCCTCCAACAGGTTCACATGACATGTTTCCCCGTCCTCGTGTTTGATCTCGACAGCACCATTACCACACTTCTGATCTTCCGGATCCTCCAACTGCAGTTTACAAATATCTGAGGGAACCAACCTGTCTGAATGCTTCCGAAGCAACCCAAGTCCTCCCCCAATATCAAACTGAGCAACCCTTTTTTCTCTCTGTGTGTAACGTTGCTGCCTCGGAGTCTCTTCCTGCCCTACCTCCTCACTAGCTGTGACAGGTCCTGGGGCTTCTCCAGACTCCAACAATTGTGCCAATACTGAGTTGCCAAGAAGAGCAGCTGGTACTAAACTCTCCAAACTTTTACCAACATTAGCCATCTTCTTCCAACCGTTCCTCCGTTGATCAGAAGACTGAGGAATAGGCTGTGACACTTTGGATGCAAGAGGTCTTGTAACAACGCACGTCATAGGTTGTACTTGACAGTTCTCTACCCACTCCTGTTCCTCCCTACTCACGTCGGCCGGCTTCTCAGCAACGACTAATGGGGAAACCTTAGAAGTAGGCACCGCAAAGTCGTTGCCGAGAAGGAGGTCGACACCCCCAACAGGCAAGTTCTCCACAATTCCCACATCCAACTCTCGTATCACACCATCTACCTCCAGTTCCATCCTGACCAACGGGTATGACCTGATAGCATTGATACCTTGCACCACAACCACCCGTGCCGCGTTTATTGGTCTACCAGTAAAGTTCTTCATCAAAGTCTGAGAGGCACCCGTGTCTCGCAACAGCTCAACTCCATGCTTCTTACCAGCCCACTTCACGCAGCCATGCCCTCGATGGTCACAAAAGACATCGCGGACAGGGTTCAAGCCTTCCGGATTCTTCTCCACTGTCTGTGTCCCAGCCTCTGACGTTATACCCCGGGCAAACTCAAGACGACTTCGGGGACACCCCAATGTTGCGAGCCAAAGACACAACTGCATTAGGTAGCTTGCTTGGACAGGCTCTTGCAAAATGCCCCTTCTCATGACAATGAAAACACTCTTAACTCCCCCATGGGCTTCCCATGAGGTGGGGAAGGGCACTGACCCTTCTTAAACGGGACGGTACTAGGTTTATGGTCAGTTTTGGTGTCGTTGCTCTTGTTCTTAGTGTAATTATGTGTATCAGTGTTTCGGGGAGGGGGAGGGTTACGCTCCTTATTGCCTGCATCACTTCTCTGTGCAAGACCGCACCCACGAATCAAAGATAACCGAAGGTCAGCCATCTCAGCTGCCTCCTGAAGAGTTTTCGGGTTTTTCTCTTTAATATTCAACGTCAGATCGCCGCCCGTACACTTGAAAAATTGTTCTAGAAGCATCAGCTGTTTCAACTCCTCAAACGTCGATGCCTTCTCAGAACGCAGCCAGTTTCTAAATGCATCGAACAGATCCCGGTCATGCTCAAGAAAGGTGCACTCACGACCCTTCGTTACATCCCAGAACTTCAA
Organism: Paralithodes platypus; assembly: GCA_032716605.1. Classification (NCBI taxonomy): domain Eukaryota; kingdom Metazoa; phylum Arthropoda; class Malacostraca; order Decapoda; family Lithodidae; genus Paralithodes; species Paralithodes platypus. The sequence continues at coordinate 9,286,831 of CM064544.1, read as the reverse complement.
TCTGTACGTCTCTGGTTGTAACTCATATGCCCGCAGGACAGCCTCCTTCAATACCTCATAATCGATGCACGACTCCAAAGGCAACGCATCATATGCCTTGAGTCCTATGCCAATCAACCTAGAGGAAACAAGGGCTGCCCACTTAACCTCGGGCCATTGGTGCTCCCGGCACTTCTTCTCAAAACGCATCCAAATTCAGTGACACCCGACTCATCAAATACAGGGACCAACTTGAGCAGGTGCGATAAAGACTGATGAAGACCTCGATTCCCAGAACCGAGACGCTGCCCTGTCGACTCCACCCTCGACTTCTCAAGATCTATGTCTGCACAGTACCTGGCCTTTCTCTCCTCAGCCTGAATCCTAAGCTCAGATTCCCGCTGCTGCTGCTGAATCTTAGCCATCTCAATCTGGAAGAGCATATCTGGAGTCAAACCTTGAGGAGGAGGAGATGCAACAATTGGAGACTCACCCAAGTGCAAACCACGCTGCCAGTGACTATCGGCCTGAGGGAACGTACCCGGCTCCGGAGCCCGAGGGGGCGCCGTGGTAGGAGTCGAGTGGAATGGGGGCTGGGCCGAAGGTGCCCCAGTTCCCGCCCCACCCGAAGCCCCACGCACCCCGCCGAGCTCACAGGCCACCAGGTCACCTCTCGACATGCTGCTAGTGCCCACATGCCCCATGACCGTGGCCAAACACTGGAGACCATACCGATCAATCCCAGACACCCGGTCAGCAGTAATAGGTATCTCCAGAAACTTCTTTGCATCCTCCTCACTATTTTTTTTTTTTTTTTTTTTTTTCACCATTACTCACTAGTTATAACTCTAATGCCTTCGGACAAACCCCGCTGCTGCACCTCAGAGTCTGTTTCCCGTACTGTATCCCCACTGTACACTGATCCGTCGTCCGACATATTGTCTACCGAAAATTCTCAACGTTTATAAAAAAAAAAAAAAAAAAAAAAACTAAACTCTTATGTAGCACTATTCACTCAAAAAATATAAAATGCTTGAAGACTCTTAAGTGTTATACTACTTGCTAAAAGAAATTCCACGTGTCCACTATATTCCTTTAACCCTCCAGCCCCGGGGACTATAGCTCGCGACTGTGCTGCGGTACCGGGTGTTTTGACGATCTTTGGGCTATGTTAACTCCTCTGTAATTCAATGAATATGGCATGTAATGTTATGAATAAAAAAGAAAAATGTTCCACAAACCTTCCTCTGTAGAATGGCGTTGAGTAGAGGTCTAGCCCCTCTGGTTGCATAATGGTGAGCGCGGGAAGACGAGTGCTTTTCGGCGGTAAATTCTTCCCGCGTTCGGATGCGTCGCCCCAGCCACGGCTACGACGCACCTAGCCGCTCGTCGCGCCAAAGTGTTTATCTCCCTTAGACGATTTTAGTGTTTGATATTGAGAATGTGATGTTTATTTGATATTTTTATAGTTATTTTGAGGCCAATTATATAAAGTATGTTTATTAGGGTATCCTCTCTCTCTCTCTCTCACCCCGCTGGCTTTAGCACCGCCAACAGCTCCACATCGCCACTGAGAAAACTCGATCCTAATTTGAGTATTTCATATCCCTATTCCCTTTATTCAGTGCATGAACAGTAGTTAAGTGCTTGTTTAACCTCCACATAGTTCTGTAGTTGCCGTGCACGTTATTTTATTGCTTTTCTGACTGATAAACATTGTTGTTTACATTTGTTATCCTAGCTTGTAGCAGACGACGCACGCGCACCTCAAATCGACCTAACTTTGTATTTTCTTATTAACTCTAGTAGTTATCGTATTCAGTATCCTACTGTACCTATATATATATATATCTGTAATTTTAGTTGTTGCTTGCATGATCTTGTAGTAACCTTTGACTGATAACTTTGTTTATCTAAATATAATCCTGCTTGACTAGCCTACACTAACACCAGCGCCATCTGTTGATACAGTATATTAACCCCTTGTGTGCAGTTACACTTTATTTTTATATAATCTCTATTTGGTGAATTGTATATTTAGTTACATATTCTATTATATATATATATATATTTGTTTTGCTTTTTTAGGTAGGTTATCACACCTGGTAGCCTACTTCTGCATATTTCATACTTTTTTGTTTTTGGTTATTTTTGTTTTCGGTTAGTCTAGGCTATCATCCCTGGTGGCCTATTTCTGCGTACGGTACTTCAATTTTTAAATTTTCAGTTAGGCTATCACCGCTGGTGGCCTATTTCTGCGTACCGGTATTGCATAATTTTTGTTTTCGGTTAGTCTAGGCTATCACCCCTGGTGGCCTATTTCTGCGTACCGGTATTTCATAATTTTTGTTTTCGGTTATGTTTGTTTTTGGTTAGTCTAGGCTATCACCCCTGGTGGCCTATTTCTGCGTACCGGTATTTCATAATTTTTGTTTTCGGTTAGTCTAGGCTATCACCGCTGGTGGCCTATTTCTGCATACCGGTATTTCATAATTTTTGTTTTCGGTTATTTTTGTTTTCGGTAAGTCTAGGCTATCACCCCTGGTGGCCTATTTCTGCGTACCGGTAATTCATCATTTTTGTTTTCGGTTATTTTTGTTTTCGGTTAGTCTAGGCTATCATCATCCCTGGTGGCCTATTTCAGCGTACTTCAATTTTTAAATTTTCAGTTAGGCTATCACCGCTGGTGGCCTATTTCTGCGTACCGGTATTTCATAATTTTTGTTTTCGGTTAGGATAGGCTATAACCCCTGGTGGCCTATTTCTGTTTAAATAAACATAAAAAAAAAATCGGTTCGGCTATCACTGCGTATTCAAATTTAATTTTGTTTTGTTTTAATTTTCGGTTAGGCTATCACCGCTAATAACCTATTTGTGTGTATTTCAACATTTTTGTTTTCGGTTAGGCCTATTTAAGTAAGTGAAGCGACCTGAAGGGAGTGAAGTGTTTTTAAAGTGAGTTTAGTGTTTTTAAAGTGAGTTAAGTGTTTTTAAGTGAGTGAAGTGATCTGAAGAAAGTGATCGTCACCATGCCTCGTGCCTGTACGAACTGCGCCGGTAGGTTTGGGGCTTCCATGTTTGCTCCTGCCGATCCACAAGTCTGCCGACTCTGCCAGCAACGAGAGGATTTGACAGCAATATTGGATGAAGCCCACAACAAGATCAACGCCCTCACCAGGAAGCTGGAATAACTCCAAGAGTTTGTAACACTCAACGTTGGAGTATCACTAACTCCAATTGTTTCAACTCCAGCATCCACCACCGCCCCAACGTCATCTGCCAACAATCCAACACCTGCAGTAGACACTGCAGCAGATGCTTCTGACGAACCTGAGCCGACATCAAACCAGGACAGCCGCCCTGTTCACCTTAGTCTCTCTCTTAATAATAAGCCCAAATGGTGGAATAAAGATATTTCAAACTGCCTGCTTGCTAAAAAAATTGCTAATGATAGATTAAAATCCTCACAAAATGACGAAGAACGGGTGAAATTTGTAGAGCTACGACGCAAAGCCAAAAAGTTAATTAAGCAAAGTAAAAAGACCTTAGAGTTACATATTGCAAATCAAAGTAAAACAAACCCGAAAGAATTCTATAGTTATATCAGAAAGAAAAAAGTAGTTACTTCAACTGTTGGACCGTTAGTCAATGAAAATGGAGAGTACACCAAAGACGAAGTACAAATGAGTAATGCCCTCAATACCTTCTTTGCATCAGTTTTTACAACAGAAGACCTCAGTGATATCCCTACACCATCGCCGATTCAGATTGATAATTCGGATGTTCTAAGCAATATCACCGTTACAGAGAGAGAAGTATTGAATTGTTTAGATAAACTCAAGGTAAATAAAACGCCTGGACCTGATACAATCTCGCCTAGAGTTCTAAAGGAAGCTAAGGATGAGCTCTCCAAACCACTGACATTACTATTCAATAAATCCTTGCAGTCTGGAACTATGCCTGATCAGTGGAAGCTAGCCAACGTAACACCGATATTCAAAAAAGGCAGCAAATCCCTACCCAGTAACTATCGTCCAATTAGCTTAACCTCAGTTGTATGTAAAATGCTAGAAACGGTCATACGAGACAGACTCGTAAATCATTTAGAGGAAAATAACATACTTAAAGATACTCAACACGGCTTTCGTAAAAAACGTTCCTGTTTAACAAACCTCTTAGACTTCTTCCACGATATCCTCAACCTCTACGATGAGAGTAAAGCTGTAGATATTATATACCTTGATTTTCAAAAGGCCTTTGACAAAGTTCCCCACAAACGTTTACTGCTAAAACTAAAAGCGCATGGAATACAAGACGGTGTGTTGAAATGGATAGAACGGTAAGGCATCTAAATGGACCAATGTAAGTAGCGGGGTACCCCAGGGATCGGTACTAGGACCAATTCTCTTTCTAATTTACATCAACGACATAGATGAGGGTCTCACCTGTACAATCTCAAAATTTGCTGACGATACAAAAATTGCAAATAGCGTACTCTCAAAAGAACAAGTTGACGATATGCAACACAATCTAGATAAATTGTCATGTTGGGCCCAAATTTGGCAAATGAGTTTCAATGCGGATAAATGTAAAGTACTACATATCGGATACCTAAATGAGAAAGCAAACTATTCGATGAATGGCACTCAGCTTAAGAATGTAAACAGAGAAACCGATCTGGGAGTAACAATATCGAGTAACCTAAAACCGAGTCAACAATGTTCAGAAGTTGTTAAGAAGGCAAACAAAATAATTGGCTTTATAGGCAGGTCATTTGAGCATAAATCCAAAGAAGTTATCCTAACCCTTTACAATTCCTTAGTCCGCCCTCTTCTGGAATACTGCGTTCAATCCTGGTGCCCTTATTACCAAAAAGATATAAACAAGCTAGAACGAGTTCAACGTAGAGTTACCAAAATGATACCTAGCCTAAAGAACAAACCATACGAAGAGCGTCTTAGAGAATTAAATCTATTTCCTTTAACCCAGCGCAGATTAAGAGGTGACTTAATTCAAGTGTTCAAAATCATCAAAGGCATCGACAATATGAACTGTAGTAAGTACTTCACTATCGACCAAGCTAATTACACGCGGGGAAACGGTTGCAAAATTATTGGTAAATCTTTTAACTCACACGAATCTAAGAATTTCTTCTTCAATCGAGTTGTCAACTTGTGGAATGGGCTTCCCCGAAACGTTATAGACTGCATCACCGTTGATTCATTTAAACTCCGCCTAGACAAATATCTCGCATCAAACCCGCGACTGATTGCGTTTGTAAATGAATAACTTTATTTTATCCCCCCCCCTGTTACTAACCCATCTGTCCCCTACTAACTTCCTAATCCTGCCACGGACATTAGTTCCAGGGCAGTAGTTCCCTTTCCAATGTTCCCTTACCCACTCTAAACCACTGTTTGGACACTTGATCCTCAGTGTTTTGGAGGACAAGCAACCTAGAAGGGTCACTAAATCTGTTGTTGCTTGATTTCCTTTGTACTCCTTTGTACTTTGTACTGTCACTAATATTGCTCATTTTCACTCGATACCGTACATTTTATTAGTAATTGAGGTAGGTTATTGTTATATTAGGCACTGATTATTAGTTATTACAGGTGTTTATTATACTTTGGCCATCAAGTATTGTGTCTTGTGTCACTTTCAGTTTGATAAATATGCTTTAGAGTGTCACTGTCACTGATAATGCTCATTTTCACTCGATACCATACATTTTATTAGTAATTGAGGTAGGTTATTGTTATATTAGGCACTGATTATTCGTTATCACAGGTGTTTATTATACTTTGGCCATCAAATATTAGGTCTTGTGTCACTTTCACTTAGTTATATGCTTTGTAAACGTTTTATATACAATTTATTGTGTCTTTTTTTCACTGATTTATATATTTCTATAGGTTCTAATCATATGAATGTCACTTATTATATACATATGTGTCACTTTCACATATAATTATGGTGTAATTGTATTTGTATCAATTTTCTCATAATACATGACTTGTATAACAATAAATTGGTTTACTTCCACTTTTTGCCTATATATATATATACTGTACATATTGTCCTTTTCTTTGTCACTTTCACTATGAGTATTAGAACTCCTGCTTGGAGTGGTAATCAAAGAAGCACCCTATAGCACAGAGTGCCACCTTGCACTCCACACACTCCATGGTGGACTTTTTACCTGACCTCGCCCTCAGCCTGCTGTTGTAGCAGACATGGCACCGCTTCTGCTGCGTTCTTCCTGATTCATTCTGAGGCAGGGAACCAAGCCTGTGCCTATTCATGTAATATGCACACTGCAAGCGGTCAGTAACGGCGGGCCCAGAATGTGCCACTGCCCTCTGTGGCGTACCATACTTCTCCAGGAGCTCCGTCAACACCTGCTTTTGGAACCTCCGCAGGCTATTGAACTTCATGGGTGTGTTCACATTCCGAAGCTTGTATATATTGTAGGCATTCAGAACTGACATGTCCACCATATGCAGAAAGAACTTTTTGTACCATCTGCACGAGGTACGCAGGCAGTCAATGAAGCCTATCTGCATGTCGGACTTGTCCACCAGCCTCATGTTGATGTTGTAGTCCAGGACAGCATCGGGCTTGGTCACCCTGGCCTGGGTGTGGCGATCCACCTTGCCAGTCTCCACCATTTCACCCTTGTGGATGGTGCTCAGGAGGTTGACCTTCCGCTGGTCGTGCCAGTGGATAGCCAGAATGGGCCCCGACTTCTTCCTGAACATATCACCTTTTTTGGCCTTTGGAGGGAAAGGTGGCATGCCCTTCCTTTTCCCTCGTACTGTGCCTACAGTCCCCATCTTGCGCTCATGCAGGTACTTTGAGAGAGTGGGGAACGTGTAGTAATTGTCCGTGTAGAGGACGTGATTCTTGTGAAAGTAGCGGTCCATCATGGCTTGCACCACTGCTCCGCCAAAGCCAATAAGGGGGTCTACAAGCACGTCCCCTTGCTTCCCGCTGTAGACCTGTCCTATCTCCTATTCTCTTTCTAATTTTTATAAATGATCTCCTTAACTGTACCTTAATTCCCATCCATTCATACGCAGACGACTCAACCTTACACTACTCCATTAGTTTTTCAGAACGCCCCAGCCAGCAATTCCTCAACGATAAACGTAATGAAGCCATAGAACTCTTAAATTCTGATCTAAATACTATTTCCAATTGGGGCAGAGAAAACCTTGTTAACTTTAATGCCTCCAAAACCCAATTTCTCCATCTATCTACCCGTCAGGATCTCCCAGCGGACTATCCCTTATTCTTCAACAATACAAAAATCAACCCTTCATCTTCTCTCAATATTCTTGGTGTCTCTTTTTCTTCTGCTCTCATTTGGAAGGACCATATTACCAGTCTTGCTAAGGCAGCCTCCCAGAAGCTGGGTGTGCTCAACCGCCTTAGGGGGTTCTTTTCCCCAGCACAGCTTCTTGCTCTGTACAGGGGCATAGTGCGCCCTTGTATTGAGTATTGTTCACATGTGTGGGGAGGTTCCTCTCACACCGCTCTCCTAGACAAAGTTGAAGGAAGGCCTTTCGTATCATTAACTCCCGTCCACTCACCAACTCTCTGCAATCTCTCTCTCTCCGCCGCAATGTTGCATCTCTCTCGCTATTCTATCGCTACTATAATAATCAGTGTTCCTCAGAGCTATCCCAGTGCATACCACCTCCTTTACGTAGGGCACGTGGTACCCGTCTTGCAACTCAATCCCACCCCTACTCTGTGCAACTCTCCAACCCAAGAGTGAAACATTACTCTCAAACTTTCTTCTACTCAACAGCTGAGCTCTGGAACTCTCTCCCAGAATCAGTCTTTCCCTCTTCCTATGACTTAAATTGCTTCAAACTCTGTGTGTCCAGGCATTTTGGCTCGAACGTCCCTTGATTTTGGCCCTGTCACTCTTTCAACTATGGGGGAGGCACTCGCTATAGGCAGTAATGCCTTTTGCCTCCCTCAATCACATAGAAAAAACAAAAAAACAAAAAAAACAGGAAGTCCAGGACATAGCCAGTTTGGCAGTCGCACAGCACAAAGAATTTTATGCCAAAGCGATGTCTTTTTGAGGGGATGTACTGCCGGAAGCTGAGTTTTCCCCGGAACAGCACAAGAGACTCATCAATGACGACCTTGCGGAAGGGCTTGAAGTAGGAGGTGAAGCGTTCTCGCATCATCTCGTACAACGACCTAATCTTCCACAGCTTGTCTGGGAGGTGGACGTCAAGGTTGGTGACAAGATGGAGCGCTGCGAGGATATCAAGGTAACGGTCGCGAGACATATATTTCCCGAAGGCAGGGGTGGATATGAGATCATTGGTGATCCAATAGTCAGGCAACCTATGCTTCTTGACATGAGGCATTAGCATGGTGAGTGCCAGGAACACCATGAACTCTTTATGAGTCACTGGGGTCCACTGCCTCATGTGGCCCTTGGTCACCTTGCCCAAAAAGTGGACCTGGAATTGGTGCTGCTTATTTGTCTCTTTGACAACATAGCCTACCACCTCCTCATCAAAGAAGGCCTCAAATAGTTCGTGTGGTGGAGCATTGGGGCCTGCAGGAAAATTGGGGGTAATGCCTGAACCCTCCAGTACCTCATCAAAAGCTGGCACATCAGGGTTGTATCCATCCCCATCAACTACGTCTTGCCACTGAAAAACGTAGAATGGGTCTTGTCTACGCTGACGAGGAGCTCCAGCTGGTGGCCCAGCACGCCCACGGCCAACTCGGGAGGCGCGCGCCCTAGGGCGGCGAGGGCGTCGGCCAGGGCGGCGGCCAGCACGACGGGCAGCACGACGCCGGGCCAAGCGGATGGGTCGAGGGTCGTCGATGTCCATATAGTCATCGTCAGAGTGGTCATCTTGCCCTGACGGTGGACCTATGTAATCATGGCCAGAGTCTTCAGAGAGGTGCCCTTCATCATCAGTGGCCCCCACATAATCTGGCGGGGAACGAGTGATGCGCGGGCGGCGTGCGGGTGGACGAGGTGGGGAAGGAGTGGCAGGTGAGGCTATGTCCCCCCGAGGTCCTGGGCCCCTTGGCCTGCGACGAGTGACAGAAAGCAATGCTTCACTGTCACTAGGCCCAGGTATTGGTGATGCGAGCTCAAAGACTTCGTCAGGAACATATGTTAACGGCTGGAGAGGTGGGGAGGACCGTGGGGAAAGTTGTGGGGGCGTATGGCTGGGGCCGGCAGGGGTGGACGCCGCGGGAGCCTCGAACAAAACTCGCTTACTTGTCTTTCCTTTTTTGGCATATTTGCTGCCTTTCCCCTTTTCGGCAGCAGTATGTCTCCTGTCGGGGGACCTAGGAGGCAAATAGGCCGAAAGTGGGGGGTCCTCAACCCTTGGCAGTGGTGGGGGTGGTGGGGAAGAATGTGGGGCACCCGGGTCATCCGGGTCATCTTGGGTGGCGTGGGTAGATAAGGGAGACAATGGCGGGCGAGAAGGGTCACCACGCTCACCCTCACTCACAGCCTCATCCTCACCAAGTATTTTGGCTTGTTCCCTAGCTGCCGCGGCCGCCTTTTCAAGTATTTTCTTCTTATATAAGTGTAGCTTGAAAGGCGATTTAGCTGGCGAAGGGCTTAGGGTCGTGTCACTCATGCGAAACTTGGAGAGTGACCTTGAACTCTGCCACTCACTCACTCTCTCAAGTTCACCGTCTGTAGGTAAACCAGCTTCCTCAAAAACTGGTACATCACCTTCATCACTCTTATGTTCTCTCGCAAATCCCAGAAATTGCTCTTTTTTGTCACTCTCATGGCCATAATCACTCAACTTATAATTACTGGAGTCGTCACTGCCTTCATCATCAACAATATGCTTGGCATCAGCACGCTCATAAAGTCTCAATGTCGTCTCAATACCTCCGGGAGATAACACATTTAGGCGATGGCGTCGGGGTAAGGCGCGACGAACTAGCACGGGCGTCGTAGGAAGCACGGTATCGGACACAGCGGAATCACTATTTGGCGTACTATCCATGATGGCGTCGGGGTAGATACTGATGCTGTGGTGTAGTTTACGTCTGGTGGCACCACCTACCCTCCCACGATACCAAAAATTTACGCGCGGCATTCGAAAGCACTCGCGCAAGCAATGGGCGTTCAAGAGCCCTTCCGGGTTGCGCGGGCCGAGGTTTTTATGGGCGTTAAAGAGCCCTTCCGGGGTGTAGGGGTTAAACAAAACAAATGACCACAACACTCCTGCAATATTTCTCTAAGTTTACAAAATCCTAAGCAAGGTCGCCATTTGTTACGACCGGGGCTTGTATAAAACAAGGGCTCTTAATCATTGGACTAGAAAGGCACACAGCCACAACGGTAACACTAGATCCAACCCTCGAACTTATAATGCCGGCGCACAAAAACCACCTATACCCTCCAGAGTTAAATCTGCGATAACGGGGTATCCTATAACTCAGTATATGTGCACTACTACTACAGGCTGATGATCTCTGATACAGCCTGATCACAGCAACATACAAGGAAAAGATAGAGATCTTAATTAAATCACTGCAATGATTTAATGCAAACTAGAAGAAGGTATATTTAAAGTTACTCTAAACAATAATGAACTGTCACTCCTATACTAAAGAAAGTGAACGAGAGTCCCAAAGCATCGAGCAGGAATCTTCTGAAGAAAGTCTGATGCTGGGGTAAAATGATCGTATCGGATTTTGAACTGTTATATAAAGCAGGGACAATATAGGACAAGTGTAGAGGCAGACAGTGTTAACTGACACGGGAATAACGATAAATGCACACTAGTATTATCTCCAACAACAAAAGAAGTACTTAGTCAGGCAACTCAAAAAGCCTGCTCAGGTTGTGCAACTCAACAACAACCAAGGCTTACAGTCAACGTGAATAAGAATGCTGCATACATAACGTAAGAGTTTATAATTCTAAACGGGTGTCTGCTAGGCTAATGAAGTCTAGCTGGGATGTCGTAGGCTAGGAAACAATGGCTGAGCAAGCGGCTCGTAGCCTAGCGAGGTCCTTAATACTGTGCGGCCAAATTACGTTAATTGACGGGGTGCTCTCTTGAGAGATCCAGATCGCTAGTATCTGGTTCTCTCCTGGCGACCCTCTCAAAGTCAAAACAAAACGAGTTAGCACAGTGCTGGGTGGCAGAGGCAAACGCCCTCATTCGCAGCACAGTGCTAAACTCACAAGGTACACAGTCAGAAAGACCGCCTAGGCTTCCCACGTCTCCGTTGCGATTGTACAGGTTCAACAAAACCTGTTACACATCGGAAATCACAACACAAGTAGCCTTACCCCAGTCTAGCATTAAATAGCCCAGCAGACAGCCAAGGAATAGATAGGGAGACACCGTGAGTGTGTCGAACCTCTACAGACAAAATGGTAACCCCTCCAAAATGCCTAACTAAACATATAATATCTGAGAGCTTCAGCATATAATACGATGGCCGATATATGAAATCGTGCAGAACCAAAGGGGAGTTATGATATTAAATAGAGAGGAAGAATGAGAGGTAAGAAGTTGAGAGAGAGAGAAAGTGCTCTATAGGTAGAAGTCGGGGACAGGTGGTAAGGGAGGTGTGAAGGGTATGCTGGTCAAGCAAGCTCTGAGCAATGAAGGCACAAGGCAGCAGGGAAGTGCAGGGGTAACTACCTCCTGATGCGGCGGGAGGGGTGGTGAGGAGGCCAGCCACTCAGAGGGCCCGGCCGTGGCATGACGTCACCGAGGCAACGTGTAACCCTCCGCGAGTACCCTCTGTCTCCTGCACTTACTCACTCACACTCTCTAGCTGTATCATTCAGTCTTATACATTAAACTTACAACTGATGATATAAAATACAATGCATTGTCACAGGCGAAAACAAAGACTACTTCTGTACTGCCTGTGACATGACGATTCACAAGAAAGAAAGTACAACATTGTAGATAGACTGTAGCCAAATACACTGCCCTGGCGAGTGCTAGCGAGTGGCCAAGCGAGCGGCTGAGCCCACGTGGAATTCTGCCAAGCTGCAGGCGTCACAACATAAAAGGCAAAAAATATAGGTGACAAGTTTTCTCCATTCCTTACACCCTTGTTATATATACAGTATATGTCAGACACCTGTTGATTGAACATAACACAATATTTAATGTTGTTATACAGTACATGTTTTTAATATTACCCTTAAGATCTTACCATTTACATTCTGACTCACCACTTTTATACGGTACCACAGTCCTTCTCTCCATTATAATGTAAAACTTGCAAAATAAACAAACCAAAACTTGGACGAACACACACAGGTTTCTGGTACGGTAGACCACAAACAAGCAAAACAAATGTCTTATTTTTTCCCCAGCAAAACAAGTCCATTATTGATTTAAGTACGAAAATATGATCTACTGTACTGTATCCTTGCCTAAAACCAGCTTGTTTAATTTAAAATAGTAATTACATTAGGAAAAGTAATTTATCTTTCTATCAAAATGATGTAAATAAAAGCTTCCCTATGCAACTTAGCAATGTTATCCCCTTATAATTATTAGTACCCTCTCAGACATATGACACAATTTGGAGCCAATTAGGGATACTTTAAGCCTTTGTTGCCATCAGGGGTATTTAGAAACCTTTAGTTTAGTTACTTCAACCTCTGCAGTTGTCTTTGACTTAGCTGTGGGCAAAAAACTAATTTTGGAGAGCTGTGGGCAAAAAACTAATTTTGGAAAGATAATTATAAGAGTGAGATAACTATTTCTTATTGCTAATCTGGCAACCTCTGCGTCATATGAGTCTGAAGGGGTTAATATACAGCGGAATTATACTACCAGTAAGCCATTCATTTGGTATATCTCCAGAATCCAATATTATATTAAACAATTTAACATACAATGGGCAGAGCAAATCTTGGTTATATTTAATGTATTAATTTATTATCTTGTCATTACCAGGTGACTTTTTGTTCTTCATCTTCTTAATATTTAATACTTCACTGGCAGTTATTGTGTCATTGAGAGACTGCATTACTCAAATAGATTTCACCCTGAGTACCTTCATTATCTCTCTCTTCACTTACAAAGACTTTAAAATGTATATTAAAGTTATCAAGGGATAGGGCAATGTCATTACTAATTGATTTTATCATTTAATATTCTCCAAAATGTCTGTGGATCTTTTTTCTTATTTTCTTTAATATGTTTCTTCAGATTAGCTTGTGAATAGATGAGTGAACACGTGGTCATTTGGGAGAAGGGGTCGGGCGCCAGTTGGACTAGATAATAGTCCGTCAGGCGCCTGGCCCGGGGAGCCGGTATATATGAAGGGTGCACCTGGAAGTGTGGTGGGTGGGCTTGCGGTTTCGTCTCGCTACATGTCTGCCTGCTGAGACCGGAACCTCTCCGGGTGGTCGGGGGCCGGGGGAGTGCTGGAGGGACCTTGGTGATCCCTGATCTCTGGGTCTTCTCCTGGGCGACCTAGATGCGTGTGAATTTGGGTTTTGTTTTTGTGTGTTCATTGTTTTCTGTTGTGTTCTCCCTGTTTGGGCTCTGTCTCGAGTTGGCCACCTCCAGAAAAAAAGGAAAAATGGGGAAGGGGCCTGAGTATATACATACAGATCAGCTTTCTCCTTGTGCATAACTCTTTTTAATACTTATATTTCTTACAATTGCATAACATATTGCTTTAATTGACATTATTCTTAGTCCTATTATATATATATTTAGCCTTGTGATACTGTTTCCAACTCTGCCAGCTTGTCTTATCATATCCATACATACATGCATTGTTATTAGACTTTATATATATATATATTTTTTTTTCTTTGGAAGGAAAACTTTCAGTGTTGGGTCAATCAAGATTTGGAAACAGATAAACTTGCTCATGTAGTGATGTACACCCTATGTGGTGGTTTTGTGTTCTTTTATTTCATAATTTCATTTGATTAAAGCGATATTTTCACATAGCGATTTTGATTACAGTAGGTATTTTGCCTTTATATTGTGTCGTCCCTGTTTTGGTTTGTTTATTTTGCAAGTTTTACATTATTAATTTACTGTTAATTTCTTCTTGTCATTAAATCTAACAGAGTAATTAATTCATGTACTGTACCGACATCAATATTAATTTAATTTTAATTATATTTATAATTTTTCCACCTATTGTTGTTGTTGTTGCTGTTCCTCAGGCTGTCTGGCCGAGCAGCCCCAAGGTCCCGAGCAAGGCCAAGGCCATAACCGAGCGACCCCACAGAACCCTCCCAGCTTACCACTAATAATGCCCAGGTGACCGAAGCCACTCAAAGGCTGAGGAGGGTGCGGAAACGCCCGGGAAACAAAAGCCCCACCCAAGGCCCTGTGCCCCTCAGCAATTATAAAGGGAAAGTTGAGGGGCAAAGGAAAAATGTGACGCTTTGGCTCCCAATCTGCCAGGGTTGGCAGTAGGGAGGTCAATCCATGGAAAAGACACCGTCACTTGAGATCTAGAAAATATATAAGTAAAAGGAACAGTCAGAGTAAGCTATGGGTGTGGCAGAGAACGCTCAACTCTCATTCTGATAGACCAGCCCATCACCAATCCACCTATTGTACCTGGATTTACCTGATACCCAAATTGTCCTGTTACCAGTAGTTACAGTTACATTATTAATAGTCTTAGTAACATTTCCATTATTACATTAAATTGAGTTATTACTTATTAGCTTCATCGTTATCATTAAATTTAACACTACAGCTATTATCACTATTTTTTTTTTTTTTTTTTTTTTTTTTTCTATATTCCAACTACTCCCTCTCGGGCATAGGCTGAGAGCCTGTACATTCCACCGCTCAACACTGTGAAGCCCGTGAGGTCTTGTTCCAGTCTGGGGAGTGAGACATGTGAAGCATCCATCATGGCTCGAAGCAGCTCCATCTCTGAAGCGGCTGGTTGCTTCGTTCAAGTGTTTCACCGTCTCATCCTCCAGACTCAGACCCTCACTCTCAGAACGCCACCTATTGAGCAGTGAACTCACTAGGCATTGTCCCCCTGTAACATATTTTGAATATGGGAATATTCATACAGTGTTATTTAATCAGAGAACAATGAGGGTATTTTTTTGGCATTTCGGTGGGCTTTGTGGTAATGCACTGATACTAGGTACAGCACAAATTCAATCCCAATAATATCTTCTCATTGGCATATCGGGATTTGAACCCGGGTCCATTGGATTACCAATCCAGTACCAATTTGTTGCTATTATCTAGTCTTAACTGTAAATTTAAGCCACAATGCACATCAGAATACATAGGGCCTGAGTATATAGATAGATAGATAGATAGACAAATTCACACACACTTTTCATTAATTGAGGTGGTGATGGGCTGGTCTATCAGAGTGAGAACTGAGCGATCTCTGCCATACCCATAGCTTACTCTGACTGTTCCTTTTACTTATATATTTTCTAGATCTCAAGTGACGGCATCTCTTCCGTGGATTGACCTCCCAATCTACCAAGATTGAAAGCCAAAGCGTCACATTTTTCCTTTGCCCCTCAACTTTCTCTTCATAATTGCTGAGGGGCACAGGGCCCTGGGTGGGGCTTTGGTTTCCCGGGCGTTTCCGCACCCTCCTCAGCTCCCCGCCATGGAGTGGCTTCGGTCACCCAGGCTTTATTGTGGTCGGCAGGGAGGGTTCTGTGGGGGCGCTCGGTTATGGCCTTTGCCTTGCTCGGGGCCTTGGGGCTGTTCGGCCAGGCAGCTTGGGGAACAACAACAACTGAGGTGAACTAATGGCATAATCCAAAGTTGTATTAACCCGGTAACTGCGGGAAGACTCTTAAGAGTTCCCCCGGCGGACTGCGGGAAGACTCTTAAGAGTCAGAGAAAAAAAAAATCAACTTTTACCCTCATGGCCCGGGCAGGCTCTCAAAATGACAGTGTGGGCTACCCGGGCGATCTGGCCGAAAAACGTCTAGGCCTAGGCTACCGTATTTTTGTTTAGTTTAACTGCTAGAAATTTCCCACGCATCTATAAATGTAGTGCGGTTTCCAATCTGTAGACTGGCATTGAGTAGAGCTCTCTATGTCAACTGGTTCAGTTGTGATGACGATTTCAGTGGAGAGCACTTGCAGGCGATGTTAGCAATATGACGATCTTTTCACTACTGAAACAACGACATACAGACATACAATAACAAACGAGTCTTCTCTTTCTTGTTTTCGGAGGTGCGGTGACGTAACGATCGGCTTTGTTTACATGCGTCGGACGCACGGCGTTCACCAAGCTGAATAGGCTTTCAAGCTTACAGATTTTAAAATGACACCCGGGCTCCTGCCCCTAATTCGTGGTGTCATTTTAAGATGACAACCGGGCCAGGAGGGTTAACCCTCCAGCCCGGGGGCTATAGCTTGCGACTGTACCGGGTGTTTTGACGATCTTTGGCCTATGTTAACTACTCTGTAAGTCAATGAATATGGCATGTAATGTTGTGAATAAAAAAGAATAATGTTCCACAAACCTTCCTCTGTCGAATGGCGTTGAGTAGAGGTCTCTAGCCCCTCTGGTTGCATAATGGTGAGTGCGGGAAGAGGAGTGCTTTTCGGCGGAAAATTCTTCCCGCGTTCGGACGCGTCGCCCCGGCCATGGCTACGACGCACCTAGCCGCTCGTCGCGCCAAAGTATTTATCTCCCTTAGACGATTTTAGTGTTTGATATTGAGAAATGATGTTTATTTGATATTTCTAGTTATTTTGAGGCCAATATATAAAATATGTTTATTAGGGTAACTGTCACTGATATTGCTAATTTTCACTCGATACCGTACATTTTATTAGTAATTGAGGTAGGTTATTGTTGTATTAGGCACTGATTATTCGTTATGACAGGTGTTTATTATACTTTGGCCATCAAATATTAGGTCTTGTGTCACTTTCACTTTGAGAAATATGCTTTAGAGAGTGTCACTGTCACTGATAATGCTCATTTTCACTCGATACCGTACATTTTATTAGTAATTGAGGTAGGTTATTGTTGTATTAGGCACTGATTATTCGTTATCACAGGTGTTTATTATACTTTGGCCATCAAATATTAGGTCTTGTGTCACTTTCACTTTGACAAATATGCTTTAGAGAGTGTCACTGTCACTGATAATGCTCATTTTCACTCGATACCGTACATTTTATTAGTAATTGAGGTAGGTTATTGTTGTATTAGGCACTGATTATTCGTTATCACAGGTGTTTATTATACTTTGGCCATCAAATATTAGGTCTTGTGTCACTTTCACTTAGTTATATGATTTGTAAACGTTTTATATACAATTTATTGTGTCTTTTTTTCACTGATTTCTATATTTCTATAGGTTCTAATCATATGAATGTCACTTGGTATATACATATGTGTCACTTTCACATATTATTATGGTGTAATTGTACAGTATTTGTATAAATGTTTTCATAATACATGACTTTTGTATAACAATAAATTGGTTTACTTCCACTTTTTGCCTATATATATACTGTACATATTGTCATTATCTTTGGCACTTTCACTATGATTATTAGAACTCCAGCTTGGAGTGGTAATCAAAGAAGCACTCTAAAGCACAGAGTGCCACCTTGCACTCCACACACTCCATGGTTGACTTTTTTTACCTGGCCTCGGCCTCACCCTGCTGTTGTAGCAGACATGGCACCGCTTCTGCTGTGTTCTTCCTGATTCATTCTGAGGCAGGGAACCAAGCCTGTGCCTAATCAAGTATTGAGCACACTGCAAGCGGTCAATAACGGCGGGCCCAGGATGTGCCACTGCCCTCTGTGGCGTAGCATACTTCTCCAGGAGCTCCGTCAACACCTGCTTTTGGAACCTCCGCAGGCTATTGAACTTCATGGGTGTGTTCACATTCCGAAGCTTGTATATTGTAGGCATTCAGAACTGACATGTCCACCATATGCAGAAAGAACTTTTTGTACCATCTGCACGAGGTACGCAGGCAGTCAATGAAGCCTATTTGCATGTCGGACTTGTCCACCAGCCTCATGTTGATGTTGTAGTCCAGGACAGCATCGGGCTTGGTCACCCTGGCCTGGGTGCGGCGATCCACCTTGCCAGTCTCCACCATTTCCCCCTTGTGGATGGTGGTCAGGAGGTTGACCTTCCGCTGGTCGTGCCAGTGGATAGCCAGAATGGGCCCCGACTTCTTCAACACATCACCTTTTTTGGTCTTTGGAGGGAAAGGTGGCATGCCCTTCCTTTTCCCTCGTACTGTGCCTACAGTCCCCGTCTTGCGCTCATGCAGGTACTGTGAGAGAGTGGGGGACGTGTAATAATTGTCTGTGTAGAGGACGTGATTCTTGTGAAAGTAGCGGTCCATCATGGCTTGCACCACTGCTCCGCCAAAGCCAATGAGGGGGTCCACAAGCAAGTCCCCTTCCTTCCCGCTGTAGACCAGGAAGTCCAGGACATAGCCAGTTTGGCAGTCGCACAGCACAAAGAATTTTATGCCAAAGCGATGTCTTTTTGAGGGGATGTACTGCCGGAAGCTGAGTTTTCCCCGGAACAGCACAAGAGACTCGTCAATGACGACCTTGGGGAAGGGCTTGAAGTAGGAGGTGAAGCGTTCTCGCATCATCTCGTACAACGTCCTAATCTTCCACAGCTTGTCACCGAGGTGGACGTCGGTGTTGGTGACAAGATGGAGCGCTGCGAGGATATCAAGGTAACGGTCGCGAGACATATATTTCCCGAAGGCAGGGGTGGATATGAGATCATTGGTGATCCAATAGTCAGGCAACCTATGCTTCTTGACATGAGGCATTAGCATGGTGAGTGCCAGGAACACCATGAACTCTTTATGAGTCACTGGGGTCCACTGCCTCATGTGGCCCTTGGTCACCTTGCCCAAAAAGTGGACCTGGAATTGGTGCTGCTTATTTGTCTCTTTGACAACATAGCCTACCACCTCCTCATCAAAGAAGGCCTCAAATAGTTCGTGTGGTGGAGCATTGGGGCCTGCAGGAAAATTGGGGGTAATGCCTGAACCCTCCAGTACCTCATCAAAAGCTGGCACATCAGGGTTGTATCCATCCCCATCAACTACGTCTTGCCACTGAAAAACGTAGAATGGGTCTTGTCTACGCTGACGAGGAGCTCCAGCTGGTGGCCCAGCACGCCCACGGCCAACTCGGGAGGCGCGCGCCCTAGGGCGGCGAGGGCGTCGGCCAGGGCGGCGGCCAGCACGACGGGCAGCACGACGCCGGGCCAAGCGGATGGGTCGAGGGTCGTCGATGTCCATATAGTCATCGTCAGAGTGGTCATCTTGCCCTGACGGTGGACCTATGTAATCATGGCCAGAGTCTTCAGAGAGGTGCCCTTCATCATCAGTGGCCCCCACATAATCTGGCGGGGAACCAGTGATGCGTGGGCGGCGTGCGGGTGGGCGAGGTGGGGAAGGAGTGGCAGGTGAGGCTGTGTCCCCCCGAGGTCCTGGGCTCCTTGGCCTGCGACGAGTGACAGAAAGCAATGTTTCACTGTCACTAGGCCCAGGTATTGGTGATGCGAGCTCAAAGACTTCTTCAGGAAGACATGTTGAAGGCGGGAGAGGTGGGGAGGACCGTGGGGAAAGTTGTGGGGACGTATGGCTGGGGCCGGCAGGGGTGGACGCCGCGGGAGCCTCGAACAAAACTCTCTTACTTTTCTTAATTTTTTTGGTATATTTCCTACCTTTCCTCTTTTCGGCAGCAGTATGTCTCCTGTCGGGGGACCTAGGAGGCAAATAGACCGAAAGTGGGGGGTCCTCAACCCTTGGCAATGGTGGGGGTGGTGGGGAAGAATGCGGGGCATCCGGGTCATCTTGGGTGGCGTGGGTAGATAAGGGAGACAATGGCGGACGAGAAGGGTCACCACGGTGACCCTCACTCACAGCCTCATCCTCACCAAGTATTTTTGCTTGTTCCCTAGCTGCCGCGGCCGCCTTCTCAAGTATTTTCTGCTTATACAAGTGTAGCTTGAAAGGCGATTTACCTGGGGAAGGGCTTGGAGTCGTGTCACTTATGCGAAATTTGGTGAGTGACCTTGAACTCTCCCACTCACTCACTCTCTCAAGTTCACTGTCTTTAGGTAAACCAGCTTCCTCAACAACTGGTACATCACCTTCATCACTGTCATGTTCTCTCGCAAATCCCAGGAATTGCTCTTCTTTCTCACTCTCATGGCCATAATCACTCGACTTATAGTTACTGGAGTCGTCACTGACTATATCATCAACACTATACTTGGCATCAGAACGCTCATATAGTCTCAATGTCGTCTCAATACCTCCGGGAGATAACACATTTAGGCGATGGCGTCGGGGTAAGGCGCGACGAACTAGCAAGGGCGTCGTAGGAAGCACGGTATCGGACACAGCGGAATCACTATTTGGCGTACTGTCCATGATGGTGTCGGGGTAGATACTGTTGCTGTGGCGTCGTTTACGCCGGGTGGCGCCACCTACCGTCCCATGATACCAAAAATGTACGCGCGGCATTCGAAAGCACGCACGCAAGCAATGGGCGTTCAAGAGCCCTTCCGGGTTGCGCGGGCCGAGGTTGTTATGGGCGTTCAAGAGCCCTTCCGGGTTGGAGGGGTTAAACATCGGAAAAAGAAACAAAAAAACTAAAAAATTTGGCCCCTGGGCCATGCAAAATATCACTCCTCTACCTCCCCTCCTTCCCCACTTTCCTCCCCTCATTCAGTTATCACCTATTTTCCCTGTTATTCCCTTATTCTGAGTTATATTTTCGTGCTAACATTAGCGAGTTGCAAGCAGGGCATTGTCATCAGTGTTAACAAGCGAGTGCAAGAGAGAGAGAGAGAATATTGATCGACTGTCTCAGTGGCCTTGGGGGAAATTGGCGGGAAAGCAGGTTGCCTCACCCATACATTATATAACTCGCGGCCTGTATCTCCGATTTTGACCATCCAAACGCTGTTTTCGCTCGTTTTATTGTTGTTTCAGGTTAATACCTTTATAATCAACCCATAATAGGCGCGTATGGATAAGTATTAATGCTATTTATGGTAGAATTAATATTTTAGTGATGGAAATAGCTCAAATACGTCAGCACAGGGGGACGTTTCTAATTACCCCCATGCGCACTTCTTAGGTTAATAGTGGTTGTCTATCTATCTATAGACAACCACTTTTAATACAACTTTGGATTATGTCATTAGTTCACCTCAGTTAATGAAAGGTGTGTGTGAATTTGTAGGGTTAGATTTTGATCCTATGTAACCTTTCCAATTGACCACTTGCGAGTTTCAGGCTAAAAGGAAGTTGGTGCCGTAAACATCGGTATTAAACAGAAATACAATAATAAAGTAGATGTCTAATGAATAAAACGTATGTTGAATTTAGTTGTATGTAGGCCTATTTATAAATGTACTACAACCGCATTTTAGCTGGTAATTCTGCTAAATATCAATGTAAAAAAAAACAATCCAACTTCCTTATAGCCTGAAACTCGCAAGTGGTCAATTCCATAATGTTTACCTAACCTTCCATTGAAAATAAGTACTGTGCAGGGTACTTCATTATATCTATATACCGGTACTTCAATTATCCTTTTACCATAAGTACTTTTATCCAGGGTTACATCTTGGTTAAGGGGACATGGGCCGGTTTTCTGGACCACCTTCTCCCTCATGTTAAGCCCCATTAGTTTTCAGATGTTAAGATGTTTGCCCCGTTAGTTAGTCGATTTTAAGACCTTTGGCCCCATTTCTTCGTCAATATTTAGACCTTTTGTAATATTTAGGTGTCGATTTGTTCCCTAGCGAATGATAGTGACCCTGTAATGTTGGAAGAACCGGCCTATGGCCGGGACATTTTTCTACCGAAAAATTTACAAATTAATCTAGAAGGGGGATCTAATGAATGTTTGCTTTTTTAAATTGATGGAGGTCTAGGGAGGAAACTAGAAAATAATGAATACATGCAAAAATCGCCCAAAAAGTGAACCATCTCCCCTTAACTCTACATGGTTCAATATTCAGTTCACTTAGAGCAGTGGCGACAGAATTAAATGTATATGTATGTTGTTGTTGTTGTTCCCCAAGCTGCCTGGCCGAACAGCCCCAAGGCCCCGAGCAAGGCCAAGGCCATAACCGAGCACCCCCACAGAACCCTCCCTGCTGACCACAATAAAGCCTGGGTGACCGAAGCCACTCCATGGCGGGGAGCTGAAGAGGGTGCGGAAACGCCCGGGAAATCAAAGCCCAAGGCCCTGTGCCCCTCAGCAATTACGAAAGTTGAGGGGCAAAGGAAAAATGTGACGCTTTGGCTTCCAATCTTGGTAGATTAGGAGGTCAATCCACGGAAGAGACGCCGTCACTTGAGATCTAGAAAATATATAAGTAAAAGGAACAGTCAGAGTAAGCTATGGGTATGGCAGAGATCGCTCAGTTCTCACTCTGATAGACCAGCCCATCACCAGTGTATATGTATGTAAATGTATATGTGTGTGCCCCGTAGAGGCAAACGCATCCAAGGTGCCAGGTAACTCATTCAAGTTTCTTCTTCCTTTTTAGTCTATTCCCTTATTAAGAATTATAGTTATTGTGACAACTTAAGCCGGTATCACAGGAGCGCTTTTTCCCTCCATATTTATCCTTAACACTGGTCTGGCAGCTTATAAGCTAAACATTTGTAATATTTCTGTCACCTAAATTCATCTATCATCAGTCTAGTTTCCGATATCAGAGTTAAATATTCCAGAAATATTGCCAGAAAAATGTTGATCATCAAATGTTGACTATAAAAGCTCTTGTGTGATACCGGCTTTAGTGGTGCTATGATTCTGACTTGAAAGATTAATATTTTCCGTACTTGCTTACCACATAATGAAAAGTGACGTATTTAATCTTTTGTTTTTTGTCTCTATGTGAAAACTAAAATTTTCAGTATGCGTGTCCTGGCCACCTCTCCCTGGACCATATGTGAGCTCCAACTACAGTCTACACTATAGTCTATTCGCTGTAAGTAGGCGAGAAATCATGACCGCTATCCTCTGTAACTCTAAAAACTTGTAGAGCAAATTGGCTGTAAATTTCCACATCTAATCCTTGACTGAATCTTCCCAAATTAAAATGTAAAACTTGCAAACTAAACAAACCAAAATTGGGACAAAGACAATATAAAGTCAAATTAAATCATCAAAATCGCTATGTGGAAACAACGCTTACTAAAATGAAATGTATGAAATAAAAGAACACAATCCACCACATAGGGTGTACACTACTACATGAGCAAGTTAATGGTAGACATATTTGCTCGATTACTCTAGTAGTTTTGAGATACAGAGGTTGTTGTTGTTGTTGTTGTTCCCCAGGCTGTCTGGCCGAACAGCCCCAAGGTCTCGAGCAAGGCCAAGGCCATAAACGAGCGCCCCCACAAAATCCTCCCTGCTTACCACTAACAAAGCCCGGCTGACCGAAGCCACTCCAAGGCAGGGAGCTGAGGAGGGTGCGGAAACGCCCGGGAAACCAAAGCCCCACCCAAGGCCCTGTGCCCCTCAGCAATTATGAAGGGGAAGTTGAGGGGTAAGGGAAAAATGTGACATTTTTAGAGGTCATGGTTTCTCGCCTACTTACAGGGAATAGACTAGGACATACGAGTGTTGGGGACGGTGGTGGGCTATTGGTGCGACAACTACCCAGAGTTTGAGGGCTACACTACACCTTCCTCACAACCACTTGTAGTCAGCAGGACACCTGGACCTTCATACCGGATTGTGAAGGTGATGTATGATTATTATTATTGATTAGTATTAGTCTATCTATTTTATCCATCTATCTATCTATTTACTCAGGCCCATTCCCCATTTGTATTCTGTATACTGTATATATTTTATTTTGTTTTTATTTTTTCTGGGGCTGGCCGACATGAGACTTATTATTAGGGGTTCGTCCCCTACGGGGAACCCCTATTGTAATCATTAAACCTGGGATTTCATCCAAATTCTTCTTACGCGCCGGTTTCGACGCAATAACTCCAGAACCGCTTTTTGGATCGGCATCAAACTTTCACAAGAGGTGCGTTTTTGTATTGGGCAACTTTTGATATGCTAAACATCCAGCATGGCAGCCAAACAGGTCCGTGGCAGCCGATTTCCCGAAAAACTTGACGCCTAAATACCGTCTCTCCCACTCACAGGAAACGACTGGGCTTTGGCGTACGCACTCCCCTACTAATGCTCCGCAAATTTTATAGAGAAAGTTTTGCTTTTGCACGTGGGCTTTTTTCCGGCAATCTTGAAAAAACCTCTAATTCCACTTAAAATTCCACATCTTGAAAACTACGCCGATGATCAAAGCCATGCTTGCGTAGTTGGGTGAGGCTCGCGATTCCGAACGTTTTGATACCAAACAAATATAAATGGGTGGAATAGTTTGGCCGCAGCATTGAAAACTGTCTATTCTTAAATTACTTTAAAACCGAATTCGCTACCCACACAAAGTTTACCGTCTACAGTCTTCCACGCATCCCCCAGTTTTGCTTAATAACATAATCTCTTTATTATTCAGATCTATATATTTTTTTTATTTAACTCTCTCAAAACGGTTCGAGTCCCTACGAATTCCAGCAATTATTTAGCCAACCTACCTATACATACCTACCCTACCAAATAATAATGATAAATTCAAATTTATTTTTGGTGAATGACAGAGTATTGGCTAAGGTTTTTAACAATTCCTCCCTTTGCCAAATGCTTAGTTTAATAACAATGATATGGACCTTTAAAGTTTTGGCAATTGCCCGTGTGACTCGTATTTTAACCCTCCTAAAGTGTTACCACGAAATACCGCTAGATCCTTTCTCAAAAGTCGCTAGCATGTTGCTACATAGCCAAACAATGTTAGGATAATGCTGCAATTTCTAAAGAGTTTTGGTTTGTTTGTTTTTCAAATTTTACAATGTAGTATGACTAGAATGTCTGAAATTTTCAAATTATCCCGAGTAAATGTCTCTAGATATAAAAGAAATGGCTGCTAGATTGAAGTAAATAGCTCTACATTTAGCGGTAATATGTAGCTTTACAACTGGCAACACTGCAACCACCACCGTGCATAACACGCTACCCTCCTCGCACCGCCCCATCACACTCCTTTGCTCCCCCTCCAAAGTCATGGAACGCTTAGTATTACAACTAATTACACCCGACCTACCCCTAGCTCCAACACAACATGGCTTTAGGCCACTGCACTCCACAAACACTCTTCTCACAGACCTTACACAAAGAGCTTTTGACGGCATCAACTCAGCTAGACCACCACACAGATCACTATTAGCCACACTCGACATTAGTAAAGCCTTCGATGCCATCCCACGCCACAACCTAACAAACAAAATCTACAACACACAAACATGCACAACAACACAAAAAGGTGGCTGGCCAACTTCCTAGCAGGCAGATGTGCACACGTATCTTTTGCCGGTCAGTCATCTAAAATCAGAAACTTTCCAAACGGAGTCCCACAAGGATCCGTCCTATTGCCCGCACTCTTCAATCTGTACATGCACGATATAACTACACCCAATACTCCCCAAATAAACTTAGCCTCCTATGCAGATGACATAACACTCACATGCACACACCATGACCCAAGAAGAGCAACAGATCTCCGTCAACCCTATCTCAACACACTACATGGCTGGTGCACTACAAACAGACTTAATCTAGCCCCAGCCAAATCCACCGCAACCCTGCTCACAAGCTGGACAGGTGAACACGAATACATCCCTCAACTCACCATAAACAACACACCCCTAACACCACCTACACACACACCCAAAATCCTAGGAGTAAAATATCTTTTTAATGTTTGTGGTGTGCTGTTTGAATGTCATATGAGTATCATATTATGATACTCATATGACATTCAAACAGCACACCACAAACATTAAAAAGAAACTGACACCCAGACTTAACGCCCTCAGGTCACTTGCTCACACAAAATTTGGACACAACAAAGAAACTACCACCACAGTATATAAACAATACATAAGATCAGTAATGGAATACGCAAGCCCAGCCTGGGCTTCTAACCTAGCTGAAACACATCATAAGACCTTACATACTATTCAAAACAAAGCCCTGAAGATCATTACAGGCTGCACAGCTACTACACCCACAGATCATCTACATCAAGAAACAAAAATCCTCAAAGTCAAAGACCATCTGGACATGAGAGGCACTCAATTCCTGGCAGCAGCCTCCACGAACCAAGACCACCCACTAAACTACATGGCAACACACCCACAGACACCAAGAAATATCAAAACAACACCCAGCACACGGTATCACACACAATTATTGTCCTCTCTCCCTCCCTGCCCACCCCGAACCAACTTCCAGAAGCACATCCATACTCATATCTCTCGCCAATCCATCCACTCACTCACAGACAACACGCAGCTGCATGCACGACCTCCCGAAATCCATCCTTCCGAATCCTCCCTCCCTCGCGAGGACAGAGTCCACCTGGCCAGGCTGAGATGCGGACACCATCCAGCTCTCCTGAGCTATCAGAAGAGACTGGATGACTCCGTTGTCGACGCCTGCCCGGGATGTAACACAGCACCCCATACCATTAAACACATCATAGAAGACTGCATTTCACACAACCACTTACGCCAACAACACAACCTACACTCAATGAGAGCTCTGTGGGAAAGCCCGATTGTGGCCATGGCCTTCCTCAGGGACTCGGGGCTGTTCGGCCAGGCAGCTTAGGGAACAACAACAACAACAACAACAACTATATGGAAAATATTACTGAAAGGTTCAGTGTATTAGTAGTCGTTCCCTAGGCGGCCTGGTCGAACAGCCCCGAGCTCCTAAGGAAGGCAACGGCCGATACATGGTTTTCCCACAAATCATTTTCCTAATTAAAATAACTAAATTACTAGTCAGGGATAGGCCTTACCAAATCCTGTCTGCAGTGTTTGCCATCACATCGTAAAGAGGGAAATTATTGGATTTGTATTGGAAATGTATACATCCTCCCTCCCACCCTCCCAGTATGTCTCCACAAAATACCGCTAGATCCTTTCTCAAAAGTCGCTAGCATGTTGCTACATAGTCAAACAATGTTAGAATAATGCTGCAATTTCTAAAGAGTTTTGGTTTGTTTGTTTTGCAAATTTTACAATGTAATATGACTAGAATGTCTGAAATTTTCAAATTATCCCTAGTAAATGTCTCAAGATATGAAATAATGGCTGCTAAATTGAAGTAAATAGCTCTACATCTAGCGGTAATATGTAGCGATACAACTGGCAACACTGCCTAAGTGTTACCCCCAAATACCGCTAGATCCTTTCTCAAAAGTCGCTAGCATGTTGCTACATAGTCAAACAATGGTAGAATAATGCTGCAATTTCTAAAGAGTTTTGATTTGTTTGTTTTGCAAATTTTACAATGTAATATAACTAGAATGTCTGAAATTTTCAAATTATCCCGAGTAAATGTCTCTAGATATGATAAAATGGGTACTAAACTGAAGTAAATATAGCTCTACATCTAGCAATAATATGTAGCGCTACAACTGGCAACACTGCCTACAACCACCTTCTCATTGCCAATGATTATGCTCTGAGGTTTGTATTTGCTTATCTTATCCTGTGTATAAATTAATGTAACCCTTACACATGTTTCTATTAAATAATGACATTAAACAGGATTCATGATTTAAATACAAGGCTAGATATTTATCGGAAGTACGTATTTACCTTCGGAAAGCTGAAATATAATGTTTACACATATGGGATAGGGAGGAGGGAGGGAGGTATAAGAGGTGGACCGATGGAAGGGAAGAGAACCTCGATATACGAGATACATAACTTCATATGCGCGTATTGATCACTTTCATGCTATTATGTATGCATGCATAAGTAGCAGGACACATGTCAAGAGTGAACACCAATAACTTAATCCATACACAGTAGAAAAGACGGAAATAATATCGTACATACGAAGTGATGGAATGGGTATGGGGGGAGTGTGTATGACAGTTCGTCGCTAGATAAGGGGTGTGTGTGCTTGTGTGATGGTCTTGTGTAGCTATGTGTGTGCTTGTTTGAGTGTTGCTTTAGGCTACGCATTAGTTATCTCTCTCTTATTTATCGCTGTCTTCCTTACGATTACGACATACTGTACTAGTGCATGAGAACAGGAAATAGGGAGCCTCGCTCTCTCTCACAAGACTAAACGAATAGAGGCAGATCCCTTACACACCCAGTCTCTCTGTCGCTCGTTTGTTTGCACACTGGTACAAATGAGGCAGCTCCCTAACAAGATGAACATGGGAATCTGCAGAGAGACAAGTGGCCCACAAAAGGCAGATCCCTTTCACATCCAACCCATTTCGTCCATATGACTATCCGATTTTATCTTGAAATTCTCTATTGTTCTTGATCCCACTATAGCACTAGGTAGCCTATTTCACATATCTACGACTCTGTTACGAGAGGCAGATCCCTTACACAGCCAATCTCTCTTATTTGCACACTGGTACAAAGGAGGCAGATCCTTACACATGCTACCAAGATGAAAATGGGAGTCTGCAGAGAGCCGATTGGCCCACATACGGCAGATTACTTTCACACCCAATCCATCTCGTCTTATCAAATTTTATGTTGAAGCTCTATTGTTATTGATCCCACTATAGCACTTGGTAGCCTATTCCACATATCGACAACTCTTTTACCAAGCGAATAGTCGAGGCAGATCCCTTACACTGCCAATCTCTTTCTCTCTCGCTCTTGTTTGTTTGCACACCGGTACAAATGAGGCAGATCCCTTACACATGCAACCAAGGTGAAAATGGGAGTCTGCAGAGAGCCAAGTGGCCCACATAAGGCAGGTCCCTTTCACACTCAACCCATCTCATAAACGTTACCTGTTATTTACACTACTTACTATACACCCATGTTATCATATACCTGCAACCAAAACACAATTGTAAGAAAATGGGAGTCTGTAGAGAGCCAATTGGCCTACACAAGACAGATCCTTTTCACACCCAACCCATCTCATAAAAACTCTCTCTAATTTATCTGTCTTCCTTACATTTATGACATCCTAGTCTCTCTCTCTCTCTCACAAATGAGAACATAAGAAAACCGGAGTCTGCAGAGAGCCGATTGGCCCACACATGTCAGATCCCTTTCACACCCAACCCATCCCGCGCTCTCTCTCTCTCTCTCATATTTATCGCTATCTTCCTTACGTTTACGACATCCTATTCTCTCCATACTCCCTCTCTCCTTCACAAATGAGAAAATAACAAAAATAAGAAAACGGGAGTCTCCAGAGCCGATTGACCTACACATGGCAGATCCCTTTCACACCCAACCCATCTCGTTCTATCTAATTTCAAGTTGAAGCTCTATTGTTCTTGATCCCATTATAGCACTCGGTAGCCTATTCCACATATCTACAACTCTGTTACTAAACGGATAGAGGCAGATCCCTTTTACAGCCAATCTCTCCCTCTCTCGCTCTTATTTGTTTGCACAATCTGCTCCTTCTGTAGTTTCTCCATGCCCGATAAGTTAAATGATCTTTTGATATCTGTGACACAGCATTTGTATCCAACACAATACCCTGCTTGCAAAACCGTCGAACCACGGACAATGTTGCTTGCAACTTTAATTATTATTATTGTTATTATTGTTTATAGTATTTGGAGTAGTAGAACTAGTTTTTGTCGTAGAAGTACCGTATACGGTAGCACTTTCTGTTTCGCTTTAATGAATTATATATTATACCGATCATTTATTTGTATTTGTTTTGCCAGTAAACATTGATACTTTATGCTTGTATGTTGTTATATTTATAACATACTGTACAGGTCTCCCTCACTATCCGATGCCAGTAAACATTGATACTTTATGCTGGTATGTTGTTATATTTATAGCATACTGTACAGGTCTCCCTCACTATCCGATGCCAGTAAACATTGATACTTTATGCTGGTATATTGTTATATTTATAGCATACTGTACAGGTCTCCCTCACTATCCGATGCCAGTAAACATTGATACTTTATGCTGGTATGTTGTTATATTTATAGCATACTGTACAGGTCTCCCTCACTATCCGATGCCAGTAAACATTGATACTTTATGCTGGTATATTGTTATATTTATAGCATACTGTACAGGTCTCCCTCACTATCCGATGCCAGTAAACATTGATACTTTATGCTGGTATTGTTATATTTATAGCATACTGTACAGGTATCCCTCACTATCCGATGCCAGTAAACATTGATACTTTATGCTGGTATGTTGTTATATTTATAGCATACTGTACAGGTCTCCCTCACTATCCGATGCCAGTAAACATTGATACTTTATGCTGGTATATTGTTATATTTATAGCATACTGTACAGGTCTCCCTCACTATCTGATGCCAGTAAACATTGATACTTTATGCTGGTATGTTGTTATATTTATAGCATACTGTACAGGTCTCCCTCACTATCCGATGCCAGTAAACATTGATACTTTATGCTGGTATATTGTTATATTTATAGCATACTGTACAGGTCTCCCTCACTATCTGATGCCAGTAAACATTGATACTTTATGCTGGTATGTTGTTATATTTATAGCATACTGTACAGGTCTCCCTCACTATCCGATGCCAGTAAACATTGATACTTTATGCTGGTATATTGTTATATTTATAGCATACTGTACAGGTCTCCCTCACTATCTGATGCCAGTAAACATTGATACTTTATGCTGGTATGTTGTTATATTTAGAGCATACTGTACAGGTCTCCCTCACTATCCGATGCCAGTAAACATTGATACTTTATGCTGGTATATTGTTATATTTATAGCATACTGTACAGGTCTCCCTCACTATCCGATGCCAGTAAACATTGATACTTTATGCTGGTATGTTGTTATATTTATAACATACTGTACAGGTCTCCCTCACTATCCGATGCCCCAATTTATGGTCTTATAGGTTTTTAGGTGTTTGGGTTTGGGTTTGGGTTTTAGCTGGTCCCAGAACGCATCCCCATTTACCCCATTAATATTTTAGGGTTTGCTATACAATTTTTCTATTAAAGATCGGGTTTTCAGGAACGTAACCCATTCGTAAATCAAGGGAGACCTATACATGAATCCTCATCTTTGCAGCTCTCTGGTATTGTTGAGGTTATTGTTTCTCGTTGACAGAATAGTACTGATTTCATTAGGTAAAAGGATTCCGTAGTTGACATTCCAACCATAACTCTTGTTTCTTCACCCAAAGTATGTCTTCCAATGAAGTATGGAAGTGTTCTGTCCATGGCAGTAAACGTCAATTGCTCACAGACAACCTTGCTCATAAACTGCAAAATTTCAAGTTTCATTTTGCATATTGTGTTTTGTTTTTGTGTGTTCATTGTGTTGCTTAGGCAGGTTAGTGGATGGACTAGCCAAACACCACTGTAGAAAAATAGTGCTTACAAGATACATAGAGGGCCTTGGAGTCGGACGGATCCTAAATTGAGTGGTCAATCCTGTAAGTCATTCACTAAACTGGCTCGGTTTGTCCCTCTTAAGGAATAGGTCCGCTTGGGGACCTTCTGTGTATGGCCATCCTCATAAAGAGGAGTAAGGCGTCCGGCAATAGATAGATAGATTGTTTTTCTGTTGTGTCGTCCCTGTTCGGGCTCTGTCTCGAATCCCCCCCCCCCCCAAAAAAAAATAGAAAAAATTAGGAATGGGCCTGAGTACATAGAATAGACTTTTGCATACCATTGTTTTTGGGTTTTTTGTTTTTTTTTAGCGACTTTTGTGGAGGTGACCCAGGGTTTGGAGGAGTTCACTAGCCGGCTTCACTTGGTTGTTGTTGTTCCCCAAGCTGCCTGGCCGAACAGCCCCAAGGCCCCGAGCAAAGCCAAGGCCATAACCGAGCGCCCCCACAGAACCCTCCCTGCTTACCACAATAAAGCCTGGGTGACCGAAGCCACTCCATGGCGGAGAGCTGAGGAAGGTGCAGAAATGCCCGGGAAACCAAAGCCCCACCCAGGGCCCTGTGCCCCTCAGCAATTATGAAGAGAAAGTTGAGGGGCAAAGGAAAAATGTGATGCTGTGTGTTACGACTGGGGTTCAAATATATCAGGGCTCTTATTCATTGGACTAGTAATGGCATAAATGCTACAATGGAAAGTGCTAGATCCAACCTCTGATGTATATTCCCAGTGAACAAAGAACACAAATACTCTACAGAGTTCTATATGCAATAATAGGCTATCAAACTCTCAATAAATGTGCGTCTACTCTAGGCTTAATGTTATGTGAAAACAGCCTATTACTACCTATAACCGAAGGTGCTTGGTTATCGTATGGAAAGTAAGGTGGTAAGAGAAGTTACAGCTTACGTTACTTTAATCAATAAATGTCAGGCACTCCTGCATGAAAGAAAGTGCACTAAAGTCCTTCAACACCAACAAGGAATCTTCTTTAAATGTTAGATGCTATAAAGATGCTCGTATCGGAAATGGAACCCAAAAAGGCAGGCAGCGGAACAATGCTCGGGCAGGCTATGCACACAAAAAGGCAGAATATATAATGCCGTCGGAGCCAAGAATATCCTAAACGCTACAACAATAATAATCGCCACGACAATGCAGTATTCCTATCAACAAAAAGAGCCTAAGTCGTTTGTGTCTCCATACATCAAACTAGGCTGCGAAATGCTTGTGTAATCATAAATGGGTATGCATAAAAAGAGTAATTAGGTTAATATACTTAATGTCTACTGTGACTGATAAAGTCTAGCTAGAGTCAATGATACGAGATACTGGTGCGCATAGCCTAGTGCAAATCTCAAGTCTGTGCGTCAAATATTACGTTATAGGG
The DNA here is from genome assembly GCA_032716605.1 of Paralithodes platypus. Lineage (NCBI taxonomy): Eukaryota > Metazoa > Arthropoda > Malacostraca > Decapoda > Lithodidae > Paralithodes > Paralithodes platypus. The sequence goes on along the minus strand of CM064544.1, from coordinate 9,253,961 downwards.
AAGGGTAGCTCTCTTGAGAAACCTTAATACCGAAGTATTAAGCGTTCTCCTGGCGTACCTCAAAGACAAACAACGAGCTTAGAACAGTGCAGAATGGTATAGGCAAAAAGCCCTCATTCGTGCATGCTCTACTCTCAATGGCACACAGACTAGAATTTACTCAATCAACTCCAGTTCTCAGGTATGTCGTGCAGCTTTTTCCTAAAGCCAGCACTCATAGGAAACAATACCTTATAATATCAGACCCCTAGTCTAGCATTATCTAATCCAGCAGAACACTAATAATTATAGGAAGCGGTACTTAAACAATATAAATGCCAACCAATGCTTCGTGATCCACTTATCTTAACAACTAACATACATGGGTTATATCAGACCTTAACGCACAATACAACTGGCCAGCATGAAGCTGATTTTGCAGAGTTAACCAGAGGGGGTATAATATTAATAAAAGGTGGTGAAAGATATGAAAAAAGAGAGAGGTAGGCAGAGGAAAAGATTCTCAGGTGCAGAGCGGGAGACAGGTAGCAAGGGATAAGATAGATGCGTTCTAGAAACCAGATCTGAGGGAGAGAGTGGCGAGGAACCTGTATATATACCCGGACTAGTTTTCACCGCGCAAAGTAAAGCGGTAACAAGTCCTCTAGCCACTAGCAAAGAAGCTAGCAACATGGTAAGGACCTCCCTCAACCAACCCCCACGAGGCAGCCAGCCGTGACGTTATCGAGCGGGGCAAAAACGTTGCGCGCCCCCCTCTCACTCTGTTCTACTCTCTCTCTCTCTCCCAGATCCCATCATTACTAGTTAATGATAAAACATATACTTTACAATTAAATATATAAAGCCTTGACATGGGGGAAAACAAAGAGCCTTTCTGGACTGCCCATGACACGAGCTTTCATATGAAATAAAGCACACTCTAATACATAAACTGTAGCCCCATCCACTGCCCTGGCAATCCTAGCGAGTCACTGTAGGACAAGCCATGCGGTTCTAACGGAGTGGTCAACGTCACAGCAGGGTTTGGAGGAGTTCACTAGCCGGCTTCACTTGGTTGTTGTTGTTCCCCAAGCTGCCTGGCCGAACAGCCCCAAGGCCCCGAGCAAAGCCAAGGCCATAACCGAGCGCCCCCACAGAACCCTCCCTGCTTACCACAATAAAGCCTGGGTGACCGAAGCCACTCCATGGCGGGGAGCTGAGGAAGGTGCGGAAATGCCCGGGAAACCAAAGCCCCACCCAGGGCCCTGTGCCCCTCAGCAATTATGAAGAGAAAGTTGAGGGGCAAAGGAAAAATGTGATGCTGTGGCTTCCAATCTTGGTAAATTGGGAGGTCAATCCACGGAAGAGACGCCGTCACTTGAGATCTAGAAAATATATAAGTAAAAGGAACAGTCAGAGTAAGCTATGGGTATGGCAGAGATCGCTCAGTTCTCACTCTGATAGACCAGCCCATCACCACATGATAAATTACTATAAATGTAATCTCCAGTACCAAGCATTGTGGCCAAAATGGCTTCAATGTCAAGAGAGAGCATCCTCTCACCCCGAAAGCTGGACGAGTACTGAGCCAGCTCGCCCGTTGGACCTTACATACACTCTGAGAAGTGTTGCCAAGGTCTCAAAGCAGTATTTACAAGTCATGGAGCCAGGTACTGTTCGGAACAAGGACCGATTATTACTGACATACAGTACGTCGTACGGCGCTGGTACTGGCGAGTGACTTTTTTACTGTCGGCCATTGTACGTCGCTGGTACAGTAAGGGTTAAAGTATATTCTAGCTATATTAAGTCACTATATTATCGAATACTGGATATCAATCTAATCATGTACTCGCACCCAACTGCACAGTGAATAACGTAATGTTTAACACATTACGAGCGGCCTATGCGGTTTATTTATGTGTACCGCCCAGCGGGGTGTTTTTAGCCAAAATAGGGCTGTTTACGTGATCATTTTCATGCCTAAATAAGACCCAGAACGTAAAACAAGTACCTATCCCTGAAAGGGCATAAACAGAGCTTTCGAATGACACCATAACGATCCTTGTATGATGGATAGTTTTCTTGCAATAACCGTGCAACGCGAGTGCAAAAAGCAGGTAATTCGGTACTTTCGGTACATAATTGAGTATGTAGCGAGTGAGAGAGGGAGGAGGGAGCTGAGATTTGTGTCAGTAGGTTCGCCGCGGTGGTCTGGAGCAGTCATACGCTCGCTAGTCTCCTGCCACCACTTGTCTCTCTCTCTCAGCCACATTACGTGCTGAAATTGCCACTCGAGTTATGTCGAGCGCCGCCACATAGTCCAGCTTTATTTAACTCGACTTAAGTGGTGGGTCTCTTTTTAAGGGTTAAGTGAAAGGAAAGAATAATTTATGGGCCACGGATCTCTAAAGACTGACCTCGCTATGAAATGTTCCTGAACCAATAAGAATAATCTAATTTATTTATTTCACTCCCAATATCCAGTAAAATCTATTTACTGAATACTGGATATCTATATAAGATAAGCATTATCAAGTAAATCAAAGATTCCTCCAAATCTTACCTGTGATCGAACGTGCGTTGGGAAGTACTCCAAGCACAGCACCATTGGAAGGTACGAGCCGAAGTTCCCAGCGAAGAAAATGATGAGGAAACAAACTAGAGTTACCCACGTCTGAGGGTAACCACCGACGCCTAACTGCAAGTTCATTAACCCGTTCAGTACCAGTTCCATCTTTTTAATTTTATGCTGGCTAATAACAAATTATTTTACTCGGTTTAGGAGGGCCTCTAGAAATTCTCAAGCTTCGAACCATCTCACTTAACTGTTCTTACTATTCATTAACATATAAAACTTGCAAACTAAGCAAACCAAAACTTGGACGAACACAGTAAAAAGACAAAAAAACTAATCAAAATTGCTATGTGGAAACAACGCTTAAGCAAAATAATAATTTATAAATAAAAGAACACAATCAACCACATAGGGTGTACATTACTACATGAGCAAGTTAATCTGTTTCCCAAGCAAACTAATCGCACATATAACAACGCTCTATCGTCATGTTCAAGGAATTGGTCAATTTGGGAAGTCCGGGACGTTCTGGTAAATTTGACTAAATTATGTATGGATATAGAAACTACAATTAATATTAACATTTAATCTTTAACTAAATTTGCAATTTGACAAGATATCAACAATAGTACAATATAAAAACAGCACTCACTAACGATAGTGCTACCTGTAAGCATAGCATGACTCAAGTGACCCCTACCAGAGACAGATCCTTCTTAAACTACACAAACTCGTCTACTACAACTAGAATAAAATTAAAAGGACGTCACTGGTACTGCACGGGTTAAAGGTTAGTAGCTCAACCCTATTAAAAGGACGTCACTGGTACTGCACGGGTTAAAGGTTAGTAGCTCAACCCTATTAAAAGGACGTCACTGGTACTGCACGGGTTAAAGGTTAGTAGCTCAACCCTATTAAAAGGACATCACTGGTACTGCACGGGTTAAAGGTTAGTAGCTCAACCCTATTAAAAGGACGTCACTGGTACTGCACGAGTTAAAGGTTAGTAGCTCAACCCTATTAAAAGGACGTCACTGGTACTGCACGGGTTAAAGGTTAGTAGCTCAACCCTATTAAAAGGACGTCACTGGTACTGCACGGGTTAAAGGTTAGTAGCTCAACCCTATTAAAAGGACGTCACTGGTACTGCACGGGTTAAAGGTTAGTAGCTCAACCCTATTAAAAGGACGTCACTGGTACTGCACGGGTTAAAGGTTAGTAGCTCAACCCTATTAAAAGGACGTCACTGGTACTGCACGGGTTAAAGGTTAGTAGCTCAACCCTATTAAAAGGACGTCACTGGTACTGCACGGATTAAAGGTTAGTAGCTCAACCCTATTAAAAGGACGTCACTGGTACTGCACGGGTTAAAGGTTAGTAGCTCAACCCTATTAAAAGGACGTCACTGGTACTGCACGGGTTAAAGGTTAGTAGCTCAACCCTATTAAAAGGACGTCACTGGTACTGCACGGGTTAAAGGTTAGTAGCTCAACCCTATTAAAAGGACGTCACTGGTACTGCATGGGTTAAAGGTTAGTAGCTCAACCCTATTAAAAGGACGTCACTGGTACTGCACGGGTTAAAGGTTAGTAGCTCAACCCTATTAAAAGGACGTCACTGGTACTGCACGGGTTAAAGGTTAGTAGCTCAACCCTATTAAAAGGACGTCACTGGTACTGCACGGGTTAAAGGTTAGTAGCTCAACCCTATTAAAAGGACGTCACTGGTACTGCACGGGTTAAAGGTTAGTAGCTCAACCCTATTAAAAGGACGTCACTGGTACTACACGGGTTAAAGGTTAGTAGCTCAACCCTATTAACCCGGGAACTACGAAAAGACTCATAAGAGTTCCCCCGGCGGACTGCGGGAAGACTCTTAAGAGTCAGAGAAAAAATAAATAAACTTTAAACATCAGATTTTTTTTTGTTTTTTTTTTATTTATTTGGGCCCCTGGGCCATGCAAAATATCACTCCTCTACCTCCCCTCCTTCCCCACTTTCCTCCCCTCCTTCAGTTATCATCTATTTTCCCTGTTATTCCCTTATTCTGAGGTATATTTTCGTGCTAACATTAGCGAGTTGCAAGCAGGGCATTGTCATCAGTGTTAGAAAGCGAGTGCAAGAGAGAGAGAGAGAATATCGATCAACTGTGTCTCAGTGGCCTTGGGGGAAATTGGCGGCAAAGCAGGTTGCCTCACCCATACATTATATAACTCGCGGCCTATATCTCCGATTTTGACCATCCAAATGCTGTTTTCACTCGTTTTATTGTTGTTTCAGGTTAATACCTTTATAATCGACCCATAATAGGCGTGTATGGATAAGTATTAATGCTATTTATGGTAGAATGAATATTTTAGTGATGGAAACAGCTCAAATACGTCAGCACAGGGGGACGTTTCTAATTACCCCCATGCGCACTTCTTAGGTTAAAAGGACGTCACTGGTACTGCACGGGTTAAAGGTTAGTAGCTCAACCCTATTAAAAGGACGTCACTGGTACTGCACGGGTTAAAGGTTAGTAGCTCAACCCTATTAAAAGGACGTCACTGGTACTGCACGGGTTAAAGGTTAGTAGCTCAACCCTATTAAAAGGACGTCACTGGTACTACACGGGTTAAAGGTTAGTAGCTCAACCCTATTAAAAGGACGTCACTGGTACTGCACGGGTTAAAGGTTAGTAGCTCAACCCTATTAAAAGGACGTCACTGGTACTACACGGGTTAAAGGTTAGTAGCTCAACCCTATTAAAAGGACGTCACTGGTACTACACGGGTTAAAGGTTAGTAGCTCAACCCTATTAAAAGGACGTCACTGGTACTGCACGGGTTAAAGGTTAGTAGCTCAACCCTATTAAAAGGACGTCACTGGTACTGCACGGGTTAAAGGTTAGTAGCTCAACCCTATTAAAAGGACGTCACTGGTACTGCACGGGTTAAAGGTTAGTAGCTCAACCCTATTAAAAGGACGTCACTGGTACTACACGGGTTAAAGGTTAGTAGCTCAACCCTATTAAAAGGACGTCACTGGTACTACACGGGTTAAAGGTTAGTAGCTCAACCCTATTAAAAGGACGTCACTGGTACTGCACGGGTTAAAGGTTAGTAGCTCAACCCTATTAAAAGGACGTCACTGGTACTGCACGGGTTAAAGGTTAGTAGCTCAACCCTATTAAAAGGACGTCACTGGTACTGCACGGGTTAAAGGTTAGTAGCTCAACCCTATTAAAAGGACGTCACTGGTACTGCATGGGTTAAAGGTTAGTAGCTCAACCCTATTAAAAGGACGTCACTGGTACTGCATGGGTTAAAGGTTAGTAGCTCAACCCTATTAAAAGGACGTCACTGGTACTACACGGGTTAAAGGTTAGTAGCTCAACCCTATTAAAAGGACGTCACTGGTACTACACGGGTTAAAAGTTAGTAGCTCAACCCTATTAACCCGGGAACTGCGGGAAGACTCTTAAGAGTTCCCCCGGCGGACTGCGGGAAGACTCTTAAGAGTCAGAGAAAAAATAAATAAACTTTAAACATCGATTTTTTTTTTTTTTTTTTTGTTTTATTTGGGCCCCTGGGCCATGCAAAATATCACTCCTCTACCTCCCCTCCTTCCCCACTTTCCTCCCCTCCTTCAGTTATCACCTATTTTCCCTGTTATTCCCTTATTCTGAGGTATATTTTCGTGCTAACATTAGCGAGTTGCAAGCAGGGCATTGTCATCAGTGTTAGAAAGCGAGTGCAAGAGAGAGAGAGAGAATATCGATCAACTGTGTCTCAGTGGCCTTGGGGGAAATTGGCGGCAAAGCAGGTTGCCTCACCCATACATTATATAACTCGCGGCCTATATCTCCGATTTTGACCATCCAAATGCTGTTTTCACTCGTTTTATTGTTGTTTCAGGTTAATACCTTTATAATCAACCCATAATAGGCATGTATGGATAAGTATTAATGCTATTTATGGTAGAATGAATATTTTAGTGATGGAAACAGCTCAAATACGTCAGCACAGGGGGACGTTTCTAATTACCCCCATGCGCACTTCTTAGGTTAAAAGGACGTCACTGGTACTGCACGGGTTAAAGGTTAGTAGCTATCTATCTATCTATCTATTGCCTGACGCCGTGATCCCCGAAGGGGTGGCCACGAACGAACCGCCCCCATGCACCTCTGTCCCCAGTCAGTCGACGCCCCTCCCCCCAACCAGCACCGCCTTCGTTCATGTAGTTCCTCACTCCATCCTTCCACCTCATATTCGGTCTACCTCTCCCCCTCTGTCCCTCCACCTCGCTCTCGTACACCCTCTTAGTCATTCTCTCGCTTTCCATACGTTCCATATGGCCGAACCATCTCAAGTTGTTCCTTTTCACACTTTCCAGCACATCTACCTCCACACCACACCTCCTTCTTACTTCCTCATTAGTCTGTCTATCCCTCCATGTAACTCCGCACGCACTCCTTAAGTAATTCATTTCCACTGCTCTCACTCTTGGTCTGAGTCTCTCAACCAACGTCCATGCTTCGCTTCCGTAAGTCAGTGTCGGGATTACCACACTGTCATGCAAGGACTTCTTCACTTCCATACTGACCACCCTATTTCTTGTTACTGCTTTTAGCGTTCCTACAACCCTCTTCCCCTGTTGTACCCTCTCCCGCACCTCTTCATCCATAGTCCCATCTTTACTCAACACACTGCCCAGATACTTAAAAGAGTTGACGATCTCCATAGCCTGACCGTTCAGCTTCACCTCACACTCTGTGACTTCACCCCTTTCGAAGACCATAACCGTGCTCTTCCCCGTATTTACCTTCAAATTCCGTTTTTCGCACACTGTTCCAAACTCATTTACCAGACCCTGCAACTCCCATTCATTATCACTCATCAGAACTGTATCATCCGCAAACAGCAGTATAGGTAGCTTCCACTCAATTCCCTCCCTTTTCAGCGATACACCAACATCCACTGCTCTTGATAGTATTTCTTTCATAACTCCATCCATATATACAGTAAACAACCACGGGGACATCACACACCCCTGTTTCAAACCAACATTCAGGTCAAAGAACTCGCTCTGCTCACTCTCCACACGTACTGCCGCCTTTGCACCCTCATACATGCTCTTCACTGCTTTCAGCAACTTGCCCTCTACTCCGTATATTCTAAGTACTTTCCACAAACCTTCTCTATCCACTCTGTCATAGGCCTTCTCCAAGTCCATAAAGGCAACATACACCTTTTGTTTCTTCTCCAGATACTTCTCTCCACAACACAATTCAGGGTATAAATCTGATCTACACATCCTCTTCCCTTCCTAAAAACCTCCCTGCTCGTCGCCTATCCATTTCTCCGTTCTCACTCTCACTCTCTCAATCACTACCCTACTGTATACCTTCCCTACTACGCTTAGAAGACATATTCCTCGGTGGTTACCACACACTCCTCTTTCCCCTTTGCCCTTATATAGGGGAACTATTATGCCAGTCTTCCAGTCATCGGGTGCACTCCCCTTCTCCCATGCTAGTTTGCACATTTTCCATACCCATTCTATCACTATCTCACCACCATACCTCAACATTTCCCCACACACTCCATCTGTTCCTGGTGCTTTCCCCAACTTCACTCTTTTCATGGCTTCCCACACTTCTGACCTCCTGATCCCCACCTCCTCCTCCACTACTTCTCTTCTTCTCCCTCCCATACCATATCCAGCTATGTTTGCTGGCTCTTCATTCCTTTCATTTAGCAACTCACTGAAGTACTCCCTCCATCTTTCGACTCTCTCTTGCTTCTCGGCTAGCATTCTCCCATTCTTATCTTTCACACCCTTACTGTTTCCCTTGCTACCTTCCCTAACTTTCTTGACTTCTTTCCAGAACAGTTTCTTACTCTCCCCTCCATTTTACACTCAGATTCCTTCCAAATTCCTCATCTACTCTTATCTTACTTTCCTTCACTACCCTCTTCACCACCCTCTTACTCTCCACGTACCTCGCTCGTTTCTGTCTCTCGGAATCTTCATTCCCTCTACTACCCAACCACTCTCTATATGCTTTCTTCTTTTCTTCCACAGCTATTCTTACCTCTTCTGTCCACCATGCTGTACCTTTCACTCCCCTCCCTCTTCTCCTCACTCCACACACCTCCTCACATGCTGCACAGATCTCATCCTTAAACACCTTGCTCATCTCCTCCACTTCCTCCATAACTTCCAGGTCGAACCCACCTAGTCGTCTTTCCACTGCTCTCCTGTACTCCTCCCTGACTTCCTCCTCCTGCAACCTCTCCACCCTCCTGCAACCTCTCCACCCTCCTCACCATTCCACCCTCCTCTCGCCTCCCTCCCGCTCTCCTCACCCACTTCTTTTGTATCCTAACCTTAGCTATCACTACATAATGATCAGACAGACCCCCTCCAATACCCCTATACACCCTAGCATCCATCACAGATTTCTTCTGTGTAGCTCAACCCTATTAAAAGGACGTCACTGGTACTGCACGGGTTAAAGGTTAGTAGCTCAACCCTATTAAAAGGATGTCACTGGTACTACACGGGTTAAAGGTTAGTAGCTCAACCCTATTAAAAGGACGTCACTGGTACTGCACGGGTTAAAGGTTAGTAGCTCAACCCTATTAAAAGGATGTCACTGGTACTACACGGGTTAAAGGTTAGTAGCTCAACCCTATTAAAAGGACGTCACTGGTACTGCACGGGTTAAAGGTTAGTAGCTCAACCCTATTAAAAGGACGTCACTGGTACTACACGGGTTAAAGGTTAGTAGCTCAACCCTATTAAAAGGACGTCACTGGTACTACACGGGTTAAAGGTTAGTAGCTCAACCCTATTAAAAGGACGTCACTGGTACTGCACGGGTTAAAGGTTAGTAGCTCAACCCTATTAAAAGGACGTCACTGGTACTGCACGGGTTAAAGGTTAGTAGCTCAACCCTATTAAAAGGACGTCACTGGTACTGCACGGGTTAAAGGTTAGTAGCTCAACCCTATTAAAAGGACGTCACTGGTACTACACGGGTTAAAGGTTAGTAGCTATCTATCTATCTATCTATTGCCTGACGCCGCGATCCCCGAAGGGGTGGCCACGAACGAACCGCCCCCATGCACCTCTGTCCCCAGTCAGTCGACGCCCCTCCCCCCAACCAGCACCGCCTTCGTTCATGTAGTTCCTCACTCCATCCTTCCACCTCATATTCGGTCTACCTCTCCCCCTCTGTCCCTCCACCTCGCTCTCGTACACCCTCTTAGTCATTCTCTCGCTTTCCATACGTTCCATATGGCCGAACCATCTCAAGTTGTTCCTTTTCACACTTTCCAGCACATCTACCTCCACACCACACCTCCTTCTTACTTCCTCATTAGTCTGTCTATCCCTCCATGTAACTCCGCACGCACTCCTTAACCCGTACAGCCCCAGCGACGCGCCTGACGCGTCGGCGATGTATGTAACGCACAGCCCCAGAGACGCGCCTGGCGCGTCGCCCCAATTGCGCCGACCGTGACCTCAGGTGTAGCCACTCAAGAGGGCTCAGATTTGTATGGGAACTGTGTACGTATCCCACGCACCCGTGCCGATGGTTGAAAACTCTCAAAGTCCACGTGCGCGCGCGAGCGCGCAATAACCTGGTTTTTTGGGATAATTGCCTTCAATTTTTTACTCTTATAAAATCCGTTTTCGGGGGCTCTGTAGGACCATTTTTTAAGCTTTTTGAGCGGTTTTTCGTGGTTTTTCCTTCATTCCTAACCCATTCGCTATTGTTTCTGGAATAAAAAAAACCGGCCGGGTTCTGGTGCGCAAACATTACAAAACTAGCCGGGGCTCCACGGGTTAAGTAATTCATTTCTACTGCTCTCACTCTTGGTCTGAGTCTCTCAACCAACGTCCATGCTTCGCTTCCGTAAGTCAGTGTCGGGATTACCACACTGTCATGCAAGGACTTCTTCACTTCCATACTGACCACCCTATTTCTTGTTACTGCTTTTAGCGTTCCTACAACCCTCTTCCCCTGTTGTACCCTCTCCCGCACCTCTTCATCCATAGTCCCATCTTTACTCAACACACTGCCCAGATACTTAAAAGAGTTGACGATCTCCATAGCCTGACCGTTCAGCTTCACCTCACACTCTGTGACTTCACCCCTTTCGAAGACCATAACCTTGCTCTTCCCCGTATTTACCTTCAAATTCCGTTTTTCGCACACTGTTCCAAACTCATTTACCAGACCCTGCAACTCCCATTCATTATCACTCATCAGAACTGTATCATCCGCAAACAGCAGTATAGGTAGCTTCCACTCAATTCCCTCCCTTTTCAGCGATACACCAACATCCACTGCTCTTGATAGTATTTCTTTCATGACTCCATCCATATATACAGTAAACAACCACGGGGACATCACACACCCCTGTTTCAAACCAACATTCAGGTCAAAGAACTCGCTCTGCTCACTCTCCACACGTACTGCCGCCTTTGCACCCTCATACATGCTCTTCACTGCTTTCAGCAACTTGCCCTCTACTCCGTATATTCTAAGTACTTTCCACAAAAGTGGAAAGTTAGTAGCTCAACCCTATTAACCCGGGAACTACGAAAAGACTCATAAGAGTTCCCCCGGCGGACTGCGGGAAGACTCTTAAGAGTCAGAGAAAAAATAAATAAACTTTAAACATCAGATTTTTTTTTTTGTTTTTTTTATTTATTTGGGCCCCTGGGCCATGCAAAATATCACTTCTCTACCTCCCCTCCTTCCCCACTTTCCTCCCCTCCTTCAGTTATCATCTATTTTCCCTGTTATTCCCTTATTCTGAGGTATATTTTCGTGCTAACATTAGCGAGTTGCAAGCAGGGCATTGTCATCAGTGTTAGAAAGCGAGTGCAAGAGAGAGAGAGAGAATATCGATCAACTGTGTCTCAGTGGCCTTGGGGGCAAAGCAGGTTGCCTCACCCATACATTATATAACTCGCGGCCTATATCTCCGATTTTGACCATCCAAATGCTGTTTTCACTCGTTTTATTGTTGTTTCAGGTTAATACCTTTATAATCGACCCATAATAGGCGTGTATGGATAAGTATTAATGCTATTTATGGTAGAATGAATATTTTAGTGATGGAAACAGCTCAAATACGTCAGCACAGGGGGACGTTTCTAATTACCCCCATGCGCACTTCTTAGGTTAAAAGGACGTCACTGGTACTGCACGGGTTAAAGGTTAGTAGCTCAACCCTATTAAAAGGACGTCACTGGTACTGCACGGGTTTAAAGGTTAGTAGCTCAACCCTATTAAAAGGACGTCACTGGTACTGCACGGGTTAAAGGTTAGTAGCTCAACCCTATTAAAAGGACGTCACTGGTACTACACGGGTTAAAGGTTAGTAGCTCAACCCTATTAAAAGGACGGCACTGGTACTACACGGGTTAAAGGTTAGTAGCTCAACCCTATTAAAAGGACGTCACTGGTACTGCACGGGTTAAAGGTTAGTAGCTCAACCCTATTAAAAGGACGTCACTGGTACTGCACGGGTTAAAGGTTAGTAGCTCAACCCTATTAAAAGGACGTCACTGGTACTGCACGGGTTAAAGGTTAGTAGCTCAACCCTATTAAAAGGACGTCACTGGTACTACACGGGTTAAAGGTTAGTAGCTCAACCCTATTAAAAGGACGTCACTGGTACTGCACGGGTTAAAGGTTAGTAGCTCAACCCTATTAAAAGGACGTCACTGGTACTGCACGGGTTAAAGGTTAGTAGCTCAACCCTATTAAAAGGACGTCACTGGTACTGCACGGGTTAAAGGTTAGTAGCTCAACCCTATTAAAAGGACGTCACTGGTACTGCACGGGTTAAAGGTTAGTAGCTCAACCCTATTAAAAGGACGTCACTGGTACTGCACGGGTTAAAGGTTAGTAGCTCAACCCTATTAAAAGGACGTCACTGGTACTGCACGGGTTAAAGGTTAGTAGCTCAACCCTATTAAAAGGACGTCACTGGTACTGCATGGGTTAAAGGTTAGTAGCTCAACCCTATTAAAAGGACGTCACTGGTACTGCACGGGTTAAAGGTTAGTAGCTCAACCCTATTAAAAGGACGTCACTGGTACTACACGGGTTAAAGGTTAGTAGCTCAACCCTATTAAAAGGACGTCACTGGTACTACACGGGTTAAAAGTTAGTAGCTCAACCCTATTAACCCGGGAACTGCGGGAAGACTCTTAAGAGTTCCCCCGGCGGACTGCGGGAAGACTCTTAAGAGTCAGAGAAAAAATAAAAAAACTTTAAACATAGATTTTTTTTTTGTTTTTTGTTTTTTATTTGGGCCCCTGGGCCATGCAAAATATCACTCCTCTACCTCCCCTCCTTCCCCACTTTCCTCCCCTCCTTCAGTTATCACCTATTTTCCCTGTTATTCCCTTATTCTGAGGTATATTTTCGTGCTAACATTAGCGAGTTGCAAGCAGGGCATTGTCATCAGTGTTAGAAAGCGAGTGCAAGAGAGAGAGAGAGAATATCGATCGACTGTGTCTCAGTGGCCTTGGGGGAAATTGGCGGCAAAGCAGGTTGCCTCACCCATACATTATATAACTCGCGGCCTATATCTCCGATTTTGACCATCCAAATGCTGTTTTCACTCGTTTTATTGTTGTTTCAGGTTAATACCTTTATAATCGACCCATAATAGGCGTGTATGGATAAGTATTAATGCTATTTATGGTAGAATGAATATTTTAGTGATGGAAACAGCTCAAATACGTCAGCACAGGGGGACGTTTCTAATTACCCCCATGCGCACTTCTTAGGTTAAAAGGACGTCACTGGTACTGCACGGGTTAAAGGTTAGTAGCTCAACCCTATTAAAAGGACGTCACTGGTACTGCACGGGTTAAAGGTTAGTAGCTCAACCCTATTAAAAGGACGTCACTGGTACTGCACGGGTTAAAGGTTAGTAGCTCAACCCTATTAAAAGGACGTCACTGGTACTACACGGGTTAAAGGTTAGTAGCTCAACCCTATTAAAAGGACGTCACTGGTACTGCACGGGTTAAAGGTTAGTAGCTCAACCCTATTAAAAGGACGTCACTGGTACTACACGGGTTAAAGGTTAGTAGCTCAACCCTATTAAAAGGACGTCACTGGTACTGCATGGGTTAAAGGTTAGTAGCTCAACCCTATTAAAAGGACGTCACTGGTACTGCACGGGTTAAAGGTTAGTAGCTCAACCCTATTAAAAGGACGTCACTGGTACTGCACGGGTTAAAGGTTAGTAGCTCAACCCTATTAAAAGGACGTCACTGGTACTGCACGGGTTAAAGGTTAGTAGCTCAACCCTATTAAAAGGACGTCACTGGTACTACACGGGTTAAAGGTTAGTAGCTCAACCCTATTAAAAGGACGTCACTGGTACTACACGGGTTAAAGGTTAGTAGCTCAACCCTATTAAAAGGACGTCACTGGTACTGCACGGGTTAAAGGTTAGTAGCTCAACCCTATTAAAAGGACGTGACTGGTACTGCACGGGTTAAAGGTTAGTAGCTCAACCCTATTAAAAGGACGTCACTGGTACTGCATGGTTAAAGGTTAGTAGCTCAACCCTATTAAAAGGACGTCACTGGTACTGCACGGGTTAAAGGTTAGTAGCTCAACCCTATTAAAAGGACGTCACTGGTACTGCACGGGTTAAAGGTTAGTAGCTCAACCCTATTAAAAGGACGTCACTGGTACTGCATGGGTTAAAGGTTAGTAGCTCAACCCTATTAAAAGGACGTCACTGGTACTGCACGGGTTAAAGGTTAGTAGCTCAACCCTATTAAAAGGACGTCACTGGTACTACACGGGTTAAAGGTTAGTAGCTCAACCCTATTAACCCCTTCAGACATATATGACGCAGAGGTTGCCAGATTAGCAATAAGAAATAGAGTTCTCTCACTCTTATAATTACCTCTCCAAAATTAGTTTTCTGCCCACATCTAACTCAAAGACAACTGCAGAGGTTGAAGTAACTAAAATAAAGGTTTGTAAAAAACCTGATGGTAATAAAGGCTTTAAAGTATCCCTAATAGGCTCAAAATTGCGTCATATGTCGGAGAGGGTTAAAAGGACGTCACTGGTACTACACGGGTTAAAAGTTAGTAGCTCAACCCTATTAACCCGGGAACTGCGGGAAGACTCTTAAGAGTTCCCCCGGCGGACTGCGGGAAGACTCTTAAGAGTCAGAGAAAAAATAAATAAACTTTAAACATCAAATTTTTTTTTTTTTTTTTTTTTTTATTTGGGCCCCTGGGCCATGCAAAATATCACTCCTCTACCTCCCCTCCTTCCCCACTTTCCTCCCCTCCTTCAGTTATCACCTATTTTCCCTGTTATTCCCTTATTCTGAGGTATATTTTCGTGCTAACATTAGCGAGTTGCAAGCAGGGCATTGTCATCAGTGTTAGAAAGCGAGTGCAAGAGAGAGAGAGAGAATATCGATCAACTGTGTCTCAGTGGCCTTGGGGGAAATTGGCGGCAAAGCAGGTTGCCTCACCCATACATTATATAACTCGCGGCCTATATCTCCGATTTTGACCATCCAAATGCTGTTTTCACTCGTTTTATTGTTGTTTCAGGTTAATACCTTTATAATCAACCCATAATAGGCATGTATGGATAAGTATTAATGCTATTTATGGTAGAATGAATATTTTAGTGATGGAAACAGCTCAAATACGTCAGCACAGGGGGACGTTTCTAATTACCCCCATGCGCACTTCTTAGGTTAAAAGGACGTCACTGGTACTGCACGGGTTAAAGGTTAGTAGCTCAACCCTATTAAAAGGACGTCACTGGTACTGCACGGGTTAAAGGTTAGTAGCTCAACCCTATTAAAAGGACGTCACTGGTACTGCACGGGTTAAAGGTTAGTAGCTCAACCCTATTAAAAGGATGTCACTGGTACTACACGGGTTAAAGGTTAGTAGCTCAACCCTATTAAAAGGACGTCACTGGTACTGCACGGGTTAAAGGTTAGTAGCTCAACCCTATTAAAAGGATGTCACTGGTACTACACGGGTTAAAGGTTAGTAGCTCAACCCTATTAAAAGGACGTCACTGGTACTGCACGGGTTAAAGGTTAGTAGCTCAACCCTATTAAAAGGACGTCACTGGTACTACACGGGTTAAAGGTTAGTAGCTCAACCCTATTAAAAGGACGTCACTGGTACTACACGGGTTAAAGGTTAGTAGCTCAACCCTATTAAAAGGACGTCACTGGTACTGCACGGGTTAAAGTTTAGTAGCTCAACCCTATTAAAAGGACGTCACTGGTACTGCACGGGTTAAAGGTTAGTAGCTCAACCCTATTAAAAGGACGTCACTGGTACTGCACGGGTTAAAGGTTAGTAGCTCAACCCTATTAAAAGGACGTCACTGGTACTACACGGGTTAAAGGTTAGTAGCTCAACCCTATTAAAAGGACGTCACTGGTACTGCACGGGTTAAAGGTTAGTAGCTCAACCTATTAAAAGGATGTCACTGGTACTACACGGGTTAAAGGTTAGTAGCTCAACCCTATTAAAAGGACGTCACTGGTACTGCACGGGTTAAAGGTTAGTAGCTCAACCCTATTAAAAGGATGTCACTGGTACTACACGGGTTAAAGGTTAGTAGCTCAACCCTATTAAAAGGACGTCACTGGTACTGCACGGGGTAAAGGTTAGTAGCTCAACCCTATTAAAAGGACGTCACTGGTACTACACGGGTTAAAGGTTAGTAGCTCAACCCTATTAAAAGGACGTCACTGGTACTACACGGGTTAAAGGTTAGTAGCTCAACCCTATTAAAAGGACGTCACTGGTACTGCACGGGTTAAAGGTTAGTAGCTCAACCCTATTAAAAGGACGTCACTGGTACTGCACGGTTAGTAGCTCAACCCTATTAAAAGGACGTCACTGGTACTGCACGGGTTAAAGCTTAGTAGCTCAACCCTATTAAAAGGACGTCACTGGTACTACACGGGTTAAAGGTTAGTAGCTGAACCCTATTAAAAGGACGTCACTGGTACTGCACGGGTTAAAGGTTAGTAGCTCAACCCTATTAAAAGGACGTCACTGGTACTACACGGGTTAAAGGTTAGTAGCTCAACCCTATTCATAGCAGAGTAAGGTCACTCGATCTTAATTTCCTCAGCCCTACTTTATTGAGATCAAAATAACAATTAATTTATTTAACCCTGTGCTCCCTCATTTTGATTTTGATCCTCCATTAGTTTGAGAATTTAAGACATTGACTCCATTAGTTTGGCACTTTTAAGAGCTCTTGTGCCATTCAGGTGTCAATTGTTCGTGGCAAGCAATAGCGAGCCTGCAATTTAGGAGGAACCAGCCCTTGGCCGGGGCATTTTCGTACCAAAAAATGCAAACATTTATCTTGAAGGGGGGTCTTGGTGGTATTTTTTAAGTTTGATGGATATCTAGGGAGGAAACTTTAAAAAATAATAATAATAATTATAATAAGTATATCATTAAATAAATACAATTCTCCCTTAAACATGGCATAAACTCTCTCGGGAGGAGAAGATAGCACAGTGGATAGCGTGGTGGACTTTAGATCTAATGGACCTCAGATGGAGTCCACGCCAAACATCAGGGTTTTTTCTGAGGTGATCTGATCTTTGTTGCAGTTCTAGAATTATTCAAACTCTGTGTCCAGACAGTTTGCCTCGAACATTCCTTGATTTTGACCGTCACTCTTTCAACTCTGGGGAAGGCACTCATCACAGGCAGTTTTTCCTTTTGTCTCCCTCATTCACATAGACAAAAAAAATCAAGTAACCTACAAAATTATAATATCGTGATAATAACATGGTAGAATAAACATATTTCTGTGAGGGTGGGCTAGGCTCTTTGACAGCTGGGTGTGGAAATACATGGGAAAATGCCATATTCAACATGCAATAGCTCAGTAATCTTTGAGATTTGGATGTTTTCTTATAGAACATTTTGGTTTGTTTGTGGTTGGTTGGTTTGAATTTGTTTGGTCTCCTTTAGGTGATGTTACTCAAGGGATCACTGATAGTGTGCATTAACCTATGTGCCGTGAGATGTTATCCGAAAAGGCAGAGTTGCTTAGCTGGAAAATAGAGAACTGGAGTTACTATAAGGCATATATATGACATTGTCCATGGCTTGTTCCACTTAGATAACCCATTTTAGTATTATGAATGATACGAGAAGGCTTCTTCATTTTGCACTCTACCCCAAATGAATAGAACACAGTATTTCTATCCTCCAGAGGATGGACGAAAATGTATGAAGCATATTCCTAAAAACATTTACCAGTTGATTGTGAACATTTAATGCTGGCATGAAAAATAATCAATATGTCGACAAGAAATCAACTTACCTTTTAATATTATTATGCAGGTGATCATGGACAGCGATGTCTTCAACTGGTGACTGTGGTTGTTGTGATGTTGCTTGGTAATCAAAGATGCCTAAAATAGTATATGCTAGGGCCAAAAGCAGCATCATTATCTTGAGGCACCAACAACGTCCAACCCGGTCCACCAAGACAGTAGCAGCTATACTGCCACCAAGGGTTGCAATGGACACCAGCACTGTGCTTACTCGTGTGTTGAAAGGAAGGCTAAAACGTTGCAATAGTCGTGCCAAATTAGCCCTGATCACTGAGAAGCCGGAAAAGTAAATGAAGAAAAAGAGACAAATTATAGTAAGGATAGGCTTGACACAATCTTTTGTAAAGAGATCTGCCCACCGTATCCCTCTATTTTCCTGTTGGTTCATTAACTGGAGTTGTTTCAGCTCTTCCTCTATATTACTACTCGGAGATCTGAGACGTGTAAGCACACATCGTGCTTCACTGTAGTGTCCATTAATAGCAAGAGAGTTTGGACTCTCCGGGAAGAATACAATGATTACGGTACCATATATAAGCATTAGTGCAGCACTGATGAACGCAAGGTGATACCAGGTTGTAATTAGGCTGAGACTTGGTGCTGCTATGTACCCCAAGACGCGAGATATCTCATGGGCCACCATCATGGTTCCACGAATACTCGTGCTACTAATTTCAACTGTGAAGGTTTTCAGAGGTAATCCCGCTACTGCTGTCAGCACGCCCAAGAGATATCTGGAAATATGACATCAACAGTCAGTGTGTATTACTTTAATAGCTAACATTACATTGGAAAACAATATCTCAGTTACTTTAATAGCTAACATTAAATAGGAAAACAATATCTCACTGGCTTAATTAGTTATTAAGGCCTAACACAATACACAATTATTCATATAAAATTACATAGGCCCTATTTATATTTCCAATTTACCTGTCAATGAAAATCATTTCCATGTTGATAGAGAGAGCAGTCATGACCCAAATGAAGCTTAACCCATAGACTGAGATAATGACTGGTGATGGGCTGGTCTATCAGAGTGAGAACTGAACAATCTCTGCCATACCCATAGCTTACTCTGACTGTTCCTTTTACTTATATATTTTCTAGATCTCAAGTGATGGCGTCTCTTCCGTGGATTGACCTCCCAATCTACCACGATTGGAAGCCAAAGCGTCACATTTTTCCCTTGCCCCTCAACTGTCTCTTCATAATTGCTGAGGGGCACAGGGCCCTGGGTGGGGCTTTGGTTTCCCGGGCGTTTCCGCACCCTCCTCAGCTCCCCGCCATGGAGTGGCTTCGGTCACCCAGGCTTTATTGTGGTCGGCGGGTAGGGTTCTGTGGGGGCGCTCGGTTATGGCCTTGGCCTTGCTCGGGGCCTTGGGGCTGTTCGGCCAGGCAGCATGGGGAACAACAACAACAACAACAACTGAGATAATGATTCCTCGCCGACATCCGAATTTCCCTATCAGCCAACCACCTGGCATCATTCCCGTGCAGGAGCCCAACAAATTGATACTCGCTAAAAGAAAGTGAATAAGATATATTAGTCATTATTTATAAACTACTGTATTTATTAAACATCAAGTCATTTTTGCATTAATTTAAATTATAAAGTTATTGTTAAGCAACCATTAATAAATGTGTGTTTGCTTTGTTGGAGCTTATAATTTAAATAAAGGTAGTATTAACCCAAATATCCAGAATGTTAATGAAAAAGGTATTGAAATACAGAAGAAAAGAAAAACTCCAAGAGAAATAGAAGAAGGAAGAAAGAAACAACGGAAAGAGGGAACGAAGGAGAACAACGCGACCCCACCCAAGACAAGCATACCCAGACCAAAAACACCTGTAGCGACCCCCAGGAGCGGCCGGGTCGCCACGGTAGTGGATGCATGTCCAATCACCCCGGGAAAAACAATTTTCCTCGGGGCGACCCCTTCCACCGCTAAGAGAAGGGTCATATTCTCACAGAAATTTTAGAAACAATAAGTTACCCATAAGAATGTATACTATTAAGAAATAACAATAAAATCAAAACCATTATGTTTAACAATGAAGAGTATGACTTGTATTATCTTAACATTTAATAGGTCACAAGACAGATTCCCTATGTTTACCAATACAGTATAGTGATCAGATGAAAGAAACATGTTGAAGGACTTCGTCAAGAATACGAAAGTTCTAAATCTTCTCGCAGAGATGCTTCTATCTAAAAAATAATAAACGCATGTACAGTATGTACACGTCTTCTGAAATATTCCAATTATTCTATTTTTATAAACAAGCCACATGTCCTTCCTTCCTGCTTTGAGAGTCGTGAGCCACCAACCTTTTTAGCCTCGCAGATAACAAAAATGACCCCCAAGGGTACCAACATAAGTTCACCAGCCAGGATCCATATAATTCTGTAGATCTCCCTCTTATATATTTCTCCATTCAGAAACTATCAGTATTACCTTTATTAAATAAATCTAGCATGACCAACTATCTATGTTACCCATAATTACAGCCGCAAGCCCTTGTCTGCAAATCTATAACCTAACAACTGAGAGGCTACAAGCCGCGTTACACAGTTGACCCCCAGTATTGCCAACTAACCTCCACGCATGAGAGTCCTACAACTCCTATAAAAACTGCTATTTTATATACCTAAGCCTAGAAATTATCAGTCTTAACTCTACCAAGAAAACCTAACCTACTCAGCTATTCCTATGATTAATAATAAAGACAACAGGCCTTGTCTGAGAAAGTATAAAAACGTAGGCGGGCGAGGCTACCGGTACAGGCGCCCTCCCGTTGACCCCAGGGTTACCAACATAACCCCATGCCCGGGCGGCATTAACTTATGTACAAAACGTATATCCCCTATATACAGCAACTAAACAATTATCAGTATTAACTCTAAAAAGAAAATCTAACATCCTCCTATAACCCTGCTTTCAATATTACCAGTGACAGGCTCTTGTGGGCAAAAATAATATTCAACGACACAGAGAAACCCCACTTCCAGTACCCCCTTCCCCCCTGAACTCTCACGCTCAGAGGTCAACTAAAAACGTCTTCAAAACTCTGCACAAAAGTTCAAATATATCCATAACCCCTTAGTTCTTCCAGTAACCTATAAAGCCAAATAAAACCTTGACTTACCTAGCATCTAAACATCATACCATCTTGATTAACTCTTCAAGTATAGTAGAGTAGTATCATAAAGTAAATGAAATACATCTCCCCTAGGACAAGAAGGACTTCTTGTCCTACTAGAAAGTACATACGCACACCCTGGCTATCCTCCTTCTTATTGTTTAAATGTGCAGTTTGCTTGGAGGGTTGCGGTGTCTCCAGATTACTGCACAGGCGTTTTAAGAGGGGCAAAAAGAAAAGTTGTGTTGGTATAATAGGAGTTAGGAGAGATAGTAAAGGTGGGTTTTATATAGTTTATTGTCATCTTTTAAGGTCAGGGTGATTTAAGTCAAGTTGGGGGGGAGGTCAGAGATGATGATGATCGGTGGTGGTACAGTACAGTACTGCTCGGTCGGGGTGATTTAAGTCAAGGTGAGGGTGAGGTCGGAGATGATGATGATCAGTGGAGGTACAGTACAGTACTGCTTTATGTCTGGTGATGGGCTGGTCTATCAGAGTGAGAACTGAGCGATCTCTGCCATACCCATAGCTTACTCTGACTGTTCCTTTTACTTATATATTTTCTAGATCTCAAGTGACGGCGTCTCTTCCGTGGATTGACCTCCCAATCTACCAAGATTGGAAGCCAAAGCGTCACATTTTTCCCTTGCCCTTCAACTTTCTCTTCATAATTGCTGAGGGGCACAGGGCCTTGGGTGGGGCTTTGGTTTCCCGGGCGTTTCCGCACCCTCCTCAGCTCCCCGCCATGGAGTGGCTTCGGTCACCCAGGCTTTATTGTGGTCGGCAGGGAGGGTTCTGTGGGGGCGCTCGGATATGGCCTTGGCCGTGCTCGGAGCCTTGGGGCTGTTCGGCCAGGCAGCTTGGGGAACAACAACAACAACAATGTGTATTCTGTTGGTGTACTGTGTGGGGATGGGTATTCAGTTGGGTGGTAATTTTATATGCTTGTGATTTTGTTTGTTGTTCTGATGAAGGTTCCTAGGGCTGAGGCGATGACATGTTTGCTGTGTTGTGGTAGGTCTCCTCCACCTAGGATATGCTTGATGTTGAAAGTTCCTCCTTGTACTAACGTTTTTTGTTGGTGTTTCTGAGGTTTCTGTAGCGGTTATCCTGAGGTGGTGGTGATGGATGTTGGGTCTGGGTATGGTGTTCTTTTGGGTGCTGAAAATTTGCCGTTTTGATGGTGGGGTTTCGTTGGCCTTGGCTTTTACTGTCGGTTGTTTTTGTTTGTGTATTTTTACTTTCATTTAGTTTTTTTTCGGTTGGGATGCTCTTGGGTTGGCTGGTATTCCCAGTACTGGTACCAGTATCAGTTATTATTATTTGTTGTTGTTCCGTGGACTGTTGCTCTGTTGAGTTGACTTATCCTTCCACATAGGATGGGTACCCCTCAGTAATGGTGCACATTAGGCCAAGGAAGTCTGAAGGAAATTAAGTAACTAAGGTTTCCCAATTGTCGGCACCCCACTGAGAATATATTATTTTTACCCTTCCAAGCAGTCTGGATGCACGGCACCCCGAAGTCCTTATACTGTCTGTGAATAAGAAATCCTATTATAGGATCTTTGTTAATTGTGGCAACCCAATCAGTTGACATAGAGACCTCTAGTAGGCTGTATCTCCAATACTAAAGTTTGAAGTGTGTAGGCACCCCTCCACTTCTATTTTAATATTGTAAGTACGGAAATTGTGGCCTATGTTAGGAACTTTATTATTTCTGGCACCCCAGGGATTAATATAGTTATCTTCTTTAGGTTATATTTTTGTTAGTTAAAAGTTGAAGGATACAGGCACCCCTACCTTTCAACCTTTTACTATTAAAACCTACACTACCATTTCTCACAGAAGATCTAAGTTCTAAAACGATCTTTTGTGTTATAAGGGCTTAGCGAGACACCCTCACGGGGACTCTGCATATATAAGTCCTAGCCCCTAGGTGCATTTTGTCTGTGGCACGCCATCAGACTTTGCAACTAAAAGGTTAACACCACCCTGAGTTCTTTGAACCTCTTATAACGGTTAGAGACAGTCAAGAAGAGCAGTACTAAAACTCTTCTTGCGTTTGTCCGATATTGTGTTATTTCGTCATCACTGAAACACAATATTTAAAACCCCACTACAAGAGTACCTTAACAGCTTCATCACCGGTTAATATAATGGTCAGGATAGACAAGTATAATTGAAAAAGCGATAGGCTTAAATACTCGCATTAGCCCGATATGGTGCCCAACTGTTTCATTACAAGTTACGGAGCCATATTTAAGACCCCACACCCATTAACCCATCTGAAACATTACTTCACACGACCGGCCAACCTGGACGGCCCACGGAGCATCAGAGGACATCAAGCAACTAGTGCTATATAACTCTAAATAAAAGAAAGAGTATAGAAACTACCGAAATCAGAACCAGTGACGAGACAGAAAAATAAGTTAGAGTTCAAAAGTGATAAAAATAAACAGTCCCGACTACCTCTTAATTATCATAAAATCCGCAAAGTGTTCAACTAAGATAATCTATAGAAACAGATTACTTTTATGTATGTACTAGTGAGATGTCTGTAATCACATCTGATCCATCTTGCATCTTTGTTTTGTATGGCCTCTAGTATATTTATTTTATTGTGAGTGTATGGAGTTTGTAGGAAAATGGGATGGTTTTATTCGATCGGGTGAAGTGGATATGGTGACATTTGTCAGGTCTAAATGTCATCTGCCACTTGGCTTCCCACTCTTCAAGTGCAGTTAAGTCGTCCTGTAGTCGAAGGCAATCATCCCTATTACCATGGTCTATAAACTAAGCTATCATCTGCGAAAAGTTTAGTAGTAGAAGTAAGCGATAGTGGGAGGTCATTTATGTAAGAAAGGAAAAGTAGGGGACTCAGGACGGTGCCTTGTGGGACCCCAGAAGTTACAGAGACAGTAGAAGAATGAGAACCCTCGAAAAAAAGCGTTGATCCCAATTGATCAAGAAAGTCTTAATCCAGTGAAGATGTGGTCTTCTTATGCCATAATAATCTAGCTTGGCTAACAGTCTTTGGTGAGGGACTTTGTCGAAGGCTTTGGCAAAGTCTAGTACTATGGCGTCAACTTGTCGAATTTTGGGGTCGTTAAGGGTTTGGGAAATGTCATGTGTGGTCACAAGTAGTTGTGTCTCGCACGACCGTTTGGGCCGGAAGCCGTGCTGTGCGTCAGTCACTATATTTTGCCTATCTAAATGGTCCATTAAATGTCGGTGGATGATATGTTCTAAAATTTGCAAGGAACTGAGAAAATCGAAATGGATCTATAGTTAACAGGGAGGGTTCTGTCTCCGGATTTGAAAATCGGTGTCACATTTGCAAATAGCCAGTCATGGGGAAGTTCTCCGGTGTCAATGGTCTGTGAGAATATAACCTGCAGGATAGGGGCAAGAATGGCAGCATTCGCCTTGAGTATCCTGCAGGGTAAGAGCCAGAAGGGGAGGTTAGGGGGTTTTCTGGACTCCCTTCTCCCTTATGTTTTTACGCCCATTAGTTGGCAATTTTTAGACCTTTTGCCCCATTTTTGCCAATATTAAGACCTTTTGTGCCATTTAGGTCTCGATATTTTTCCTGGTGAGCGATAGCAAGCCTGTTCTGAGGCATCTAGCTTATATACCATATACCTGGAATATTATTTAGTTTTGAGGCTTCTGATTGGCTAGCCGTGGGTTGGCTATGCTGTTCTCTCATTGGCTGGCCTCTGTGACGTCATCAGTAGCCCTCTCTGCTTCGTTAAGGTAGGTTCTTTTCATGCTGGGATGGGCTTGTAGATCTTCGGCTTGTATATTTATATTGGGGGATAACTATTTTATAAGTATAGCTTCTAGGATAAGCAATCTTCTTTGATCTTGATTAATTGCTAGGATTTCTGTGTTTTCAACCAAGATCTCTCTCTTCAAGGTTGCATGGTGTGCATCTCCATGGTGGTTTTAGGGGCTCCTGAAGATAGATGGTAAGACAAACAACATGACAACTTCATGGTTGTCATGCCAATATAGGTAGAAGGTTGGGTTGTACAGTCCCCAAACTTAACCCGTTGAGACCCAGCGTCGCACGTGTTGCGTTGGCAGTCTTTGATCACCAACTCCCAGCGACGCATCACGTGCGTCCCGACATATAAAAAACACTTACGTGGCTCGTAAGGTAGGAAATGGCGGGAGAATAGGAGGGGGAGGTACCGTAGTGTGTGTGGGAGCCGGGCCAGTAGGTGTGAGCGGGCCGAGACAGCCGCGCGGCTGGTGGTGGTGGGCTTAGTGGGGATAGTTTACACCCCTAGTTCACCGCCACTTTGAACCTTCATTACTCCGGTCGTATGGGAGCTAGAGGCTTGAGATTTATGTGAGATACTCCTTAGGATGTATGCCGTACAATGCCATACTCAGTTTTTACCCTAGTGCTCCCGGGCGGGTGGTCATGCGGGGGAGACGAACTATTGAAACCCCCCCGCCCCCCAAATGACCGAAATGAGTTTTTTTTATTTGTGTGTTCATTTCTCACCATTCTCTTCCATTTTGGCTCAACAAATTTTTTTGAGGCTCCCACCGGCCCCCCCCAAAAAAAAAATGTCAGAGGTGATTTTTTTTTTTTTTTTTTTCATTTCTCATCCTTGTCTTCCATTTTAGCAAACAAAAAAAATAAGTGAAAATGGCTTGGGACTGGGGTGAACAAAATATTATAACTAGCCGGGGCTCAACGGGTTAAAGGTATACCTATAGAGAATGTCAGCTCATTGAAGTATCTGGGCACTGTGTTGAGTAAAGATGGAAGTATGAATGAAGAATTGCAGGAGAGGGTGCAACAGGGGAAGAGGTTTGTAGGAACGCTGGAAGCAGTAACAAGAAATAGGGTGGTTAACATGGAAGTAAAGAAGTCTTTGCATGACAGTGTAGTAATCCCGACATTGACTTACGGGAGCGAAGCATGGACGTTGGTGAAGAGACTCAAACCAAGAGTGAGAGGGGTGGAAATGAGTTACTTGAGAAGTGCATGTGGAGTTACATGGAGGGATAGACAGACCAATGAGGAAGTACGAGAGCAGTGTGGTGTGAATGTAGATGTGCTGGAAAGTGTGAAAAGGAACACATTGAGATGGTTCGGCCATGTGGAACGTATAGGAAGCGAGAGAATTACTAAGAGAGTGTACGAGAGTGAGGTGGAAGGACAGAGAGGGATAGGTAGACCGAGAGAGAGGTGGAAGGATGGAGTTAAGAAGTATATGCGTGAAAGCGGTGCTGGAGGAGCGACTGGGGACAGGGTGCATGGGGGGTGTTTCGTCTGTGGCCACCCCTTTGGAGATTACGGCGTCCGGCAACAGATAGATAGATAGACTATTATATGACATGAGATGTTTGAAGATCATTGTCTGTCCGCCTGGTATTATTCTTCAGTAGAACATTAACCCCTTCTGTACCGGCGACATCTTTTAAAGTTTATTCTAGCTATACTGTATTTAGACAGTTTTGTGCAGTTTAAAAAGCAATAAACAAACTTCGAACTATCTCAATTAACCCTTTGTACTACCATAGATCCTTCCTAAACTGCACAAAATTGTCTTAATATAGCTACAATAAAATTAAATAATGTCGCCGGTACAGAAGGGGTTAAAGGTCTTCATGTTCTGATAGTAAATCATTAAATAATTAAAGAGTTGCGTTGAATAGTTGTTGTTGTTGTTGTTGTTGTTCCCCAAGCTGCCTGGCCGAACAGCCCCAAGGCCCCGAGTAAGGCCAAGGCCATAAACGAGCGCCCCCACAGAACCCTCCCTGCCGACCACAATAAAGCCTGGGTGACCGAAGCCACTCCATGGCGGGGGGCTGAGAGGGTGCGTAAACGCCCGGGAAACCAAAGCCCCACCCAGGGCCCTGTGCCCCTCAGCAATTATGAAGAGAAAGTTGAGGGGCAAAGGAATAATGTGACGCTTTAGCTTCCAATCTTGGTAGATTGGGAGGTCAATCCACGGAAGAGACGCCGTCACTCGAGATCTAGAAAATATATAAGTAAAAGGAACAGTCAGAGTAAGCTATGGGTATGGCAGAGATCGCTCAGGTCTCACTCTGATAGACCAGTGGTTTGAAGCTAATGGGGTGAAACGTTTTATACTGGCCAATATAATGGGCTGAAATGTCTTAATTTACGTGAGAAGGTTTGTGAGCGTCATAGAGTTGTGGAGGGTGGCTTGAAACTATTGGGGTGTAACGCTTTATACTCTGGCCATAGTCATGGAGTGAAGCATCTCATACTCACCAAGGTAATGGGGTGAAACGTCTTAGCTTACATGAGAATGTTAGCGAGCTTGAGAGAGTTGTGTGGGGTGGCAGTAATGGCATTAACCCTTTCTGTACCGGTGACGTCTTTTTCACGCTATGCTAGCTATATTTATAAGATTTGTAACGTTCAAGGGGAGATGAGCCGTGTTTCTGGTCCCGTTTCTTCTTAGTTTCGAGATTTTAAGACGTTTGCCCCATTATTTTGTCGATTTTAAGACCTTTTGCCCCATATTTTTGTCAATCTTAAGACCTTTCGTGTCCTTTAGGTATCGATTTTTTTTCATGGCGAGCGATAGCGAGCCTGTAATTGTGGAGGAACCGGCCTTTGGCCGTGACATTTTTCTGCCGAAAAATTTACAAATTAATCTCGTAGGGCGATCTAATGGATGTTTTTTTTTTAAAGTTTGATGGAGGTCTTGGGGGGAAACTAAAAATTATATGAATATATAAATAAATAGACCCCCAAAATAGTCACTATCCCCTTAAGAAGGATCTGGGGTAGATAAAAGTGCTTAAGGGGAGGTTTTTAGTTGATTCTCTACATTTCCATCAAGCTTAAAATTACTCCCCCTAAACCCCCTTTCAAGATAAATTTGTACATTTGTCGGTAGAAAATTTTCCCGGCCAAAGGCCGGTTCCCCTTAAATTACAGGCTCGCTATCGCTCGCCAGGAAAAAATCGACACCTAAATGGCACGAATGGTCTTAAAATTGACATAAATGGGGCGAGGGTTCTTGAAATCGCCAAACTAATGGGGTGATCATCTTAAAATGTCAAAAGCAATGGGGCTAAATATGAGGGAGAAAGGGGTCCAGAAAAAAATCCTCCAGGTGAAAATCTGCCCTTAATGAGATAGTTGGAAGCCTGTTGACTGTTGGAGGCCCTTGTTAAACTGGATAAAATCTGCCCTTAATGAGATAGTTGGAAGCCTGTTGATTGTTGGAGGCCCTTGTTAAACTGGATAAAATCTGCCCTTAATGAGATAGTTGGAAGCCTGTTGATTGTTGGAGGCCCTTGTTAAACTGGATAAAATCTGCCCTTAATGAGATAGTTGGAAGCCTGTTGATTGTTGGAGGCCCTTGTTAAACTGGATAAAATCTGCCCTTAATGAGATAGTTGGAAGCCTGTTGATTGTTGGAGGCCCTTGTTAAACTGGATAAAATCTGCCCTTAATGAGATAGTTGGAAGCCTGTTGATTGTTGGAGGTCCTTGTTAAACTGGATAAAATCTGCCCTTAATGAGATAGTTGGAAGCCTGTTGATTGTTGGAGGCCCTTGTTAAACTGGATAAAATCTGCCCTTAATGAGATAGTTGGAAGCCTGTTGATTGTTGGAGGCCCTTGTTAAACTGGATAAAATCTGCCCTTAATGAGATAGTTGGAAGCCTGTTGACTGTTGGAGGCCCTTGTTAAACTGGATAAAATCTGCCCTTAATGAGATAGTTGGAAGCCTGTTGATTGTTGGAGGCCCTTGTTAAACTGGATAAAATCTGCCCTTAATGAGATAGTTGGAAGCCTGTTGATTGTTGGAGGCCCTTGTTAAACTGGATAAAATCTGCCCTTAATGAGATAGTTGGAAGCCTGTTGATTGTTGGAGGCCCTTGTTAAACTGGATAAAATCGTCTAATAGTAGCCAGAATACATTTAAAAGGACGGCCCCGGTACTGAAGGGGTTAAGGCTCCTAACTTACGTGTGAAGGTTTGTGAGTTGTATGGGGTGAAACGTCTTAACTCCTTTAAGGAATATGACGCACTTTTTGACATTTTAGTCTGGCTATCAATAGACGATTTTATTCAGCTTAGGGCGGACTTGTGGGTGATAAAGACTTAAATGGGAGATTGACCGTTTGTTTGGTCTATTAATTCATTTATTCATATATCTTTTTAGTTTCCTCCCTAGACTTCCATCAAGCTTAGAAAAACACCCCCTAGACCCCCCTTCAAGATAAATTTGTAAATTTTTCGGTAGAAAAATGTCCCAGCCAAAGGCCGGTTCCTCTTAAAATTGCAGGCTCGCTGTCGCTCGCCAGGAAAAAATCGACACCTAAACGGCATGAAAGGTCCTAAAATTGATAACGAAAAAGGGCGAAAGGTGTTAAATCGCCAAACTAATGGGCCGAACGTCATATAATCTCAAAACTAGTGGGGCTAAACATTAGGGAGAAGGGGGTCCAGAAAAACGGTCTTCCTCCCCTTAATTGAGATAGTGTTTTTGTTTGTCTATGTCTCAACCTCGGGACTCTAGGCTGTTCAGTAGCGGGTCAACCTCGGGACTCTAGGCTGTTCAGTAGCGGGTCAACCTCGGGACTCTAGGCTGTTCAGTAGCGGGTCAACCTCGGGACTCTAGGCTGTTCAGTAGCGGGTCAACCTCGGGACTCTAGGCTGTTCAGTAGCGGGTCAACCTCGGGACTCTAGGCTGTTCAGTAGCGGGTCAACCTCGGGACTCTAGGCTGTTCAGTAGCGGGTCACCTCGGGACTCTAGGCTGTTCAGTAGCGGGTCAACCTCGGGACTCTAGGCTGTTCAGTAGCGGGTCAACCTCGGGACTGTAGGCTGTTCAGTAGCGGGTCAACCTCGGGACTCTAGGCTGTTCAGTAGCGGGTCAACCTCGGGACTGTAGGCTGTTCAGTAGCAACATTTTAACAATGGCTCCAAATCGATTTTAGCATTGATTTTTTGTTTAATTCCCTAGTTTTCCTTCATATTTCATGTTTTGTGATATTAAGTATTGGTGCAATTAAGTTTGATATTAGCCTAACCGAACAACCTAACCTAACATAGTACTGTACTATATAATTTTAAAACGAACATGCCCAAGTTTATAAAACCAGAAACCAATTAGTAAGGATATAAATAGATGAAAGGAAATTATTTTAATACCCAAATAGAGTTGGAGCCACCGCTAGAATCATACCATAGAACTCTTGCGAGGCCCCGAGATTATCGATTGAAGCTTGGAGATGATGGGTGCTTCATATGTGTGGCATTAGATGGTCACAGTGGAGCTCCAAGGTGTTGGTGGCTTCCTTTCTGCCACACGAGATGTCCACACCTTTTTATACATGTCACTTAAGGGGAGGAAGACCGTTTTTCTGGACCCCCTTCTCCCTAATGTTTAGCCCCACTAGTTTTGAGATTATAAGATGTTCGGCCCATTAGTTTGGCGATTTTAACACCTTTCGCCCCATTTCGTTGTCAATTTAAGACCTTTCGTGCCATTCAGGTGTCTATTATTTCCTGGCGAGCGATAGCGATCCTGCAATTTTAAGAGGAACCGGCCTTCGGCCGGGAAATTTTTCTACTGAAAAATGTACAAATTTATCTTGAATGGGGGTCTAGGGGGTGTTTTTCTAAGCTTGATGGAGGTCTAGGGAGGAAACTAAAACAAATATATGAATACATTAATTAATAGACCAAACAAACGGCCAGCCTCCCCTTAATTGATTTGGAGAGAGCAGCTATATGGTCGTTCACAGCATCTTCAAATATGGTCGGGCATCTTCTATGCTATGAATTGGTGACGATATGGGGGGTATTTTCTTGACGTGTTGCTGTGTAGCCAGTATGTTTGTAGAACAGCAGGAACGATCAGAGCAGCTCAGAAAAACCCATGACGTTTGGCGTGGACTCGATCTGAGGTGCTTTTGGTCTGCAGTCCACGACGCTATCCACTGTGCTATCACCCCCCCCTCCCTCCCTCCCCCCTTTGATTCCTATAGATATCCTTCCTAAACTGCATAAAATCGTTTAATGATAACCAAAATAAATTTTGTAAAGCGCACTAGATCCTCAAGAGGTTAACTTATTAGAGAAGGTTTGTGAACGTGATGGAGTTCTTGTTGTTGTTATTGTTCCCCAAGCTGTCTGGCCGAACAGCCCCAAGGTCCCGAGCAAGGCCAAGGCCATAAACGAGCGCCCCATTTAACCCTCCCTGCCTACCACTAATAAAGCCCGGGTGACCAAAGACATTCCAAGGCCGGGAGCTGAGGAGGGTGCGGAAACGCCCGGGAAACCAAAACCCCACCCAAGGCCCTGTGCCCCTCAGCAATTATGAAGGGAAAGTGATGGAGTTGAGCAGAGTGGTTTCTAAAGGGTTCTTCCGACACTTGAACCTCTTCCAAAAGAGCTTGGGGGCCGAAGGGTTGTACCTTCTGCCCTTTATGGATTTAATACTTCAATAATTCAAGCATAAAACAACACACCCAAGACCCCCTTTTGTTACTAATTTGTACATTTTCGGTCGAGTTCAATTACAGGCTCACTATCGCTCACCAGGAGAAAAACCACATCTAATTGGCACGAAAGGTCTTAAAATTAACCATGAAATGAGGCAAAAGGCTTTACAATAGCCAAACTAATGGGGCGAACTTCTTAAATCTCAAAACTAATGGAGCTAAGCATGAGGGAGAAGGGGGTCCATAAAATATACCGCCTTAGAACTATCTGGTGTTATTGTAATAGACATAATATGTCGATGCTGATAACATATTATGTTATCAGCATATCTCATCCTTGGGTTGTACATTATGACCTCTAGGGGGTTAATACTAAGACAGTCTAGGGAGGAAAGCTGAAACAATTAATAGAAAAATTATATATGATTATTTATTTTACTTCTCCCTTAACCCCTTCTGTACCAACGACGTCCTTTTAACTTTAATCTGGCTAACATTAGACGATCTTATGCAGTTTCAAAAGGACCTCCAGCAATAAACAGGCTTCGAACTATCTCACTTAACCATTTTTACTACCACAGATCCATCCTTCTCAAACTGCACAAAATCCTCTAAATATAGCTAGAATAAAATGAAAAAGACGTCACCGGTAAAGAAGGGGTTAACCATTTCAGTACAATGACGTCAACTTTATTCATATTCTGCCTCTGTAATTAGACTATTTTATTCAGCTTTAGAAGGACCTTCAGAAGGTTAAAACGATTTTTTATGTAACCTTTGAACCTTGAAGGCCTTTCCTAATTTGAATATAATTCTAATGTTAGCAATAATGAATAAGAAAGTTGCGACATAGTCAACAGAAATGGTTATAGAGTTAATGATGGGAATCCAGCTCCATCCAGCACGAGACCTCACTACTTGATACATCGGCCGATTCTGGGCGTGAAGAACAACACCCAGATCTGTCCTAGTCCCACTTTTGTAGTGGGACTTTGTCACCTGTGTCAGTGACAGGTGACAGGTTTTGACAGACATTATTATGGTTACCAATATCCTCAAGATGTGCTAAGAAGTCATTTAGAGTGAGGCGATTTTGGCGAACATTATTCTTCATCAAAGACACAATGTAATTAATCTCACTTGTACAGCGTAGAGACAGACACTTCTCAATTACTTGCTCCATTATGTACCCTAGGCTGTAAGTGTCTGTGGCTGTTGTAGTGATGTGTTCGCCAAACAGTTCACAGGGGTACCATTTATCGCCATGAATATCTTCCTGGGAGCGTGCTCTGAAGTAATTGAATGGTCCTGGCGGTGTGGCAAGACCAAGATCAATTATATGCACGTTGTTTGGCCCACCACAAACCTCACCATCTTCAACTATTATATTTGCAAGGTGTAGATCGTTATGAACGATACCACATTCATGGATTGCCTTCAGACCCTCAGCCAACTTTATGAACACTGTTATCCAGTACTGAACATCGTGTGGCATATCATCACTGGCAAGTACCTCCTTCAGAACCTTACCAGGACAATAACTAATTACCATCTGTGGAAAGTCATACGTAGCCGCCAATAGTTTGGGTACCCCTCCAGCTAACTGTTGTAGAGCTGCTACTTCTTTGACAAGTGAAGGGGCGTCGGGCAGAGCACTCTTCAGAACAGACAATTGCCCACAGTAATGAACAAGCCAAGCCTCGCCATAACTTCCTGCACCTAACTTTCGAATCTTATCAGTGTCACTTATCATGTTATTTGTAGAATGCAATTTTGGCATTTTTTTCCTTTGAATTCCCCCTCCACACCAACCATATCAGTTAAAACACCCTTAAGTTCCTCGCGAAGGATACTGCAGGCACCATCGTTCAACAGGAACTCCATTTCCCCAATATCCAGTTCCAACTTCCAACTATCATCTCCACTGCTGTCGCTCCTCTGCCATCTATTGCTGTACGTACAGCTGGTGGTCATTTTATTTTGTTGTTTATTGTTGTATTAAATCTTACGAACAAATCACTTATATATCGGTAATAACTTCGATATATCTTATGGCAGTGTTGAAAATGCGACTTGCCTTCTTAACTCAGGTGATCAGATGAAGTATTGAGGGATAAGCCTTTACTGTTTCATCCGCGTATCTTATCCACTTTGAGAATGTTTTGCTAATACTTAGATATACGCCCTTTAAATTATTCCTTGCAATCGGAAAATTAATAGGGAAGAATAATATATACCATGTAACATATATAACATGATATTTTAGAAAAATAATGATAAATAAGTCTAATTTTCAGTTTGAAATAATTACGTAGCCCACCAAAATGGACATTTTCTGTAATTAACTGTTAGAGAAAACTTAATTTTAACGGTAACAAATTTAAATTGAAATTAAAAACTCTCCTTTCTCTTTCTTATTGTTTACTTTACGCCCATAAACCATTTCAAGATAGTTAATTATATGTTTTATTGGAATATGACATACATTTGGGAAAGGGGGGGGGGGGTATTTTAGAAACGCGCGAATGTCAACATTTTATATCAAATGCGCCATTTAAATAGTTTCTACCTGGATATTTTGGAGGAACCGGCCATTAGCCGTGACATTTTCATACCGAAAAATGTACAGTTTTATCTCGAGGGGGATCTTGAGGATAATTTATTAAGACTGGTGGAGTCTAGGGACAAATCTCATGAAATAATAAATATATAAATACATTAACCCGTACAGCCCCAGCGACGCGCCTGACGCGTCGGCGATGTATGTAACGCACAGCCCCAGAGACGCGCCTGGCGCGTCACCCTAATTACACCGACCGTAACCTCAGGTGTAGCCACTCAAGAGGGCTCAGATTTGTATGGGAACTGTGTACGTATCCCACGCAACCGTGCCGATGATTGAAAACTCTCAAAGTCCACGTGCGTGCGCGCAATAACCTGTTTTTTTGGGATAATTGCCTTCAATTTTTTACTCTTATAAAATCCGTTTTCGGGGGCTCTGTAGGACCATTTTTTAAGCTTTTTGAGCGGTTTTTCGTGGTTTTTCCTTCATTCCTAACCCATTCGCTATTGTTTCTGGAATAAAACCATTTTTTGAAAACCGGCCGGGTTCTGGTGCGCAAACATTACAAAACTAGCCGGGGCTCCACGGGTTAACTAATAAATAAACCCTACCCCCTTAAGGGGAGATGGGTCGTTTTTCTGGTCACCTTTCTCCCTCGTGTCAAGCCCCATTTGTTTTGAGATTATAAGACGTTCGGACCATTAATTTGGTGATTTTAACACCTTTCGCCAAATTTCGTTGTCAATTTTAAGACCAGCTTTCGTGCCATTTAGGTGTCGATTTTCTTCCCTGGCGAGCGAGAGCGAACCTCAAAATTTAAGAAGAACCGGCCTTTGGCCGGCACATTGTTCTACCGAAAAATGTACACATTTATCTTGAAGGGGGGTGTAGGTGGTGTTTCTCTAAGCTTGTTGGAGGTCTAGCGAGGAAACTATACAAGAAATATATGAATAAATAAAATAATAGACCAAAAAAAACAGCTCATCTCCCCCCAAACAAGTTTGACTGCAGCCAACATAGGCTACACACGGATAGTTTACACCATATAGTCTGTTTGTTCCCACCTGAGGGTAAATTGCCATGTTATATTGTGATTATTTATTATGAATTAACCCCTTCTGTACCGGCGACTTCTTTTTCATTTTATTCTAGCTATATTTAGAAGATTTTGTGAAGTTTAAGAAGGATCTGTGGCAGTAGAAAGGGTTAAGTGAGATAGTTCAAAGCCTATCTATTGGGCATTATGAATTGACCAATGCGAGTTTCAGGCTATAAGGAAGTTGGAGTTGTATATATCGATATTTCGCAGAATAACGGGCTAAAATATGGTAGCATTACATATATAAATACATAAAGCCAAATTGATCATGCTTTCTATCCATCAGGAACTTACATTATTATTGCATTTCTGTTTTATATCAATGTTTACAGATCCAACTTCCTTATAGCCTGAAACTCGCAAGTGGTCAATTAACCCCTTCGGTACCGGTGACGTCGTTTTAATTTTATTCTAGCTATATTTAGAGGATTTTGTGCAGTTTAAGAAGGATCTGTGGTAGTAAAAAAGTTTAAGGTATATTGTTCAAAGCCTGTCTATGTTGCTGGAGGCCCTTTTTAAACTGATTGCAATCGTCTAATAGTAGCCAGAATAGAGTTAAAAGTCCGTCAGTGGTACAGAAGGGGTTAATATTGTGGTGTAGTGGATTATGTTGTTAACTATAGGGAGGACTGCTGACCTTAAGGGGAGAGGGGGCGTTTGTCTGGACCCCCTTCTCCCTCATGTTTACCATAGTAGTTTATGGTGTTAACTATAGGGAGGACTGCTGACCTTAAGGGGAGAGGGGGCGTTTGTCTGGACCCCCTTCTCCCTCATGTTTACCATAGTAGTTTATGGTGTTAACTATAGGGAGGACTGCTGACCTTAAGGGGATAGGGGGCGTTTGTCTGGACCCCCTTCTCCCTCATGTTTAGCATAGTAGTTTTTTTAGATTTTTAGGCGTTCGTTCCATTAGTTTGGCAATTTTGAGATCTGTCACCCCATTTCTTTGGCAATATCATGACTTTCTGTGCTATTTAGGTGTCAATTATTTTCCTGGCAAGCAATAGCGTGCCTGTGATTTTAGAAATTTTTCTACTGAAAAATTCACAAATTTATCTTGACAGAGGGTCTAGCCTCTAGGATATGTAATTTTAAGCTTGATGGAGGTCTAGCAAGGAAACTCAAAAATTATATAAATAAATATATACATAGACCAAAAAACAAGCACTACCCCCTTAATATGGCACTTACACAGAGTAGTAAACTGGCATGGGTTGTCCTCACAGGGTATGGGTCCGCTTGGGGGCATTTTGTGTATGGCCACCCTCATAAAGGGGAGTAAGGCATCTGGCAATAGATAGATAGATAGATCTCCCCTCAATATAACACAGAAATAGAGTAAGGTCATAGTTCTCCATTAAGGGGGAAGGGGTTATTTGTTGGTCCTCCTTCTTCCTCATGTTTAGCCCCTTAATATGACTTATAGATAGAGTAAGGTCATAGTTATCTATTAACCCTTTGAGTACAGTCAGCCAAATAAGTGATGTCGCAGCACCAAGTATATTTTGATCAATAATGGGTATCCGCACTATCTAAGCATTAATTTATCGTGAGATTCGAGTGAGATATAAAAACATGTTCCTATATTTACACACCC
Organism: Paralithodes platypus; assembly: GCA_032716605.1. Taxonomy (NCBI): domain Eukaryota; kingdom Metazoa; phylum Arthropoda; class Malacostraca; order Decapoda; family Lithodidae; genus Paralithodes; species Paralithodes platypus. The sequence goes on along the minus strand of CM064544.1, from coordinate 9,217,145 downwards.
TATTCAACATCTGACAGACATTAATACAGTACACAGCGAGCAAAATGTAATGACAGCGGCGACACGACTTATTTGGCTAACCGTACCAGCGATGTCTTATATTTTATTCTAGCTATATGTAGACGATAGTATGCAACTTAGGAAGGATCTGTAGTAGTTAAAAAGGTTGGTCGAGATAGTTTGAAGCCTTATTATGGCTAGACGTCCTTCCTAAGCTGAATAAAATTGTCTAATAGTTGCCAGAATATGATGAAAAAGACATCCCTGGTACTGAACGGGTTAAGATAATTTGATGAAGCTTAGGAATTATATGTGGTAGCTAAAAGCATTAATTACGATAGTTTGTAGCCTTTTAATTTGGTAGACGTCCTTCCTAAGCTGAATATAATGATCTAAATGTAGCTGAAATCAAATTAAAACTACTCTCCCGGTATAGAAGGGGTTAAGGGGAAGGGAGTGGCTTTTTCTGGATCCCCTTCTCCCTCATGTTTAGCCCCAGTACTTTTGTTTTCTTTAAGACATTCGCCCCATTTGTTTGTCGATTTTAAGACCTTCTGCCCATTTCTTTGTCAATATTCAGACCTATCGTGCCATTTAGATGACGTACGGTCGCGCTAATAAGTCATGTTCCAGCTGTTATTACGCTTGGCTCGCTCTGTGCTGTATTAATGTCTGTCAGATGTTGAATAGGGTGAGTAAGTGTAGGAACATGTTTGTATATTTCACTTGATATGAAGATATGAAGCTTAGATATTGCTGATACCAATTATTGATCAAAACAAACTTGGTGCCGAGACATCACTTATTAGGCCGACTGTACGTCCTTTTCATTATACTCTGACAGCCATTAGATTCTTTTATTCAGTTTTGGAAGGACCTCTAACAATAAAAAGGGCTACATAGTATCTCAATTAATCCATTTAGTTACCATCCTTGCCAAGCTAAATAAAATCGTCCAACAGTTGCCAGAATATAATAAAAAGGACATCACCGGAACTGAAGTGGTTAAGGGGAGGTTTTTAGTTTGCTCCCTAGACCTCCATCAAGCTTAAAAAATTACTCCCAAGATCCCCATTCGAGAATCTAGATAAATGTGTACATTTTTCGGTAGAAATATGTCCCGGCTGATGGCCGGTTCCTCCTATATTACAGGCTCGCTATCGCTTGCCAGGAAAATATAGACACCTAAATGGCACAAAGGGTCTTAAAATTGATAGAAATGGGGCAATAGGTCTTAAAATCTCCAAACTAATGGTGCTAAACATAAGGGAGAAGGGGGCTCAGAAAAAATCCCTGTCAGTGAAAATATTCTGTGAGAGCGCGTCATAATCCTGAAGGGGTTAACACACGATGACGCGTTTATTGTCTGTTTACCTTACCGGATATTATTAGACGATTTTATTCAGATTAGGAAGGGTATTTGGAAGTCAGAGGGTGTATTGAGATAATCTTTACTCTTTAATTCCCACAGATCCTTCCTAAACTGTATAGAATTGTCTAATGATAGCCAGAATAAACTGTCAAAGGGTGTCATAGTCCTCAAGGGGTTAAGTGTGGTTCTATAATACGGGGGTTTACGTTTATGTAGTGGGACCCGTAGAGGGCCGCTCTCGGGCGGCATAATATGCGGGGGTTGTGCATGGGGATTGGTGGTTGGGGACAGGATTAGGGATGTAATGATTGGTGATCCTAGTTCTAAAAGAATCAAGAGTGGGGCTATTAACTACATGAAATGAGAAGTGACTCCACTCTTGGATGCTGCAGGGAAAACATTATTTTCTAAATATGTCCGTGCTTGCCTGATACGTGTGGTATTTTAGGTTGTGGCTGCATCTCGTAAATTGTATACTTATAGGGTGTAAATATATATCTTTGTCTATGTCTACTAAGTTGTTAGTGATTTTATATAACATCTGTTGTCTGTGTATTTGTCTTCTTGTTGCAAGTGGGTCTAGTCTAATGTCTTGTTTGAGCAAAGTGACAGATGTAGTGAGTCTGTAATCACGTCTGATCCATCTTGCATCTTTGTTTTGTATGGCGTCTTGTTTATTTATTTTGTTGTGAGTGTATGGAGTTTGTAGGAAAATGGGATGATTTTATTCGATTAGGTGAAGCGGATATGGTGACATTTGTCAGGTCTAAATGTCATCTGCCACTTGGCTTCCCACTCTTCAGGTGCAGTTAAGTCGTCCTGTAGTCTAAGGCAATCGTCCCTGTTACCATGGTCTATAAACTAAGCTATCATCTAAGAAACGTTTAGTAGTAGAAGTAAGCGATAGTGGGAGGTCATTTATGTAAGAAAGGAAAAGTAGGGGACTCAGGACGATGCCTTGTGGGACCCCAGAAGTTACAGACACAGTAGAAGAATGAGAACCCTCGAAAACAACGCGTTGATCCCGATTGATCAAGAAAGTCTTAATCCAGTGAAGAAGTGGTCCTCGTATGCCATAATAATCTAGCTTGGCTAACAGTCTTTGGTGAGGGACTTTGTCGAAGGCTTTGGCAAATTCTAGTACTATGGCGTCTACTTGTCGAATTTTGGGGTCGTTAAGGGTTTGGGAAATGTCATGTGTGGTCACAAGTAGTTGTGTCTCACACGACCGTTTGGGTCGGAAGCCGTGCTGTGCGTCAGTCACTATATTTTGCCTATCTAAATGGTCCATTAAATATAGGTGGATGATATGTTCTAAAATTTGCAAGGAACTGAGATCATCGAAACGGGTCTATAGTTAAGAGGGAGGGTTCTGTCTCCGGATTTGAAAATCGGTGTCACGTTTGCAAATAGCCAGTACCTGGAAGATGATTTAGTTTCGAGGCTTCTAATTGGCTAGCCGTGGGTTGGCTATGCTGTTTTCTCATTGGCTGACCGCTGTGACGTCATCAGTAGCCCTCTCTGCTTCGTTAAGGTAGGTTCTTTCCATGCTGGTATGGGCTTGTAGATCTTCGGCTTGTATATTTATATTGGGGGATAACTATTTTATAAGTATAGCTTCTAGGATAGACAATCTTCTTTGATCTTGAATAATTGCTAGGATTTCTGTGTTTTCAACCAAGATTTCTCTCTTCAAGGTTGCATGGTGTGCGTCTCCGTGGTGGTTTTTAGGGGCTCCTGAAGATAGATGGTAAGGCAAACGATGTAACAACTTCATGGTTGTCATGCCAATATTTAAAGTATTTGGGCAATGTGTTGAGTAAAGATGGGAGTATGGATGAAGAAGTGCGGGAGAGGGTGCAACAGGGGAAGAGGTTTGTATGAACTCTGAAATCAGTAACAAGAAATAGGGTGGTTACGGTGGTCAACATGAAAGTACAGACGTCCTTGCATGACAGTGTGGTAATCCCAACATTGACTTACAGGAGCGAAGCATGAACGTTGTTGGAGAGACACAAACCAAGAATGAGAGGGGTGGAAATGAGTTACTTGAGAAGTGCGTGCAGAGTTACATGGAGGGGTAGACAGATAAATGAGGAAGTACGAGAGCGGTGTGGTGTGGATGTAGATGTCCTGGAAAGTGTGAAAAGGAACACCTTAAGATGGTTCGGCCCTGTAGAACGTATGGGAAGTGAGAGAATGACTAAGAGAGTGTATGAGAGTGAGATGGAAGGACAGAGAGGGAGAGGTAGACCGAGAGAGAGGTGGAAGGATGGAGTTAAGAATTATATTCATTAAAGCGGTGCTGGAGGAGCGACTGGGGACAGAGGTGCATGGGGGTGTTTCGTCTGTGGCCACCCCTTCGGAGATTACGGCGTCCAGCAACAGATAGATAGATAGACTATTATATGACATGAGATGTTTGAAGATCATTGTCTGTCCGCCTGGTATTATTCTTCAGTAGAACATTAACCCCTTCTGTACCGGCGACATCTTTTAAAGTTTATTCTAGCTATACTGTATTTAGACAGTTTTGTGCAGTTTAAAAAGGGCCTCCAGCAATAAACAAACTTCGAACTATCTCAATTAACCCTTTTTACTACCATAGATCCTTCCTAAACTGCACAAAATTGTCTTAATATAGCTACAATAAAATTAAATAATGTCGCCGGTACAGAAGGGGTTAAAGGTCTTCATGTTCTGATAGTAAATCATTAAATAATTAAAGAGTTGCGTTGAATAGTTGTGTGTGTGTTGGGGGGGGGGGGGGGGTTGAAGCTAATGGGGTGAAACGTTTTATACTGGCCAATATCATGGGGTGAAATGTCTTAATTTACGTTAGGTTTGTGAGCGTCATAGAGTTGTGGAGGGTGGCTTGAAACTATTGGGGTGTAACGCTTTATACTGGCCATAGTCATGGAGTGAAGCGTCTCATACTCACCAAGGTAATGGGGTGAAACGTCTTAGCTTACACGAGAATGTTAGTGAGCTTGAGAGAGTTGTGTGGGGTGGCAGTAATGGCGTTAACCCTTTCAGTACCAGTGACGTCTTTTTCACGCTATGCTAGCTATATTTATAAGATTTGTAACGTTCAAGGGGAGATGAGCCGTTTTTCTGGTCCCTTTTCTTCCTCGTGCTTATCCCCATTAGTTTTGAGATTTTAAGGCGTTTGCCCCATTATCTTGTCGGTTTTAAGACCTTTCACCCCATATTTTTGTCAATCTTAAGACCTTTCGTGCCCTTTAGGTATCGATTTGTTTCATGGCGAGCGATAGCGAGCCTGTAATTGTGGAGGAACCGGCCTTCGGCCGTGACATTTTTCTGCCGAAAAATTTACAATTTAATTTCGTAGCATACGGCTGGGAAAGTGTAGATAGCAGAGAAGGGGTGTTGTAGATAGAGGAAGCTATTGGAGTGGCTTTGTTATGTGTGTTTATTAGTCTATACACGTCATCGAGGTGTCCCCCGACTTGTTCCCTCGTGGGCAATCCCTGCTAAAGGATGAGACAGGGTAGAAACATAATATCTTATTATAATGTAAAACTTGCAAAATAAACAAACCAAAACTGGGATGGCGGGTGCCCAAGCCCGAAAGGGGTTGAAATAGGGGAGCTATCCCCCCGCCAAAGGCGGCTTTCTAGGGCCTTTCCTAGCTGATGCTGAGAGGATTGGGTTCCAGTCATGTGGTGATGGGCTGGTCTATCAGAGTGAGAACTGAGCGATCTCTGCCATACCCATAGCTTACTCTGACTGTTCCTTTTACTTATATATTTTCTAGATCTCAAGTGACGGCGTCTCTTCCGTGGATTGACGTCCCAATCTACCAAGATTGGAAGCCAAAGCGTCACATTTTTCCTTTGCCTCTCAACTTTCTCTTCATAATTGCTGAGGGGCACAGGGCCCTGGGTGGGGCTTTGGTTTCCCGGGCGTTTCCGCACCTTCCTCAGCTCCCCGCCATGGAGTGGCTTCGGTCACCCAGGCTCTATTGTGGTAGGCAGGGAGGGTTCTGTGGGGGCGCTCGATTATGGCTTTGGCCTTGCTCGGGGCCTTGGGGCTGTTCGGCCAGGCAGCCTGAGGAACAACAACAACAACCAAAACTGGGACGAGAGACCTTGTTTACTCGTGAGAAACCCCCGCTGAAGGATAGCCAAGGTAGAAACTTCTCCAGCCCTCCCAGAATCAATCTTTCCCTCATCCTAAGACTTAAATTGCTTCAAACTCAGCGTATCCAGGCATTTTGGCTCGAACGTCCCTTGATTTTGGCCCTGCCACTCTTTCAATCCTGGGGAGGCACTCGTCATAGGCAGTTCTGCTTTTTGTCTCCCTCACTCACAAAAAAAAAACAAAAAAAAAAAAAAAAAAATGCTCCCTTTACCTATACCACAATGCTTCTTACACTATGTGAATAATATCTTCAATGTATTTACCTATACCACAATGCTTCTTACACTATGTCAATAATATCTTCAATGTATTTACCTATACCACAATGCTTCTTACACTATGTCAATAATATCTTCAATGTATTTACCTATACCACAATGCTTCTTACACTATGTCAATAATATCTTCAATGTATTTACCTATACCACAATGCTTCTTACACTATGTCAATAATATCTTCAATGTATTTACCTATACCACAATGCTTCTTACACTATGTGAATAATATCTTCAATGTATTTACCTATACCACAATGCTTCTTACACTATGTCAATAATATCTTCAATGTATTTACCTATACCACAATGCTTCTTACACTATGTCAATAATATCTTCAATGTATTTACCTATACCACAATGCTTCTTACACTATGTCAATAATATCTTCAATGTATTTACCTATACCACAATGCTTCTTACACTATGTCAATAATATCTTCAATGTATTTACCTATACCACAATGCTTCTTACACTATGTGAATAATATCTTCAATGTATTTACCTATACCACAATGCTTCTTACACTATGTGAATAATATCTTCAATGTATTTACCTATACCACAATGCTTCTTACTCTATGTGAATAATATCTTCAATGTATTTACCTATACCACAAGCTTCTTACACTATGTGAATAATATCTTCAATGTATTTACCTATACCACAATGCTTCTTACTCTATGTGAATAATATCTTCAATGTATTTACCTATACCACAATGCTTCTTACACTATGTGATAATATCTTCAATGTATTTACCTATACCACAATGCTTCTTACTCTATGTGAATAATATCTTCAATGTATTTACCTATACCACAATGCTTCTTACACTATGTGAATAATATCTTCAATGTATTTACCTATACCACAATGCTTCTTACTCTATGTGAATAATATCTTCAATGTATTTACCTATACCACAATGCTTCTTACACTATGTGAATAATATCTTCAATGTATTTACCTATACCACAATGCTTCTTACTCTATGTGAATAATATCTTCAATGTATTTACCTATACCACAATGCTTCTTACACTATGTGAATAATATCTTCAATGTATTTACCTATACCACAATGCTTCTTACACTATGTGAATAATATCTTCAATGTATTTACCTATACCACAATGCTTCTTACTCTATGTGAATAATATCTTCAATGTATTTACCTATACCACAATGCTTCTTACACTATGTGAATAATATCTTCAATGTATTTACCTATACCACAATGCTTCTTACTCTATGTGAATAATATCTTCAATGTATTTACCTATACCACAATGCTTCTTACACTATGTCAATAATATCTTCAATGTATTTACCTATACCACAATGCTTCTTACACTATGTCAATAATATCTTCAATGTATTTACCTATACCACAATGCTTCTTACACTATGTCAATAATATCTTCAATGTATTTACCTATACCACAATGCTTCTTACACTATGTGAATAATATCTTCAATGTATTTACCTATACCACAATGCTTCTTACACTATGTGAATAATATCTTCAATGTATTTACCTATACCACAATGCTTCTTACTCTATGTGAATAATATCTTCAATGTATTTACCTATACCACAATGCTTCTTACTCTATGTCAATAATATCTTCAATGTATTTTTCCACTTTCTTGTCCCACACCATAAGTGGACTTATACCAGTTGATCCTTTCACTTAAGGAGGGTCACCTGTGTTTTTTTATCTCCTTTTCTCTCTTTCTCTGGGCTGTATCCACTCGGCCCCATTCAGCCTACTGTTTTAAAACGTTTATCTCTATCCAGGTGTCGATTTCTTCCTGACGAGCGAAAGCGAGCCAACATTGTCTGGTGTCAAAAACACTTTAGTAAATATGTTGGCTCGCTACCGCTCGCCAGGAAAAAATCGACACCTGGATGGGGATAAACGTCTTAAAACAGTAGGCTGAATGGGGCAGAATGGTTACAACCCAGGGGGGGGAGAGAGAGAGAGAGAGAGAGAACAAAAAAATTAGGTGAGCCATCTTAACTTTCAAGTATCCTTCCCGACATTCTGTCTTCATCCATTCAGGGTGCCGAGTGAGAGACTATTCACACCCAGGCCAAACACAGAAACCCTTAAGGAGATCCTTCACTTTTTGTAAATTTGTTAATTTATTTATTATTTTTCTAGTTTCCTCGCTAGACCTCCATCAAGCTTAAAATGAAGCCCCCTAGACCCCCTTTCAAGATAAATTTGTAAATTTGTTGGTAGAAAAATGTCCTGGCCGAAGGCCGATTCCTCTTAAATTTACAGGCTAGCTATCGCTCGCCAGGAAAAGATCGAGACCTAATTGACAGGAAAGGTCTTAAAATTGACAGAAATGGGGTGAAAGTTGATAAAATCGCCAAACTAATGAGTATAAAGATGAGGGAGAAGGTGGTCTATAAAAGCGCCTCGTCTCCCCTTAACTTGAGTTATTATTATCTTTACAAAGTGTGATATAAACTGACTTATCTAGAAATTAAGGGGAGGTTTTTAGTTTGATCCCTAGATATCCATCAAGCTTAAGATTACACCCCCTTGAGCCCCTTTCAAGATAAATTTGTACATTTTTCGGTAGAAAAATGTCCCGGCTGAATGCCGGTTCATCTTAAATTACAGGCTCGCTATCGCTCGCCAGGATAAAATCGACACCTAAATGGCACGAAAGGTCTTAACATTGACAGAAATGGGTCGAAAGTTCTTAAAATCGTCAAAATAATGGGGAAAACGTCTTAAAATTAGAAAAGCAATGGGGCTAAACATGAGGGAGAAAGGAGTCAAGAAAAAAATCCCTTGTGACGCTCCTGCATAGTAGCCACGTGCGGGCATGCGCGAGTGTCGGCTGCCCAGCCGTTTAGAAACCGGCTGGCGGCAGCCGGCTGGCCGGCTTTTCCTTAGTATATATCCTACGACAATGTAACTAATGTCTGGGATATTCTTATGTTGTTTCACAGCTTGAAGCTGCCCTTATTCTTTACCAACACATCTTAGTATATTTTATTCTCGATAGTTGATTGTTTCATTATTATATATAAGATGTAAGTCTAGTGAGAGTGGGAGGAGACGAGCGGGAGAGAGAGACCGGCTGGGGGACGTTGCTTCGCGCGGGCACGGAGAGAGTAGCTTGGGACGAGCCTGATTGTTGCCAATTGATCGCAACGTTAGGCTTAGTTTCGACTCACGCAAGGGGTAGACGATTTTGACCCGGCAACGGTGTTGAGTGTTGCCAAGCATGGATGTATTTCGCATGCCTAGGGTGGGGTCCAGACAGATTCAAGACTCAGAGCTCACCTCACTGTCGTACCCTTCGGACCCCCTTGATATCTATCCCTCTCAACCCCATTTAGAAACTTTCTCTCTTACTTTGTATACCTTCCTTCCACTACTTCACCAATCTATTTAATTATCCCATCCCCTTGATAGACCTTATATCAATTATTGTATTAACGACGAGCTCTCAGATAATTAGATAGGATTTTGGGCCTTATGCAGAGATGTAATTGTTAATGAGACCTAGGAAGCTTTTTTGTTGTCTCATATTTGGTGGTTTCATGCTTGCTAGTGTGTTCTTGTGGCAGGTGAGCAGGGGCTAGACCGGAGGGGAGGTTTTTTGCGATCCTTTAAGTGAAGTCTGCTGGTGCGAGTCCTGTGGACCTGCACGACTTTACTAGGATACCCGTGGGAGTCTGGGGGGCATTTTCTTGTCTGTGTGCCTGTGTGTCTAGTGTTGTGTTGTGTGAGGGCCCTTGCCTAGTCCACTCAGCACTGCGCTAGCACGTCTTGCGTTTGTTTTAGGGTCGCCAGGAGAGAGTCAGATACTTGGGATCTGAGTCTCTCAAGAGAGCACCCTTTCAATTAGAGTAATTTGGCGCACAGGCTTGGGAACGTCCCTAGGCTAGAGCAGGTGGCTCAGCCCGAGTATCCGAAGCCTATATCCTTCCGGCTAGACCTCTGCCGCCTGGCAGATTAACAGCTAGGGGTTTATTATTTCTGTATGCTTGTTATTGTGCCACAGTTTACCGTTTTTGTGAGCATTGTGAGTCAGGGTGTGGCTTAGAGACTCTGTCCGAGCAGGCTTGCCTGACTAAGAGTGAGAAGCACACCTGTATGTGGTTATGTTGCGAGTTGCTGCCTTTATTTAATTATACCTATGCCATTATACACTGTATGGCCTATCACTAGTATTTATTCCTGCTTATGAGTTAAGAGTTCTCTAAATCCGTAACTTACTTTCTTTGCTAAGCATCAGATCCTAGAGTAGCCGCATGCAGTTTAGAAACCTGCATCTTGTCTACCTGTACGATGTTTTGAGGACTGTTTGCTTTCACCTTCTTTCACGCAGGGGTGATTAGTTGTATTAATTAACGTAACGTTAAATGTACTTTCTTCTAGTTTGTTATTAAATTGTTTCTGCAATTTAATTCCGTTATCTATCTTTTCCTTGAAGCTTTAAGTCAACTTAATTGTGTGATCTTTTATATAGCCTGCTTGACTATCAGCAGTCTATAGTGCGTGCACCCTGTAACCGAGTCATAGGATACCTTGTTGTCCAGGCAGGACTCTTGACGGTTTAGGGTGGTTTGTTGCCTGGGTTTATAGATAAGGGTGGGATCTAGCGTTTTCCGTTGTTGCTTGTTGCCGCATACCTAGTCCAATAGAAAGAGCCCAGTGTTTATATATCCCAGGACGTAACAAATGGCGGCCTTGCATAGGATTTACTGAACAGAGGAATATAGTGGTCATTTGTTTTGAGATTCCTTATGATTAGAGGAATACAGTGGACATAGTTTTTTTTTTTGGAGCAACCAATATAACACATTAAAGACTTTAAATAACATTAGTATATACATACTTGCATAGGAGATAAGGCACATTCTATAACCGTGATAATTACTGCAGTGCACAAACATGTCTAATACCTCAGAACACAGTGGTGGGTCAGGTCACGATACGGGCTCGGAGGGAGAAAGACCTGTGGAGTGGCTAGTCGATAGCGAGGAGGGTGCTAGAAGATTTTTAGAGGTGCCCCTTACTGCTGCCAGGGTGTTGAAGCTGAATAAGTATGGCTTAAAGTGTGTGGCAGGTCTGCAGGGTCACCAGGGTTTAAGTGGCATGAGGAAAGATCAGCTGAGGACTTTGATATTGGGTTTAGAAGGGAGAGACCTGGGTGGAGAGGCGACTGGGGGCCCCGGTCCCCAGCCCCCCCTCCACTCTACTCCCATATCAAACGTCAGGGTGCCTGAATTTAGTACATACCCCCAAGTTGATAGTCAATGGCAGCGTGGAATTCAATCACAGGGACCCTCCCCATTAAATGCACCTTCCCCTCCTCAAGGGTTGACTCCAGATTTGTTGTTTCGGCTTGAGATGGCCAAGGTTGAGGCCGCCGAAAGACAGACTAGAGCTCAGGCTGAGGCTGCAGAGAGAACAGCTATACGAGAGGCTGAACTGCAGGCAGAGTCTACTAGGTATCGGGCTGACAGGGAGCTGGAGATCTCTCGTGTGGAGGTAACAGGGCGTAATATTGGGGGAGGTAATAGACATCGGGACCAATCATTGTCGCACCTGCTTAAACTAGTTCCGGTGTTCGATGAATCATGTGTGACTGAGTTTTTTATGCGATTTGAGAAGAAGTGTCAGGAACACCAGTGGCCTCAGGAAAAGTGGGCAGCATTAGTTTCATCAAGACTCCTAGGAAAGGGGCTAAAAGCGTATGATGCACTACCTTTAGAGTCCTGTGTAGTTTATGATGAGCTAAAGAAGACTGTGCTACGGGCCTATGAGTTACAACCAGAAACTTACCGCTTGAAGTTTCGGGGTGTTACTAAGGGCAAGGATAGTACCTTCCTAGAACACGCCCGGGACTTGTCTGATGCACTACGACATTGGCTGCGTTCTGAGAGGGCAGCTACTTTTGAGGAGTTGAGTGAGCTGGTTCTCTTGGAGCAGTTCTTTAAGTGCACAGGCGGGGACTTAACATTAAATATAAAGTTAAAAAATCCTAGAACTCTCCAGGAGGCAGCAGAAATGGCTGACCTCCGACTGTCATTAATTCGAGGGTGTGGAGCAGCAGCTAGGAGTGAGTCGGGTGCAAAGGATCATACCCCTCCCCCTCCCAAGAATTTTGATACACATAAATACACAAAACCATCTAGCACTGATAATAAAACTGAACATAAACCAAATACCGTCCCGTATAAGAAGTCTAATGGTACCTCCCACTCTCAAGGGAAACCAAAGAGTAAAGAGTGCTTTGCATGTCACAAGGAGGGTCACTTTGCAAATGCTTGTCCGAACAAGCCACCAAACAAGGTTGTGTCATTGGTCCGCAGCATAGGGGTGTCGCCTATATCTTCTGAGTTTGCCAAGGGTAGTTCGTCAGAGGTTGGGACACAGCCTGTGTTCAAGAGTCCGGAAGGCTCGAACCCTGTCCGCGACGTCTTTGGGGGTCATAGAGGGCATGGTTTTGTGAGGTGGGCTGGCGAAAGGCGAGGAGTTAAGCTATTGCGTGATACTGGGGCTTCTCAGACCTTGTTAAAGAACTTTACTGGTAGGCCGATTAACGCTGCTCGGGTGGTGGTAGTTCAGGGGATCAATGCTATGAAGTCCTACCCGCTGGTGCGGATGGAGCTGGAGGTGGGTGGTGTGGCGAAGGAACTGGATGTCGGAATTGTAGAGAACTTGCCTGTTGGGGGCGTCGACCTCCTCCTCGGCAACGACTTTGCGGTGCCTGCTCCTAAGGTTTCACCCTTGGTCGTTGCCGAGAAGGCGGCCGACGTTAGTAGGGAGGAACAGGAGTGGGTTGAGAAGTGTAGCGTACAAACTATGGCGTGTGTTGTGACGCGTTCTCAGACATCCGGAGCCTTGCAGCCACCACCTCAGTCTATCAAACCGCGGAGGAAAGGTCACAAGAAAACGGGAAGTGTTGGTCAATTGGAGAGTTTTGAGCCGGCAGTGTTTCTTGGTGACTCATTATTGGCACCTATGTTAGAGTCTGGAGAGGCCCCGGGGCCTGTCACCGCTAGTGCAGGTGCAGGGCAGGAAGAGACTCTGCGACAGCATCGTTATGCGCAGCGTGAGGAAAGGATGGCTCAGCGGGACATTGGAGGTGGAAATAAATTATTTAAGATGAACTTGGATAATCTGTCACCTGCTGATATATGTTCCTTGCAGCTGGAAGATCCTGAAGTCAGGGCGTGTGGTAATGGTGCTATCGAACTGGAGAGCGATGGGGATGCGCAGCCTGGTGATTTTTTCTTGTCCGAGGGGATCTTGTATCGGAGACATCAGGATCCCAAGAAAAAGTGGGATGGCGGGTCAGGATTAGTGGACCAGTTAGTAGTACCGAGGGTGTGCCGTGAGAGCTTATTGAGATTAGCTCATGATGTGCCTTTGGCAGGGCACCTGGGGGCACGTAAGACGGAGGCGGCTCTCAGCAAGCTTTTCTGGTGGCCTGGGTTAAAGGCGAGTGTCGTGTCATGGGTGTCACAGTGCAGAGCTGGGCACCACAAACAAAAAGTCAAGTCAGCAAACACAAATCAGCAAACTCAGAACATAACTTCAGCAAACACAAATGTGCAAACCTTGTGAAATTTCTAGACCTCAAATGCAAATATGCAAACGCAAACCGTTTTTTATTAATTTTAAATTTAAACTACAGAATCAAGGGTAAATCAATAAATTAAATCTCTAATGTCAATAAATATATATATTTACTTAAATATAATGTTGCCCAACTTCCATGGACCTGAAGGATATACAGTACATAAAGGCTTTTAAAGCTTGGAAATTGCTGTAAATTGCCAAAACATTCCAGAACGTCACCCGCAGTGAAGGGGTTAATATATATAGCATAGGCCACTTAGTTTGTCCACATGGGCAGTAAAACGTTGGGGCAACTTGTTTATGGGGAGAGTGCTTCAGTAATAATCAGTATTCGCAATTCCGCACCATTCAGGAGGTACGCCGGATCACAGAGGTGCAAGGAGGCGATTTATTCGTGGTCCCCCCTTTGGGAATGGCAATAGGCTATATATGCCTAGATAGGTCTACTTTAGATAGATTAAGTAATTTAATAGAAAGTAGCCTACGCCTATTAATTTTAATGCTCAGAATAAAGGCCTAGCTTCAGATCAAAATTTAATAAAATTTTATTGTAGGCTAAATTTAGTCTAGGCCTATATGATACTTTCAAAATTAACACTTTCTACTTGACACTAATAACATGAGTGTGATTATAGGCCTAGGCCTATACATAGAAGTTAGAACATGCAATATTTAGCCTAGGCCTACATGTTTTGAGGCATTTTGATGGAATTAGTGTCCCCCAGGGATCGGTATTAGGTCCCCTGTTGTTTCTTATATACATAAATGACCTAGATTTAGGTATAACTAGTAGGATAAGTAAATTCGCAGACGATACTAAAATGGGGAGATCAATTGATTCAGATAGCGATATAGAGTGCCTCCAAAGGGATCTAGATACCTTACATGAATGGTCAGTAAATTGGCAGATGAAGTTTAACATTGACAAATGCAAGGTATTAAAGATAGGGAAGATGCAAACAAATGTTAAATATAAACTAGCTAATTTAGAATTAGAAAATTCAGACTGCAAGAAAGATCTAGGTGTGTTTGTTAGCAATGATTTGAAGCCTAGAAAACAGTGTATAAGCGTTCGTAATAAGGCAAACAGGATTCTCGGGTTCATCTCTAGGAGTGTGAGTAACAGAACTGCTGTTATCTTAAAACTTTACTTGTCATTAGTGAGACCCCATATGGATTATGCTGTCCAATTTTGGTGTCCTTATTACAGAATGGACATAGATTCATTGGAGAGAATTCAGCGTAGAATGACAAAAATGATCCATAATATTAGAAATTTTCCGTATGAAGAAAGGTTGAAGAAATTAGGTTTACATTCGTTAGAGAGACGCAGAGTTAGAGGGGATATGATAGAGGTGTTCAAGTGGGTTAGTGGGATTAACAAAGGGGACATGACAAATGTACTAAAGCTCAGTGATAGCGAAAGAACTCGTACCAATGGTTTCAAATTAGATAAATTTAGTTTCAGAAAAGATATAGGCAAATATTGGTTTGGTAACAGAGTTGTAGATGGGTGGAATAGGCTACCAAGTGATATAGTGGGATCAAGAACGATAGGGAGCTTTAAGAAAAAATTGGATAAGAATATGGACGAGAAGGGTTGGGTGTGAAGGGGGATCAGCCGGGTTGGGCCAATCAGCGCTCTGCAGACCCCCGTAATCCTGCGTTAATCTCTAACCGGTTTGGTAAGATGATCCTCAGGGTATTAGAGTGTTGAGCCTATAATTGGGCTTTGTAATTGGGGTTGTGTGGGACAGGGATCTGCCTTGCTTAGGCCAATCGGCTTTCTGCAGACTCCCATTTTCTTATGTCCTTATGTTCTTATTATAGCCTAGACCTAGGCCTAGGCGATATATTAAAGTTAGAACATGCAATATTTAGCCTACATGCTTTGAGGCATTTTGATGGAATTAGTGATTATAGCCTAGACCTAGGCTATATACAGTATATAGAAGTTAGAACATGCAATATTTAGCCTACATGCTTTAAGGCATTTTGATGGAATTAATGATTGACTGATTATAGCCTAGCCCTAGGCTAGCCTATATATATAAAAGTTAGAAAATGCAATATTATTTAGCCTACATGCTTTGAGGCATTTTGATAGGATTAGGGTAGCCTAGGCCTAGCCTAATAAAATTACTTATATTAGTAATTAGCCTATAGGCCTAGGCTATATTTAGAAGTTAGAACATGCAATATTTAGCCTACATGCTTTGAGGCATTTTGATGGGATTAGTGATTATAGACCTAGGCCTAGGCTATATAGCCTAGCCTATATAGAAGTTAGACTTAGCCTAGGCCTACATGCTTTGAGGCATTTTGATGGGATTAGGGTAGCCTAATAACATTAGTTTAGGTTAATAATTAACAGGCTATCAATCAAATTAACGATAGCCTAACTTTATAATCTTAAATTAGGCTAGATTATACAGTTATAAAGCCCTTCTCCAGAGACATCTTCTTGGTAATTACAGGCCCATAGAAGGTTTCTAGGTGGGGCCAGGGGTGGCTTAGGTCCTCGATTTCTGCATGCTCTGCAGCATCACTGTCGGATGATGGTGGTGAACTGCTCCCCATGCTGTTGGCAGCTGCGGTAGGCATGATGGTAGACTCCATGTTCACTTCAATAGGCCAAAAATATAAACAAAGTTGAAGTGCTAGCAGGTTGGAACTCTTGGACTGCTGTGTGTTGTAGGTGTTAGCTCGACGCTTGCTACTAAGTAAACAAACGTGAAGAGCCAATGTATAGGCCTAGATTCCAGAACGCAGTGGTAGTTGGCTTGGTCACATGACTTTTTTTGGCTGGCGGCTGGAATTTTTATTTTGCGGACTCGAGGTTTGCAACATGGAGGTACTTTCCAGAGCTTCAAACCCGCAAATAGGCAGCCATTTTGGCGCCAACGCTAATTCGCCAACAAAATGACACTTCCGCCATGGCGGAATTGGCTATTTGCGGAAGTGTTGGCTAAAGTGCCCAGCTCTGTCACAGTGTCACACTTGTCAAGTTGTTGGGAAACCCAATCAGGTCATCCCGAGAGCCCCGTTACAACCCATCCCTGTCATTGGGCCGCCCTTCAGCAAGGTAGTTATCGATATGGTTGACCCATTGCCCCCCACTAGTGCCGGCAATAAATTTTTACTAACTGTAATGGATGTAGCAACACGGTATCCAGATGCTTACCCCATGCGCAACGGGATGGCTAAGACTGTTGTCAAAAACCTACTTGTCTATTTCTCTCATTATGGCTACCCTCAGGAGATCCAGTCTGATCAGGGATCCAATTTTACTTCTGCTCTGTTTAAGCAGACCATGCAGCAACATGGGATAGTGTCTGTGGTGTCATCTGCCTATCATCCCGAGAGTCAGGGAGTTTTGGAAAGGTGGCACTCGACT
Organism: Paralithodes platypus; assembly: GCA_032716605.1. Lineage (NCBI taxonomy): Eukaryota > Metazoa > Arthropoda > Malacostraca > Decapoda > Lithodidae > Paralithodes > Paralithodes platypus. The sequence goes on along the minus strand of CM064544.1, from coordinate 9,200,304 downwards.
CTCAAGAGTATGTTGCGGTGTTATTGCATGGAGAATGGGAAGGACTGGGATCTAGGTCTCCCATACGTTTTATTTGCTGCGAGAGAAGTACCTGGGGAGAGCTTGGGATTTAGCCCGAACGAGTTGGTTTTTGGACACAGGGTCAGGGGGCCCCTCCACATAGTCAAGGAGATCTGGGAGGGAGTCACAAAGCCATGCTCGCTTCTAAAGTATGTAGTTGAAAGCCGTGAGAGAATGCTAAAGAGCTTGGAGGTAGCAGGTCGGAACCTTAAGAGTTCACAAGCTCAGATGAAGGACAGATACGACCAGAAGGTGAAGCTGAGGGAGTTTGAAGTAGATCAGGAAGTACTGATACTACTGCCTCTGGTGGGACACCCCTTGTCTGCCAAGTATTCTGGTCCGTATCGGGTTAATAATAATAATAATAATAATAATAATAATAATAATACTTTATTTCAGACTCACACAGTACAGAGGGGACCATACTGGGGTCCATATATACCTTACAGTAACATAAATATATATAAATATATATAAGCTACTGTACATAGGCTACATAAAATAAAAAGAAATTAAATAATACCCAGCTTGCTATCATGTAGTTCACAGCACTGCCTCAACCAAAAACAGTGGTCATCAAACTACTGTGTTACCAAAACCACTGTCCTAATTGTGTACAGTACCATGCCTCACATCATTTAGCTTCCGGTACAGTATGTTGCTACAGTACAGTATAGGAATATCGGTACTGTACTGCACTATGAGGATCAGTACCGGTATGCTAATTCTGTAGAGTAGCAGACCTGAAATCATTACTTAAGGTTAAATATAGAGCAACTTCCTCCAGTGTGCCTGGATCCTGGAGGTGTACACTAAGCTTGGAGTTTGTAGCATTTTAATGATCCTGTTCTCAGAAGTGTTAAGGCGCTGAATGAATTTATATGTTAGCTTTCTAATGAGTGATTTGTAACAGTGTAAGTTCATATAGGCACATAGCGTACTTGTACTCTCATATTTTGAGAGCCCCAGAAACATTTTCATGATATTGTGATATGAGATACTTAGTCTATTCACTGTCATTTTCTTATAGTTCCACCATAGTTGTGCTGTATACATTGGTGAGCAGTAGGAGTTGAACAATGTTATTTTTGTATCCCATGTGCACATATGAAATTTTCTTAATATTGAATTTCCCTGCATGTAAAGTTGCCTTCGCTGACGACCCATATCCTCATCATCTGAGCGATCACATGAAATATAGTGTCCTAGATACTTTACTTTACTTACTTCTTCTATAATTTCTTCATACAAATGGAATTTAGGTAGCTTTGATTTCAATAGAAGGTTAGATTTAAATATTATGATATTGCTCTTTATAGGATTAAATTTGACTGAATGTTCGATTCCAAATTTTTCACATACTCTTAATAATTTATCCAGTCCTGCTCCAGAGGGCGCGATTAAGGCTAGGTCATCAGCATACATGAGATGATTTACAATGGTGCTGCCAATACAGCACCCAGTGCGAGTCTTGTTCAGCTCCAGACTAAGATCATCCATGTAGACGTTGAAAAGATACAGAGACAATATCCCCCCCTGCCTAACACCATTGGTTACGGCGAAAGAGCCTGACAGGATGTTGCCCCATCTTACACACATTTTTTGATTAGCATACCAGAAAATAAGTATCCTAACAATATAGCTAGGCACTCCCCTGTTAACTAATTTTTCAAATAAGGTTTTGTGACACACCCTATCAAAAGCCTTACTTGCATCAAGAAAACAAGAGAAAATTGAGCTATTTAGTTTGTTGTATGTATCAATCACTTCTTTCAGCACATATATGCATTGGTCTGTGCCGTGATTTTTCTTAAAGCCAAACTGATTGCTGCTGGTGACAATATATGCAGACATTCTTTCTAGCATTATCATTTCAACTACCTTACTCACCACACTAGCAAGTGCTACTGGGCGGTAGTTGTCTTTTGCTGTAATTTTACCTGATTTATCTTTAATGACAGGAACAAGTATTACGGATATCATAGACTCCGGCAGGACACCATGCGTAAATAGACTGGTGATGCAAGAACTAAGTTTATCTATTAACAACTTATCTGCATATTTAAGATGTTCTGCATATATACCATCCAGCCCACAAGCTTTATTTAGGTTAAGTTTTCTTATGGCATTCTCAAGATCACTTTCAGTCACTTTAATGTCTTCATAATTACTATCTTTCACATATTGAATTGCACCATTAGTAGACCTTTGGTTTACACTGTTAAGTAGTTCCTTAAAATGAGTTTTCCATAAGTCAGCAATGTTCTCTTCACCCGTAACCCCCTCAACACTGACAGGTAATGGTGTGTTACAATTTTGCATGGATCTGATGTCCTTCCAAAAACAGTTAGTATCCTTTTCTGCCAGACTCTTTGCAAGGGCTTCCTTCCTTAATTGGTTTTCATTTTGCTTAATAAATCTAATGGCATATTTGGTCCTAGCCTTTGCTCTTTTGTGAAGTTCAAATATAGGCCCCTGTCTAGGCTGACCTACTTCAAGCCAATGAGACCTAGCATCTCTGGAGGCCTGATACAGGTCAGCCACATAGTCTTGCCAACCTGGCTTATTGAATGAGGACTTATATTTACGGCTATTAAAAATACTTTCCCCCGCTTTTGATAAAGAATCTATTATACTATTGTAAAATGTAATAATGTCCTTTCTGTGTTGTGCATCACTACATTTTGGATCCCTGCATTGTGCTACACCATTACCATCATATTGCACCCTATTTAATAAGTCCTTGGTTTTATCACAGTACATTTGGCACTCTTAATTTGAGATTACATTCCATGGAACTTTTGCCTTGATGCTATTGCTAGTTTCTGTTATTTCCGGTGCTTTATTAATTTGGATTGTTAATTCTATAGGTATGTGGTCGTCATCCGTAATGTCGTATCTTATGGCCATTTCTGAGATAGAGTCATGAAAGTCAGAGCTAGAGATTGCATGATCAAGCCACGACCTGGTCTCCCATGCTTCACTAACATATGTATAGCTATTTTCTGGAAGCAGGTTTTTGGAGGACAAAATTAAACCTTGCTCCTCACAAAACCTTAACATATGTTTAGCAAACATGGAACCACCCAACTCGTGAGGGGTAGCATTCCAATCACCTACCACTGAGTAACACGTTATCTCTAATTCAGAAATTAGGCCACCAAGCTCCCCTAACTTTTCCAAATAAAGTTCTTCATTTTCTGCACACTGATACGGTAAGTAAACACAAAATATTGCAAATTTTCTGTGTCCCACTTCCAGCTGTATTCCCGCACACCAGCTTAAATTTGTCTCAATGGTTTTAATTACACTATCTAGGCACGATCTCCACATTATTGCAACTCCCCCTGGGGGGTGACCTGCCACAATACCATCACGTGTGTCCGTAGTGGAGACCCCGTACCCATGGAAATCTTTATCTAATATGTTCAAATTACTTAAGTCCTGTTTTGTGTACCAGGTTTCCTGAAGGCAGACTATGTCACTGGTCCTTAATGTAGATACGATGTCAGGTCGCAACAGGAGATTCCTCTTTGTTTTGGGGAGTCCTCTGCAATTGTATGAAGTTACTTTTATACTTGCTGCTGTTGTTGGTATCCCCTCCATTACTGCGAGTTGGATAGTGGTGTGCGATGCCTCCAAGTCCCAGAAGCCTCTGCACTGTCCTCATTGGGATATTGTCTTGGTTCTCTGTACCAGTTGACATATGCATCTTCTGGCCACAGGTCAGGATTCATGAAAACATCTGGATCTGGACATTCGCTAGTTATACAAAAGGAGGCACAGGTAGTGGACCTGGAGAGGGTGGTCAGCTGTCTTACCTCTATATTTATATGTAGATTATCAGCCAAGTATGTCTTGAGATTCTCAGCAGTAACACTAGGGTTGAATCCTGTGGCAAACACCCTAGCTAGTCGGGGCCTTTTGATGGTATTGAGGCCAGTATCCTTGACCCTACCTTTAATTCCTGGCTGGTTTCTCGGTCTAGGGTGAACCTGCTCGCCTTCCCTAGAGTAGCGAGGCTTGCCATTCACCCATTTGACCATAGTCCATGGGTTTTCCCTTGCATTGGCTCCTTCATTTGGTTCAGTTTGTGTAGGTAAATTTGAGGATGGTGTAGCTGGCACTGTATTATCTTCTCTCGTTGCCGACGATAAAGATTGCTGTTGTGTTCGGTGTTGTTGCTGTTGTGGTCGCTGCTGCTGCCACACCTGGTGTTGCCTTTGATATGAATGCTGCTGCTGGGTTAGTTTGGATTGTTGTAGTTGTCGCTGGTGTTGTTGTTTTTGTTGATGCTGTTGCTGCTGCTGCACCTGCTGTTGTTGCTGCTGCACCTGCTGCTGTTGTTGCTGCTGCTGTTGTTGCTGCTGCACCTGCTGTTGTTGCTGTTGCACCTGCTGTTGTTGCTGTTGCATCTGCTGTTGTTGCTGCTGCACCTGCTGTTGCACCTGCTGGTGCTGCTGCTGTTGTGGTTGTTGCTGCTGTTGTGGTTGTTGCTGTTGATGCTGTCGTTGTATGGGTCGCTGTTGTTGCTGGGGCTGTTGTGTTTGGAGTTGGTGCAGCTGTTGCTGTTGTAGTTCAGCCTGCTGTTTCTGGTGGTGGTGTTGTAGGCCTATGGGTGGTTGTTGTTGTTGATGCTGTTGTTCTAGATGCTGCTGCTGTTGTTGTGTCACTTGTGCCTGTGGTTGAGGTGGAGCGTTAGTAGAGTTATTTTCTAACTTATTCACTCTGTCAGCTACATTTGAAACCACACTGCTTATGTCCACTATGGTTTCTTTTTGACCTGTGGTACACTCTCTCAGTAATTTAACTTCCATTTGGGTGTTCTTGATTTCACTAAGTAGCACTGACACATCTATCCTATCAAATTGTATAGGTGGTAGGTCCTTTAGGTCCATGGCCACGAAAGTGGGTAAGCCCATAGCCTTACTCTCTTGTAGCAATTTAATAATGTCTTTAATGTTCTCAGCACTTTTGTTTGCACCAACTCGTTTAATATTTCGATAATTGTTATCTTCACTAGTACCAATAAGATCGAACACTCTGTTCTTGGCTGCCACAATTTTATCTTCATCATAAAAGGGCACACACAGCTGCACAATACTGTCTGTAGGTAGACTATCTATTTTATTTGATATAAAGCATAACAGTTCGTTGATTTCAAGGCCATCACTATTTCGTCCCTGGGTTGAGATTGTCCCACCTCGCCCCGCCATCTTGTTTGATACCCAGATGACCAGGGGGGCAGATATTCCACTTCACTTTTCACTCACTTATGGACTATTCACTAACACTGTATATGTTCCACCACATTCTCTGTGCATTCATTGTGGAGTTATATACGTTGTTTGCTCTGTGTAGTGTTGACATAGGGTATATATGTTGATAACTTGGAGCAGCAGTTTACCCAAGGTACCTCTCTTCTTCTTCTTGCCCCTCTGTTGGGGCTGTAAGGAAGGTTTCTGATCTCGACTATTTAGTAGCTACTCCTGATCGTAAGAAAAAGAACCAACTTTGCCATGTAAATCTGATGAAAGAGTATGTGAGGCGCCCCTCCGAGCCTCTCACTGTCCCGGTGTTGATCTGCAGCGATCGTGGTGGAGAAGGAGGAAGGGATAGTCAAGCTGCGGGGGAGGATAATTGGGACTGTCATGTTTCCGCGGATCAGTGGGCGGGGAATTCTAGACAAGTGGCTCACGAGTTGATATTGCACCTGCCTGAGCAACAGCGTGTAGCTGTGCAGCACTTGTTTGATTCAAACCCAGCTGTTTTCACGGAGCATCCTGGTCTCACTACTCAAGCGGTGCACGATGTCGATGTTGGGGACCACCCGCCCTTTAAATCAGTGCCATACCGTGTTCCCCCTATTAAATTACCAGCACTTAGGGAAGAGCTGGATTATATGCTGAAACGTGGGCTGATTTCTGAGGGTGCAGTAAGGTGGACTTCCCCCGTCACACTGCAGCCCAAACCAGATGGCAAGGTGCGGTTTTGTATAGATTTCCGCAGGTTGAATGGTTTAACCCCCACAAATGCCTACCCTCTCCCTCGCGTGGACGACAGTGTGGATAAGATAGGAAAGGCCAAGTTCCTCACTAAGATAGACCTTGTTAAGGGTTATTGGCAAGTGCCCTTGTCTGAGCGAGCGCGAGAGGTGTGTGGGTTTGTGGTGGACGGTGCCACATATCGTTGCCATGTTATGCTACGGGCTGAAAAATGCCCCTGCAACGTTTCAGAAATTAATGAACGACATTGTAGCCGACATTCCCAACTGTACGGTGTACCTAGATGATGTCATAATATACGACAATGATTTTAACAGTCACTGTGCTCACATCGGACAGCTTTTTAATAAACTGAATGAAGCAGGTTTGGTGGTAAACCTGGGTAAGTGCGATTTTGTTAAAGCCACAGTTTTGTACCTGGGGTTCGAGGTGGGGATGGGTCAGGTGTGCCCTCCACAGACAAAGATCAAAGCCATCGATCAGTTTCCCCAGCCTACGACTAAGAAACAAATCATGCGGTTTCTAGGTATGATAGGCTATTATCGTCGCTTCATCAAAGGCTATTCGACTGTACTTGCACCTTTAACTGACTTGTTATCTAAGGACAAGAAGTTCCGGTGGTCTCCTGAGTGTGCAGAGGCGTTTTCCTTGGTGAAACACCTGTAATGTACCCACCCCATACTCAGGGCCCCGGACTTCAGCAGACCTTTTCAGCTGGCGACTGATGCCAGTGGCGTAGGGGCTGGGGCTGTCTTGTTACAGACAGATGATGAAGGTATCGAACATCCAGTGAGTTTTTACAGTAAAAAATTCAATAGTGCACAAAGGAATTACTCTGTAATTGAAAAAGAACTCCTGGCGATAGTGCTGGCGCTCAGGCACTTCGATGTATATGTTCCGGCTTTCGGACCAGTCGTAGTGGTTTATACCGATCATCACCCTCTGAAATTCTTGAATCAGTTTCATAACCGGAATATGAGGCTGACCAGGTGGTCACTCATGCTTAAGGAGTATAATTTGGACATACGCCATATAGTCGGTTCTGATAACGTGATAGCGGATTGTCTATCAAGGGTGGATGATGTTGGTTAGACTGCTACAGGATTGAGGGTTGAGTGTGGAGGAAAATAGGCTGTCACTGTAGTTCAGCCGAAAAAAAAAAATTAAAAAAACAAAAACCTTATAAAAACTCTTTATTTTTATAACGTGTAGAATTTTGTATAAGATGTTGTAGCAGTATCTAAGTTGAATGTTTTCGCTTATTGTCGCTAAGTTAGTTGAACTTGCTCGGTGGAGTGCAACAGTCTTTATTTTTTTATATATAGTGCCTTGTGTCGCAACAGTGTGTGGTACTATGAGAAGCTTTCTGTTAGATATGAAGAACTTAGTCAAGTGTCTTATATCTTGGGGGAGGTGTGACGCTCCTGCATAGTAGCCACGTGCGGGCATGCGCGAGTGTCGGCTGCCCAGCCGTTTAGAAACCGGCTGGCGGCAGCTGGCCGGCCGGCTTTTCCTTAGTATATAGCCTACGACAATGTAACTAATGTCTGGGATATTCTTATGTTGTTTCACAGCTTGAAGCTGCCCTTATTCTTAACCAACACATCTTAGTATATTTTATTCTCGATAGTTGATTGTTTCATTATAAAATATAAGATGTAAGTCTAGTGAGAGTGGGAGGAGACGAGCGGGAGAGAGAGACCGGCTGGGGGACGTTGCTTTGCGCGGGCGCGGAATAGACTAGCTTGGGACGAGCCTGATGTTGCCATTTGATCGCAACGTTAGGCTTAGTTTCGACTCACGCAAGGGGTAGAGGATTTTGACCCGGCAACGGTGTTGAGTGTTGCCAAGCATGGGATGTATTTCGCATGCCTAGGGTGGGGTCCAGACAGATTCAAGACTTAGAGCTCACCTCACTGTCGTACCCTTCGGACCCCCTTGATATCTATCCCTCTCAACCCCACTTAGAAACTTTCTCTCTTACTTTGTATACCTTCTTTCCACTACTTCACCAATCTATTTAATTATCCCATCCCCTTGATAGACCTTATATCTATTATTGTATTAACGACGAGCTCTCAGATAATTAGATAGGATTTTGGGCCTTATGCAGAGATGTAATTGTTAATGAGACCTAGGAAGCTTTTTTGTTGTCTCATATTTGGTGGTTTCATGCTTGCTAGTGTGTTCTTGTGGCAGGTGAGCAGGGGCTAGACCGGACGGGAGGCTTTTTGCGATCCTTTAAGTAAAGTCTGCTGGTGCGAGTCCTGTGGACCTAGACTTTTCCTTGAAGCTTTAAGTCAACTTAATTGTGTGATCTTTTATATAGCCTCCTTGACTATCAGCAGTCTATAGTGCGTGCATCCTGTAACCGAGTCATAGGATACCTCGTTGTCCAGGCAGGACTCTTGACGGTTTAGGGTGGTTTGTTGCCTGGGTTTATAGATAAGGGTTGGATCTAGCGTTTTCCGTTGTTGCTTGTTGCCGCATACCTAGTCCAATAGAAAGAGCCCAGTGTTTATATATCCCAGGACGTAACAGTACACAGACAAATCCGAATTTAGCATTCATCTCAATCTCGGCAATTTGAGGAACACCTAGCGGAGAAAATTAACAAAGCCAACAGGCTAGTGGGACTTATTAGAAGAACATTCGTTATGCTGGATGAAGAAATGTTCTATCTATCTATCTATTGCCTGACGCCGTGATCCCCGAAGGGGTGGCCACGAACGAACCGCCCCCATGCACCTCTGTCCCCAGTCAGTCGACGCCCCTCCCCCCAACCAGCACCACCTTCGTTCATGTACTTCCTCACTCCATCCTTCCACCTCATATTCGGTCTACCTCTCCCCCTCTGTCCCTCCACCTCGCTCTCATACACCCTCTTAGTCATTCTCTCGCTTTCCATACGTTCCATATGGCCGAACCATCTCAAGTTGTTCCTTTTCACACTTTCCAGCACATCTACCTCCACACCACACCTCCTTCTTACTTCCTCATTAGTCTGTCTATCCCTCCATGTAACTCCGCACGCACTCCTTAAGTAATTCATTTCCACTGCTCTCACTCTTGGTCTGAGTCTCTCAACCAACGTCCATGCTTCGCTTCCGTAAGTCAGTGTCGGGATTACCACACTGTTATGCAAGGACTTCTTCACTTCCATACTGACCACCCTATTTCTTGTTACTGCTTTTAGCGTTCCTACAACCCTCTTCCCCTGTTGTACCCTCTCCCGCACCTCTTCATCCATAGTCCCATCTTTACTCAACACACTGCCCAGATACTTAAAAGAGTTGACGATCTCCATAGCCTGACCGTTCAGCTTCACCTCACACTCTGCGACTTCACCCCTTTCGAAGACCATAACCTTGCTCTTCCCCGTATTTACCTTCAAATTCCGTTTTTCGCACACTGTTCCAAACTCATTTACCAGACCCTGCAACTCCCATTCATTATCACTCATCAGAACTGTATCATCCGCAAACAGCAGTATAGGTAGCTTCCACTCAATTCCCTCCCTTTTCAGCGATACACCAACTATCCCTGCTCTTGATAGTATTTCTTTCATAACTCCATCCATATATACAGTAAACAACCACGGGGACATCACACACCCCTGTTTCAAACCAACATTCAGGTCAAAGAACTCGCTCTGCTCACTCTCCACACGTACTGCCGCCTTTGCACCCTCATACATGCTCTTCACTGCTTTCAGCAACTTGCCCTCTACTCCGTATATTCTAAGTACTTTCCACAAACCTTCTCTATCCACTCTGTCATAGGCCTTCTCCAAGTCCATAAAGGCAACATACACCTTTTGTTTCTTCTCCAGATACTTCTCCACAACACAATTCAGGGTAAAAATCTGATCTACACATCCTCTTCCCTTCCTAAAACCTCCCTGCTCGTCGCCTATCCATTTCTCCGTTCTCACTCTCACTCTCTCAATCACTACCCTACTGTATACCTTCCCTACTACGCTTAGAAGACATATTCCTCGGTGGTTACCACACACTCCTCTTTCCCCTTTGCCCTTATATAGGGGGACTATTATGCCAGTCTTCCAGTCATCGGGTGCACTCCCCTTCTCCCATGCTAGTTTGCACATTTTCCATACCCATTCTATCACTATCTCACCACCATACCTCAACATTTCCCCACACACTCCATCTGTTCCTGGTGCTTTCCCCAACTTCACTCTTTTCATGGCTTCCCACACTTCTGACCTCCTGATCCCCACCTCCTCCTCCACTACTTCTCTTCTTCTCCCTCCCATACCATATCCAGCTATGTTTGCTGGCTCTTCATTCCTTTCATTTAGCAACTCACTGAAGTACTCCCTCCATCTTTCGACTCTCTCTTGCTTCTCGGCTAGCATTCTCCCATTCTTATCTTTCACACCCTTACTGTTTCCCTTGTTACCTTCCCTAACTTTCTTGACTTCTTTCCAGAACAGTTTCTTACTCTCCCTCCATTTTACACTCAGATTCCTTCCAAATTCCTCATCTACTCTTCTCTTACTTTCCTTCACTACTCTCTTCACCACCCTCTTACTCTCCACGTACCTCGCTCGTTTCTGTCTCTCGGAATCTTCATTCCCTCTGCTACCCAACCACTCTCTATATGCTTTCTTCTTTTCTTCCACAGCTATTCGTACCTCTTCTGTCCACCATGCTGTACCTTTCACTCCCCTCCCTCTTCTCCTCACTCCACACACCTCCTCACATGCTGCACAGATCTCATCCTTAAACACCTTGCTCATCTCCTCCACTTCCTCCATAATTTCCAGGTCGAACCCACCTAGTCGTCTTTCCACTGCTCTCCTGTACTCCTCCCTGATTTCCTCCTCCTGCAACCTCTCCACCCTCCTCACCATTCCACCCTCCTCTCGCCTCCCTCCCGCTCTCCTCACCCACTTCTTTTGTATCCTAACCTTAGCTACCACTACATAATGATCAGACAGACCCCCTCCAATACCCCTATACACCCTAGCATCCATCACAGATTTCTTCATTCGTTCATCCACACATACATAATCAATCAATGACTTTCGTTCCACCACTGTCTTATCCTTCATCGTCAACATCCGTTTCCACGTGTACCTGTGGATCATTCTGTGTCGGAAGAAGGTGTTGGCTATCCACAGCCTCCTCCCCACACATACGTCCACAAGTGCACTACCATTCCCATTCACCTCTGATGGTACCCCCCACCCTCCCACCACTCCCTCAACTTTCCTATCACCCACCTTACCATTCAAGAAATGTTCAAGGTACTATTTAAATCACTGGTGAGACCACACTTGGAGTACGCGAACCAGATTTGGTTCGCATATAAAGTTAAGGACATAGAGGTGATTGAAAATGTGCAGCGAAGAGCCACAATGCATATCCCGACACTCCGGGAACTCTCATATAACGAATGAAGAGGCTTGATCTACCCACCCTCGCATATAGAAGATCACGAGGGGACATGATTGAAGCTTTCAAAATACTGAATGGACTCTATGATGAAGAGGTATGCGAGGATTTATTTGAAAATAGAGAAGGAAGAACAAGAGGGCACAGCAAGAAGATCTTCAAACAGCGGTCAAGATTAAACATGAAGTTTTCGTTCTGTGAGAGAATAGTAAAATCATGGAATAGTCTATCGGAAAGCATATAGTTAGCTCAAAATCTTTGGTCGAATTTGAAAGAAAATTAGATCATGCCTGGAAAAATCAAGAACAAAAATATAACCACAAAGCAAAGATAAACACCACTCGCCACCACCGCCACACCAGTATACAAGAAGTTGACTTGAACATTAATGACGAAGAACTGGTGCCACAGACCTGAGAGGCCTCTACCAGAAGACATCTGGAAGTATATTTTACATTCTTTGTCGTTACTAAATGCAATGCTATGGACGCATAGCAGAATTTGCAAATACGATCAAGTATCTACCTTTATGTACAAGCTCCTACACATAGGGGAACATTGTGGTTGAAGTCCATATAGATACAAAACAAATAGTAGAAAGCATTAATCTATGGTCTAAGCTAAAATTGGGCATCTATTTTACTTTAGTTTATGATATAAAAGTCGTTTTCTCTATTAATGGGCGCTGTTATTACTAGAGAAAATGGATATATTAGCATATACTATTATAAATATTATTTGCCCGCTTATTATTTTAAAATTTCCTTTAAGTTTTCGTACTATATCTTAACTTTTATCCAATAATAAGGATCAACGCGATTTATTTACATACTATTAAGATACCATTCATTATTATCACTAAGAATGGACGAAATTTTCTAAATGTATATAAGATGTCCAAAAAACTCTTCACGTCATCCATTCTTGGTTTTGAGAGCGAGACGATCGGTAGCATTTATTTGTTGTAAGCGCATATAATTTATAAGTTCATTATTATCGAGGTAATTGCTTTGTTTTTTAATCTGTGTTGCATTATTTCATTAACTATTTCATATATTAGCTTGTTTTTTGTAATATTTTGTGCTTTAACATTTATTAGGCAACATCTAGGGCTAGGCCAATTAGAACATCTGTGATTATCCTTTAGCATTATTTAGATTATTTATTGATTGTTTGGGTTTAACTATATAATCTCCACAGTAATGAATGTAGGAAAGCCCACATTGTTTGAAAGGCTCTCGTTGGTGAAACCCGAGGGGGTTGAAGAGATGAATTGGTGCGTGTTTGACGTTGTATTTGAAGAGACGAACGAGATGGAATGGTGTGAGAGTGATGTTGTATTTGAAGAGACGGACGAGATGGAATGGTGTGAGAGTGATGTTGTATTTGAAGAGACGGACGAGATGGAATGGTGTGAGAGTGACGTTGAATATAAAGAGACGGACAAGAAGGAATTAGCTTGTGGGTCAGGTTGGAGTGTTTATGGGAGGAATGTCGAGAATTCAAAGCCCATATCAGATGGATGGCATGACATGGGTTCAAAGCCCATGGCTGGTGAATGGAATAACAAGCGCACTGATTGGAAATGTGGGGTTGAAGGATTAAAGAAATTGAAGCCGATGCATACGGCTGGGTATGGAGTCGAGGCGCCTCAAAGTGAGGAGGCCCCCACCACCATTAAGGCCACTACGAAGGTCTTAACAGCAAAGTGTACGGCTGGGTCTGGAGTTGAGGTGCCTCCAAGTGAGGAGGACCAAAACAAGGACACTAGGAAACGAATATTAAGAGCGTTGTTCGGCTAGTTGGCAACCCTTCAATAGCCACCAACGATCCATAACCAACCAAAGGGATTGTTAAGAAAACTGTTGAATTGGGATGCTTTGCCACTTTTTACTCAGTTTTGTTATGCTATTATATTATTTTATTTGAATTTTATTATAATTTCTTATGTAAATATAACACATAAATAGATTGTGGAAGAAAACTTTAAATTATTACTGTATATTCATTGTTTTTATTCTAAATTTAGAATTACTCAAAATCTCAATTTAAGCTTTCCTAAATGCAATGAGTGAGAAATTAGGTGAATCTTAGGAAAGGTTAGATTAGGTTTTGGCACTTTTCTAAAACTAGGATACAAATATAATAATAAGTACAGTAATAATATATCCTTGGAGCGTGGGCTATGTGGTAGGGTTCAAAAGTCATATGCAGGGGGCCCCGGATTGAGGCCGAGCTGTTGTTTAACCCTTAATTAGCGGCGAGCAACATAAGTCGAGTTAAATAAAGCTGGACTATGTGGCGGCGCTCGACATAGGTCGAGTGGCAATTTCAGCACGTAATGTGGCTGAGAGAGAGAGAGACAAGTGGTGGCAGGAGACTAGCGAGCGTATGACTGCTCCAGACCACCGCGGCGAACCTACTGACACAAATCTCAGCTCCTTCCTCCCTCTCTCACTCGCTACATACTCAATTATGTACCGAAAGTACCGAATTACCTGCTTTTTGCACTCGCGTTGCACGGTTATTGCAAGAAAACTATCCATCATACAAGGATCGTTATGGTGTCATTCGAAAGCTCTGTTTATGCCCTTTCAGGGATAGGTACTTGTTTTACGTTCTGGGTCTTATTTAGGCATGAAAATGATCACGTAAACAGCCCTATTTTGGCTAAAAACACCCCGCTGTGCGGTACATATAAATAAACCGCATAGGCCGCTCGTAAGGTGTTAAGACACCCGTAGAAGACGATCGCTACCACCTATTATCGTAAGTCAACAACCAAATCATGATAGTCGTAACAGTTGTAACTGTGATGTCATGAGTAGTACAATACCGTACTGTACTTTATTTTATGTTTTGAGCATTGCACTTTTTACCTAAAGTAACCTAGATATTGCTAATTATCCAGGAGGAGTCTTATAACATGTTGGTGATTCACTCATGTAGATTTTATTGTGCAAGGAATAGACATATTATGTCCTATATGTAGAACTATGATTATGTATTTAAAAAAAGTAGTATAATAATAATAATAATAATTCTTTATTCCAGACAACGAAGATAAATACAGTTTAGGGTATATGAGATAGGGAAGAAAAGTGTGAACAAAAGGAATGAAGGAGATAAGACCCCCGCAAACAACAACAACCACTGCCACCAAGACAAGAGGGCACAAGAGCCTCCTCATCATGCTTCGCTCGGGTCGCAGGTATTACCCAGGCATTTCCCCCGATCCCAGGAAAGAACATACCTGAGAGGACATCAACAGACAATGATGCACAAACCAGAGATGGCCACTCAAGACATCGTGGGGGAAGAATAGTGCATACAGCTCAACACGCCACGCGCCCTTCTTGCCCTGAGCTGCACCACCGCCGTGGTGTGGATTCTACCTCATCATCAGTAGAGTTGGAATGATATCAATACCACACAGGTCGGATTGATAACCAGAAGACTTGTGCCTGTTAACCGAGAAATTGCCTTGAGGGAGTAAGACACTGGTGGAACTACTCGACGCATTTCTCGAAGGTATCTAGGATTTACTTGTATCCTTGTTGGACCACACTGGTGACCACCCAACATCTTTACATTGCCTTGATACAGGAATTACTTTAGCTAGAGTATGCAGTACTGAACAAGTGCTCTAGTTTTAGTAAACTGGTTTGAGTTTGTTCAGTCAGTTAAATAGGAAAGACAGGTAAAGGTACCGACACTCGTAGCTTCGGCGGTGCGACCTCTGGGCCGTGTGCAAGTTTTCCCTCAGGTTGATTTAGTATCTACCTCCCCTGTAAACATAATCCCGGCGGCTAATCCGCCAGTTGCAGCTGCTCTTTTGCCTTCGAAGTTAAATCTTTTAGCGGATTTGATTCCACCTCCCCTTGATCGTTCAGTGCTTTCTAAGAAGGACCCTATGCCCCTCCTATATGGCCCTGATACTTCCTGGACAATCATTAAGCCCACTCGCCCTTAGGTCGCGCAGTCGACGGTCGCAGGTGAAGTCCCTGTGCCGGAACACTGGTTCTTAGAAATGAGTGAGGCCAAGAAACTAAGGGCCCAGAACCAAGCCGGTGATGTGCTAGATGTAGTGATAAAAGCAATCCCAAGTTTGTACAATCCTGAGTACTTCGTCTACTCACAGTCCCCGGCCCTACCTCCAGCATCCTATGTGAAACTTTTTTCTGATTGGTCAAAATCTGATGGTTTAAATGATGTTAAAGTTTTGCAGGGTATGACCCCCAAACTTAACACTACCCCGCAGAGGGACGATTCAGGTCTTCCGGTTATTCACATCAAGGGTGATGAGTCTGGGTCGTGGGCTGTGTGGGGACAAGATGCCCAGCTGTTTTCCAGCACAATTACTAATAAAAGCCGTCATCAACTTCTGCCGGGGGATAATCATTGGTTCTCCATGCCAGTAGGCCAGGCGGCAGGAGTACCACAATCTATGTTAGATTTTTTTGAGTGCTCCTAAACTTTTGTTATGCCAGTTAGTGGACCCTTTCTGTTCTCCTACTCAGCTACAAATTGATAAAGACTTTAAGATGAGGCAGAAAGCCTGGAGGCTGTTATCACAATTTCTACTCAGTCGTCAGCTTGCGGCGGCATTAGCCAGGACGACTGAGTCAGTGACTGATAAGGCTCTATCTCTTACCCGGCGCATCTTACTTCAGAACTCAGTTCAGTCCCTTGGTGACATACGCACAGCCATATTTGAGGCCGTGAGGGTGCGTCAAGATCTGAGGGTGTACCTTGTTAAGAAGCTGCCAGTTGAGATAGGTAGAAGGTTAATTTTGTCTGATGTATTCACAAAAACTCTTGTTTCCACAGATGCTTGGCGCACAGTAAATTGTTTGCTGGACTCTAACCGTGCCACTGCTTCCAAGCCGAAGAGTGAGTCATCAATTAAATCTAAGTTTTCTAAGAGTCCATTTCGTGGCCAGTTTCAGTCGCCGCAGTCATCCAAGACGCACACCAACCCCGGCAGCAGTGGCACAGCTAGAGGCCGCGGTCAGTCCAGGGGTAGAGGAAGATGGCTTAGGGGGCAACCAAAGCATAAGTCAGGTAGCAATGATAGCAAAGCCTCTCGTCCCTCTAACAATCAGTCAGAATCACAATCCTCCCAACCAAAAAACTGAGACACCACGAAGCTCTCTCACTCCCAGGGCCGCTGAATGGCGCAACGGATACGAGAGTAGCTCTGCCGGACAAAGCCAGTCTAGTGACTGGCAACTTTCGGACATGGCCCTGGAACACATGGGCAAGAACAGTGGTCCACAAGGGCCTCTCATGGAGATGGTCCCGGCGACCTCGGTTACGTATCCCCCAAGAAATAACTTGTGTTTCATTAGAGGTGGGATCTGTCATCCGGGAGATGGTACTCAAGCAGATCATTGTTCCAATATCATCCACTCAGCCCGTGTTCACTTCCCGAATATTCTTGGTGCCAAAAAGGGACAGTGTTCAGATGAGACCGGTCATCGACCTGTCTACTCTGAATCACTATATTCACAATCAGTCGTTCAGGATGCTGACGGTGAGTCAGATCAGGCTGACACTGACGCCGCAAAATTGGATGTGTTCCATAGATCTGACAGATGCCTACTGGCATGTCCCTATAAACAAATTATTTAAAAAGTACCTGGCCTTGCACAAAGGGAATCAGACATTTATTTTTCAAAGGATGCCCTTTGGTCTAAATCTTGCACACCGTGTCTTCACAAAATTAGTCCGACAGGCTCTGCTACCATTGCTCAAACAAGGTATCATGGTGTTAACTAGATGATTGGTTAATAGTAGCGAATTCCAAAATGGTTTGCCTTCATAATGTACAACAGGTAATGTCTCATATCACCGCCCTGGGGTTCAAGGTGTAGCCTACTTAGCAAAGTCCAACTTGAATTCGACGAGGGCCATCCAGTTGGTGGGTCTGCTTTGGGACACTGAATTACTTACTCTGAGTCAGAGTGCCAACAACCGTCAGAGATTTCGCAAGAAACTCTTCCGGTTTCTGGAGTCTCTAGTCGGGTCACTCAACTGGATCAGGTTGACGGTTCCATTAGGTCGTCTAAAGGTGAAATGGCTTATTCTGGAGGGAAACAAGTGCTTTCCGTTATTGTCGGCGGAAACACTATGGCGAAATCCGAAATTAATCCACAACCTACTGGCGGCTTGTGTGAAGCCAGAAGTGTTACACTCCTCTTTGACATGGACAACTCCTCCTCCGACGGTCTGGATCGATACAGACGCGTCATGTATCCTGGGATGGGGGTATCAGTCGAATCTGGGCCATCAAGGTCAGGGTCTATGGTCCAGGTACAATCAACTTCACATAAATGCCAAAGAGTTTTTAGTCCCCCTGTTTTTCTTAAAGGAGCACGGCTCAACTTTGGCAGGAAAGTCCTTAGCCTTCAGAATGGACAATCTGACTGCAGTAACATGCATTCAGAAGCAAGGGTCAGTGAGATCATGAGTGTTACAAGGGCTGTTGGAAAATATCTTTTGGCTGGCTGCAAGGCTAGGGATTTATCTTCATGCAACATATCTTCCCTGCGTAGCAAATATCTGGGCAGATGCTCTGTCTCGGAGACAGAGCACTCTAGTAGAGTAGTCTCTCAAGCAAACCGTCTTTCAAAAGATGATTGCAGAGCCATACCTTCCACAAGTGGACTTGTTCGCATCACAGGCAACACACAAGTTGCCTCAGTTCCTCACACGCCTGAGTCAAACCCCGGCGGGAGGGCCGGATGCATTTCTGGTCGATTGGAACAAATGGAGCTCCATTTATCTGTTTCCACCTCCAGACGCATCCTTAATGTGCAGAGTAGTTCACAAACTATGCGATTATCGGGGCATGGTCTCGATGATTGCGCCGATGTGGCCGGCCCAAGTGTGGTACAACCAATTGAAGACGTGGTGCGAGAACTCGGTGTCACTCCCGATCTCGTACTTCCATTTAGACACAATTGGAAACCTCAAGACCTCGCTGACTTTTGCCTTGTGGATATTCAGGTCAAGTGGTTAACTACATTTGGGGAGAGCGTGACTCACAAGTTGATTAATCAGTATACTAAATCAACCCAAAAACAGTACCAATCACATTGGAAGGCTTTTACTACCTAGCTGGATCATAGAAACTGACCAACAGCAGTCCTCAGTGGCTTTAGTTTTCATTATTTTAATTATCTTTTTGAAAGAAGATCACTGTCAGTTATTACATTAAGGAATCACCTCACGACTATTAGGAAGCCATTTTTTTATTTAACTGGCCTTTCCATACCTGAGGCGGAGGAGAAGGGTTTCATGCGCGCATGCTTCCGGCTTCATCCCCGACCGCGCCAACTCATGCCCACCTGGTCACTTGATTTAGCCCTCACTATGCTTCACTCTCCTAGGTATTGTCACAATCCTCCTTTTGAGATAAAGTTAAAGAAGGCTGGTTTTTATTATGGCCCTGGCCACGGGTAACAGGGTATCTGAGTTGGCTGCGATGAGTTCTGAACCATCTTGCCTTAGATTCTGCAGGCGTGATATGAGTGTCCATATAGCTCCTACGCCTAATTTTGTGGCGAAGAATGAGCATGCTGATCATGTGTTTACAGAATTCGAGGTGCCAGCCCTCAAGTATGGCGATAGATACCATCTTTTATGTCCGGTGAAATCGCTCATTATATTTATGCAGGAACCTCGACCAACTCAGGCTGGGTCCCTCTGGGTCGCCCGGACAGGTAGCCTACACGCCTCCAGAATCGGCAGTTGGCAGCTTTATTGGTAGAAGTCATTAGAGAGAGCAATCCAAGTGCTCTTGGGCGAGCACACGATATTCGTAAATGAGCAGCATCGCTCCGATTTTTAAAGAACTACTCTCTAGATGACATGCAACAGACAAACTTATGGTCCTCTACTCATACTTTCATTACGCGGTACCTGTCCATGAATCTCACAAAACCTTATTTACAATGTATAGCTCTCAGGCAGAAAGTCTAGTTTTTAAGCTGTTTACTTCAACAAAAAAAAGGGGGGGGGGGAGTGTTCTAGCTAAGACCTATCTGCCTCCTGTGTGATACACTTGTTATGTAAAGTTAAGGTTCATGTGATAACCCATTCCTAAGACTCAAAACTCATGACTCTAGTCAGGAACATATTTTATTTTTAGTACATCTTATTTTGGCAATAGAGTACCTGATTCGTACTTATTATTTTGAGAATAATTGTAAGTACATTATTATAGGTTTGAGTCCCGGAGGGAAGAATGAAAACCTAATATTTATTAGTGGCCCCTCCATCATTGACGATATGGCTATTAGTATAATAGTCCCCTTTCAAGCACCCACGGTCCAGCTGTTTGAAACACCCGCCGCAGGGAAAGAGTCCTAACATCATAAGTGTAACGCTAATTCTCTTATGGAATCGTCTTGATGATTGGGTACTCACTACGAAAAAAATTCGTCAAAAATAAAAAATAAAAATTAACTTAAAATGTGTTATATTAAGGCTTTCCAACTCGTGGATGTCTTTTGTGGATTGTACCCGAGACGCTGAACCCAGCGACGCCATTCCTTCTTCACTGACATATCAAGATTAAACTCAAGACATCAACGAATGGGAAGGGGATGGAAGGGAGAGCCCTACATCGTCAAAGATTTCGGGGCCACTACTAAATATTAGCTTTTCATTCTTCCCTCCGGGACTCATACCTATAATTTATTAGTGGCCCCTCCATCATTGATGATGTGCCTGATATCTCAAGTCTGGAGGGGGACATTCGTGACAATATCTGAACCACTAACAAACTACCATAGGTAGAGTCTTAAGTCTTTATTGTGTACATACAATAATATAGAAAAATGGAAAGAAAAGCAGTGCGTTACTTCGAAGAAGATCAGCTTATAAGTAACCATACAGGTACATATGTTAAAGAATATCACATTGAGATTCAATAAAAATTGTTTTCCAAGAAAATCTTTTATTCTTGTCCAACATTGTAAAGGCACAAATAAATCATTTGATTATATCTTATGTCCTTAAAAATAATTTGTACATACTATATATTTTGTACAATTTATACTTAATATCCTATAGTTGCAACTATGATAGATATCTTAAAATAAAAATAAAATTTTGAGCTGTATAACCAGCTCGACTTATCAAGTATCACAGCTCGTGAACTTATCACATAGTCCGGCGGAGGGTCTAGGGGTCCTGAGCTCTCCATCACCCCCCCCCCCCCCCCTCTCCTTTTCACCATTAAGATTAAACTTAACTTTAGTAGCACATAGACGAACTAGACCCTCTGACGTAAGGCCACACAGGTAAATTTTGGTTTATCCAAAGCCACAGACAGGTATCGGTTCATGAAAGTATGATTCGAAGCCCACAGCTTAGTGTTAGCTATGTCATCAATTGAATAATTTTGCAAAAATCGTAACGAGACAGCCCATTTCCTGATGTCATGGGCCCATCCCACTACTCCAGGATTACTTTCACGAATTACATCTACGAGCAAAGAAGCCAATTTCCTTCTCGTGACGCGAGTACCAGTACTATTGACCCATAAGGCTTCCTGTTGTTGGGGCTGAGACACCCTCATAAACTTTAGTAAAGCCTGCACAGGGCATAAGACATGATGTGTATGCCCGCGTTTAAGTGCCGGAATCGTAAACTCAGAAAAAACATGATCACTATGTTCGTTCTTGGCAACGAACGTGGGAAATGGAGGAATTTGTAAATTCTCATTGAGTCTCCCAAACCTGAGGCAATTAGGTTCGTTGCTCATCGCCGCCAGCTCTGACACCCTGTTACCTGTGCCCAAAGCCATAAGGAACACATCCTTCTTTAATAATGAGTCAAAATCCGGCGCGAGATTATACTTGCGCAAATGAAGCAAAGACAAAGCTTTGTCAAGTAACCAGGTAGGCATGAGCTGAGGTTGGCGAAGCTTGAAACATGCCCTCATGAACCCTTTCTCCTCCGCCTGCGGTATTGGGAGGTTTAACGACCCTCCCAATACCAAATGAGGTAAACCTCCTATTTGGTCGTAGCCTCGGAGTATCCAACGTAGAGCTATATACTTATCGTATAATTCTGCTCCGCTCTAGAGCGGGCAATTATCGAAATGACTAGCGCGATAAAACGATAACATCTAGAGTAGCACCTTACTCTCTCTACTAGGTACGTTGTACATACTTTGGAGGCCACTATTTGAAAAGGAAAATAAGAAAATATTGATGAGAAAGAAGAGAAAATTACAGGATTTTAGGCCATCCTATCTGGCTCCTTCAGCCGTCTTGACGGATCCACCCCACTACCCGACAGGGTTCATTGGGCATTCCCGGTATCAAGTAACAAGAGACAAGATTGGATGGGCAGGGGTACGGCGCGAGGGCGGGATACTATGACGTTGGATACTCCGAGGCTACGACCAAATAGGAGGTTTACCTCATTTGGTATTGGGAGGGTCGTTAAACCTCCCAATTTAGTAGTAGCCTCTACGTTCCAACGTAGAGCTAGAGTACCAAATTGGAGGCGGACATACAAGCTGAAAACACAAACTTTAGCCATTAGGTAATATCAGGACCAAAAAGACAGACTTAAACAAGAGAGTTTATATAAAAGAGTGTACTGACAGGCGCATATCAAGAGAGGTCAAGTACAGTCAAATCTTATTTAATGGTATATCTTAGCCTAAGACAAGAATGACGCATTTCATAAGGGATAATATGAATCCCCGGATGCCCCCCCCCCCCCCTCCCCCCCGGAGCCTTCTGGAAGAAGGCAAGAAGAGTCAGAAAGGAAGGAATGACTTCAGACAGGTGCCGCAGAGGAGGACCGTACATGACGGGATGATAAGACATGAGAATCAGTGACTAGCACGAAAAACCGGATGACCAAAACAAGGGAGATGATGTAGAATACAAGGTCATGGAGCATACACAAGATAAGAGAGGACATTAATATCTTAACCCCCCCTTCCCCCCCCCCCCATCTGTACAAAGCAGTAGAACCCATAATATAATGAGGGAAGACAGACACATATGGAAGAGGAGTACTGTACCGGAGGTACCGAGAATACCTGAGCATATCCAGCGCGGAGCAGCAGGACCCCCTGAAAAAACAGTAGCAGAAGGGGGTGCATACATAAAAATCAATATGTAGGAGACTTAAGACTAGAAATAATAAAACATCTTAGCCTAGGAAAGTCCTTAACCTTAAGTGCACATAAGGGAATATGAATAACATGTCTCCCCCCCCCCCCAATAAAGGAATGACCGGAAAGGAAAAGGGACAAAAGACAGAGGGAATAGTGCAGGTAGACCCTAACTAACCCGCTGGCCCAACGCAACACGAGGACGCCCCGGCCTGTCCGTGGACATGGACAGATAGGAGGAGACAAACGTGTTGGAGGAAGACCACAGCCCTGTGTCGGCAATATCCGGAAGCGAATGATTATTAAGAAAACGGATCGTCGCAGCGTAGGAACGAATGTCATGGGCAGTGCCCTGAACTTGAGGGTTGCTGGCCCGAATAATCCGACACAGGCGAATTCCTACCGCATGTTTACCAAGCCTCCTACCAGTACGAGGCGCCACCCACAATGCCAATCCCGACATCGGCCTGACTGTCTCCACATAAGAATGGAAAGCGTGAACGGGGCATAAAAGATGATGAGCCCTACCCCGTTTCAAAGCCGGGACAGTAAATGGTTAAAAAACGTGAGTCTCACGCTCATTCTTAGCAATAAAATGAACCGACGGGGCCAAGGTGACCGACCCAAGGAGGGGAGAAAACCTCATGCAATTCTGGGCCCGAGACATGGCGGCCATCTCTGAGACTCTCTCACCCGTTGCCAAAGCTAGAAGGAACAGGGTTTTGTCAAGTAGGCATTCAGGGGATGGGTTCGGAGTGTAAGGGGCAGACGAGAGCAGGTTGAGAGCCTCCGCCAGAGACCATTGAGGAGGAATCTGGCGCGGGGGTGGTCGAAGCCTAAAACAGGCACGCATGAAGAAATCCAATTCTTTTTGAGGAACGACCAACCCCGTTAACTTCTCAAACGGCTCCCGGATGGCAGACAGGTGGTTCCTAAGGGTGTTGAACATGTTGTGACGTGTCTCAAATAAATAATTGAGGTAGTGAAAAACCAACGCCACCGATGGCAGTGTCTGTGACGTGTCGTGAATCCAAGAAGTAAAACTGTGCCAGTGAGATTCGTACGTCTTCCATGTGGATTGTGTCCAGTGTAGAGTAAATTTGTTAGTTAATGATCTTCCAAACATTGGCAGCCACCCTGCCTCACATCCACGATGCGAATGCCAACGAGGTCCCTAGGTCTCCAATCGACCCCAAGTGGAAGTCTGAGACCGACAGGGGAACGGGACTCGGGCACCATCGCTTCAGCTGAGCGTACCAGGCTTGGGCCGGCCAGATGGGCGCGATCAACCAAACTTTGCCCTGGTACTCTCTCAGCCTGTGGAGGACCTTGCACATCAAAAGTGCGTCGGGTGGAGGAAACACATATAGAGACTGCCACCTGCTCCAGTCCTCGCTGAAAGCGTCCGGTCCCCCCGCTGGAGTTCGAATCCCGCGGGTCAGGAACACAGGCAACTTGTTCGTCTCGGATGAGGCGAACAAGTCTACCTGCGGAACACCCCAGGAGGCCGCGAGGTCGTCGAATACGGTTTGTTTGAAAGACCATTCTACCTGGGTGCTCTGTCCCCTCGACAGAGCATCCGCCCACAGGTTGGCCGTCCCGGGCAGGTAGGTCGCATGCAGTGTGATGTTGTAAAGGTCTGCCTGGAAAAACAGTTTCTCCGCCAGGTCCTGAAGAACGGCGGACCTGGAGGATCCCTGTTTCTGTATGCAATGACCTGCAGTCATGTTGTCCATCCTGAAGGCCATCGACCTGCCGGAGAGGGCCTGCCCATGATCCCTCAGGAAGAACAACGGAACTAACAGTTCTAAGACGTTTATGTGAAGATGAGTGAGGCCTGACCACCTGCCTTGACCTTGGTGTCCCGTGTTCGACTGGTAACCCCAACCTACCTCGCTCGACGCATCTGTGTCGATCCAGATGGTCGGCGGCGGCGAAGTCCAGGACACAGCCCTCGCGAGCGTGCCCCGAACCACCCAGTGTGTCAAATGTAAGTGGACCGAGCGCGGAATCGGTCGCAGCCGATGTGGAGGGAGTAGCGGAAAAGCCCTGTTGCCTAGTTGAATCAGGCATTTGAGTCTGAGCCTCCCTAAGGGAACGGTCAGAGA
Organism: Paralithodes platypus; assembly: GCA_032716605.1. Lineage (NCBI taxonomy): Eukaryota > Metazoa > Arthropoda > Malacostraca > Decapoda > Lithodidae > Paralithodes > Paralithodes platypus. The sequence continues at coordinate 9,175,565 of CM064544.1, read as the reverse complement.
CGCCCAATTGAGTGACCCGATCAGCGAGTCCCAGAGTTTCCTGGTAATCGAGACCGAGTGCAACGCGGCAAAAAGTTTCCTTCGAATTTTCGACGTATTCACCCGGCTCTGTCTGACAGTCGTGCTCGCCATGTCCCAGTCGAGGCCCACCCACGTCACTTCTTGCGACGGCGTGAGGCATGACTTGGGAACGTTTACCTTGAAGCCTACCCGTGTGATGTGTTGGATGACAAGGAGAGTGTCGTGTACACAACGGGTGGGAGAGTCTGCGGTGATGAGCCAATCGTCCAAGTAAAACAGGATCTGAATCCCTTGACTGAGCAGGGGAGTCAGAGCCTGTTTGACAAGTTTCGTAAAGACTCGGTGCGATGTTGAGACCGAAGGGCAGCCTGTCGAACGTGAACACCCTTTCGTGCAGCTGGAGCGCCAGATAACCCTGGAACCGAGGAGCTATCAGAACATGCCAGTAAGCATCCTTGAGATCCAGGGAAACCACCCAGCAACCGGGACGGAGCGCCAACCGCACCTGACTGATGGTAAGCATCCGAAAGTGGTCGTTCACGATGTGTAGATTGAGGCACGACAGGTCGACCACCGGTCTCATCGCATCGCAGTCCTTCTTGGGGACCAGAAAAACATGAGAGAGGAAGACTCGCTGGTGAGGCGAGACTTCCCGAATTATCCCATCCTTGTGCATGGCCAGAATAACCTTGGCCACGTCCGGAGACACAGACCGATGTTTGGGAGGCATTCAGAGTGAAGGCCTTGACTGCCACCTCTAGGACAGACCCCGCTTGACTACCCGACGCGCCCACGATCGGCGAGGCCATTGCCGATAGTGGGGGCGAAAAAAGCCGGTAGGGGCGCCTTGAGTGATGGCGACCACCGTTTCGGCGAGGCAGTCGGGAGAAGGGAGAGAGGATAGTCCCGGAGGCACTAGGCGTTTTTTGCCGCGGAATTGTCCCCGGGCTTGCCGCGCCTAGACTGACCGCCACGGTTAGTCCCTCCCCTATAGCGACCGCCCCTCTGAAACTGGCGCCAACCTTCCTGCGTCGGCCGCCTATCCTCCTGCCTCTGGTCGACTCGCCGAGAGGAGGCCTCAATAGCGAGGTGCTGAGAAGGGCGAGGTGGCGAGCGACGGTCATACAGACGGCGCGTGGAAGACTTCACCACCTGACGCTTCCCAGCAGAGGATCCTCGCCAAGCCTGGCGTCCTCTGGACGGGCCAGCCTTCCCACCCCTACTAAGGGAGGAAGCGCCGCGACACCCCAGGTGGACGGGGTGCGAAGCGCCCCGCAGCAGCAAAGAGGTATGCTTCCTGCCACGCCGCGTCAGAAAAGAGCCCCTCAGTAGTGAGCTCCGACAGCAGCAGCTTGGTCCGTACCTCAGTCGGCGCCTTCTTACAGAAGGCCACCCTCAGAGACTGCCGACAACGCGCAGCCTCATGGATGGCACAACGAAGGTCCCCGACCGAGTTAAAGGCGAGCTGCAGGTGTACCCGCCGCAAGTGCTCTTCCCCCTTCCTGATCTCACCAACTGGTTGCGCCTCTATCAGACGCAGGTGAAGCCGAGCCAGCTGTAGCTGCAGCAGGAAGGTGGAGAGCAGGCGAGCAGTGCGCTGGCGGAGCTTGTGATCACGCTCCAGGGCACCCTTATCTGGCGGCGTGAAACAGGGCTGAGGCATTTCAACAAACGCCAACTTAGGCGCATTGAGCCATGCCCAGTACTTAGGGTCTACCCCGGACGAAGACGTGACTAGGCTCGACACGAACGATGAGTCGTGCTGTGGAAGCGGGGAAGAACCCTCCGACGACCGAAGCCCGAAGTCCAAGCCTTCAGCCAGCCACAAATCCCAGGGACCCCCCTCGAGATGAGGAAGCCGAACCATGAGGTTACCCTCAACGTTCCGAGCATTCCCCACCAAGGGAAGGCCCGCGATGGCTGACAGAGCGGGCGCATCGACATTGATGTCGTGTCGAGCAAAGTCCGACCATAACTTATTAGACCCAGAGGGCGACACTTGAGGACGGTACGTAAAAAACTGTAGATCCGTCCTCCCCGGGTGAGCCCTGATGTCGACCTCAGGGACTAGACCGTCCGGAGTCAAAGCCCGAAAATGACTCTTAACATTAACCTGCACCTGCCAGCTCTCCAAAACAGGGCGCTCCCCCGGCGCCTGGGTAGAAGCTCTTTCCGGGTGTGAAGCCGTCACGTTCCGCCACGACGACGGCTCTCCATAAAGAGAAGGAAAGCAACGCTTCGGAATCTTGTATTTTCCCAAGGACGGAACGGTGACAGGCTGCCCAACCATCCCGAACCCACTCCCTGGTAGCATGACAAAAGAAGGAGATGCAGCCGGGGAGGGAACGGGAGGGGCGACAACAGGAGCAACAGGGACAGAGAGAGCAGGACGAGTTGGCAGGTGGTCCACAAATGGCGGAAGAGGATTCACAAGAGGAATCACAGGAGGAATGGGAGTAGGACGCTCCAAGCCTCCCGCCAACAGTGCAAGCGTCTCTTGTAGGGAGGCAAACCGTGCAGCGTTAGTCTCCTCAGCCCGAACCTGGGCCTCCTGGATGGCCTGAATAGGAAGGACCCATCCAGGGCCGTCGGTCGGAGATGAGGAAGACGAAGAGATGGTCCAGCGACGTTTCCTACGGCTGGGCGACCGACGAGGCGATGGAGTATAATAGAACGACTCCCGTGGCGAGTCCTCAACCACTTCGTCATCATACTCTTCATCGCCCCCGCCACTCAGTTCCACAAGGTCACAGGCAGCCCCCTCCTGACCAGACCCTACAACCTCCACACTGGCGCCTTGCACTGCCAGAGGTACGGGTCCACTCTTCCGAGCAGGAGAAGGCTGGCCACACGGAAAGTCAGACTCGACAAAGCCAGGAGAATCCGGTAGACCCTCGCGGACAAGAAGAGGGGAGACCGAAGTAAACAGAGCCCCCGCCTTCTTAGGTGGTGGAGTAGGCGGTAACGGGGGTAGCAGAGCCAATGGCAACAAAGGCGGAGGAGCCGATGGTAGATGTCCGGCGGCCTGCGACGCCTCAATCTCCTTGATCAGCTCATGGGTGGTACGACGACCAGGGGAGAAGGCCGAAACACCAGCAGGAACACGGACCGGGGGAAGCGCCTTCATCTTAGGGCGAAAAGTCGTCGAGCCCGGAGACGTGCGGACGGAAGCTGCAGGGCGGCGGGACGGGGAAGACTTCCGGCGACGTGGAGAAGCTGAGTGGTGCCGCTTCGACCCCGCTGTGTCCGCCGAGAACGGAGACACACCAGACTGAGGCACCTGCGAAGCGATGACCACTGGGCGCGGAGACTCCAGAGGAAGGTTCAGCAAGGCGCGAACCCCTTCGTCCATGAAGCGGGGGACCAGATGTAAATGGTCCTTAACATACCGAGCCACGCCCGACCATGCAGCGGTGAGGTTGACCCGCGCCGTCTCAGCATCCGGCGAAGTAGGGCGAGACTCAATAGTCATAATGTTGTCGAGACACGGGCCACACCTTCTGGGGGTGAAGCCATCACGGCAGTAGCACGCAGCATGGGTGGGGCACTCAGTATGCCCAGCTCCCATAGCCGGACGGGCACACCCATGGCGCGCGCAGTCAGGGAGCGACATCCGCACTGTAAGCGAAAGGAGAAATGAAAAATGGCCCACACGAAGCACAGAGAAAGAATAAGCACAAATATCAGGAAGGTATGACAGTATGCACAAAAAACACACAAAAGATTCCATGCATCATGATAGGTACATAAAAGTAATAACACCCCCCCCCCCCCCCCTATGTAGAGAAGGACGGAGATGGACCCCCCCCCCCATGTGGGAGGGCCAAGCATATATCAGAAGCAGCAACAGTCCGAAGAACCCCAAAAACCTAGGTCAGAAAAGACCAAGGCGCAGGTCCAAACACCCTGAAATAAAGCATGACAGCTATATAAGAACCGAAAAGGGTACCTGAGGGTGAAGGGACCGAAGAGGAGATGGCAGGCCAAGGGACCCAGCAGTGCAGAGCGGGAACACAGCCTGATGTAAAGGAGAAGGTTATTAGACACTGTAACCGACAAACCCCAAGGACAAACAAGGCAATATTGGCCAAAAAATAGTGCCAGGGCCGAGAGGGCAAGTCCGCTCTAGAGCGGGAAAGTCCACTCCAGAGCGGAGCAGACAGACCCGCTCCAGAGCAGACTACACCCTCCTGCATTCATGCATGACAATGGCAGGCGAGGCAAAGGCCAAAGGCATGCGCACAGCGAACAAGAGAGCCAGGGCATCAGAAGGCAAGGCCTAGGACCGACCTGGAGCAGGACTGGCGTCGCTTCAGAGCGGAACAATCGGAGAGTAGAACCAGGTGAAAACAGGAGGCCTAGGACCGACCAGGAGCGGGACTGGCGTCTGCCCCAGAGCGGAACAATCGTAGAGTAGAACCAGGTGAAAACAGGAGGGCTAGGGCAGCAAGAGGGAAGGCCTAGGACCGACCAGGAGCGGGACTGATGTCCGCTCCAGAGCGGAACAGGTGGAGGAGAGACCCAGTGTAGAAGCCAAAGTGAAGAAGGAGCCCAAGGGGGCCCGGTCCAGAGCGGAACAGACAGCGCTGCAGATCGGAGATGCTTGCACCAGAGCAGAGATGTCCGCTCCAGAGCGGATTTGTCCGCCCTCGAGCGGAAAGGGAGATGGAGGTAAAGACCAACCAAAAGGCTCAACCCAAGTGCACAGCAGGACAGCTGGCAGGGGAGCTTGCATGAGCAAAAATAAAACAGTGCGATGCAGAGGACCGACCTAGAGACGGATAGTACCATCCTAGGGCGGAGCGGGTCCAGAGTGACCCGACCACAGCAGCCAAAAAAGAGAACATGTCGGAAGCAGAGGACCGACCTGGAGCGGGATTTGTCCACGCTGCATGGCGGAGCGGGCGCGGAGCCCGTCCCAGAGACCCGCGTCACCAAAAAGGGTGGAAGGGACAACAGTTCAAGGCACCGTAGAGCTCAAAGGAGGTGAAGACCGCGCCGCGGGGACCTCAATGTATGAGGGAGTTCAAGGAAGGGGAAGACTGTGTCTCAAGAACTCAAGGCCTAGGGGAGCGCAAACAAAAGAAGGGAGACACAGCGCGGGAGCGAGCGTCAGACGAAAAAAGGGGTGACCCACAGAAGGTTTAGAAAACCAAAGCGTCATACCCCTGCGAGCCTAAGGCAGTTTAGTAAAACCATAGATCGGCAAGCAAGAGTGACGAGGCAACATTGACGGTCTACCAAAAGACCCTTCTCCCCCTTCCAAAAAGATAGGCTAGGAACATGAGGCCTAGCCCTGGCACCCCCCTCCAACTAAAAGTTAGGCTATTAACAGGGGGCCTAGCCTCGGATGAGTGGCAGATAAAAACAAAAAACACAGGGCACACTCCAATGCGAAACATTCATGTGAAGGTAAGCAAAACATAAGGCCAAAATAACCTGTCAAGGCAAGGGGGGCTATGCCCCCTTCATCACAAACGAAAGTGCACAAGTTAGCCTAACTTTCCGCAAAAACCACGCAATGAAAGCAGAAAAGAAGCACAAAGCGTAATAGAACCTACCAGGTAAACAAAACTAAGCCACCGCAAGTGAAAAGTAAGATAAAAACAGGCAAAGGCCTAAATAAAAACACTCGCCGAAGGGCGACGCATACGCAGAAGCGTGACCAACCAGTTTCGACGCCATACTCAAAGTAACACACCTAAGAGCCCATTTGAAGCGTGCCTACATCACAGATCATCTGTCTAATAACCTTAGGTATCATAAATAAAGCCAACAACTCACCCAAAGGGTAGGCGACAGGAGTAGCAGCACAAAAATCGGGCGCATAGAAAACATGGAATGTGAAGCTTGAGTAGCGCGAAAAGGAATGCCCAATGAACCCTGTCGGGTAGTGGGGTGGATCCGTCAAGACGGCTGAAGGAGCCAGATAGGATGGCCTAAAATCCTGTAATTTTCTCTACTTTCTCATCAATATTTTCTTATTTTCCTTTTCAAATAGTAGCCTCCAAAGTATGTACAACGTACCTAGTAGAGAGAGTAAGGTGCTACTCTAGATGTTATCGTTTTATCGCGCTAGTGATTTCGATAATTGCCCGCTCTAGAGCGGAGCAGAATTATACAATAAGTATATAGCTCTACGTTGGAACGTAGAGGCTACTACTAAATGGATAGACCTGTGATGTCGTAAAAGAGGGTTCTAATAGCAGACAGATGATTCTTCAGTGTAACTACAGAAAGACGTTTTTGTTCAACCAAATAGTCCAAGTACTTAAAAAACAAAGCTACTGATGCGTCAGTTTGCGCCGTTTCTACTATCCAGGTTGTGAACGTTTTCCAATGCGATTGATATTGTCTCCTTGTAGACATAGTATACTGATTAAGGAATTTATTAGTAATGCTCTCTCCATACGGAGTTAGCCATTTGGCATTTTGAATGTCCAAAAGGCAAAAGTGAGTGAGGTCTTTAGGTTGCCAATTGTCTCTAAGTGGAAGTACGAGATCGGGAGTGACACCGGGTTCTCGCACCACATTTTCAACTGGTGGTACCACACCTGAGCCGGCCATAGAGGCACGATCATCGAGACTAAGCCCCGGTAACCCCATAGTTTGTGAACTACCTGACACATGAGTGAAGCGTCGGGAGGAGGAAAAAGATAGATGGAATGCCACTTGTTCCAGTCCTCCAACAATGCGTCTGGACCCCCCGCCGAAGTCACTCCCCGGCGGGTTAGGTAGAGAGGAAGCCTGTGGTTGTCCTCGGACGCAAATAGATCCACTTGTGGACGGTATGGCTCTGCAATCATCATGTTGAAGATGTTTTGCTTGATTGCCCATTCTACTTTGGTGCTCTGTCGCCGGGATAGAGCGTCTGCCCAGACGTTCGCTACACCTGGGAGGTATGATGCATGAAGATGAATGTTCAGCTCTTCGGCCAGAACAAAAATCTTTTCTGACAACTCTAGCAACTTTCGAGACCTCGTTGACCCTTGCTTTTGAATGCAGTGCACTGCATTCAAATTGTCCATTCGAAAAGCTACTGATTTCCCCCGCAAGGAGGAGCCGTGAGTTTGAAGGAAAAACAAAGGGACTAAGAGCTCTTGCTCGTTGATATGAAAATTCTCGGTTTGGGACCAAAGACCTTGACCCTGATGGCTTAGGTTCGACTGATAACCCCAGCCTATTGTCCCTGAAGCATCTGTGTCTACCCATACCGTAGTTGGGGGAGAAGTCCACGTCATTATTGAGTGCAACATTTCTCTCCTCGCCCAGACCGACAGTAAGTTGTGAATTAATGGAGGAATTGTCCACAGTTTTCCCGCCGGCAATAGCGGGAAATATTTGTTTCCTTCCAAGATTAATCTTTTTACTTTCAACCGGCCCAACTTCACTGTTAGTTGAATCCAGTTGAGAGAGCCGACCAGGGATTCCCAAGTCCTTCTCGTGGTGTTCAGTCTGTGGAGAAACATAAACAATTTCTTTTGAAATCTGTTGCGGTTGTCCACACTCTGACTGAGAGTAAGATTGGCTGTGTCCCAGACCAGCCCTATCCACTGAATTACCCGTGTGGGAACAAGATGTGACTTTGCCAAGTTGACCTTGAACCCTAGGGATTGTACATGATTTATAATGTGATTGACATGGATTTTGCATAAACTCTCTGACTCCGCCACTACCAGCCAGTCGTCTAGGTACCACAACACCTTGATCCCCTAATTTAACATTGGCATGAGGGCCTGCCGGACTAATTTTGTGAATATGCTCGGTGCAAGGTTCAATCCTAATGGCATTCTCTGAAAGACATAAGTCTCTTGCCTCATCCCCAAGGCGAGAAATTTTTGGAACCTTTTGTTTACCGGGACATGCCAATAGGCATCGGTCAGGTCTAACGAGCACATCCAACCTTGAGGTGGTAGTGTTAGCCTGATGTGATTCACAGTGAGCATCCTGAAGGGTGAGTTGTGAATGTGAGTGTTCAAACACGATAGGTCTACGACCGGTCTCATCTGAACACTGTCACTCTTCGGTACGAGAAAAAGTTTGGACGTGAAAACATGGCAAGTTGGACTGACCGGGACAATGATATGCTTGGTGATAATTTCCTGGACTAGTGACTCCACCTCTAAAGAAACATGATTGACTTCTAGAGTTTGACGTAAACGAGGTCGCCGGAGCCACCGCCAGGTGATGCCTATGCGTATCACTGTCCTTGCCCAAGTTAGCCGGGGCCAGGCCCGGTGACACGTTTGAAATGACCCAGTTATCTGTCTAGGTTTGTCCGGTGGAACTACCCTCGGATCCAACTCGCCCTCGATAGGCCCCGGGAGAGAGAGAGTTTGAATTACTGGTTTTTTTATGGTGGAGGGGTAGGGGTAGATGGCTGACTGGTTTTGGCAGATGTCTTTCCCTGACCTGACTTGTGTTGTGACTTATTCTTATAATGCCACTTATTTTTGTTTTCTATATTCCAACTACTCCCTCTCGGGCATAGGCTGATAGCCTTTACACTCTACCGCTGAACACGGTGAGGCCCGTGAGGTCTTGTTCCAGTCTAGGGAGTGAGGCATGCGAAGCACCTATTTCACGGCTCGAACCCAACTCCATCTGTGAAGCTGCTTCGCCTCTGCGCTCCACAGTCTCACTGCCCAGGCTCGGACCCTCACTCTCAGAACGCCACCTATTGAGCAATTAACTCACTAGGCATTGCCCCCCTGTAGCATATTTTGAATATGGGAATATTCATATAGTGCTATTTAATCAGGGAACAATGAGGGTATTTTGTTTTGGCATTTTGGTGTGCTGTGGTAATGCACTGAAACTAGGTACAGCACAAATTCCATCCCAATAATATCTTCCCATTGACATATTGGGATTCGAACCCGGGTCCATTGGATTACCAGTCCAGTGGCAAGACCACTCTGCCACACCTCCCCTTACCTGATTGTTTTCCCTGTTTCGGCTTGTGCGGAGTACTTCCTTGAGCCGGGGGAGACATGGGGCCCTGAAAGGGCTTAGCACCATTAGGTTGTGACTTACCTCCACTCTTAGGCTTGGAGTACGGTTTCTTAAAGTGCTCCTTCCTAGCCTGGGAAGTACTCGGCTGCAAGCTGTCAACCATATTATACACAGCCTTCCAAGTCTCAAGGTTTATCAAAGAGGCAGTTAATACAGGGTAAAGGGTTACCCGGCGACTAATGCCGTTCGGTAACTTCTTAACCATATACACTCTCAATTCCTGACGTGCACGAACAGCCTCCAACAAGGCTATTCTGATATCACCCAAGGATTGTATGGAATTCTGTAATAGAAGCCGCCGGGATAACTCGGTGGCCTTCCTCATATCCTGATCAGAAATAGCGGCTATGGTCCTCGTGAGGGACTGGGCTATTTGGCGACTCAAAATAAATTGTGAAAATAGTCTAAAAGCTTTATTCCTCAATTTAAAGTCTCTGTCTAGGTGTGCCGAAGGCAGGGTGGACAATTGCTAGACAATTTTGGGGCAGATAGGAATTAAAAAAGGGCAGGAGAAACCCCTCCGGCTTTATTTACAAGCATGGAGAACCAAATGTGGTTGTCCTGAGGTATTTGATGGGAGGATTTTGATGTGATCGTAGCTGCAAACTGTTGCGCCTCAGCCTCCCAGTCCACCCACGGGCCTAGACCTACCTGCGCCACCTGCAGGACTGGATTGTGAGACTGATCTAGAACCAGAGTTGGATACAACTCCGGCGTTAGCGTATTGAGCGATTTGATATCGTTCACGCCGTCAGACTTCGTCCAATCCGCAAAGAGTCGTGCAGAGGAGGCAGGAGGTAATGTCGAAGTAGCAGAATACACAAAGAATTCATGGGAATAAACATTAGGTATAGCTTTGATAGTAACATCCAATAATTGACCCTGTTTATCTTTGGCCCTCAACTTCTTACTTTTACTCATCTTAATTACCCATTCACTAGGAACTGGGATCTCCCCCGATATGGTTGGCTGTGCAATGTCCGGGTTCTTTGCCATGACTTGAATCCACGAGCAGTCGGGACCATACAAGAGAGACATATAGGGCCTCTCCTATGGGGAAGTTTATCAAGAGGAGGGGGAGTAATGTCTGATGATGACACGAACTTTGCAATAGTTGTCAAGGAGGCGGGCACTGCCGTGCCACTCGCCGAGGTGGTTGCTTGATTGACGTTAATAGGGGGAAGTAATATATTAGGTGGATGGGACTCTCGGGTGGATGGGACTCGTTAGCCTTGGTCGGCAACTCATCTAGGGGAGACAACCTTATACAAATCCGGGTGGATGGGACTCGTCAGCCTTGGTTGGCAACCTATCTAGGGGAGTAAACCTGATACAAATCCGTACTGCTTACCTGGTAAGGCAGGTTAGTGGATGGATTAGCCGAACACCACTGTAGAAAAATAGTGCTAACAAGATACACAGAGGTCCTCTGAGTCGGACGGATCCTAAATTGAGTGGTCAATCCTGTAAGTCCTTCACTAAACTGGCTCGGGTTGTCCCTCTCACAGGGAATAGGTCTGCTTGGGGGCATTCTGTGTATGGCCACCCTCGTAAGGGGAGTAAGGCGTCCGGCAATAGATAGATAGATAGAGAATATATTAGGTGGCACAACTCTGGCTGGCCCTAGAGGCCGCACAACTGAACCTATCAGGGGAGCTCCCGGCATAGCTGTGGGAGTATCCTGAGATTTAGGAACATTGTATTGGCGCATAACCCTGTGTAAAATATAATCAAGATCATCAGCTGTTATACATTTACTGTGGGATCCCTTTGAAGAATCAGACCCCACTTCTGACCCTTCCTCAGTATGTCTTAGTTGTGCTGAAGACAGTTCAACATCCTCCGGCTCATCTGGCTCTTCCATAATTTCCGGTTGTTGACCATTCGCTGGTCATGCTAAGTCAGGTACCGATGAAGGTATGGTCTCTACAAAATCACTTTCCCTAACCTGATCTGAAAAGGAACAATGGGTTCCACATTTGAGGGTTAAGACTGTCTCCATACACTGCGTCCCTGTTCAATAGGAGGTTGGGAATCTTATATCACTTGACTCACCTGAGAACCGTCATAGTCGTGGTGTCTGCAATCCGTATAGCCACGGTATTGTTCTGCTAACAATTTTTGTGAAACTATTGGAGGTCTACTCACTGGCAAGTTAAAGTTTAATTTAGGAATGGCAAATTGTACTTCTATACTCCTTGCGACATATATGACGCGATCGCGTCATATGAATAAGTCCACCAAAAACTCATATGACGCGATCGCGTCATATGGACTTATCTCTATACCTCTCCAATAAGTTTATGACGCGATTTTGCGTCATATGAGCTCAGTAAGTCCGATAAGTTACCATACGATAAAACCGTTGGTGGCAACCTCAGCCTCCTGCGATAATTCTAACGGCCGCAGTGTTGTTGTGAGTGTAGTGGGAGGCAGTGGCAATGATCCTGGGGCTCCCGCCTCCTCGGACTTACTGGAACATAATATGACTGAGGGAGTTAAGTCCTCCCAAAGACTCCCTAGATTCATCCCTGGGAGTTGACTCAGTCCCCTCCGTCCCTACCTCGGAGCTGCCAGATTGGACATTAGACAATGTGGAGGTAGAGGCGGAGGGAAGTGGCCGAGACTCCGGTGTAAGCCGGTGCCGCGACTGCGTCTCCTCCGTGCGGGAACTTTTGTGACCCTTATCCGATTTTTTGTGGCTTGACGCCGCCGCGTCATCCTTATGTCTCTTGTGAGACCTAGACGTCTCTACCGAAGACTGCCTGGACTGCCTGAGAGGAGATCTTGACCTGGACCTAGAGCGGTCACTTGGTGAAGGAGAACGTACGTCCTCTCTTGTGGCGGATGGGGGGGGGGGGGGTTGCCTTACTTGAGTCACTGCTACTCACTAACTCTTTTGATAGAATTTTGGGCTTAGCTTTAGATTTGTAAGTTGACTTAGATGGCGTTGACTTAACAACAGGTGACTTGATTACTGGGTGCTCCCAGAGAGCTTCATCATTGCAATGTAAAGCCTTATGGGCAATGTCTTTTGAATAGCCATTGAAAATTTTCTTAATTTCTTTCAGTGCCACTAGGCACGAATGGTCTCTTTTACTGAATAGTGCGGAACGTAGTTCAGAACAAACTGAACACTTCTTAGACACCCAGAGGCCCTGTGATCTATCGAGGCACTTTACACACTTCACTCAGAGTTTATGTGCAAAAACTGGGATAAGAGAGCAAGTAGGTGTAGCACAAAGATTGACTAGAGGCATGATGGAGCTAACCCCCCCCCCCCCTCCTCCGGGATCGGCCCCTTCCCCTGCCGACCTGTGCTGCTACTGATGTGCTGTGATCTGGAAATAGAAAATTTCCAGGAATCAATGCTCATAAGGATAAACCGAGAGGTTCACACATCATAACACCTCCAAATACGCCGGAAAATTAGCTGTATACCAACCGCTACTCTAACCTTCCGCTGTACTTGTATATGAAAAAACCTTGATGTTTTTCTCGTCTTTTGAACCGCTTACCTGTGACCAAGTGTCACTGACCCACATTAACCATTTTAATTCACTATCGGATCGTCTACTAGGACCTGAGGGATAGTCAATTACCTCACTGGACTGTTCTGCCGGGCGTTAAAAGCCTATTCATGCTGTGTGAGGCTATCGGTTTGGGCGAGTTCACTCGGCCAGGCCGAGATTACTTCCCTTAGGAATTAGCATTTCCGTCGGGAGTCTAGTGGTACAGCACACCACACCGGGTTATTTGGAAGTTTCCTTTCTCGCCTGCAAGGCGAGTATCCCGTATCAATGCACAGAAAGATCCGCCGGAAGAAAAAAGCAAACTATTTGGAGGTACCGACTTATCTGAAAAAGTCAGCCACCCCCCAAAAAAAAAAACCCAAATAAGTCAGAACGTCTCCTGACACCCTGTTAACATGTCTAATATCACCACATGTAAATTAGGGTCACATCTTAGGGCTAACACAGTATTAATTAAGCAATAAACAATACCCCTAGCCTACTAAGGATACCCCTACTGAGGCTGGCCACGAGGCTCATGGTAATAATCATCTTGAATCTGTTACCCTTACCTCTGAAGACACAGCAGCAGCGAACATAGAAAACCCCACGTCCGAGGGGAAAAGGAAGCAAACCCGGACTCTGGAAAGTTCCACACCACGTGTGACAACTCTTGAACCAGAGCGTCTGCTAAATAACAAAAGAATGGAACTACCTCATAGAGATGGCCTGAAGCATTGTCCCGCAAATACAAATAGCCTTCTAAATAACTGGTAATTTGCAAAGCTAAGGCGCAGAACAATACAAAAACAAATACACACGAGGCGTGGGCCCGAAGGGGACCGATATGGCGCCTACACATAATATCCTAATTTAACACTTCCCTGCGGGCATACCAATGGGGCTGCCAGTCCTAGCTAGTCTAAACCTATTTTATTACAACTCAGATATATACAAATGAGCAGAAGACTCACTAGAGTTGAGTGAACAAAGAATAAAACAGAGCACTGGCGAGGCACATCCAAACAGTATGCGCGCAGGGGAAGGAAGAAGGAATGGAGACGCTTGCTTCAGCGTCTCGTGTAGAATCCACAAAAGATATTCACGAGTTGGAAAGCCTTAATATAAAAAAAATTTAAGTTAATTTTTATTTTTTTATTAAGTTTTTTTGTAGTGAGTACCCAATCATAAAGACGATTCCATAAGAGAATTAGCGTTACACTTATGATGTTAGGACTCTTTCCCCTCCGGCTGGTGTTTCAAACAGCTGGACTACGGGTGCTTGAAAGGGGACTATTATAATAATAGGCATATCGTCAATGATGGAGGGGCCACTAATAAATATTCCTCGTTAGTACAAACTATTTTCATAATAGTGTACCTGTTAATACGAATGGTTATTTAATCATAAGTCCGTATTTTATATCTGTATTTTTATGAAGAAAATATTTATTATATTTATCATATCCTAGATGTATAGTTTAAGAGTGTCGTAACCTACTGTTCTATCAAACGTAAAGGTTACAACACCACAGGCTAAACCTTAATAAACGCCGCCTGTAACGTACCCTTTCTTATTTTTCATTAAACATTGATCTCATTTTGTGTGTTTGTTTTGACCTTAGTAATTTGTTAGTGGTTCTGATATTCTTGATGAATGTCCTCCTCCAGACTTGTGACATCAGGCACATCGTCAATGATGGAGGGGCCACTAATAAATTATAGGTTTGAGTCCCGAGGGGAAGAAGGAAAACCTAATATTTAATAGTGGCCCCTTCATCATTGACGATGTTGCCTATTAGTATAATAGTCTCCATTCAACACCCACGTCAGTCGTTTGAATCAACCGCCGCGAGGAAGAAAGAGATTCATCTTCATAAGTGCAACGCTACTTCTCTTATGGCGTCGTCATATTGATCGGGTACCCACTACGAAACAACTTCGTAGAAAATAAGAGAACAAAAAAGGAAAAAGAATGTTCCACTTTAACACTGTTATTCACAAGCTTCCCACATTCGGTGGATTTTCTTGCGTTGTGGTTTCTTACCGCCTCTCGCCTAGTGCAACAATTCCTCCTCTTCCTCGCGGGCCAACCGTCAACACTAGTGCCCCCGAGCTCCGGCTTCATTCGACGTTCGCTTTCCTCTAGTGAGTCCCTACTCATTTGTATATATCTGGGGGATAGTGAGCAAGGGTTTAGATTAGCTAGCATGGGTTGTGTATTGTTGGCCCGCAGGAAGTGTTAAATTAGGGTACTTTCCTCTAGTGAGTCCCTACTCATTTGTATATATCTGGGGGATAGTGAGCAAGGGTTTAGATTAGCTAGCACAGGTTGTGTATTGTTTCCTCTAGTGAGTCCCTACTCATTTGTATATATCTGGGGGATAGTGAGCAAGGGTTTAGATTAGCTAGCACAGGTTGTGTATAGTTTCCTCTAGTGAGTCCCTACTCATTTGTACAGTATAATCCCTTATAACCGTATTTCGTACTACCGAAAATCTCAGTCAACCGTACATAATCATCCTATTTTCCTAAACTCTAATAACCGCAGAAATTCGGGATCCAACCGTAATTTCAAACAGCCCACTCTCCCGTTCGTGTGGGGCGGCAATTTTACGGCCCAACCGCAAGGTGTCGCACCGCGCAGCCTCCCGCCTCCCTGTGTTGTTTCGGCGTCATTGTATCTCACCATTATCCGTAAAATTTGCTCGTGACGCTCCGTGTTTATCGCTGTGAATCGCCTATCATCTACGCTATGGTGCCTCCGAAATCATCTAAATCAACGCCTAGTATACTCAAGATGTCGACAGGATCTTCAAACAAGAGGAAAAGGGTTGTACTCACCATTAAACAGAAGATAGAAATATGTCACAAGATGGATGCGGGAACCAGTAGGACGACATTGATGCGCCTGTATAATTGCGGTTCTACAACGCTTTATGATATAAGGAAACAAAAGGACAAGTTGCTGAGCTTTATGGCCAATTCCGACGTTAAGAAGACCTTGGAGAAGCGGCATACAATACGAGAAGCAAAATTTGTGGAGCTTGACAAAGTGTTTTACGAGTGGTTTTTGGTAAAGCGAGCCGAAGGATGCCCTACGAGTGGTCCAATAATCATTGAAAAAGCAAGAGATTATCATGAAAAGATGGGCATAAAAGAAGAATGTGGCTTTAGTGATGGCTGGCTAGTGAAAGTGGATGACAAAAACCATTTGCTGATATGGATAGTGGAATAGGCCTACTGGGGAAACCACTGAAAAAAAAACGAACCAACATGCCTACCTCTGTTGGTGGTTTGGAAATGGCAAAACCCTGGATTACAGCACTACCTCTGCATCACCCTGGATTACAGCACTACCTCTGCATCAATCTTCAATGGTGAGTTAAACACTTTATTTTGTGTATATTCATTGATTATTTAATGTAGGCTAGGCCTACTAGAGATTTGTTTAGCTTGCCTGCCATGCTCTTCTATGTTAGTAAACATTTAATGGTTAGTTAAACTTTGGACTTCCTAGGCATCCTAGAAGCCTAATTCCTAATAAATAAATAGGCCTAGGCTAGGCCTAGTAAAAAAAAAAAAAAAAAAAAAAATAGGCCCTAGGCCTAATTTTCGAATATCCGAAATATTCGTATTTCCGAAATGTCCTTAGATTCGTGATTTTCGGATATAAGGGATTATACTGTATATATCTGGGGGATAGTGAGCAAGGGTTTAGATTAGCTAGCACGGGTTGTGTATTGTTTCCTCTAGTGAGTCCCTACTCATTTGTATATATCTGGGGGATAGTGAGCAAGGGTTTAGATTAGCTAGCACAGGTTGTGTATGGTTTCCTCTAGTGAGTCCCTACTCATTTGTATATATCTGGGGGATAGTGAGCAAGGGTTTAGATTAGCTAGCACGGGTTGTGTATTGTTTCCTCTAGTGAGTCCCTACTCATTTGTATATATCTGGGGGATAGTGAGCAAGGGTTTAGATTAGCTAGCACGGGTTGTGTATTGTTGGCCCGCAGGAAGTGTTAAATTAGGGTACTTTCAGGCGTTTACTTGTTGTGTTCATTCTTGTTACCACACGCATGGGAGGAGGGAGGAGGATTGAATGGGGTGGGCATAGCTCTCTCCCTATGTTTCATCCTTCTCAACATCCAGAGGGGCTGTGCCGATATACAGGTGCAGAGGGGACCGGTTGTGTACCAGGTCAACACTAAGCAAGTATTGAGGGACCTCGTCACACAGAAAACACATACAAAGGACATTTCTGTCACCATTCCTGCCTGGTCAATTTCATACATCGGGAAGGCACCGCGTCTTGGCAAGTACTCTGGCACGACCTCGCTACAACACCTGCTGTGCTACACTCTAATTAGCTGCGGAGATGTAGAGACCAACCCAGGCCCTAGTTCAACATTGAAGAAACCTCACCACCAAACAAGTAAGGCAGACACTGACATTTCAATAGCGCCTAGCAGTAAAATTTGTTACAACAAGCGTGCACCCCTCAAGCTCACACACACACCCACGGCCGCCGGGCAGCCACCTCCTCAGTGCCACCACCCTACCAACACAACACTATCCTCAACTCGATCATCACTACCACAGATATCGACGACCCAAGTAGCTCAACATGCAACCAGAACAACTAAAAAAGCAGGTGGCTCTCTCAACCGCATCACCAGTGAAATAGCAACAACGACCAAGGACAACAACAACAGCATCCAGCCACAGCCCGACCACGAGTTTCCCCCGCCCTCTCCCGCACAATCAGCTGATCGACGCGGACCAAACCACACCTCCAGACGTACAATAAACAGTAAGAAAAAACTATGTATAGTCTGTAATATTGGTTTCAACAATAGGAGTTCACTTTTGCAATGCAACAGTTGTAATGAAATTGTTCATAACCGATGTACTTACGTTTAACAGTAGAAACGAAGTTGAATGTGTTAAATGTAGGAACTCAGCTGTACAACATCACGCACCCATTTGTTTTATTTGTGAATCTATCATAACACGACGTCAGAAGATCCAAAACTGTGTAAAGTGTAAAAATGTAGCTCACATGAAGTGCATCTCTAAGAAGACCAACAGTGAAGAACGGGAATTCCTATGCAACATGTGTGCCTTGCATTCATTACCGAATATTAATGTAAATGAACCAAGTATTAACAACTCAGAATCCAGCCAGGACACATTCAAAATCAAAGATGAATACAGAGTGTTTACCAACAAAGGGCTCAATCTTATCCACATTAACGCCAGATCAATGTACCATAAATTGACAGAAATCACAAACAACTCATCACAACCCCCACACATATATCTGAGAACACTGCCACAATATTAGACCACATAAACTGTAACAGAGAGGACAAAATATCCCAATCAACCCTCCAACTATCGTCCAATTGCTCTTATCTCTTGTCTTTCTAAAGTTTTTGAAACTATTCTTGCTTCCAAATTTCTTAAGCATTTCTCTTCTCATAATCTGCTCTCAGATCGCCAGTATGGCTTCCTTAAGGGTCGCTCTACTGGTGATCTTCTTTCATATCTTACTAACTCTTGGTCATCCTCCTTCCGGGACTTCGGTGAGACTTTTTTTATTGCACTAGACATATCGAAAGCCTTCGATAGAGTCTGGCATAAATCTTTAATTTCTAAACTACCCTCCTTCGGTTTCTATCCCTCCATCTGTGCCTTTGTCTCTATATTTCCTTTCCGGCCGTTCCATAGCCGCGGTTGTGGACGGCCATTGTTCACTTCCTCACCCTATAAACTCCGGTGTTCCTCAGGGCTCTGTCCTATCTCCTATTCTCTTTCTAATTTTTATAAATGATCTCCTTAACTGTACCTTAATTCCCATCCATTCATACGCAGACGACTCAACCTTACACTACTCCATTAGTTTTTCAGAACGCCCCAGCCAGCAATCCCTCAACGACAAACGTAATGAAGCCATAGAACTCTTAAATTCTGATCTAAATACTATTTCCAATTGGGGCAGAGAAAACCTTGTTAACTTTAATGCTTCCAAAACCCAATTCCTCCATCTATCTACCCGTCAGGATCTCCCAGCGGACTATCCCTTATTCTTCAACAATACAAAAATCAACCCTTCATCTTCTCTCAATATTCTTGGTGTCTCTTTTTCTTCTGCTCTCATTTGGAAGGACCATATTACCAGTCTTGCTATGGCAGCCTCCCAGAAGCTGGGTGTGCTCAACCGCCTTAGGGGGTTCTTTTCCCCTGCACAGCTTCTTGCTCTGTACAGGGGCATAGTGCGCCCTTGTATTGAGTATTGTTCACATGTGTGGGGAGGTTCCTCTCACACCGCTCTCCTAGACAAAGTTGAAAGGAAGGCCTTTCGTATCATTAACTCCCGTCCACTCACCAACTCTCTGCAATCTCTCTCTCTCCGCCGCAATGTTGCATCTCTCTCGCTATTCTATCGCTACTATAATAATCAGTGTTCCTCAGAGCTATCCCAGTGCATACCACCTCCTTTACGTAGGGCACGTGGTACCCGTCTTGCAACTCAATCCCACCCCTACTCTGTGCAACTCTCCAACCCAAGAGTGAAACGTTACTCTCAAACTTTCTTCTACTCAACAGCTGAGCTCTGGAACTCTCTCCCAGAATCAGTCTTTCCCTCTTCCTATGACTTAAATTGCTTCAAACTCCGTGTGTCCAGGCATTTTGGCTCGAACGTCCCTTGATTTTGGCCCTGTCACTCTTTCAACTATGGGGGAGGCACTCGCTATAGGCAGTTATGCCTTTTGCCTCCCTCAATCACATAGAAAAAAAAAAAAAAAAAAAAAAATCAGGGGTTATACTGACTGGGATATGTGATCACTTCGTCACATATTGCACACGGAAAACCACAAAAATTACCCTAGAGAATCACAAGGTTGTCAAAACAAGGTCCCTCAGAAACTACAACAAAGAAACATTTCTGGACATTTTATGGAATACAGACTGGTCTCCAGTGTTTGGAAGTACAAACGTCAATGACGCATGGGTTGGCTTCAGAACCATCATCACAAACATCCTAGACGAAATAGCTCCTCTGAAAGATATACAAATTAAAGCAAGGTCAGACCCATGGATCAACAATGACATACTACACCATCTGGAACACAGAGACAATCTGTTAAAAAGGCTAGTGAAACATAGACAGGATCAAGGTCTGAAACATGAGTTCAACAGGGCCAGGAATAAACTAAGTAGAAAAATCAAATCAGCGAAAACTAATTATTTCCACAATAAGGCAGAGGAATATCAGAATAACCCAAAGAAACTATGGAGGCACCACCTAAAAACAAAAGGCTACAGCAACAAGGCAAGGGATTCGTCTAACACTAATATTGCTCTCAATATTAATGATCAGGTTTGCCACGATAAACGACAAATTTCAACCTACTTCAACACCTTCTTCACCTCCATAGCAAATACACTTGCACAGAACCTACCTCAACCTCTCAATAAATACACGACAACAACGGCCACCTTTCGAAATTTCTACAGAGATAAAGGCATACACCCGAACACATTTGGATTGCAAAATGTTACACCAAAATACACTTTTGACGAGCTCTCTAACCTAAATGTACATAAAAGCACAGGACCAGACAAAATCCTGCCAAATTTCTACGAGATGGAGCCATTGGTATAGCAGGTCCCCTAACCCACATCATCAAGCTGTCAATTAACACCAACACTGTACCTGCTAAACTGAAGGAAGCTATTGTAACCCCTCTATTCAAGAAAGGAAATAAACTAGAAGTTGGCAACTACAGACCAGTTAGCATATTATGTATTGTATCTAAAATCCTTGAAAGAGCGGTATACACCCAAATTGAACACTACCTCAAAGAAAATGATCTATTTTATAAGTTTCAATCGGGTTTCAGATGCATGTACTCGACTGACTCCTGTCTCATCCACTTAACAGATCACATTCGTAAAGAAATGTCTAAAGGTAACTACACCGGTATGGTTCTTCTTGATCTACAAAAAGCGTTTGACACAGTAGACCATGATATCCTATGTAATAAACTACAAGCAATGGGCATTGGGTCTGTGAACTGGTTTAAATCTTATCTTAGTGGTAGAACACAAAGAGTCAAAATTGATGATAATATATCTGATCCTATGCCAATTAACTGTGGGATCCTGCAGGGAAGCATCCTTGGTCCACTACTCTTTTTCTGTTATGTGAACGACATGGAACTGAGCGTCTCGTGTAAATTATTACTGTATGCTGACGACAGCGTGCTTCTGGTTTCAGGAAAAGACCCAATAAGTATTGCCGCTTCACTTTCCAAAGAACTAGAATCATGTAGTGAATGGCTAGTGGACAATAGACTATATCTTCACCTGGGCAAGACGGAAGCCATCTTATGTGGAACAAAACGCAAACTGAAAGACATTGTGGGCTTCTCGGTCAACTGCAATGATATTCCTATAACAACAGTGTCACAAGTTAAATATCTCGGACTAAAACTGGACTCGAGTTTGTCAGGTGAAACAATTTTGGAATCTATCCTGTGTAAGTGTAGAGCACGTATAAAATACCTGTATAGACAGGTGGGATGCTTGCCAGCGGCGACCAAAAAGACCCTTTGCCAAGCGCTTGTTCAATGTCATTTTGACTATTCTGTGTCATCCTGGTACTCTGCATCATCTAAATCAGCACAGCACAAACTTCAGGTCACTCAAAATAAAATGGTTAGGTTAATGCTGAACCTAGGACCCAGATCACATGTTGGCCAGGAACAACTTCAGTCACTAGGTATGCTCAATGTCTCTGACAGGGCCAAACAAATCAGGCTCAGTAATACCTTCAAAATTTTCTATGACAGAGTTCCAGAGTATCTTAAGAGTGATTTTGTTAAAGCAAATGAGAGGAGTGGACATAATACAAGAAACAGGACGTTTAATTTTAAGGTCCCGAGAATCCAAGGACAGGGTAAGCAAACATTCTTCTTCACTACCATCAAAGACTGGAACGACCTACCCCAGTCAGTCCGTGAAAAGAGAACACTGTATTCCTTCAGACGTAGCCTGAAGGAACACCTGAACCGGACAGCTGCGAGAAGGGAGCACCAAGCTTATGTCTACTACTAAATACGACATAAGAGATAGGCAAACCAAACTGAAATGATTACTGATTACGGATTACGGTTATTTACCATAGGATGTAAGGTATCTTAAAATAACCCCCTAGAAATACTTTCTCTAAAGTATCTATTTATTTTATCCTCCCCTTTTCCCCAGCTAACCTAATCCCACAAGGACCCCAATGGAAATACGCCTAACGGCCTTATTGGGCTATCCTTAGTTGGAATTATGCAGAGCTGGTACATGTCATATTTGTGGTACCAACTCTGTAAATTGCTAACTAAATAAATATTATTATTATTATTAGGGGTTCGTCCCCTACGGGGAACTCCTATTGTAATCATTAAACCTGGGTTTTCATCCAAATTCTTCTTACGCGCCAGTTTCGACGCAATACCTCCAGAACCGCTTTTTGGATCGGGATGAAACTTTCACAAAAGGTGCGTTTTTGTATTGGGCAACTGTTGATATGCTAAACATCCGGCATGGCGGCCAAACAGGTCCGTGGCAGCCGATTTCCCCAAAAACTTGACGCCTAAATACCGTCTCTCCCACTCACAGGAAACGACTGGGCTTTGGCATACGCACTCCCCTACTAATGCTCCACAAATTTTATAGAGAAGGTTTTGCTTTTGCACGTGGGGTTTTTTCCGGCAATCTTTAAAAAAACTCTAATTCCACTTAAAATTCCACATCTTGAAAACTACGCCGATGATCAAAGCCTTGCTTGCGTAGTTGGGTGAGGCTCGCGATTCCGAACGTTTTGATACCAAACAAATATAAATGGGTGGAATAGTTTGGCCGCAGCATTGAAAACTGTCTATTCTTAAATTACTTTAAAACCGAATTCGCTACCCACACAAAGTTTACCATCTACAGTCTATAGGCTTCCACACATCCCCCAGTTTTGCTTAATAACATATTATATAATCTCTTTATTATTCAGATCTATAATTTTTTTTTTATTTAACTCTCTCAAAACAGTTCGAGTCCCTACGAATTCCAGCAATTATTTAGCCAACCTACCTATACATACCTACCCTACCAAATAATAATGATAAATTCAAATTTATTTTTGGTGAATGACAGAGTATTGGCTAAGGTTTTTAACAATTCCTCCCTTTGCCAAATGCTTAGTTTAACCTCTGAAGTGCGCATGGGGGTAATTGGAAACGTCCCCCTGTGCTGACGTATTTGAGGTGTTTCCGTCACTAAAATATTCATTGTGCCATTAATAGCATTAATATTTATCCATATGCGCCTATTATGGGTTGATTATAAAGGTATTAACCTGAAACAACAATAAAACGAGTGAAAACAGCGTTTGGATGGTCAAAATCGGAGATATAGCCCGCGAGTTGTATAATGTATGGGTGAGGCAATCTGCTTTCCCGCCAATTTCCCCCAAGGCCACTGAGACACAGTCGATCGATACTCTCTCTCTCTCTCTTGCACTCGCTTGCTATCAGTGATGACCACACCCTCCAATCGGATTTCTAATGTTAGCACGAAAATATACCTCAGAATAAGGGAATAACAGGGAAAATAGGTGATAACTGAAGGAGAGGAGGAAAGTGGGGAAGGAGGGGAGGTAGAGGACTGAGATTTTGCATGGCCCAGGGGCCAAAAAAAAATAAAAAAATAAAAAAAAAAAAATATAAAAAAAATTTTTTTTTTCGATGTCAAAAGTTGATTTTTATTTTCTCTGACTCTTAAGAGTCTTCCCGCAGTGCGCCGGGGGAACTCTTAAGAGTCTCCCCGCAGCTCCCGGGTTAATAACAATGATATGGACCTTTAAAGTTTTGGCAATTGCCCGTGTGACTCGTATTTTAACCCTCCTAAAGTGTTACCACGAAATACCGCTAGATCCTTTCTCAAAAGTCGCTACATAGCCAAACAATGTTAGGATAATGCTGCAATTTCTAAAGAGTTTTGGTTTGTTTGTTTTGCAAATTTTACAATGTAGTATGACTAGAATGTCTGAAATTTTCAAATTATTCCTGGTAAATGTCTCTAGATATTATTATGTTCTCTCCACCAACCAACTTTACTCCTAAACTCGATTAATGAAATTAACAAACACATGTGGCAGTCCGGGGATTCGAACCTAGGATGCTCACATCGAAAATCAACACACTTATGCATTGCACCACGAAGACAGTTAAAGAAAGGTGGACAAGCCTACGATTTATTATGCAGTTTCGAATCCTGCATATCAATCTAAGCATGTACACACTTTCCAACTAAAAGAAATGGCAGCTAGATTGAAGTAAATAGCTCTACATTTAGCGGTAATATGTAGCTTTACAACTGGCACCACTGCAACCACCACCTCCCTCCCAGTATGTCTCCACAAAATACCGCTAGATCCTTTCTCAAAAGTCGCTAGCATGTTGCTAGCGTACATAGAATAATAGATATATGGAAATCTATATTTGTATTAATTTCACCACAACACCAAACGTAGTCAAACAATGTTAGAATAATGCTGCAATTTCTAAAGAGTTTTGGTTTGTTTGTTTTGCAAATTTTACAATGTAATATGACTAGAATGTCTGAAATTTTAAAATTATCCCTAGTAAGTCTCTCTACATATGATAAAATGGCTGCTAAATTGAAGTAAATAGCTCTACATCTAGCGGTAATATGTAGCGATACAACTGGCAACACTGCCTAAGTGTTACCCCAAAATACCGCTAGATCCTTTCTCAAAAGTCGCTAGCATGTTGCTACATAGTCAAACAATGGTAGAATAATGCTGCAATTCCTAAAGAGTTTTGATTTGTTTGTTTTGCAAATTTTACAATGTAATACAACTAGAATGTCTGAAATTTTCAAATTATCCCGAGTAAATGTCTCGATATGAAAAAATGGCTGCTAAACTGAAGTAAATATAGCTCTACATCTAGTTGTTGTTGTTGTTCCCCAAGCTGCCTGGCCGAACAGCCCCAAGGCCCCGAGTAAGACCAAGGCCATAAACGAGCGCCCCAACAGAACCCTCCCTGCCGACCACAATAAAGCCTGGGTGACCGAAGCCACTCCATGGCGGGGAGCTGAGAGGGTGCGTAAACGCCCGGGAAACCAAAGCCCCACCCAGGGCCCTGTGCCCCTCAGCAATTATGAAGGGAAAGTTGGGGGGCAAAGGAATAATGTGACGCTTTAGCTTCCAATCTTGGTAGATTGGGAGGTCAATCCACGGAAGAGACGCCGTCACTTGAGATCTAGAAAATATATAAGTAAAAGGAACAGTCAGAGTAAGCTATGGGTATGGCAGAGATCGCTCAGGTCTCACTCTGATAGACCAGCCCATCGCCCAATCTGGTAATATGTAGCGGTACAACTGGCAACACTGCCTACAACCACCACCTCCCCCCCCCCCCCACCCCAGAGACTCGCACCTACAGTACGTCTCTCCCTCTCATCGCCAATGATTATGCTGAGGTTTGTATTTGCTTATCTTATCCTGTGTATAAATGTAAACCTTACACATGTTTCTATTAAATAATGACATTAACCCGTGGAGCCCGGCTAGCTTTGTAATGTTTGTTCACCAGAACCCGGCCGGTTTTCAAAAAATGGTTTTATTCCAGAAACAATAGCGAATGGGTTAGGAATGAAGGAAAAACCACGAAAAACCGCTCAAAAAGCTTAAAGAATGGTCCTACAGAGCCCCCGAAAACGTATTTTACAAGAGTAAAAAATTGAAGGCAATTACCCCAAAAAACCAGGTTATTGCGCGCTCACGCGCACGCACGTGGACTTTGAGAGTTTTCAACCATCGGCACGGTTGCGTGGGATACGTACACAGTTCCCATAAAAATCTGAGCCCTCTTGAGTGGCTACACCTGAGGTTACGGTCGGCGCAATTAGGGTGACGCGCCAGACGCGTCTCTGGGGCTGTGCGTTACATACATCGCCGACGCGTCAGACGCGTCGCTGGGGCTGTACGGGTTAAACAGGATTCATGATTTAAATACAATGCTAGATATTTATCGGAAGTACGTATTTACCTTCGGAAAGCTAAAATATAATGTTTACACATATGGGATAGGGAGGAGGGAGGGAGGTATAAGGGGTGGAACGATGGAAGGGAAGAGAACCCCGATATACGAAATACATAGCTTCATATGCGCGTATTGATCACTTTCATGCTATTATATATGCATACAGAAGTAGCAGGACACATAATTATGTCAAGAGTGAACACCAATAACTTAATCCATACACAGTAAAAAAGGCGGAAATAATATCGTACATACGAAGTGATGGAATGGGGATGGGGGGAGTGTGTATGATATGTAAACAGGACAGTTCGTCACTAGATAGGCGTGTGTGTGCTTGTGTGATGATCTTGTGTAGCTATGTTTGTGCTTGTTTGAGTGTTGCTATAGGCTACGCATTAGTTATCTCTCTCTCTCTCTCTTATTTTTCGCTGTCTTCCTTACGATTACGACAAACTGTACTAGTGCATGAGAACAGGAAATAGGGAGCCTCGCTCTCTCTCACAAAAGAGAACATAAGTAAACAGGAGTTTGCAGAGAGCCGATTGGCTATAAGACTCGGTAGCCTATTCCACATATCTAAAACTCTGTTACTAAACGAATAGAGGCAGATCCCTTACACACCCAGTCTCTCTCTGTCGCTCGTTTGTTTGCACACCGGTACAAATGAGGCAGATCCCTTACAAGATGAACATGGGAATCTGCAGAGAGACAAGTGGCCCACAAAAGGCAGATCCCTTTCACAGCCAACCCATTTCATTCATATGACTATCTGATTTTATCTTGAAATTCTCTATTGTTCTTGATCCCACTATAGCACTAGGTAGCCTATTTCACATATCTACGACTGTTACGAGAGCGGCAGATCCCTTACACAGCCAATCTCTCTCTTATTTGCACACTGGTACAAAGGAGGCAGATCCTTACACATGCTACCAAGATGAAAATGGGAGTCTGCAGAGAGCCGGTTGGCCCAAACTCGGCAGATCCCTTTCACACCCAATCCATCTCGTCTTATCAAATTTTATGTTGAAGCTCTATTGTTATTGATCCCACTATAGCACTTGGTAGCCTATTCCACATATCTACAACTCTTTTACCAAGCGAATAGAGGCAGATCCCTTACACAGCCAATCTCTTTCTCGCTCTTGTTTGTTTGCACACCGGTACAAATGAGGCAGATCCCTTACACATGCAACCAAGATGAAAATGGGAGTCTGCAGAGAGCCAAGTGGCCCACATAAGGCAGGTCCCTTTCACACTCAACCCATCTCATAAACGTTACCTGTTATTTACACTACTTACTAAGTATACACCCATGTTATCATATACCTGCAACCAAAACACAATTGTAAGAAATAGGAACATAAGAAAATGGGAGTCTGTAGAGCCAATTGGCCCACACAAGACAGATCCTTTTCACACCCAACCCATCTCATAAAAACTCTCTCATTTATCTCTGTCTTCCTTACATTTATGACATCCTAGTCTCTCTCTCTCTCTCTCACACAAATGAGAACATAAGAAAACCGGAGTCTGCAGAGAGTCGATTGGCCCACACATGTCAGATCCCTTTCACACCCAACCCATCCCGCACTCTCTCTCTCTCTCTCATATTTATCGCTATCTTCCTTACGTTTACGACATCCTATTCTCTCGCCATACTCCCTCTCTCCTTCACAAATGAGAAAATAAAAAAATAAGAAAACGGGAGTCTCCAGAGCCGATTGACCTACACATGGCAGATCCCTTTCACACCCAACCCATCTCGTTCTATCTAATTTCAAGTTGAAGCTCTATTGTATTGTTCTTGATCCCATTATAGCACTCGGTAGCCTATTCCACATATCTACAACTCTGTTACTAAACGGATAGAGGCAGATCCCTTTTACAACCAATCTCTCCCTCTCTCGCTCTTGTTTGTTTGCACAATCTGCTCCTTCTGTAGTTTCTCCATGCCCGATAAGTTAAATGATCTTTTGATATCTGTGACACAGCATTTGTATCAAACACAATACCCTGCTTGCAAAACCGTCGAACCCCGGACAACGTTGCTTGCAACTTTAATTTTCTATTGTTATTATTAATTTTTATAATTGATTGTAATTGTTAAAAGAGTACTCTTTTGTTTAAATCTATTGTGCCTTCTTCATATTTTCAAATAATTATATTTATTATATTGTATATAATCTTTGTCGATAGGACCAATTGCTTGCTTTTGCGATTTCCTTAGTTTATTTGTACAATAAATGTAGGTTATTTGTAGGGTAGTACTTGTTAGGGGTCACTTGAAGCATGCTATGCTTACAGGTACCTACCCGACAGCACTATCGTTAGTGAGTTATATTTGTATTTTGTACTATTGTTATTAACTTGTCAAGTTGCAAATTTGATTTTAATATAACATGTTGACACTTAATGTAGTTTCTTTATTCATGCAGAGTTTAGTAAAATTTACCAGAACATCCCCGACTTCCCAAATTGAGTAATTCCTTGAACGTGACTACAGTGCGTTGTTATATGTGCGATTAGTTTGCTTGGGAACCAGATTAACTTGCGCATGTAGTAATGTACGCCCTATGTGGTGGATTGTGTTCTTTTACTTAAGCGTTGTTTCCACATAGCGATTTTGATTAGTTATTTTGTCTTTTTACTGTGTTCGTATACGTTTTGGTTTGTTTATTTTGCAAGTTTTACATTATAAGTTAACAGAATGAATATAAACATCACTTGTGGAGGAGCACTTTATTGACAATGTTTTACATCTCTCTCTCTCTCTCTTCAGGTCACGTTACCTGAAGAAGCTATCTGCGAAACATCAATAAAGTTCTCCTCATATGGTGTTTTTATTCATAGTGCAATGTACTGTACTGTAGTTACAAAAGTCAAAAGGCCAACACCATAACATAAATTAAGATGCAAGTAATTGAAAATAATTTTAAACTAGCCCCATATAATATACAAGTAATTAAAGAGAGCACTTTTTGTTTTCTTTTGCCAGACGCTGTAATTCCCGAGAAGGGGTGGCTATGAACATTAGCCGTTTGTCACGAATCGCTAAGTCAAGTTGCCCGGGCTTGACATCTATCAATATTTAGACAGTATGGGCTTGATCCACTGAACCTTTGATCAGCAGCTTACGCTTTACTGACTATACCACGGCTTCGGACAAGAGAGAGAGAGCACTTTAATTAAAATAATGCAAGAGAATGAACAGTCTGCAGACATAATTGGATGGGAAATAGGAAGAAGAAGAAAAGCAGTGAGAGAGACAGTGAAGAGGGTCAAGATGGGTCAAGCATCAGGGATAGATGGAGTGTGTGGTGAGATGCTGAAGTATGGAGGTGAGGTACTGATTAAATGGATAGGGTCGACTAAATCCAACTGAGCCCATTAATCCTTTCACGCACAGGACGTGATGTGTGCTCTTTCTGGGATATTTAAAAGCCTTTGTGACCATCAGGGGTGTTTAGAAACCTTTAGTTTAAATTAAAATGTAAAACTTGCAAACTAAACAAACTAAAACTTGGACAAAGACAATATAAAGGCAAAATAACCGATCAAAATCGCTATGTGGAAACAACGCTTACTAAAATCAAATTTATGAAATAAAACAACACAATCCACCACATAGGGTGTACATTACTAAATGAGCAAGTTAATCTCTTTCTGTATAGTTACTTCAACCTCTGCAGTTGTTTTTGAGTGAGCTGTGAGTAGAAAACTAATTTTGGAGAGGTAATTGAGATAACTCTACTACTGAGAGTGAGAACTGAGCGATCTCTGCCATACCCATAGCTTACTCTGACTGTTCCCTTTACTTATATATTTTCTAGATCTCAAGTGACGGCGTCTCTTGCGTGGATTGACCTCCTAATCTACCAAGATTGGAAGCCAAGGCGTCACATCTTTCCTTTGCCCCTCAACTTTCTCTTCATAATTGCTGAGGGGCACAGGGCCCTGGGTGGGGCTTTGGTTTCCCGGGCGTTTCCGCACCCTCCTCAGCTCCCCGCCATTCGGTCACCCAGGCTTTATTGTGGTCGGCAGGGAGGGTTCTGTGGGGGCGCTCGGTTATGGCCTTGGCCTTGCTCGGGGCCTTGGGGCTGTTCGGCCAGGCAGCTTGGGGAAAAACAACAACAACTCTACTACTGAATGCTAAACGGCAACCCCCGAGTCCACAGGATAGCGAGAGGGTTAAGACACTGCAAGACAAACATTTATGACGAACCATACCTCATAGAAAACATCAGACTCGTATATCCCTACCACCCACACCCTAATACAGTTCTGGTGGGTGTCAGCGGCCGCCTCCAACAACGACCGATTGTACGTTGGGGTGACGTCCTCCGGCAAGATGTGGGCGGGGATCCAGTTGATGATGATGATGAATATGATGTGGTGAAGAAACAGCAATGGCTGCAACAGATGTAGGAATTAAGACACAAATGCAGAGCAGGGACCCAGTTTATTCAACGTTTACTCAACGTTAGAAGCCTTACTGGCGAAACGTTGAATAAACTGGGGCCCTGTTCTGCATTTGTCTGAATTCACACATGAATATGATGATGGTTATGAAGATGAATATGATAGTAGTGATGATAATGATTATAAATGAAGCCGACGAATCCTACCTCATAGAAGACATTGGACTCGTATATCCCTCCATCCCACACCTGATACAGTTCTGGTGGGTGTCCGTGGCCACCTCCAACAATGACCTAGTGTACGTCGGGGTGACCTCCTCCGGTAAGATGTGGGCGGGCATCCAGTTGCTCTCCTTCATGAACATCGGCACGTTGTTTACAATTACCCGGTAGTAGCGACCTGGGAACAACAGAACAGTGTGTCAAACAGGAGCAATTATACTGTCTTGATGGTGTAATGGTTAGAGTGTTTAACCCATACTGTACTGGCAACGTCCGTTTCATTATATTCTGGCAACTATTAGACAATTTTATTCAACTTTGGAAGGATCTGTGGTAGCTAAAAGGATGAATTAACACAGTTTGTAGCCTTTTAACCTCTAACTATCGGCGCGCAACATAAGTCGAGTATAATAAATCTGGACTATCTGGCGGCGCTCGACATAGGTCGTGTGGCAATTTCAGCACGTAATGTTGCTGAGAGAGAGAGACAAGTGGTGGCAGGAGAGTAGCGAGCGTATGACTGCTCCAGACCACCGCGGCGAACCTACTGACACGAATCCCACCTCCTCCCTCCCTCTCTCACTCGCTATATACGGAGGGCATGAAGGGATGGTCTGAGCATTGGTTAATGCCTTTTCATCCAAAAAAATGCAAGTACAAGCGGATTGGGACCAGCAAGATAGACAAGGTAGGATACAGTATGCATGAAGCGATGGAGGAAGTGAGTGCAGAAAAGGATATAGGAGTAGTGATAGACAATAAGTTAAATTTCTCAGAACATTTAGCGGAAAAGATAAACAAAGCCAATAGAATTGTAGGGCTGATAAGGAGGACATTTGTGTCACTTGACGAAGAAATCTTCAGGAATCTATATACAGCGCTGGTTAGGCCGCACCTGGAATATGCAAACCAGGTGTGGGCTCCATATATGGTAAAGGATATAGAAGCAGTGGAGAAAGTGCAGAGGAGAGCTAGCAAGCTGGTACCAACGTTGAAGAACGCGGGCTATGAGCAGAGGTTGAGGGCACTGGGGCTTCCGACACTGGCATATAGGAGAAAGAGGGGATATGATAGAGACTTTTAAGATAGTGTCAGGAAAGTACGATGAGGATGTGTGTGAAGGTATCTTCTTGATGCGGGAGGGAACAAGAACGAGAGGACACTCTAAGAAAATTTACAAAGAAAGAAATAGGCTTGAGAAGGCAAAGAACTCATTTTGTGATAGAGTGGTAAATGAGTGGAACGCACTGCCCCAGTATTAGTCCATGAGCCAAGACCCGAATTTTGGGATATCGGTACCACCCGGGGTGACTAATTCTCTTAGGTGTTTTTAGCTTGCTACATGTCTCTAGTTTATGTTTTGATATGATAGCCCTTGCACATTGGTAGCTTAATGGTCGTTATCACTTCTTGAATAGACATACCCTACCGAAAATTCCGAAATTTTTTAAAATGTCAAATTTGGGGACAGGAATGCCTAAATGTCAACAAAATGCATATAGTAATTGTTACATTTAATACAAGTCCTGTAAATACACACTAAGCATGCCATGGGCTTGTACATACTATTATGGCAAATTACTACTCCTAAATATCATCTACGTCAGACTCGGAATCTGACTGTTGTGCCACCGGCTCTTCTTCAATAGCCTTGTTCTGACATGTCTGTAACCTGCACATGTCCGTGCATTTTAGACCATTGCTGAGGCAAGTACACTTAGGGAGTTCGCATGACCGCACACACTTGCAAGACAGTAGCTGCATAACAGCATCTGGTGCTGGTGAGCCTCGCATCCAGTTGACGGCAAGCTTACCGTCCTCATCTGTCATCCAACCGCAGTCTGTTGGGTTCGCAACAAATGGCTGGCTCTGAAGACTTCTCCTCCAGATCGCAGCCTGGTAGTTTGCACGCAGTGCATGCATGAAGAGGCAGTCCTCACAAGGAGGGAGTTGACTTGACTCTACCTCTCCACGTCTTGCACAGAACAGCTCATACCGAAGCTTGTTTACCTTAGTTGTGTGGGTAGATGGTAGGTACATGTGGCAGGTGATTTCCTGTAGCTTCTCAAAGAGTTCAGGAGACACTTCCCATGAGCGTCCAAGTTCGTGAAAAGCATGCTGGTATGTCTTGTCCATCTTCACCTGCTTGAGTGTCGTCATCTTCCCTCGGCCAGCGAATGCACTGACGGTATCACAGCCTGTAAAGGCATGCATACCAATCAATGAATCACACACGCTGCCTCCCAGTGTGCGGCTCAGTGTGGTGATATCCAGGAATCTTGTCCGGTTCTTCGTCCCGCACTTCTGGAACAGATGGGATGGGATCTTGTGGCACATGCCAAGACACAACACCATGACGTCTGTATCTTCTGCAGTGATGATGACAGACTTGTTCCCAGATTCTGCTGCATGAAGTGCATGGAGAAGAAGGCGTGTGTCTGCTTCTTCTTGAGTTGACTTAAGCTCAGGAGCCTCTTCCCACTGCTCTTTGGTGATCTTGAAGCAGCGCTGCTCACATGTGACATACAGCTCCTTGTCCTTGAGCTTCTCCCTGTGCTGTGGTGCCTTCCATTCTTCTACCAAGAACTTGATAAGACTTGCCTTGTTGGAGGAACTACCGAGTAACTTTCTCCACTGCTGGATGTTGTGCCCAGGTTGAATGTTCTTGAAATGAATTCCTGTGCCTGCACTTCTTTTGGCTCGTTCTGCATCCTTGATGGATGTCTCCTTGTAGATATCAAACACAACATCAATGCGCCTGCTCTTAGCACCTTCATGAACAGCGTGACTCAGTGCTGTACCTGCAAGCTGTGAAAAAGTTTTGTCGTTTCCCTTCAGTTTGTGGACCAGGCTCATCCCATCAATTATGGTAGCAGAGGGCTCGGGTATCACTTCTGCAGGAGAAACATTCCTCTCTAACTCCTTTGCGAGGGCAGCCTTGTTAGTCTTGCGGAGAGACCCATCACCGCTGGCAAGTGCCCAAGGCAAAGGCCCCAGGGGATGAGCCAAGACATCACTCATTTTGAGCTTTCTGTTCTCGGCAACAAGGATCATCTGGCCAAATAGGTTCCTGTCAGCCTTTAAGATAACCTCCTTGGCATGGTCTTGTGAGCGTGGCTTCATTCTGATGTTAGTGAACGTTCTCAGTTTCGTCTTCGTCATCGTGTCATGAAACTGTATAGTTGGCGTATCGATCTCCAGGCGCTCTTCCTTGAAGGCTTGATATGCATCCTCTCCTATTCTGTAGGCCCCTAGAAGGTCTTTGACAACTTCTGGTGGTGCCATAGTCGCAGTTGACAAACTGACAAGATCTTCTTGCTCTGCGTTGAAGGGGTTCAACCAGCTGGTCTCCATCAGTTGAACTAAAGATTGGACATCGGCCTCATCTCTTCTAATCCTGGGCATCTGTAGGTCTGGGTGGCTGAAGTCAGTATACTTTTGGCCTACTACCATAGTCCTGAGCTGCCTTAAGTACCTGCTGCGATACTCCGATGTCAGGTAGTACCTGGCGACAGCTCCGCCTTTCAGGCTGAAGCCTTTTGTGCCCCCTGGTGTCTGGGTGTCTTTGTTGATCGTCTCTTCGATTGTCTGGTCCACAGGGATCCGTCCAAAGGGATTCTTGCTACCGATCTGGACCGAAAAGCCACCTTGCATGAAGTGTTCATGGACCTCTGGGTGTTCAATGGGCAGTCGAGACATCAAGGCATAGTAGTAGGTTAGGAACCGGGCATAGTTCACTTTGTCATAGGCAAAACACCACGGTATCATCTGTCGGATTGCTCCTAGGTGGAGCATCCAGTTGCCTTCTCTGGAGGCTCGAATTAAGTCCAGCATGATCTCAACCATGTCCAGGTATGACATCCAGAATGCTGAGAGGTTGTGTTCATCTCTGAGGGTCTCAAGATAAACTTGGAAAAGCTTCATGATATGTGTGCATGATTCACTCTCCATCAGCTCTTGAAAGAGTCCCTGAGACACATTGCTGTGAAAGCTGTTGATGTCCTTCAGTGTTTCATCTAGATGGTGTATGTCCCTTGAATGGTTTTCTTCTAGCCATGAAAGGAAGCCTTTCCATGCAAGCCTCATCAGTGCTTCATACACGAGCTTGTGTAGTCTCACTGCTCTGTTGTACCTCTTGCCGTTCATCACTCCTGACACTGATCCTTCTGCGATGATACCTGATTCCACACACAGATCTCTAAGACCTGCATCTTGAAACCTCTTTCCTATGGTGGAGATGAGATTACAGATTGTGTGGAAGACGCCCATCCTGATGATAATGTTCTTGAACTTCTCTTGTTTCCAGATAACTTCGGCAGCTTTGGCATAGAGTGCTTGATCAAACACGCACACAATCTTGTTAAGCTGTAAGGACTGCATGATAGCATGCGTTTGTTCCAAGATTTCATTAACGGTGGACATTTCTGTTGCGGGAGCATTGATAGTGGGCAGGTAGCTTACAGTGTCCTGAACCACTGCAATGTCTCTGCGCATTTTGATGTTGAACCCAGTCCAACTGCTGATGGACTGGTCCTCATGGTCTGACATTCGAGTAAGAAGCCAGATATGGTTCTTTGTCTTTGAATCCTGGACTTCCTTGGTAGTGTCGACATACGCAGTCTCAATCCTAGGTGGCCCTGCCCGCCGCCCAACATTGTATATTGGCAGCATTGATGATGTCTGAGTGATGCTTCTTATCTTGGACTTGGTAATCTCTGGCAGGACTTTCTCTGGCACAGAGCCTGCAACCTTGGACTGGACAGCAATGCCATTGACTCTATGAGAAGTACCTGCTCCACTTAGGGTCTCTTCAAGTCGGTCAATGTTATCCCAGGCCAGGGTTGTGAACACACCAGGGTAGATGTTTGCTGGCAGTGGAATGTCATCCTTTGAGCATTCCAGCTTCTGGATACAAAGGGCTGTATCGATCTCCTCAAACATTGAGTAAGACACACAGTGACCAAGACGATTCAGAGTTCGGATCAGTTCTGTGTTTCCTGTCAAAGACTTTACAGCATTGGTCAGCAGTACGTGCTTGGGTGGTTTTGTCTTGCCACTGGTAACAGCAAAGACCAAGTCACTGCCAAAGGAAGTGGCAAGACGTTGAGCTCTTTCAGAGGGAGTTTCACACTCACACTCTCCTGTCAGCAGGGTGTGCAGGAATTGAGTGACTGCTGCAGGAATGACATTCTGATCTGTATCGGGAGGCCATGGCTGACTCACATCTTGTTTATTGATCTCATTCCTCAGCTGCATTCCTGCTTTGGTTAAGACATCTTCAGAGTTAGCTGCTCTTGCTTCTTGCAGGTCTTTTGCCATTTTGTGTGCTTGCCGGGCAAGGTCGTCCATTGAGAGGCTGCGTGGATAGATTAGAAGCTTTCCTTTCTCATCTGGGACAAAGCGTAGTGATTCTCCAAACTCGGTTTCAATCTTTCGGCGAACATGTTTCTTTGTCGCTGGTTTCAGTTGGATAATACCACGGGACATCATGGATCTCTCAAGCCTAGATGTGAGGTTTGTCATAGGCAGTACCTCTGGGTTGGGGAATAATTTGGTCCTTATATACAAGCAGAGTTCCTCGAGGGCTTCTGTCTCAACCTCTTCGTAGCGTGCTTCCTCGCTTTCTTCCTGATTTTCACCTGCACCCGACCTGGCGGCCGCTGGGAAATCATCTTTTGTGAAGAGTTTGTAGCACGACTTGTGGTAGTGACCCTCTGCAGCAACAAGGTCTCTGCTAACTAAACCAAGGATTCTCTGGTTGAGTTTCCTTATTGCTGCTCTGCGAATCTTCTCATCTGCTCGTAGCTCAACACACTGTATGAGTGGCTCCCTTGTCTTTGTTGTTTTTATGTACTTGCTTGACTTCTCGCAGAAGATACATACTTTGGCATACACCCTGCTAGTACTAGGGGCATCCCTTGATGCCCTCCTCCTGGGGTCGACGCTTGCTGATTCTATCTTGACACCCTTGGCAAGGATAGAATCCAGTGACTTCTTCATTGTAAAGAGACTACGACATTTACGGTGATAATGTATGTGTGGTATTCCTCCTTCTTCAAGGCCCTTGGCTGCTTCCAGGACTGGATCATGCTGCCTGATTTCTGCAGCCCTGAGCAATGTGTTCCAGGAGTCCAAATCCTGTGGTGACACCAGAGCATCGCTGTCATCATCAGAGCAGTGGATGATACAGTCGATCCGTGCTCTCTTCCTCGCAGATGGTTCCATCCTGCCGTCAAACAGTCGACACACACCTGCAAAAAATATCACCATTAAACCATGAACAAACAAACACATTACATGGAAACCACTCTACATATGTTTGCTCCTTCCAATAATAAATTATCCCCAAAATATAACAAAAAATCCCCAAATATGAAATAAACCCCTAAATATGGAGAAACTTGAAATACACATCGGAATAATTCTTGTAGAGAATCAAATAAG
Source organism: Paralithodes platypus (assembly GCA_032716605.1). Lineage (NCBI taxonomy): Eukaryota > Metazoa > Arthropoda > Malacostraca > Decapoda > Lithodidae > Paralithodes > Paralithodes platypus. Next base: position 9,138,807 of record CM064544.1, on the reverse strand, counting down.
CTACAAGAGCTGTTAGAATATATTTTTCAATGTTCCCCATATTTAAGGATTTATTCTAGATTTAGAGGAAAATACCCAAAATATAGAGTATATTCCGAAATATGAGGAAATTTGAAAAATACCTAGGAACAACTCTGGTAGAGAATATAATTCTACATAGGTGTTCAAAGTTTCGCGATGATTGTGTGATGGATTTTAAAGAAAATGAGGAAAACGCCGAGCGTCACGCTAAAAATCTTTATTTTTGGGTAGCGCCCCTATTGCATCAAAAAAATTAGACTAAGCTACCAGTGCGAGAAGGCTATCATATCTTAATGTACTTACAGTCACTCTATAAACATTTTAGTACCATTCGTGTTTAGTCACCCCAGGTGGTACCGATATCTGGCCTGGCTCATGGACTATATGTAGTCGATTCCGAATCAATAAGGGAGTTTGAAAGTAATCTTGATAAAGCATGGGGAAGACAAGATTTGAAGTTTGATTATAAAACAAAAATACAGAATAGTAAAAATTTTGCGTCTGCTACCGCCGCCGCCAACACCGTGAACGACCGCAGCAGTGCAAGTACTGGTACTGAGCTGGATACACAGGCATAGTTTGCCTTTTTCCAGAGGATCTACTGTAAGAAACTGTAAGAATATACGGAATTGTATGGGGAAAGTGCCTAATTACATGCTTTTTGCACTCGCGTTGCGCGGTTGTTGCAAGAAAATTAGCCATCATAAAAGGATCGTTATGGTGTCATTGGAAAGCTCTGTTTATGCCCTTTCAGGGATAGATACTTGTTTTACGCTCTGGGTCTTATTTAGGCATGAAAATGATCACGTAAACAGCCCTATTTTGGCTAAAAACACCCCGCTGGGCGGTACATATAAATAAACCGCCTAGCCCGTTAATAAGGTGTTAATGGTTAGAGGTCCTTCCTAAACTTAATAAAATCATCTAATAGTAGTCAGAGTATAATGAGTAAAAACAGAGTATAATTTTGATATACAGTATTATGTCCCTTTAGTTTGGTGATTATAAGACACTTCGCCCCAATCACGTTTTTATTCTTTCCTGACGAGCGATAGCAAACCCATACACATTTAGGTTGAAGGCAGCTGTCTCAGCATCTTCTCTCCATGCTTTCAAAAATAGACCTGATATACACTGGCAGTTCAATCATTACTCAATAGTACCGGGTATCACTTCCTGCACACCGCTTAATGCATATTGATTGTGCACCTTATGAATAGTTTTGACCATCAAACATGCCTATTTGAAAATGTAGATGATCCAGTTTTTAACGCTGTACACTCGCTTGCTGGATTACTCTACCTCTCTCTCTCTCTCACTCACTCTCTCTCATTCTCAGCACTCTCTCTCTCTCTCTCTTACACACTCTTTCTTTCACTCTCACACACATTCTTTCTCTCCCATTCACACACACACTCTCTCTCAACCCTTGTTACGGGGAATTTACTGGATATTTGCCACGAATCACTAGACCGAGCTGCCCAAACTCTAGCCGTCTACCAATGTCAAGGGGGGGGGGGGGGATCAAACTGCAGACCCTTGAATCAGCAGTCAGATATGCTACCTTAGTATTATTTATTCTGTATTAATATTATTTATCTTGTTATTTTAGAACGAGGTAGACATGTGGTGGCCGAACGGTTACGGTGAGCAGCCCCTGTATCAACTGACGGCCTTGTGGACCGACACCAACCGAGTCGAGGAATCCACCAAGTTCGTCCGAATGGGCTTCAGGACCGTCGACCTTAACCCTTCCTCCCCGGGCTGTCTTACCCAATGACGGTCGCCCCTACCCGGGCGATATGGCTGAAAAACGTCTAGGCCTAGGCTACCGTATTTATGTTTATTTTCACTGCTATAACTTTCCCACTCATCTATAATCGTAGTGCGGTTTTCAATCTGTATTTTGGCATTGAGTAGAGCTCTGTAAGTCAACTGGTTCAGTTGTGATGACGATTTCAGTGGAGCCAATATTGCAGAGATGTTGCCAATATGGGGGCTTTTTAGACACTAATTTCATCATGACGTCAGAACAATAACATTGAGGAGTCTTCTCCTTCTTGTTTTCGGAGGTGCGGTGACGAACGCTTGGGTTTGTTGACATACGTCGTACGCACGGCGTTCAGACCAAGTTTAATTAGGCTATTAAGCTCATGCCTTAGATAAGGCATACCGGGTAGCGGCCCTTCTTTCGTGCTGTCCTTACCTAAGGCAGACCGGGTAGGAAGGGTTAACCAAGACTTTATCGACCCCAGTAATGAAACTAAGGGTAAGAAGAGAGTGAGAGTAAGTGAGAGAGAAAGAGTGTGTGTGAGAGAGAGAGTGGTTGAGAAAGAGATAGTGAGAGTGAGTGAGAGAGGCTGAGAAATCCACCAAGTCCATCCGAGTGAGCTTCAGGACCGTCGAGCTCAACCAAGACTTTATCGACCCCAGTAATGAAACTAAGGGTAAGGAGAGAGAGAGAGAGAGAAAGAATGTGTGTGAGAGTGAAAGAAAGAGTGTATTTACCTAATTGCCTAATTGTATTTACCTAATTGTAGTTTACAGGAGTTGAGCTAAGCTCGTGTTGTCCCGTCTCTCAGTCTACTTTTCATCCAATTTTTTCTTGAAAATATGGATGTTCCTTGCCCCTACCACCTCCTCCTCCAGCCCATTCCATTTGTCAATACATCTATAGGGGAAGCTAAACTTCCTGATATCGTTCTTGCAGGTAGGTCTTTTTACTTTGTAGCTGTGGCCTCTAGTTATTCCTGTATCCATAATTAATATATCCTCCCTATCCAGCCTCTCCAGCCCCCGGGTGCATTTGTACATCATTATCATGTCTCCCCTCTCTCTCCTCTCTTTTAAACTCGGTAGATTTACTTTGTCTAGCCTTCCTTCATATGGCAGTTCTCTGAGACTTGGAACCAATCTAGTAACTGCTCTCTGGATTCTTTCTAACTTGTGAATATGATTCTTTAGATGCGGGGACCACACCACTGCTGCATACTCCAATCTTGGTCTAATCATACTCTTCATAATTTTCGCTACCATGGTCTCATCAAAGTAGTTCAGAGCAACTTTCATATTCCCGGCCATTGCATACATTCCGCTAAAGAGCTTGTTGATAGGTTTCTCTGGCGACAAATTATCTTGTATAATCAACCCTAAATCCTTTTCTTTTTCGGCCTTGCTAATTATATTATCTCCCATCCTGTACTCCCAATTTGGTCTATTCACACTTCTTCCCATATTTAACACATGGCATTTACTTATATTAAATTTCATTTTCCACTTGGTGCTCCATTCATATATTTTATCTAAATCCCCTTGCAGCTCCTCACAACTACTTTTATTTGTTATTTGTCTCATAATTTTTACGTCGTCTGCAAACATTGACATGTAGGAATTTATGACTATCGGCAGGTCATTCACGTACATAAGGAACATGAGAGGTGCCAACACAGATCCCTGCGGCACACCACTCTCAACTTTCCGCCACGATGAGTAAGTTCCTCTAATGTTGGTCCTCATTTCCCTATCTGTTAAATAGCTCTCCATCCATTTCAGCAAACTCCCCCTGACACATCCTAGCGTCTCAAGCTTAGATAACAATCTCTTATGTGGTACCTTATCGAATGCTTTGGAAAGGTCTAAGTAGACGCAGTCCACCCATCCGCCTCTTTCTTGGAGTACATCTATCGCCCTACTGTAATAACAAATTGCTTTGGGGTTATCTTCTTTCTCTCCAACATTTTCATCCATCTCTTCCTAATTAGCTTTTCACAAATCTTGCATACAATACTAGTAAGTGAAACTGGTCTATAGTTTAGAGGGTCCTCAGGGTTTCCATTCTTGTATATCGGGATGATATTAGCTCTTTTTCATTCAACAGGAACCTGTCCTTTATCTAAGGAAGCTTGAATTATGTCCCTCACTGGCTCCACTAATTGCTCTGCACACTCCTTTAAAACCCAGGCAGACACTTCATCCGGTCCCATAGCTTTCCTTACTTCAAGTCCTCTCATCGCAGATAACAGCTCATCTCTAGTTATTTCAATCTTACTAAGACCACTCTCCAGTACTCCCGCCTGTGGTTCGTCAAAACCTTCCTCTCCAGTAAAAACTGACCCCAATTTGTTATTCATTACCTCACACATGTCCGATACATTTTCATACGTCCTAGCATCAACTCTTAATTTAGTAATTTGTTTCTTTACCTTCAATTTACTGTTTATATATTTATAAAATAATCTAGGGTCACTTTCACATTTATTTACTATGTTCTTCTCATAGTTCATTTTAACTTGCCTAATTATGTCCCCGAAAGGGGTTGAAATAGGGGAGCTATCCCCCCCGCCAAAGGTGGCTTTCTAGGGCCTTTCCTAGCTGATGCTGAGAGGATTAGGTTCTAGTCATGTGGTGATGGGCTGGTCTATCAGAGTGAGAGCTGAGCGATCTCTGCCATACCCATAGCTTACTCCGACTGTTCCTATTACTTATATATTTTCTAGATCTCAAGTGACGGCGTCTCTTCCGTAGATTGACCTCCCAATCTACCAAGATTGGAAGCCAAAGCGTCACATTTTTCCTTTGCCCCTCAACTTTCTCTTCATAATTGCTGAGGGGCACAGGGCCCTGGGTGTGGCTTTGGTTTCCCGGGCGTTTCCGCACCCTCCTCAGCTCCCCGCCATGGAGTGGCTTCGGTCACCCAGGTTTTATTGTGGTCAGCAGGGAGGGTTCTGTGGGGGCGCTCAGTTGTGGCCTTGGCCTTGCTCGGGGCCTTGGGGCTGTTCGGGCAGGCAGCTTGGGGAACAACAACAACAAATCTATTCCTCTCCTGTTTATATTTATTCCGATTACTCTCAGTGTTCCTTCTTCTTAATCTAGCCCAAGCTGCATCACGCCTACCCAAAGCTCTTTTGCATTTCAAATTAAAACAATCTTTCTGCTTCGTAAAATTTCCAGTTTTATATCTTGGGACAAACAGATTGGTTCCTACTCTATAAATTTCGAGGAATCTACTATATTTACCTTGTACGTCCTGTTCCTTAAAAATAAGATCCCAATCTACTCCCTCTAAATATCTTTTCAAGGATACATAATCAGCTTTACTATAATTTAATCTGTCATTTATGTAGCTATTGTCTAATCTATTGGCATTACTCGAGGTCAACTTCCATTTTAGTAATAGGTGATCACTTTTACCTACAGGACATAAATAGTTTATATCACTAATTTCGTGAGGATCTTTTGTAAAAATCAGATCGAGTTTAGAAGGTTCGTTATTACCCCTCATTCTTGTATTTTCCTTCACATGTTGTGCAAGTACATTTTCCGTAACCAACTCCACTAGCCGACTTCCCCAAGATCTCTGATTTGGCCCTGCATCTCCCGATTCCCAATCAACCTCACTACAGTTGAAATCTCCTACCAAGATCAATCGATTCTTCCTTAAAAGCAATCTTCTCAACGACTGAATCATATCCTCTACCATCTCCTCAAACTCAAACTCCCTCCATGCTCTGGTCTTTGGTGGCATGTAAGCTACTGCTCTGTCTAGCTTTTTTCCTTCTATATCATTGAGTTCAACTGCCATTATTTCTGCCTTGTCATTATTTAACTCCACGTGCTTTGCTGTCATAGGGTTCTTAACTAATACTGCCACTCCACCTCCCCTTTTACCCTTCCTATCATATCTCCATATATTATATCCTTCACTAAACACTATGTTGCTGTCAAAGTCCTGGTTCAGCTTTGTCTCCGTCAAACAGACTATCTGTGGTTGATCTTTTCTTAATATATCATCTAACTCTACCTTTTTACTGTTTATTCCATCTATATTAGTGTAGTAGCACAGTATATTTGAATCCACCTCCTTGTTTCTCTTCCCTCTCTGCTTCCTACCAGGTTCACCTCCTCCTCCATCCCTTCCCTGACCCAGTTCCACCTCCCCTGCTAATGTGAGAGAGAGAGAGAGTGCTGAGAATGACAGAGTGAGAGAGAGAGAGAGAGTAATCCAGCAAGTCCGTCCGAGTGGGCTTCACAACTGTCTTTATAGACATCAATGATGTAACTAAGGGTAAGGAGAGAGAAAGAGAGTGAGTGAGGAAGAGAGAGAGAGGGATACCCTCAGCCTCCAGGTTACTTTGTCAAGACACACTTCCTTTTCCTGTGTCACAATGCCAGATTTCATATAAAAGTAAATTTTATTTCATTTACCAGATTAAAGTTGTAGAAGAATGTAAATAATTGTTTTAAGAAACTCAACAACTTGGCTGATATGCCTGCCAAACGCACAAAAAATACCTATAATCCTAACGTAAATATTAGCAGTCCTCAGTCTTTGTGTTATAAAGATATATATATGGTTTATAGTTCAATTTTTATCTTTGGAAGTGATAACATGGCCAATAAAATGCCATTTCATGTTAATATTCTTGTATTCCTTCTCATAATAATTCAACTCTTCACACACATTGCATTATCATATCAATTTTATTTTACTAAAGCGTCATTTCCACATAGTGCTTTTGTTAAGTTCCTTTGTCTTTATATTGTGTTGTCCCTATTTTGTTTTGTTTTTTTGTTATTTGCAAGTTTTACATTATCTAATTTATTAATTTCACTCTACACACCAAACACCTCCCAACGAAATTAATGAAATCATGTGACCCACCATGAAAATCATAATAAACAACTAAAGCAAATCCTCGTACTGGAGCTCACTATAAATCACCAAAACAATGCCCCATCATGTCATCATTATGGCTGTTGGCATACTGCTAACCGTGCCACAGCATACATACAATGGTTTAACATAGTTTTCCATTACATTCATTATAACGGACGGGGTTGATTCAATAAAGTCTCCCTGCAATATCAACCTTATCAGTGCTACAACAATACAGTGCCATAACAACACTTTACTTTAGGGACTCGAGGCTATTCAGCCAGGCAGCCTAAGGAACGACAACAACAACTGTATAGGATGACAGTTGGTATCTATTTATGCAATTCCCCCTTTCAGTCGCTTTGTATGACATACAGTAGGATACGTGGGGCATAGTCCTTTTCCTGCATGATTAGTAGCGCGTCTGTCTGCTCATCGAAGGGTCTGCCGTTCGATCCCACCCCGTGACACTGGTAGACGCCAAGAGTTTGGACGCTGGCATAGTCCTTTTCCTGCATGATTAGTAGCGCGTCTTGTCTGCTCATCGAAGGGTCTGCAGTTCGATCCCACCCCGTGACACTGGTAGACGTCAAGAGTTTGGACGCTGGCATAGTCCTTTTCCTGCATGATTAGTAGCGCGTCTGTCTGCTCATCGAAGGGTCTGCCGTTCGATCCCACCCCGTGACACTGGTTGACGTCAAGAGTTTGGACGGTGGCATAGTCTTTTTCCTGCATGATTAGTAGCGCATCTGTCTGCTCATCGAAGGGTCTGCCGTTCGATCCCACCCCGTGACACTGGTAGACGTCAAGAGTTTGGACGGTGGCATAGCCCTTTTCCTGCATGATTAGTAGCGCATCTGTCTGCTCATTGAAGGGTCTGCAGTTCGATCCCACCCCGTGACACTGGTAGACGTCAAGAGTTTGGACGGTGGCATAGTCCTTTTCCTGCACGATTACTAGCGCGTCGGTCTGCTCATCGAAGGGTCTGCAGTTCGATCCCACCCCGTGATACTGGTAGACGTCAAGAGTTTGGACGCTCAGGACAATTTGTGGTAAATGTCCAGTAAAGTCCCTGTAACAAGGGCACACCCTAGCCCTGTTAATCAAGGGAGTGTATGGCATTTAAAACTGCATCATCATACTGTATGTCAAGGCCCTCTTACCCCCAGGGAAATAATAGATGCAGGAAAAAGTGCTCGGGTATATCCACTTTACTCTATGACTTGAAAAATTCAACCTACTAGACGAGACAGAGTAAGGGGCGAGGGAACGTGAAAGTGTTCATGGGCCCTAAGAATTGGAACTTTAAATTATGTTTCTGTTTGGGCTCTGTCTCGAGTCGGCCACCCCCAGCTATGGAGTATGTGCCCTGAGTATATACATACATACATACCATACTCTATAAGTTTACCTCATCTATAGTGTAAGTTGCCACCAGCACCGCCTGATAATCCTGGACTGTGGCGGTAACTCCCTTCTTGTGGGAGAACTACGTATGTTGCCCAAGGATATAGTGAGGCTACCATCTATCTCACTGGATTCTATGGATGCATCACACCACACCTAGGACAAGGGAAAGTATAACATGTAATAATTGGGATTAAAACTTGATTAGCATAAAGAACAGCAATTGAATCCTACGTACTTAAAACATGATGACCAACATAACTTGTAACTAATATAACTCTACCTATTTGAAACTTGATGGCTAGAGCTGACTTGATACTTCTTACTATAGGCCTACTTCAATTCTACCTACTGTATGTGCAACTCAGTTGCCCATGTAAGTTCTGTTCCTTGTCGTAATGTATGAATGTAAAATAGTATAACTTAATTGCGAGTATGGTTTCTTTCAATTATCAGTTAATTAAAATGTAAAACTTGCAAACTAAACAAACCAAAATTGGGACAAGGACAATATAAAGTCAAATTAAATTATCAAAATCGCTATGTGGAAACAACACTTACTAAAATGAAAATTATTAAATAAAAGAACACAATCCACCACATAGGGTGTACATCACTACATGAGCAAGTTAATCTGTTTCCCAAGCAAACCAATCGCACATATAACAACGCACTATCGTCACGTTAAAGGAAGTAGTCAAGTTTGGGAAGTCCGGGACGTTCTGGCAAATTTTACTAAACTCTGCATGAATAAAGAAACTACATGTTAAATGTCAAAATATTATTTAAAATCAAATTTGCAACATGACAAGACATTAACAATAGCAAAAAATACAAATATTGATAAGATATCTATACTATTACAAAATAATATATAAAATACAGTACAGCACTCACTAACGATAGTGCTATCGGGTAGGTACCTGTAAGCATAGCATGCCTCAAGTGACCCCTATCAATAACTACCCTACAAATAACCTACATTTATAGCACAAATAAACTAAGGAAATCGCAAAAGTAAGCAATTGATACTATCGACAATGAATACATATAATATAAAGAAATAATTGCAAAATATGAAGTAACAACAGATTTAAACAAAGAGTACTCTTTTAACAAGAACAATAAATTTAAAAAATCATCAATATTAATAATAATAATAATAATAATAATAGAAAAAGAAAAAGATAAACAATAAACACAGACAAAAAGTAAGCAGAGGTTATACAAGAAACTTCAAGTTAAAAATGCTTGATTAAAATTATTGATGTCAAATTTTAGAATACAGTCACAATAATTGACCCTAAAAAGATTAAATTTATGGAACAATTTACTTGCCTCAAAACCTCTGTCCACTAAGAGTCTGTATAGTAACCTAGCTCTAGCCCAAAAGTCATCTACTTTAGTGCAGATTTTACAAAATCTTATTAATTGGGAATAAAAACAATTATAAGTGATTTTACTATCGATATTACTACTAGGGAAAGGAAAGTTTATTACGTTAAAATTAAAATCATCAACTTTGTGATATACTTTAAGTATGCACTGTTCATTAACAATCTCTATATTTATATCAAGAAAATTTTCAACTTTATAATTTACGTTACATTGTGTGAGGGGAATAGAATTAGGGTAAATAAGTTTAGCAACTTGATTAAAATTTAACAAATTGCAAACAAGAATATCATCAATATATCTACTATTATTACTTAACAGTTTAGCAAGTGCTAATTTTTCTGGAATTTTATTTTTCTTGCTACTGTCAACTAAGTCTTTTATATATTTAAATTCTAAAGCAAGCAAGAATAAGTCTGCAATTAAAGGGCTAGCATTTCCACCCATAGGAATTCCTAATATTTGTTTGAAAATGTACGGCCCGAATCTAACATAAGTATTGAAAAGGAGGAATTTAAGGGCATCTTTAAGTTTAGTTCTATCAAAATATACAGAACTAGTGGGAGTAGAGCTAAGTGATGCATTATTAAAATATGTATAAACATTTATGAAATAATTACCATTCCTAACGAACCTGTCAAAGTGCAAATCTATAATAAAGCAAAGCTCTGAATATACTAAATCTAAAGGCAAATTGGTATACAAAGTTGAAAAGTCGAAGCTATGTACCGAGGTAACTTTCGGCATGGTATTTATTTTATCAATAACTTCTAACGAATTGTCAACACTCCAATAATAGTTAATGCCAGTTCTTCTCATGATGGTATTACAATATCTTTTATGAGTACTTTTAATGTATTTTAAGCAATTTACTACTTGTTCTGATAGAGTTTTAGTGGTAGCAAATTTTGCTCCGGCAATAAAGCGATATTTATAAGGTCTTTTATGAAATTTAGGTAACATGTATAATTTTGCAATGCACTTGTTCTTATCAGAAAGTTTAATATCAAATATTATATTTTTCTTGGTATGTTCATCGATTAAGTTATCAATATTCAGATTATTTTGAATTTCATAAACAGAATTACCGCAAATATTTTTACGTAATATGTTACCCTTAATACCTAATTCTTTTTTCATATTTTCAAGATAAAATTTCTTACATGTGAAGCTATAATTATTGCTGGCTTTATCTACTGTAGTGATTACAAAATGTTTATGTAAATTTATTAAATCAGCTTTAAGCTTATTATAATTATAGTCTATAAAATCTGAAAGATTAAATTCATTTTTAAGCGAGAAAATTTTATTTCTAATTAACTTAATTAATAATTTAGACCATGCTTCTAGTTCTCTCGCATTGCAGCACGCAATTTTTAACAATTTATCTTTTAATTTATTGACTGAAAAAACAATATCTTTTAAAATTATGTCCCATGTTACTTTATTACTCCCTATTCTAAATTTAAACCCTTTACGACATAGCTCCGCTAATTTGTCGTTTGCAAAATGTTTAACTAGTTCTACATCACCTGTTAATATGTGACATATCGGACTATAAATGAACTTTGCTAGTGCATCACGTCTGCTAGCTGGCATATCCATGACTCTTTCACACACGCATTTATTATTATTGAAAATATCATTATCTGAAAGATTTCCTAAAACTTTATTATAATTACAAATAATAGACCCAACAGGTCGTTCATATGAATACACTATTAATGGTTTGAAATCTTTACAACCATCTGGTAACATGGACTTAACTTTCTTTGAATTAATAAGACTGTTAACATTAATTTTGTCTAAAATTTTAGAGGAATAATTTAAAGTGGACATGACTTTATCTTTAATACGGTTATCTTTGGATTTCTTAGAATTAGCTCTAATATATCCCATAAAAGCAAAGACTATATTCTTAAATTTATTTGTGAAATTATGTTTATTATTTAGAATATTTTCTATAAAAGGAGCAAAACTTTTCTTTTGTAGGCCTTTCAATGAATCTTTTAATTTTTTAATTCCGAAATTTCGATATAATGAATATAAATTATTAACAATAATTATAATATCAGACCTGCTTTTCTTTTTATTAAATGTATTTAGTCTTCTATTACCGTGTCTACCAGGTCTTCTGTTTAAAACAGGGAAGTTAAAATATGGGTTATTAAAATCGTTTTTTAATAAATCTTTATACAAAATGTTGCCTACATTTTTTATTTGATTGTTAAGTCCAAATGGATAGATGGTCATTAATTTTCCAATCCAATAATTTTCTCTATCTAAAACATTTTGATTACTTTGAACAATTTCTATAATTTTGTATTTACAATCAAATTTAGTACAATCTGTGTTAAAATGCTTATATAGAAGAATCTTGGAGTCGATGCCGTTCTTAATTCCTGATCTATGCCCGTAGGCTCTTTCTCTTAAACATTGCTCCGGCTTTCCAACATATTGTATACCACATTTCTCACAGGTTATTAAATAGATAACATTCTTTACTTTACATGGAGATGTTACATTAACAGAAGAATTTAGAAACAAAAATTTTGTATTGGTAATGTAACTTTTAAAAAATGTTTGATGTTCAAAATCAAATTCATTCACACAGAGTTTACATTTACAGTTATCAACGAAAAGACGCCGGTTATTTTCATTATTATTTTTCATTATTTAAGTTTTTATAATTTTGCCGGGTGCGTGGGTACATGAGCGTATTTATCAATACCAAATCAATATCAATATCAATATCAAAGGCCTTAACCTTTTTTTTTTTTTTTCATTACATTGAGCGTATTGATATTGATATTGATATTGATTTGGTATTGATAAATACGCTCAATGTAATGTAACTTCTTTATTCATTACATTGAGCGTATTTATCAATACCAAATCAATATCAATATCAATATCAAAGGCCTTAACCTTGATATTGATATTGATATTGATTTGGTATTGATAAATACGCTCAATGTAATGTAAAGTTACATTACATTGAGCGTATTTATCAATACCAAATCAATATCAATATCAATATCATATCAATATCAATGAGCTAACCACTGCAAAAGAAACTAAAACCTCGATTCAATCATGCGCATTATATTTCTACGCATAGGATCACAGAGGAACAAAACTTATGTGGGCAACTGTACTGTACATATATACATACACAAGTACATACTGTACATAAATTTAAAAACCATGTGCTCCACACCCAAAGTGTGCTTCTCATCTCACGTCCTAATGGCGGCGCTCCAGGCAGCCCTATTCAGAGCTGCCTCACTTGTCAGGTGTTTAAATTCAAGATCAGACTACACTTTGGTACAGCTCTCTCCACGTTCACGGACTTGCACCTCTCCACCCAACTTGATGGTTAAGCTTAATTTGCCACTTATATTAAATAAATTTATCTATACCTACCATAGACAGAAACTATAACCTCTGTCAGACCTATGAGAACCTTGTATGGGGCTCAGTGGTCTGGTTAACCTGCTTTACTTAACTAACCATAACCCCTATGTATCCCTCAGTCTATTTACCGTAATGTTTGTACAGTCAACTCCCTTTTATCCAAAAATCATGAGTCTTTTGAAATTTTGGATAATAAATTTTTACAGATAAACGAGTCCCTCTACATAGAGCTAAATATGTGTACAAATGGCCAAATATACCGTTTTCATTGCATTTAAAACCATTTCTAGCTAGGCTGTCTTAACTTCAAATTATCATCTAATTCAAGTTATGTCTACTTCAGAGGGGTTAAACTGATGAAATTAACCCGGCAACGGCGAGAAAGCTCTTAAGAAGATTTACTGGGCAACGGTGGCAAAGCTCCTAAGAGGGAAGGCCTAAAAAAACATTTTTTTTTAGGCCCCAGTAGCACTTAAAACATGTTTTTATTTTGTTTCCCTCTACAGTATACTTCATATCAGGATTCCACATCCCCTCCTTCCCCCCTTTCCCCTCTCCCCTTCAATTATCACACATTTTCCCTATTATTCCCGAATTCGTTGGTATATTTTCGTGTAAACATCTCCAAGCCGGTTCTATGGTGTGGTCATGTGACTAGCGAGTGTGTGAGTGTGTTGCGTAAGGCCAGGGAGAGTGTGAGTGAGTCAGTCTGGCTTGAGGCCTTGTGAAGGAAGGGGTTGCCTGAATTTGTTCCACAATTCATGAATGGGCTGTTCCATGTTTATTCACGATTTTGACCATAAACACCTTATTCCCACTTGTTTTATTGTTGTTACAGGTTACTATCTTCATAGTGAAGGTAAGATAGGCGCATATGAACCCGGGAGCTGCGGGGAGACTCTTAAGAGTTCCCCCGGCGCACTGCGGGGAGACTCTTAAGAGTCAGAGAAAAAAAAAATCAACTTTTGACATCGAAAAAAAAAAAAAAAAAAAAAAAATATTTTTTATTTTTTTTTGGCCCCTGGGCCATGCAAAATCTCAGTCCTCTACCTCCCCTCCTTCCCCACTTTCCTCCTCTCCTTCAGTTATCACCTATTTTCCCTGTTATTCCCTTATTCTGAGGTATATTTTCGTGCTAACATTAGAAATCCGATTGGAGGGTGTGGTCATCACTGATAGCAAGCGAGTGCAAGAGAGAGAGAGAGAGTATCGATCGACTGTGTCTCAGTGGCCTTGGGGGAAATTGGCGGGAAAGCAGATTGCCTCACCCATACATTATACAACTCGCGGGCTATATCTCCGATTTTGACCATCCAAACGCTGTTTTCACTCGTTTTATTGTTGTTTCAGGTTAATACCTTTATAATCAACCTATAATAGGCGCATATGGATAAGTATTAATGCTATTAATGGCACAATGAATATTTTAGTGACGGAAACACCTCAAATACGTCAGCACAGGGGGACGTTTCCAATTACCCCCATGCGCACTTCAGAGGTGAATAAGTAATAAAGATATTTATCGTAAAATGAAGATTATAGGCATGAATGAAACCTAATATGCTCACCCAGAACAGTGGTGTTCAAAACACCCAGCTCGCCGTTTATAGGTTAAGCACCCAGAGAGGCTTAAATAAGTGAAAACTAGTGAAAAATACGGATAGCAAAAACTTTGGTTAACCTAAGAAGTGCGCATGGGGGGTATGAGACACCACACTCCTGTGCTGACGTATTTGAGCTGTTCCCATCACTAACATCGTTATTTTACCATAAATAGCATTAATACTTATCCATATGCGCCTATTATAGGTAGATTATAAAGGTATTAACCTGTTACAACAATAAAACAAGTGGAAACAGCGTTTGGATGGTCAAAATCGGCGATACAGGCCGGGAGTTACATAATGTATGGCTGAGGCAACCTCCCTTCCCACCACTTTTCCCCACGTCTGGAGAGAGACTGTCGATCGATACTCTCTCTCTCTCTCTTGCACTCGCTTGCTAACAGTGATGACAATGCCCTGCTTGCAACTCGCTAATGTTAGCACAAAAATATACCACAGAATAAGGGAATAACAGGGAAAATAGGTGATAACTGAAGGTGAGGAAAGTGGGGAAGGAGGGGAGGTGGAGGAGTGATATTTGGCATGGCCCAGGGGCAATAAAAAGAAAAACAAATGTTTTGGGGTGTTTTAAATGGATTTTTAAATAGCCTTACTCTTAAGAGTCTTCCCGCAGTCCGCCGGGGGAACTCTTAAGAGTCTTCCGGCAGTTCCCGGGTTAACTGAAATTTTTGGATAAAAGGGAGTTTACTGTATATAGATCTAACCCAAACTGACCTTAACAGTGACCTCCCAGCCTGGTTTGAAGGTTGTATCGGGTTTTGACGGAAGAGGCGAGGTCGGGACGGCAGCGAAGTAAATATCCGTCACCAACAGCGAGTTCCAACCAACGAGCTTCATCCTTCCTGGTTATAACTATACTAAATTAACCCTTTCAAGCTCCAATACGCGTTTCTGTTCGGTTTTCTGGCTAATATTAGAAGATTTTATTCAGATTAGTAACGTTATATAAAATTCAAAGGGTTGATTGAGATAGTATTTACCCTTTTAATACCCACAGATCCTTCTTAAGCTGCATAAACTTGTCTAATGATAGCCAAAATAAACTGCTAAAACACGTCAGAGCTTCAAGGGGTTTATAATGTAAAACTCGCAAACCAAATAAACCAAAACAGGAACTGCACCATATAAAGACAAAGAACTTATCACAATCACTATGTGGAAATAAACCAAAACAGGAACTGCACCATATAAAGACAAAGAACTTATCACAATCACTATGTGGAAATAAACCAAAACAGGAACTGCACCATATAAAGACAAAGAACTTATCACAATCACTATGTGGAAATAAACCAAAACAGGAACTGCACCATATAAAGACAAAGAACTTATCACAATCACTATGTGGAAATAAGGCATTGAAGATTTAGTAAGTAATTTTCATCATATTAGACATTAGACAATTTTCTTTAGTTTATAATCTACCTCTATGACTTAAATGGGTAAATACAATCTCAATAAACCCTTTTAGTTTTATTTTGTTGTACATTAGTTTAACCAGACCACAGTCACAATAAGAGACTCATAGGGCTGGCCAAACCCTTGTAGTAACATAGGTCCTTCTTAAATTGCATACAATAATACATTTTTATCCAGAATCAAAGGTAAATGGGTGTCATGGTGTTAAAGGGTTGGGGGTTGGAGGGTTAGTTTCCTTCCTAGATCTCTATGAAGCTTTATAAAACACCCCCAATACCTTTCTGTCAGATAAATGAGTACATTTTTTTGGTAGAAAAATGTACCAGGTAAAGACCAGTTTCTTTTAAATTACAGGCTTGTTAAAAATTAACACCTAAATAGCACGAAAGGTCTTAATACTGACAAAGAAATGGAACATGTCTTAATATATGCCATTTTGAAATAGCAAACATCAGTTTGCTTGAATTAGATGGATTTAAAATATTCTGTAAGGAATATTGGTGTACACAATATATATCCCAAAGAAGTGAATTAATTCAAATTTAATATAGAACTTAAAAACCAACTCAAATGTTACTGTTCAAATTAATATTTATACGAACTCATTAAAATTAAAAACTATCGAAACGACAACACACTAAACAAAATTTGTATGTGGAAACATGCTTTTAAATTTATCAAAATTACATTTTGAAAATAAAAAAACTTATAATATCCACATATCCCCAACTGACCAAATGCCAATATTAGGGAAGGCCGGTCCCCAGTGTTAAGATATTTGCTTTCTTAATTACTATTTTCATTTACTCTAATGATTGTATTTATACATTACCAATAATAATAATACATATTAATAATTGTTAACATTTGCATAGCATATTGGTAATGTATAAATACAATCATAATAGTAAATGAAAATAGTAATTAACCCGAAAACGGCGAGGGGGGGGGGGGTATTGAACTAGCTCCCCATGGGCGAGCATATTGGCTCCATTCAGGCCTATAATCGTCATTTTACGATAAATATCGTTATTACTTATTCATATGAGCCTATTTTACCTTCACTATGAAGATAGTAACCTGTAACAACAATAAAACAAGTGAAAATATAATTTTTCTGGTCAAAATCGCGAATATAGATGGACCAGCCCATCCATGAATTATGGAGAAAATTAAGGCAACCCCTCCCTCCATGAGGCCTCAAGCCACACTGAGCCTACTCATACACACACTCGGTCATGTAACACACCCGCTAGGCACGTAAGCACATCCTCCACACAGTTTGCTAATGTTAGCACAAAAATATACCAACAAATTAGGGAATAACAGGGAAAATAGGTGATAATTGAAGGGGGAGGGGAAAGGGAGAAAGGAGGGGATGTGGAGGAGAAATATGAGGTATAGGGAAAAAAAAAAAATTGTTTAGTGCTACTGGGGCTGTTTAAATGTTTTTTTTAGGCCTCCCTCTCAAGAGCTTTGCCGCCGTCGCCCAGTAAAACCTCTTAAGAGCTTTGCAGCCGTTTACGGGTTAAGAAAGCAAATATCTTATCACCCAGTCCCAGCTGAACAAGGCCTGCATCTTGCGTATGTGGTTGACGTGACACTCCCCCTTGAAGGCCGGGTCCACATAGTCCGCCGCCTGGGCCTCGTATTCCCGGGCTGAATAGTTGACGGGCGACTCAAACTTCACGTCTAGAGTGTTGGGCAGAAAGAGGTCTCAGTCACACACACACCCTGACTACGAAGCTTGAATCCCTTCAAGAATTTGCCACACTCAACGTAGGAGTGCCCTCGGCCCAAGAAACCTCTACGATGTCAACCGCCATTCCAGTGCATACAGTACCGGTACCGGTACCCACACCAGCAGCTACCTTAGATGTTGCAGATAATAATAATGACTCTACTCTCACTCCCCCCCAGGACAATTTTCAGTTAGTGAGAAACAATGTGCATCCCAGTACCAGTACCAGGAAGGTCATCCCAACAACATGCCAAAACCGCTTCAAAATTCTGGCTATTGACGAGGAAGAGGAAACGGAAGAAGTTCGGCTTGTGGGGGACTCCATGGTCCGTGGCCAACTAACCGATTTCTGCGGCAGGGCACCCAGGACCAGAAAGCGATTCTGTATCCCAGGTGGCGGCGTGGACGACATTGTTGCGGCTGTGGAAGAGGTTTCCAGGCTCGCCCCCGCAAGCACTACGTACGTCATCCACGTTGGATCTAACGATGTCCAACGGACGCGGTCAGAGGAACTACTTTGCAAGTACCGGCGGCTGATCAGGTCCTTCAAGGAAAAATCTAATAGAATCTTAATTTCAGGAATTGTACCCCGGATTGATGTAGAAAACCGATTCTACAACATAGCTACCAGTACAAATCGCCGACTAGCCAAACTCTGCAGGGAGGAGGACATCGGCTTTGTCGACACGTGGGATCATTTTTACTATGATAAATCTTTGTTTTCAGGAGATGGTGTACATCTCAATGAAGTAGGAGCTGCACGTCTTGGTCGTCTGCTGAACGATGCAGTCAAGGATTTCCGTTCAAAAAACGGGGTCAACCAGACCCCAGACAGGGTAGTGTAAGTCAAATACGAACTGAAAATTCAGACAATGCACAATCAGTAACATCCAACTCTAATACTCTTAAGGTGTTTTATGTAAATGCTCATAGCATACGCAATACATTTTCAGATCTAGAGGAAATCGTGTTTACAGAACATTATGATATAATCGGCATTACAGAATCTTGGTTAAATACGGAAGACAAAGACTTTTTAGCCGAATATACGCTTCCTGGTTATACAATGTTTGAGAAAAGTCGGATCAATAGAAATGGAGGAGGAGTTCTGTTTTTTATAAAGGAAAGTCTTAATCTCGTCTTAATGTCAAAACCTCAAATTGCGAATATAGACATATCTTACGTACTATTAAATAATAAACGAGGAACTAAAATAACACTAGCTTTATTATACAGACCCCCATCTCAGTCAGTGCAAACTGACAGTGAAATTTATGAACAAATTGCAGAAATAACTAACATACAAGATACCGTAATTCCTGGCGATTTCAACTTACCCGTGACTAAATGGGGCGATATTCTTACTTCACACTCTGGACACGACCTCTATGCTAACTTGCAAGAGAGTTCACTTTTTCAATTTGTACAATCTCCGACCAGTGGTAATAATGTGCTTGACCTTGTACTCGCAACAAAAGAAGAATTAATAGAGAATTTGAATGTTGGTGATGAATTCAGTAACAGCGACCATCGTACGATAACTTTCACTTTAAAGTTTACTAGTAACAAATCAAATAGCAGCATTGAGAAAGTCAAATTTTCATAAACTTAAATCAAAGCTTAAAGAAACTGACTGGAGCTTTCTGACTAACAATAACGACATAAATACATCTTGGGAGTGTTTCACAACCACTTACCTTAAGGCAGTGCAAGACTGCATACCATCGAAAATACGGCGTCCAGGCCATAATGATAAGCCCAAATGGTGGAATAAAGATATTTCAGACTGTCTGCTTGCTAAAAAATTTGCTAATGATAGATTAAAATCCTCACAAAATGACGAAGAATGGGTGAAATTTGTAGAGCTACGATGCAAAGCCAAAAAGTTAATTAAGCAAAGTAAAAAGACCCTGGAGTTACATGTTGCGAATCAAAGTAAAACAAACCCGAAAGAATTCTATAGTTATATCAGAAAGAAAAAAGTAGTTACTTCAACTGTTGGACCGTTAGTCGATGAAAATGGAGAATACACCAAAGACGAAGTACAAATGAGTAATGCCCTCAATACCTTCTTTGCATCAGTTTTTACAACCGAAGACCTCAGTGATATCCCTACACCATCGCCGATTCAGATTGATAATTCAGATGTTCTAAGCAATATCACCGTTACAGAGAGAGAAGTATTGCATTGTTTAGATAAACTCAAGGTAAATAAAATGCCTGGACCTGATACAATCTCACCTAGAGTTCTAAAGGAAGCTAAGGATGAGCTCTCCAAACCACTGACATTGCTATTCAATGAATCCTTGCAGTCTGGTACTATGCCTGATCAGTGGAAGCTAGCCAACGTAACACCGATATTCAAAAAAGGCAGCAAATCCCAACCCAGTAACTATCGTCCAATTAGCTTAACCTCAATTGTATGTAAAATGCTAGAAACGGTCATAAGAGACAGACTCGTAAATCACTGAGAGGCAAATAACTTACTTAAAGATACTCAACACGGCTTTCGTAAAAAACGTTCCTGTTTAACAAACCTCTTAGACTTCTTCCACGATATCCTCAACCTCTACGATGAGAGTAAAGCTGTAGATATTATATACCTTGATTTTCAAAAGGCCTTTGACAAAGTTCCCCACAAACGTTTACTGCTAAAACTAAAAGCGCATGGAATACAAGACAGTGTGTTGAAATGGATAGAAAATTGGCTCAGCGACAGAAAGCAAAGAGTAGTCATAAACGGTAAGGCATCTAAATGGACCAATGTAAGTAGTGGGGTACCCCAGGGATCGGTACTAGGACCAATTCTCTTTCTAATTTACATCAACGACATAGATGAGGGTCTCACCTGTACAATCTCAAAATTTGCTGACGATACAAAAATTGCAAATAGCGTACTCTCAGAAGAACAAGTTGACGATATGCAACACAATCTATATAAATTGTCATGTTGGGCCCAAATTTGGCAAATGAGTTTCAATGCGGATAAATGTAAAGTACTACATATCGGATACCTAAATGAGAAAGCAAACTATTCGATGAATGGCACTCAGCTTAAGAATGTAAACAAAGAAACCGATCTGGGAGTAACAATATCGAGTAACCTAAAACCGAGTCAACAATGTTCAGAAGTTGTTAAGAAGGCAAACAAAATAATTGGCTTTATAGGCAGGTCATTTGAGCATAAATCCAAAGAAGTTATCCTAACCCTTTACAATTCCTTAGTCCGCCCTCTTCTGGAATACTGCGTTCAAGCCTGGTGCCCTTATTACCAAAGGGATATGAACAAGCTAGAACGAGTTCAACGTAGAGTTACCAAAATGATACCTAGCCTAAAGAACAAACCATACGATGGCGATGGGCTGGTCTATCAGAGTGAGACCTGAGCGATCTCTGCCATACCCATAGCTTACTCTGACTGTTCCTTTAACTTATATATTTTCTAGATCTCAAGTGGATTGACCGTGGATTGACCTCCCAATCTACCAAGATTGGATGCCAAAGCGTCACATTTTTCCTTTGCCCCTCAACTTTCTCTTCATAATTGCTGAGGGGTACAGGGCCCTGGGTGGGGCTATAGTTTCCCGGGCGTTTACGCACCCTCCTCAGCTCCCCGCCATGGAGTGGCTTCGGTCACCCAGGCTTTATTGTGGTCGGCAGGGAGGGTTCTGTGGGGGCGCTCGTTTATGGCCTTGGCCTTGCTCGGGGCCTTGGGGCTGTTCGGCCAGGCAGCTTCGGGAACAACAACAAACCATACGAAGAGCGTCTTAGAGAATTAAATCTATTTCCTTTAACCCAGCGCAGTTAAGAGGTGACTTAATTCAAGTGTTCAAAATCATCAAAGGCATCGACAATATATATATATATATTTTTTTTTCTATGTGATTGAGGGAGGCAAAAGGCATAACTGCCTATAGCGAGTGCCTCCCCCATAGTTGAAAGAGTGACAGGGCCAAAATCAAGGGACGTTCGAGCCAAAATGCCTGGACACATGGAGTTTGAAGCAATTTAAGTCATAGGAAGAGGGAAAGACTGATTCTGGGAGAGAGTTCCAAAGCTCAGCTGTTGAGTAGAAGAAAGTTTGAGAGTAACGTTTCACTCTTGGGTTGGAGAGTTGCACAGAGTAGGGGTGGGATTGAGTTGCAAGACGGGTACCACGTGCCCTATGTAAAGGAGGTGGTATGCACTGGGATAGCTCTGAGGAACACTGATTATTATAGTAGCGATAGAATAGCGAGAGAGATGCAACATTGCGGCGGAGAGAGAGAGATTGCAGAGAGTTGGTGAGTGGACGGCGAGTTAATGATACGAAAGGCCTTCCTTTCAACTTTGTCTAGGAGAGCGGTGTGAGAGGAACCTCCCCACACATGTGAACAATACTCAATACAAGGGTGCACTATGCCCCTGTACAGAGCAAGAAGCTGTGCAGGGGAAAAGAACCCCCTAAGGCGGTTGAGCACACCCAGCTTCTGGGAGGCTGCCTTAGCAAGACTGGTAATATGGTCCTTCCAAATGAGAGCAGAAGAAAAAGAGACACCAAGAATATTGAGAGAAAATGAAGGGTTGATTTTTGTATTGTTGAAGAATAAGGGATAGTCCGCTGGGAGATCCTGACGGGTAGATAGATGGAGAAATTGGGTTTTGGAAGCATTAAAGTTAACAAGGTTTTCTCTGCCCCAATTGGAAATAGTATTTAGATCAGAATTTAATTCTATGGCTTCATTACGTTTGTCGTTGAGGGATTGCTGGCTGGGCGTTCTGAAAAACTAATGGAGTAGTGTAAGGTTGAGTCTGCGTATGAATGGATGGGAATTAAGGTACAGTAGGAGATCATTTATAAAAAATTTTAGAAAAGAGAATAGGAGACTAGGACAGAGCACTCCTGAGGAAACACCGGAGTTTATAGAGTGAGGAGGGACAGTGAAAACCAATGGCCGTCCACAAACCGCGGGTACTATGGGAAACGGCAGGAAAAAAGAAATTAGAGACAAAGGCACAGATGGAGGGATAGAGAACCGAAGGAGGGTAGTTTAGAAATTAAAAGGCGTTCTATGACCAGACTCTATCGAAGGCTTGCGATACTGTCTAGTGCCCAATAGAAAACACTATTTGGACACTTGATACCTAAGTGTTTTTTTTTTTTTTTTTTTGGAGGACAAGGCAGGGCTAGAAGGGTCACTAGACTGTTGTTGCTTGATTCCTCATTGTACTCCTTTGTACCAAACAACACACTCACATTCTCTCTCTCTCTAACACACACACCACACACAACACAACATTATCCTCCTCTCTCTCTCACACACAAACACCATTCTCTTTATCTCTCTCTCTCACACACACACACATTCTCTCTCTCTCTATCTCTCTCACACACACACACATTCTCTCTCTCTCTATCTCTCTCACACACACACACATTCTCTCTCTCTCTATCTCTCTCACACACACACACATACACACATTCTCTTAACGCGTTCCAACGAGAATGGGACTTTCGTAGTGGGCGATAATTTAATTGTTATGCATGGAGAGGATTACGAGAGGAGAGGGAAGGAAGGAGGGAGAGAAGGAAGGAAGGAAGGGAGGGAGGGAGGGAAAGAAAGACGGCGGGAGGGAGGGAGGGAGGGAGGATAAAGGAGAAGAAGGTGGGGGAGGGGGAAGGAAGGAAGGAAGGAAGGAAGGAAGGAAGGAATGAAGGGAGGTAGGGAGGGAGGGAGGAAAAGGAAGAAAGGGAGGGAGGGAAGGGAGGGAAGGAAGGAGAAGGGAGGGGGAGAGAAGGGGAGGAAGGAAGGAGAAGGACGGTATGGTCGGGAGGGAGGGAGGAAGGGAGGGATGTGGGAAGGAAGGAATAGGAAGGAAGGAAGGAAGAAGGAGGAAAGGAAAGAAAGATAGAGAAGAAACATCTGTGATACAAAAAAAAAACAAAAAAAATAATAAACTAATCTATAGAATACTAATAATATTCATAATAATTAGTAATAATAATAATATGTAATAATAATAACACGAATAATAATAATAATAATTTTCATACATAAATGATAATAAATAATAATAATTAATAATAATAGTAATAATATCTATAATAATACTAATAACTAATAATAATTAATCATAACACCAACTCCTACCAAGAGAAGATTAAGTTCAACCTCTCTCTCTCTCTCTCAAGAATAGATAATATATGAAAATAAGGAAACTATAGTCACTCACCTTTTCAACGCTCTTCTAATACGGCCATCTCCTCCTGAGTATGCTGGTTCAATTCTGGTCTCCAGCACTAGGAAAGACGTATAGAGCGACTGGGAAAGAGTAAACAAGGGCTACAAAGCTTATTTCCCTCGCTCAAGAAGAATGTAAGCTATAAGGGAACGGTTGAGAGCTCTTGTCTCTTTCCCGTTGGAGACATACAGAATCCGGAGGACGGTCATTGGACGTTTTTCTAAACTTAAATGGGTTTGATCAATGTGGATTATTATGCAAAAAGCGTTTAGCCCCATATCAATAGGAATACACTCGATACAGGCAAAATTCTGCCCTTTTGTCTCCCTCGACACCACATAGAAGACAAAACAAATACTAACAAAAAACAACACATGCAAACTCATGGCTGGAAATTAGAGATTGAAAAAGCGTCAACACTGTATTTCCTTGTGGGGAGGAAACTTTTTCACATATAAGATATGGTTCTTACCTGGAACAAAACTTCCTTCTTAAACAGTTGTTCCGTGTGGTGAGGGCTGGTGGTCTCTCAGAAGTCGAGAAATGAGCGATCTCTGCCATTACCCATAGCTTACTCTGGACTGTTCCTTTTACTTAGTATTGTCTAGATCTCAAAGTGGTCTCTTCCGGGGATTGCACCTCCCAATCTAACCAAGATTGGAAGCCCCAAAGCGTCACATTTTTCCTTTGCCCCCAAATTTTCTCTTAAAAATTGTTGGGGGGCACAGGGGCCTGGGTGGGAGTTTGGTTTCCCGGGCGGTTGTCGCCACCCTCCCTCAGTTCCCGCCATGGAGTGCTGCGGTCACCACAGAGGCATTATTGTGGTCGGCAGGGAGGGTTCTGTGGGGGCGCTCGGTTATGGCCTTGGCCTTGCTTGGGGCTGTTCGGCCAGGCAGCTTGGGGAAGAAGAAGAAGAACAACAACAACAGTTTTCAGTAGAGCAGTTCAAGAAGAGAATAGATAGTATTTTGCACACTCTGTAAAGAGTGTAATGCACTAAACAGTCTCTCTCCTTCCACTTCCAGTATCTCCTCGAAATGGACCGCAAGGTCTCCGAGATACCAACTATTCCTTGTAACTCCTTGTACCTCCTTCTAATACTCTCTTTCTTCCGGTCCACTTTCTTTAATCTCTCTTATCTCTAAATTGCTCACTCCTTTTATAAGCCACCTCTCGCTCACTCTCGCACAAACTCACCCCTCAATCACTAAACCTAAAAAAAAAATATATAATAATAAACAACTACAACTACTACTACTACTACTACTACTACAACAACTACTACTACTACTACTACTACTACTACAACAAGACTACTAATATACTACAACTACATTTACTACTACAACTACTACCTACTACTATCACAACTACTACTATGACTAAACTACTAGTATAACAACACTACTTACTAGCTACTACAACACTACTACTACGACTACTTACTACTAACAATATTAATACTACTACTACATATCCTACTATACTACTACTCGACAATACTAATACTACTACTACAACTACTATACAGTGTCTCTAAGCTACTTACAACTACTACTATCTACTACTACTACACAACTACTTAATACTACTAACTACAACTATATACTTACTACTACTAGTACGACAACTACTACTACTACTACTACTACCAACTAATAAAAAATACTCTTATCCTACTTAGATCTAGTACTACAACTACGTACTACTACTACTACTACGACAACCTACTAAAACTACTACTACTATACTAAAACAACTCTATATAGTCCTACACACTACTATACTACTACTACTACAACTACTAATTACTACTACTACTACTACGATACTACAACTCTTACAAACTACTACTACAAATTACTACTACTACTACAACTACTACTAATAACTACGCATATACTACTACTCCTAATACTAAAAACTAAACTATACACTTTACTTACTACTACTACAACTACTCTACTAATCTTACTACAACAACTAACTACTACTACTACTACAATACTACCTACTATACTACGTAATACAACTATACTACTATACACAACAATCTACCACTATAATACTACCCTCACTAAACTACGATACTTACTACTCTACATTACGTACAAAATACCTAACTTACTACTACATATCTACTACAATTTTTTGTTTTACATTTTTAAACCACTCAAGCTGTGCCCCCATCCCCTCTTTGGGACCCTAACACCAGGTCAGAGAACAGTCATCATACAGCGTCCGAAGTCCGAACCCTTGGCTTAATACTACTACTACAAAACTACTATACTACGTACTATACTACTGAATACTACTACTACTACTACTGGTACTACTATTACTACGATTATTTTCTCTTTGTCCCAGGGCAGTCTTCCCTTTCCATTTTTCCATTACCCACTCTAAACTCTTTGTTTGGACACTTGACCATCAGTGTTTTGGAGGGGGGGAAGTAGCCTTGAGGGGTCACTGTATCTGTTGTTGCTTGATTTCCTATGTACTCCTTTGTACCTATTGTATAATAATAATAATTATTATAAAAATAAGACCGGTAATCGTAATATTTATACTATACTACTACAACAACAACAACAACAACAACAACAACAACAACTACTATTATTTATAAAATAATAATACTAATAACAAATAATATATTGTATATATAATAAAATAACCTCAAAAAAATATACCATAGTCTCCGCCCCAGGAAAAAAAAAAAACATATCCATTTTCTATACTGATAAAAAATGCATACCCAATCTAAAGTATTTCTATAGGTGTACTATTGGTCCCTATTGACGTGGTTCTGTGGAGGGTTTTCTATGGTGGAAGATGAATATAACTTATAGTATCTCTCTCTCTTTCTCACTCTCTCTCTCTCCTTCATTCTTTCTTACTTTCTTTCTTTCTCTCTCCCCCCCCCTCTCTCTTTCTTTCTCTCTCACTCTCACTAAAATCAACGGAGGGCGTGACCCCATATCCAGCAACCCATCAACTAATACGAGAGAGAGAGAAGATGAAGCGAAGTAGAGAGGTTACAAAAGGGTCACTATCTCAATGAAAATAAGATCCATTTCAAGTAGTTACCCTATCGAAAGAAAACGACAAACACAGCACATTGCACATCTTCTGATCTCTCTACTATCCCTAATTGCCGACTTGCGAGTTTCGTTCTATAAGGAAGTTGGAGCTGTAGACAACGATATTTAACAAAATTTACTGCTAAAATACAGTCGTAGTACATTTATAAATACATAAAACCCAATTCAACATACCATTTATCCATCATAAACTTACGTAATTATAGCATTTCCGTTTAATATCATAGTCAGGACTCTAACTTCCTTATAGCTTGAAACTGGTCAATTGGGGGCCCCGGAAAACGACCCTCTGTTATGTTTTCAAATGCTTCCAAACATCGAATTTCTCCATCTGTGAATCGTACCTCCTTTCCCAGGGGAACTAACTATTGACTTACTCTTCAAAACATACCAATTCACACCTTCATCTTCTCTGGAATATTCTCGGTGTCTCTTTTCTTCTTTGATCTCTCTTGGAAACGATCATTATTGACCAATTAGGTAAAGATCCGTTTCCCAAATGCTGGATGTGCTCAAACCGCCTCCAGGGGTTTACCTTTACACCTGCACAGCTTCTTGCCTCTGTACAGGGGGCACAGTGCATGCATTTTTTTTCTTCAAGTTTTTGTTTCTATTGGTCTTATTTTATGTCTTTTATTCTATGGAGTTTTATGTATTGAGTAGTGTTCACATGTGTGGAGGAGGATCCTCTCACACAGTCTCTTCTAGACAAAGTAGAGGAAAGAAAGCCTTCACGTTCTCATTAACTCACGTCCACCTCACCAATTCTCTACACTTCTCTCTCTTTTCGCCGCTATGTTGCATCTATCTCCGCTCATTCTACGCTTACTACAATAATCAGTGTTCCTCAGAGCTCTCATCAGTGTATACCACCCCTTCTGTCGTACAGCACGTAGTACACGTTCTCTTGCAAACAATCCCACCCCTTACTCTGTGCAATCACTCCAACCCAAGAGTGTGATACGTTCATTGATCAGTATTGTCTTCTGATTCAACAAGCTGTAGCTCTGGAACTCTTCTCCCAGAATCAAGGTATTCCCTCTTTCCTATGACATTTGGATTGCTTCAAAACTCGTGTGTCCAGGCATTTTGGCTCGAACGTCCTTTGATTTTGGCCCTGTCACTCTTTCAACTATGGAGGAGGAACTTGCTACAGGCAGTTCTGCCTTTTGTCTCCCTCAGTCACTTAGAACAAAAAATCATTGCAAAGTTATAAATGAATTATTGGGCCATCTATTTAAATCAAACAGATTTATGTATGAGAGAGAGAGATGAGAAGGGACTGAGAGATGATCTTCGGCGGCGTTAGGACGGACCGACGCGAGAGAGAGAGAGAGAGAGAGAGAGAGAGAGAGAGAGAGAGAGAGTGTGTGTGAGTTAGATAGAGTTTTAGTGAATGTGAGAGTTAGTTTGTGTGAGAGATAGATAGCGATTTTTTTTTTTTTTTTTTTTTTTTTTTTTTTTTTTTTTTTTTTTTATTTTTTTTTTTTTTTTTTTTTTTTCTTTTTTTTTTTAGATAGAATAGAGACCGGCAGAAAATGAGATAGTGAGAGAGATAAGGAGATAGAGAGAATGGAGCCACAGTGACCTAAATCCACCCATGGGGGGAGGGGGGGGTGGGGGGGGGGCAATTGAGGTCATCATCCCCCCCCAAAAAAATGTCTCAAGTATTTCCAAACTCCCTCCCGATATGTCACCGAGATTTAGGACACACACAGAGGGAAAAATACCCCACCTCGATTTATTTCCACAGTAAATAGATCTACTCCCCAAAAAGATACACACAGTCTAGCACCATTGTATTTAATTATGTTTATTATATCACACAATTATCCCTGTGAAGATAGAAATAGCGTGGCACATCAAATTATGTCCAGCCTTGTCATGTATATACAATATGGCAACATTACTTACCAAATATCCATATATGTCAAATTTTAGTCCAAATTAACCCTTTCAAGCTCCAATACGCATTTCTGTTTTATTTTCTGATAATTATTAGGCGATTTTATTCAGATTAGGAAGTGTATGTGGAAGTCAGAGGGTTGATTGAGAGTCTTTACCCTTCTAATACCCACAGATCCTTCCTAAGCTGCATAAAAACCGTCTAATGATAGCCAAAATATACTGCTAAAACGCCTCAGAGCTTCAAGGGGTTAAGACAAACATTTGTAATAAAAATAATAATAAACATTTATATAATTTATATAATTTATAAATAAATAAATTTATATTATTTATATAATTTTGCCAACATCAATATTGCAGCCCATATAATACTATCGATATAAGGTTTGTATTGCCTGCATTAAGGGCAGGTATTTAGTTTGTTCCCTACGTTTAAGGGGAGGTATTTAGTTTGTTCCCTACGTTTAAGGGGAGGTATTTAGTTTGTTCCCTACGTTTAAGGGCAGGTATTTAGTTTGTTCCCTACGTTTAATGGGCATGGTATTTAGCTAGTTTCACTACGTGTTTAAGGGCAGGTATCTTAGTTTGTTCCCCTAACGTTTAAGGGCAAGGTATTTAGCTTGGTTCCCTACGTTTAAGGGCAGGTATTTTTTAAGTTTGTTCCCTACGTTTAAGGGCAGGTGTATTTAGTTTGTTCCTAAGTTAAGGAGTTATGTGTTTGTCCTACGTTTAAGGGGAAGTATTTAGTTTGTTCCCTACGTTGAAGGGGCAGGTATTTAGTTTGTTCCCTACGTTTAAGGGCAGGTGGTATTTAGTTTGTTCCTACGTTCTAAGGGGAGGTATTTTAGGTTTGTTCCCTACGTTGAAGGGGAGGTATTTAGTTTGTTCCCCTACGTTTAAGGGGCAGGTATTTAGTTTTGGTTCCCTACGTTTAAGGGCAGGTATTTAGTTTGTTCCCATAGTTTAAGGTGCAGGTATTTAGTTTGTTCCCCTACGTTGAAGGGGAGGTATTTAGTTTGTTGCCTACGTTTAAGGGGAGGTAATCTTAGTTTGTTCCCTAAGGTTAAGGTGGATAAGTGTCTATTTAGTTTGTTCCCTCTACGTTTAAGCGGGCAGTATTAGTTTGTTCCCTACGTTTAAAGGGAAGGTATTTAGTTTGTTCCGCTACGGTTTAAGAGGCAGGATATTTAGTTGGTTCCCTACGTTTAGGGGCGGTAGGTTTAGTTTTTGTTCCTCTACGTTTAAGGGCAGGTATTTAGTTTGTTTCCTAGTAGTTTACAGGGGAGGTATTTAGTGATTGATTCCCTACGTTTAAGTGGGAGGGTATTTAGTTTGATTACTACGTCTTAGAGGGGAGGTATTTATTGTTTGTTCCCTACGTTTAAGGGTGAGGTATTTAGTTTGTTACATAACGTTTGTAAGGGGAGGTATTTAGTTTGTTCCCTACGTTTAAGGGGAGGTATTTTAGTTTGTTCCACTACGGTTTTTTAAGGGGGACGGTATTTAGTTTGTTCCCTACGTTTAAGGGGAGGTATTTAGTTTTTGTTCCCTACGTTTAAGGGAGCATGGCTATTTTAGTTTGTTTCCCTTAGCGTTTAAGGGGGAGGTATTATTTAGTTTGTTCCCCTATGCGCTTTAAGGGGAGGTATTAGTAGTTTGTTCCCTACGTTTAAGGGCAGGTAGTAGTTGTTCCCTACGTTTAAGGGGAGGTATTTAGTTTGTTCCCTACGCTTAAGGGGAGGTATTTAGTTTGTTCCCTACGCTTAAGGGGAGGTATTTAGTTTGTTCCCGAACGATTTAAGGAGGAGGTATTTAGTTTGGTTCTCCTACGTTTAAGGGGAGGTATTTAGTTTGTTCCCTACGTTTCAAGGGGAGGTCAGTTTAGTTTGTTCCCTACGTTTAAGGGGAGGTACTGGTATTTAGTTTGTTCCCTACGTTTAAGGGGAGGTACTGGTATTTAGTTTGTTCCCTACGTTTAAGGGGAGGTACTGGTATTTAGTTTGTTCCTCCTCGGTTAAGGGGAAGGTATTTAGTTTGTTCCCTACGTTTAAGGGCAGGTTATTTAGTTTGTTCCCTACGTTTAAGGGGAGGTATTTAGTTTGTTCCCTACGTATTTTAAGGGGAGGTACTTTAGTTTGTTCCCTACGTTAAGGGCAGGATTTAGTTTGTTCCCTACGTCTTTAAGGTGGAGGTATTTAGTTTGTTCCCTACGTTTAAGGGGAGGTATTAGTTTGTTAACCCTACGGTTTAAGGGCATGGTATTTAGTTTGTTCCCTACGTTTAAGGGGACCCTTGGCACACGTATTGAGAGTTTGTTCCCTACGTGAGAAAAGGGGGCAGGTATTTAGTTTGGTTCCCATACGTTTAAGGGGAGGTATTTAGGTTTCGTTCCCTACGTTTAAGGGCGACGGGTTATGAGTTTAGTGTGGTTCCCTACGATTTAAGGGGACGGTATTTCTAGTTGTGTTCCACTACGTTTATGGGGACCGGTATTTAGTTTGTTCCCTACGTTTAAGGGGAAGAGGTATTTAGTTTGTTCCCTACGTTTAAGTGGGAGGTAGGTAGTTTGTTCCCTACGTTTAAGGGGAGGGATTTAGTTTGTTACCTACGTTTAAGGGCTAGGTATTTAGTTTGTTCCCTACGTTTAAGGGCAGCGTTAGTTTGTTCCCTACGTTTACAGGGGAGGTATTTAGTTTGGTCCGTACGTTTAAGGGGAGGTATCTAGTTTGGTCCCTACGTTTAAGGGGAGGTTATTTAGTTTGGTCCCTACGTTTAAGTGGGGAGGTATTAGTTTGTTCCCCCGTTTAAAGGGCGGTGGTATTTAGTTTGTACCTCCGTTTAAGGGCGGTCTGTTTGTTCCCTAGTAAGGTGGAGGTTTAGTTTGTTCCCTACGTTTAAGGGGAGGTATTTAGTTTGTTCCCTACGTTTAAGGGCAGGTATTTAGTTTGTTCCCTAAGTTTAAGGGGAGGTATCTAGTTTGTTACCTATTAAGGCAGGATTTAGTTCTGTTCCATCGTTTAAGGGGAGGTATTTAGTTTGTTCCCTTCGTTTAAGGGGAGGTATTTAGTTTGTTCCCTACGGTGTAGGGGAGGTATTTAGTTTGTTCCCTACGTTTAAGGGCAGTATAGTTTTTCCTACGTTACGGGAGGTATTTAGTTTGTTCACTACGTTAATGGGAGGATATTTAGTTTGTTCCCTACGTTTCAGGGGAATTGGTGGTATTTAGTTTGTTCCCTACGTTTTTAAGGGCAGGTATTTTCGTTGTTCCCTACGTTTAAGGGCAGGTATTTAGTTTGTTCCCTACGTTTAAGGGGAGGTATTTAGTTTGTTCCCTACGTTTAAGGGCAGGTATTTAGTTTGTTCCCTACGTTTAAGGGGAGGTATTTAGTTTATTCCCTACGTTTAAGATCAGGTATTTAGTTTGTTCCCTACGTTTAAGGGGAGGTACTTAGTTTGTTCCCTACGTTTAAGGGCAGGTAGTTAGTTTGTTCCCTCCGTTTAAGGGCAGGTATTTAGGTTGTTCCCTACGTTTAAGGGGAGGTATTTAGTTTGTTCCCTACGTTTAAGGGGAGGTATTTAGTTTGTTCCCTACGTTTAAGGGGAGGTATTTAGTTTGTCCCCTACGTTTAAGGGCAGGTTACTTAGTTTGTTTACTACGTTTAAGGGGAGGTATTTAGTTTGTTCCCCGTTTTAAGGGGACGGTATTAGTTTTCCCTACGTTTAAGGGCAGGATTTAGTTGTCCTCGTTGAAGGGGGAACGAGGTATTAGTTGTCTACGTTTAAGGGCAGGTATTTAGGGTTTTCGTTCCTAACGTTTAAGGGCAGGTATTTAGTTTGTTCCCCTCGGTTTAAGGGGAGGTATTTAGTTTGTTCCCTACGAGTAAGGGCAGGTATTTAGCTTGGTCCCTACGTTTATAGTGGTATGTATTTAGTTTGTTCCCTAGCTTTAAGGGGAGGTATTGAGTTTGTTCCATACGTTTAAGGGGAGGTATGTAGTTTGTTCCCTACGTCTACCGGACGGTATTTAGTTTGTTCCCTAC
>CM064544.1:9026261-9105753 GCA_032716605.1 Paralithodes platypus | reverse complement strand
GGAGTACAAAGGAAATCAAGCAACAACAGATCTAGTGACCCTTCTAGGCTGCTTGTCCTCCAAAACACTGAGGATCAAGTGTCCAAACAGATGGTTTAGAGTTGGTAAGGGAACATTGGAAAGGGAACTACTGCCCTGCCACTAACGTGGCAGGACTAGGAAGTTAGTAAGGGACATAAGGGTTAGTAACTGAGGGGAGGATAAAGTTATTCATTTACAAACGCAGTCAGTCGCGGGTTTGATGCGAGATATTTGTCTAGGCGGAATTTAAATGAATCAACGGTGCTGCAGTCTATAACGTCTCGGGGAAGCCCATTCCACAAGTGGACAACTCGATTGAAGAAGAAATTCTTAGATTCGTGCGAGTTAAAAGATTTACCAATAATTTTGCAACCGTTTCCCCGCGTGTAATTAGATTGGTCGATAGTGAAGTACTTACTACAGTTCATATTGTCGATGCCTTTGATGATTTTGAACACTTGAATTAAGTCACTCTTAATCTGCGCTGGGTTAACGGAAAGAGATTTAATTCTCTAAGACGCTCTTCGTATGGTTTGTTCTTTAGGCTAGGTATCATTTTGGGTAACTCTACGTTGAACTCGTTCTAGCTTGTTTATATCTTTTTGGGACTAAAGGGCACCAGGATTGAACGCAGTATTCCAGAAGAGGGCGGACTAAGGAATTGTAAAGGGTTAGGATAACTTCTTTGGATTTATGCTCAAATGACCTGCCTATAAAGCCAATTAGTTTTGTTTGCCTTCTTAACAACTTCTGAACATTGTTGACTCGGTTTTAGGTTACTCGATATTGTTACTCCCAGATCAGTTTCGTCTGTTTACATTCTTAAGCTGAGTTGCCATTCATCGAATAGTTTGCTTTCTCATTTAGGTATCCGACATGTAGTACTTTACATTTATCCGCATTGAAACTCAGTTGCCAAATTTGGGCCCAACATGACAATTTATCTAGAATGTGGTGCATACGTCAACTTGATCTTTTGAGAGTACGCTATTTGCAATTTTTGTATCGTCAGGCAAATTTTGAGACTTGTGCAGGTGAGACCCTCATCTATGTCGTTGATGTAATTAGAAAGAGAATTGGTCCTAGTACCGATCCCTGGGGTACCCCGCTACTTACATTGGTCCATTTAGATGCCTTACCGTTTATGACTACCCTTTGCTTTCTGTTGCTGAGCCAATTTTCTATCCATTTCAACACACCGTCTTGTATTCCATGCGCTTTTAGTTTTAGCAGTAAACGTTTGTGGGGAACTTTGTCAAAGGCCTTTTGAAAATCAAGGTATATAATCTCTACAGCTTTACTCTCATCGTAGAGGTTGAGGATATCGTGGAAGAAGTCTAAGAGGTTTGTTAAACAGGAACGTTTTTTACGAAAGCCGTGTTGAGTAGCTTTAAGTATGTTATTTTCCTCTAAGTGATTTTACGAGTCTGTCTCGTATGACCGTTTCTAGCATTTTACATACAACTGAGGTTAAGCTAATTGGACGATAGTTACTGGGTAGGGATTTGCTGCCTTTTTTGAATATCGGTGTTACGTTGGCTAGCTTCCACTGATCAGGCATAGTTCCAGACTGCAAGGATTTATTGAATAGTAATGTCAGTGGTTTGGAGAGCTCATTCTTAGCTTCCTTTAGAACTCTAGGCGAGATTGTATCAGGTCCTGGCGTTTTATTTACCTTGAGTTTATCTAAACAATTCAATACTTCTCTCTCTGTAACGGTGATATTGCTTAGAACATCTGAATTATCAATCTGAATCGGCGATGGTGTAGGGATAGCACTGAGGTCTTCTGTTGTAAAAACTGATGCAAAGAAGGTATTGAGGGCATTACTCATTTGTACTTCGTCTTTGGTGTATTCTCCTTTTCATCGACTAACGGTCCAACAGTTGAAGTAACTACTTTTTTCTTTCTGATATAACTATAGAATTCTTTCGGGTTTGTTTTACTTTGATTCGCAATATGTAACTCTAAGGTCTTTTTACTTTGCTTAATTAACTTTTTGGCTTTGCGTCGTAGCTCTACAAATTTCACCCGTTCTTCGTCATTTTGTGAGGATTTTAATCTATCATTAGCAAATTTTTTAGCAAGCAGGCAGTTTTGAAATATCTTTATTCCACCATTTGGGCTTATTATTATGGCCTGGACGCCGTATTTTCGATGGTATGCAGTCTTGCACTGCTTTTAGGTAAGTGGTTTCGAATAACTTCCAAGATGTATTTATGTCGTTATTGTTAATTAAAAAGCTCCAGTCAGTTTCTTTAAACATAGCTCTAAGTTTATGGAAGTTTGCTTTCTTGAAATTAGGGACTTTTTCGATGCTACTATTGGTTCGTTACTAGTAAACTTTAAAGTGAAAGTTATCGTACGATGGTCGCTGTTACTGAATTCATCACCAACATTCAAATTCTCTATCAATTCTTCTTTTGTTGCAAGTACAATGTCAAGAACGTTATTACCACGGGTCGGCATTCGAACAAATTGATAAAGCGAACTCTCTTGCAAGTTCGTATACAAGTCATGTCCGGAGTGTGAAGTAAGAGTATCGCCCCACTTGGTCACAGGTAAATTAAAGTCGCCAAAAATTACGGTATCTTGTGAGTTACTTACATCTGCAATTTGTTCGTAAATTTCTCGGTCAGTTTGCACTGATTGAGCTGGAGGTCTGTATATTAACGCAAGTATTATTTTTGTACCTTTATTATTCTTTATTAGCACAAAAGATGTGTCGACGTTCACAATTTGAGGTTTTGACACGAGGGTCGGGTTAAGACTTTCTTTGATATAAAATAAAACGCCACCTCCATTTTTATTTATTCGGCTGTTCTCAAACATTACATAACCGGGAAGTGAATACTCTGCTAAAAAGTCTCTATCTTGTGTATTGAGCCAAGATTCTGTTATGCCAATCACATCATAATTTTCTGTACACACTAGTTCCTCTAAATCTGAAAATTTATTGCGTATGCTACGAGCGTTTGCATAGAAAACCTTTAAAGTTGCGGTTTTAGAACTCGCAGATCGTTCTTTCATCGAATTTTTGGTTCTGGTCGGATCTACATTTACATTCATGGCTGTCCTCGGTCCTCGGTCGTTATCCCTGACGGTTTTGAATTTGGGTCGTGTTGGTGGAGCTTTATCCAAATTCGCGGTTCTTGACGGATTAGTATTTAATTCCTTTGTAGATTGCCGTCCTCGCTGTCTTCGGTCCTCCTTCCTGGTTGTCCTGTGCTGAGTCGATTTCTTCTCCGAAAATCCTTCACCGCATCGTTGAGAAGACGCCCAAAACGCGCTGCTCCCACCTGGTTCAGAGAACTCCATCGTCCGAAAACAAATAGTTATCGTAGTAGAAATTGTCCCAGGTGTCGACGAATCCCACGTTCTCCTTCCTGCAGAGGTTTGCTAGACAACGATTTGTGCTGGTGGCTATGTTGTAAAATCGGCTCTCTACACCGAGCCGGGGGGACGATTCCTGAGACGATGATCCTTGATGACTTCTCCTTAAACGACTTGATCAGCTGCTGGTACTTTAAAAGCAAATCTTCCGACCGGGTTCGCTGTACATCGTTGGATCCAACGTGGATGACGTACATTGTATTAGCAGGGGCCAGCTTTGATACTTCGTCAACTGCTGCAACTACGTCATCCACACCACCACCAGGGATACAAAAACGCTTCCTGGTCTTAGGTGCCCTGGCGCAAAACTCTGTGAGCTGACCACGTATCATCGAGTCTCCCACGGGCCGGACTTCTTCTATTTCCTCTTCGTCATCTGAGTCTGCGAGTATCTGGAAACGGTTTTGACACTCGGTAATCGGTATGTGTTTCCTGGTCTTGGGGCAAACGTTGTTCCTCACGACACGGAAGTTGTCTTGAGGGGGAAGAGAGTCACTATTTGTATCTTGAGTATCGGAAACATCAGCTGAAATGGCTACTGTAGGCGTTGAATTGTTGGCAGTTGACGTTGGGGCGTTGGTGGCTGCTGGAGTTGCGGTGACAATTGAAGTTTGTGGCACTCCAACGTTGAGTGTTACAAACTCTTGGAGTGATTCCAGCTTCATGGTGAGGACGTTGATCTTGATGTAGGCTTAATCTAATTTCACTGTAAAATTCTCTCGTTGCTGGCAGAGCCGGCAGACTTGAAGATCGATAGTAGCAAACATGGACTCACCAAACCTACCGGCGCAGTTCGCACAAGCGCGAGGCATGGTGACAGTCACTTTCTTCAGATCACTTCACTCACTTAAAAAACAATTCACTCACTTCACTCACTTTAAAAACACTTCAATCACTTCAACCGAAAACAAATATGCTGAAATACGCAGAAATAGGTTATCAGGGGTGATAGCCTAACCGAAAACAAAAATGTTGAGATACGCAGAATTAGGCTTCCAGGGCGATAGCCTAACCAAAAGTTTTTTTTAAATTGAAATACGCAATAATAGGCTACCAGCGTTGAATAGCCTAACCGAATATAATAAAATTGAAATTCGCAGAAATAGGCTACCAGGTGTGATAACCTAACCTTAAACAAATATATGTATAACAGAATATGTAACTAAATATACAATTCACCAAATAGAGATTATATAAAAATAAGTGTGACTGCACACAAGGGGTTAATATACTGTGTCAACAGATGACCCTGGTGTCACTGTAGCCTAGTAAAGCAGTAGCCTACTCTTTTTAGATAAAAGTGTATCAGTCAAAGGTTATTACAAGATCGTGCAAGCAACAACTAAAATTACAGATATATATAGCTACAGTAGGATACTAAATACAATATCTACAAGAGTTAATAATAAAACAGATTGGCTGGCTATAGGCTGGCTAGGTTTGGGTTAGGTTAAAAGCTTGGCAGGTTGGATTAGGCTAGGTTAGTTTGTACAAATACCACCCTTAGCTTAAAGTAAAATCAGTCTGAGGAGAAAAAGTCAAGAATATATCTAGGGGGAAAAGATAAATGAATGCACTTAAATTTGGTACAAAATTTGCTGGAATTTTAATATGTATAATCCCCAAAAAAGGTTTGTTTACAAAATGGTGTCGGCGTTAGTCCCTGTAGGCGGTTAGTTAGTAAACAATATTGTTTATTAGCAAATTAATATGCAAAGCTTTACTTACATACAAGGCAGTGAAATAGATACTTACTACAGTAGGTAATGGGTAAAATTAGGGGCTACGATTTTATATAAAATAGTAATAAGAGAGCGTTTGTTTACAAAGCAAAACAAAACAATAGATGGCGCTAGTGGCGCCCTGTCCGAGCAGGAGTCTTGTGATAAACACAAAGTTTATCAGTCAATACACAGCGAAATATCGTGCAGTGTTACTTACTAAGCTACAGGATGGTTAAACGTGCTCTTAACCACCTTTCATGCACAAGAATGAAGAGGATGAGTAGTTAATACTCAAATTATGATCGATATCGTGAGAGCGTTGACAGAGCGTCTGCAGCGTCTGGCGGTAGCACGGGAGAGAGAGAGAGAGAGAGAGAGAGAGAGAGCTACATAGATACACAGACCACACAGACCTCAAGGTCCTTACTAAGCAGTCTGGCCTTACAAACTATAAATGCATATATGCATATACACACATACATACATACATATACACATATACATATACATACATATATACACATACATACATATACATACATATATACACATACATACACAGACACATACAAATATATATAGTACACACTGTCATACACATATACACATACATACATAACATTACATATATACAGTATATATACATACTGTACAGTGCACACACATACATATACATACATTTTTTTTTTTTTTTTTTTTTTCATATCACCCCAGCCCTCTGCAGATAGAGGTCAAGCCTTCCCTTGAAAGCGTTTATTGTGTCGCTCTCCACCACTCTCGCTGGTAGTTTATTCCACTCTGTCGCCACACTGTAGGTGAAGAAACTCTTTGTGACATCTAGGTTTGCCTTTTTGGTTTTTAATTTCATTCCATTTCCGCGAGTTTGATTAGTATTGTTTAATGTGAATAGTGCATTTACATCGACTTTGTCGAAACCTTTTAGTATCTTAAAGCACTCAATAAGCTGACCCCTCAACCTCCTCTTTTTTAATGAGAACAGGTTCAATCGTTTAAGTCTTTCTTCATATGGTTTATTTCTTAATGAGGGTATCATCTTCGTCGCTCTACGCTGTACTGACTCGAGTCTTACAATGTCCTTGATCAGATAAGGTGACCAGAACTGCACACCATATTCAAGGTGGGGCCTCACCATACTTTTGAACAGTGGCACTATTACGTTTTCATGTTTATATGTAAATTTTCGTTTAATAAAGCCCAATGCTATGTTTGCCTTATTTGCAGCTGCTATACATTGGTCGGAAGTTTTTAGGTTTTCAGATATTAGTACCCCTAGGTCTTTTACTACCGTTGCGGTTTTTATTTGTTTGCCATTCATTTCGTATTGTATTTCATATTTCTGCTACCAACCTGCAGCACCTGACATTTATCGACATTGAAGGGCATCTGCCATTTTTTCGACCACTCTGATATCTTGTTTAAATCAGATTGCAACGCATTTCTATCATCTTCGTTCAGGACTGTATTTCCTATTTTTGTATCGTCGGCGAATTTGGAAATGGTGTTGTTTACCCCTACATCGATATCGTTAATGTAAATGAGAAACAGGACCGGTCCAAGGACTGAACCCTGTGGAACTCCACTAGTGACAGGCTCCCACTCCGATTCCACTCCATTTATCACCACTCTCTGTCTTCTGTCTGTAAGCCAATTTTTTATCCAAGAATGAATTTCACCTTTGATACCTATCCTCTCCAGTTTAGCCAATAGTTTTCGGTGAGGCACCTTGTCGAAAGCTTTTTTGAAAGAGAGAGAGAGAGAGAGAGAGAGAGAGAGAGAGAGAGACTACAAAGTACAAAGGGAAGGAGTACAAAGGAAATCAAGCAACAACAGATCTAGTGACCCTTCTAGGTTGCTTGTCCTCCAAAACACTGATGATCAAGTGTCCAAACAGTGGTTTAGAGTGGGCAAGGGAACATTGGAAAGGGAATTACTGCCCTGGAACTGATGTCCGTGGCAGGATTAGGAAGTTAGTAGGGGACAGATGGGTTAGTAACTGAGGGGGATAAAATAAAGTTATTCATTTACAAACGCAGTCAGTCGCGGGTTTGAAGCGAGATATTTGTCTAGGCGGAGTTTAAATGAATCAACGGTGATGCAGTCTATAACGTTTCGGGGAAGCCCATTCCACAAGTTGACAACTCGAATTGAAGAAATTCTTAGATTCGTGTGAGTTAAAAGATTTACCAATAATTTTGCAACCGTTTCCCCGCGTGTAATTAGATTGGTCGATAGTGAAGTACTTACTACAGTTCATATTGTCGATGCCTTTGATGATTTTTGAACACTTGAATTAAGTCACCTTAATCTGCGCTGGGTTAAAGGAAATAGATTTATTCTCTAAGACGCTCTTCGTATGGTTTTTTCTTTCGCTAGGTATCATTTTGGTAACTCTACGTTGAACTCGTTCTAGCTTGTTTATATCTTTTTGGTAATAAGGGCACCAGGATTGAACGCAGTATTCCAGAAGAGGGCGGACTAAGGAAGAGAGAGAGAGAGAGAGAGAGAGAGAGTGTGTGTAAATTGCAAATTTCTCTGTTATTTTTAGACTCCGGTTTGTTGTACATACATACATTTTTATCTGGCCTTCCCTGTTTTTTTTGTTTTATCTATATATTTTATTTTTGCACCTTCACACTTTTTGACAGTTGGGATTTCTTTTCAAGTCGATTTTTCATTTTATGTTCCTGCTCCGTTTTTCGTTCAGTTGTTGTATATTCGCTTCGTATCTTGTTTTTGTCGACCTTGTAATCTTTATTTCTACCCTTGTTTGGGTCATCGACGTTTCGGAGGTTATTATGATATTTGGCTTAATTATTATTGAGGATTGCGCTCAATTTTGCCATTACCCAGCAATATATTTTAATGAATCCCCTAGGCTAACAAAACGCCTTCCCAGACTTCCTTCAAATTATTTTTCTTTCGATAGAAACTGTCACGGCCAAAGGCCGATTAATTCGGAGTTACAGGCTCGCTATTGCCTGCCCAGTGTAAAATCAACACCTGAATAGGGTGAATTGTCTTATTATCGCCAAACTTATGGGGTGAAATTTATGCAAACCTGCAAACTAATGGAGTAAAACAGGAGAGATCCAAATATTTTGAAATATACTTTATGAAGCTAGGGTGCATGCATTCCCTTCGCGGTTTCGTAGAATATGAAACACTCTCAAATGTTCATATTATGTCTTGATAGCGTAATGCAGTGAGCGGAATTTCAGTGTGAGTATCCTAAGTTCGAGTCCTTGGAGTGTCACATGTATTTGTTGATTCCATTAATTGACTTTAGAAGTGAAGTTGGTTGGTGAACAAATATAATATTGAATTAGTCTGCGCCATTAATTCAATATTTATTGTTGTTTTTATTTAATACAGATTTTCTATGCATGAATTTGTATTTACTGTGAGGGAGCATCTCTCTCTCTCTCTCATACATCTCGTACATCTATTCACAATAATACTTCCTGGTGGCCAACACACATTGTCTGGCCGAGTCCTCCTGGTGTGAATGTGTTGGGCGGGCCGACAATGTTTATTTACATATTTCAGACCGTGACGTCACTCAGAACACACCAACTCTGAAGCCAAACTTTAACTTCAGCTATAACAAATTGCCAGTATATATATATATATATATATATATATATATATATATATATATATCTATATATATATATATATATATATATATATATATATATATATATATATAGATTTATCTTATATATATATTTATATATATATATATATATATATATATATATATCCTGCTGTACGTGTGTGTATGCATTATATTGCATAGTAGTTGATGTTTCACACATCTTTCATTATATATATATGTAAGTGTTCACATATGATATGTTCATTCGTATAAGTAGTTGTAGTAATATCTGTCGGATGTATTTACATGTGTTATTTTGTGATTAATATAAACATTTTGCATTTTGCCTTTTGATACTACCTCTCT
This sequence comes from Paralithodes platypus, assembly GCA_032716605.1. Lineage (NCBI taxonomy): Eukaryota > Metazoa > Arthropoda > Malacostraca > Decapoda > Lithodidae > Paralithodes > Paralithodes platypus. The sequence continues at coordinate 9,096,630 of CM064544.1, read as the reverse complement.
TCAGCAAAAGTAATGTTCTGCTTGTCCACACACACACATACACACACATACACACCTGGGCCTTCGGGCGAGACGGTACCGTCTATAGTGAGAATGGTACCATACAGATCCACCCTAAGCCTTCGTTTCCGATGTCGCCAATTGGCTAAAAATACAGACTACACACACATCCACAGCCATTCCAACGATACATATAACACCTACACATATAGGAGGCGGGAAATAACGAGCATGCTCACTCCCTATACAACTAGAGTAAGTACAACTCGAGTAAGTACCACACACATACACACACACACACACTGAGAAGCTGCCTTGCCAATACCCCGGTGAGGAAAAAGTTCAATACCATGATATTAGAAAAACTGGACCCAAGAAAGAAAACTTGGTTGGGTTTTGCAATTCCCAACCTGTCTCGTAACCCTATTGGGGCCATCGGGGTCTTTATGGATTTCCCTTGTTTCGCTCAATTATTTTTGAGATTTTAAGACGTTTCACGCCATTACTTTGGCGAAATAAGAAGTTTCGCCTTATTCAGGTGTCGATTTGTTTCTGGGTAAGCGATACCGACTCTGAAACGTAAAATTAACTTCATGGCTGTCTGAGTGGGCATTTTTTTTTAGTTAAAAAAGTGGGCATTTTTTTTAGTTAAAAAGAGAGTCGTTTTTGTTAGACTAGGTGACAAACTGAAATACCTGTCTTGATGGTATAATGGTTAAAGCGTGCAAGTTCTGCATGTGATGTCCTGGGTTCGAATCCTGGGAGAATCACATGTTTTCATTAACTTCATTCGGGGGGTTATTAGCTATGAGCGATGTTAAATTTAATACTCTGCTCGATAATGGCAAAGTCGAGCAAAATTCTTAATACAACATATACAAAAAAAATAAAAAATACGTCACAATAACGCACAACACGTCGAACTAGATAGTATTAACGCATCTAAAAAATATAACTAATTATGTTAGTGATGTGATGATGCTGTATACATAGTTGTGGGGGACTGGGCGTTTATTTGCTTATTTATAAATATGCATTATTATTTTTTAGTTTTCTTCCCTAGACCTCCATCAGGCTTTAAAAAAAGACCCCCTAGACCAACTTTCAATATAAATTTGTAAAAAAAATTGTAGAAAAACGTTCCGGCCGAAGTCCGATCCTTCATCAATTACAGCTCTCATTGCTCGCCAGGAAAAAAGCGACACCTCATACCAATCGCAAGAGCGACAGTCGTACTATGAGCATTCGGCCAGGAAATTGTTTTCTACTCAAAATGTACACATTTATCTGAGTGGAGGATTTTTGGGAGATGTTTTATTCTAGGTCTTGACACGGGCCAGCTATATGTTAATAACTCCCTGATTGGCTCTTGCAAGTGTCTAGATATCTTGTCTTGCTGTGAGTATTTATTCTTAACAAAAGTTATAAATCCTTTCAGTGGCAGGCATTTTAGCTCTAAAGTTACCTTCATTCCCTACACATTTTCATGGCTCAACGAGAGCCAAATACGTATATACAATGATGTATCCGTGAAATTAGGATGACGGGAAGCTTGATTGAGGGATAGAGCTCTACGAGTTCACTATTTTTTGGAGTAGCAGAAAGACTGGAGAAAATTTGCCAATTCTTGGATTGGGGAGGTGGACAGTAAAGGAATGGGACTCTGGTGAAAGACGGGTGCCTCACAATCACCGCAAGGGAAGGGGTATGCACTGCAGATTAGCTCTGATTGTTGTAATATCGATCGAAGAGTGTTTAGTAAGCCTTTTTAGCTCAGTTGTCCCTACATTTTTGCATTCACTTTGCTTTTCCACCCCCCAGGCACGACACGGAGGATGGTGAACAACGCCATCGGAGCACTGATCGCCGTGCTGAGTTTAGCCTGTCGCCGTTAATTTACTCTCAGCAAGACCAGTTATGAATACTTCATTCGAGCCGTTTCAGGATTGTTTAACACCTATGGAGCTTTTGGCAGGTAGGTGCTCATGACTGTGTGTAAGAGAGATTATGAGTCTGTGTGTATACACAGTACCGGTAAGAGAGCAAAAAAATAATATACATACATACCTACATACATACAGAGCCTACATAGCCTACATACGGCTTTAAAGGCCGCAAACGGCCAGAGTGAATGTGGCTTCCATGGTAACAATCACAGTAACCAGACATCATAACACGGTGGCTACAGTCTTTACTGGCGCACAGTACAACAAAGTCTTGTCGCAACTACGCCTCATCATGTTATCTCTGTAATCAGGATTGACAGGAAAGAGGCGAACATAACAGCTATATGTAATAGGGAAAGAGAAATGACGCAGGAAATTATAGACCAGTCTGGTTGGCTTGAGACGGCACCGGAAAAACAGAAATACGGCTAGATCTTGATACGGGACTGGAAAGACACCCTTTAGAATAATATGTGACATATTAAGGCTGCTGTGGTGTGGCTTTTGCGCAGGTGGGCAATTGCTTCAGGGGGACTTTATTTGATTTTTGCTGATACACTGTTAGTGCTATTCTTACAGTTTCTTACCCGTAGAATTCCTCTTGAAAAATGCAAACTAGGCCTGTGTATGCAGCTCCGTACCAGTACTTGGCACTACTGCAGGTCCCCGTTCACGGGTGATGGCGGGCGGCGACAATCAGACGCAACATTTTCACTATTCTGATAATTTTTGCTTTATAATCAAACGTAAAATAATTGTCTTCTCCCATGTCTTTTTTATCAAGATTACTTTCCAAACTCTTCCTTAATGATTCGGAATCGACTACATAACTGGGGCAGTGCGTTCCACTCAGTTTTACGCACTCTATTCACAAAATGAGTTCTTTGGCCTTTTTCCAGCCTATTTCTTTTCTTGCTTTGGAAATTTTTTTTCTTAGTGTCCTCTCGGTAGGAATATGAATGGTGACATTGCCTTTTGAGAAAGTAGGTGCGGAGAGAGAGATTTTTTCTGGCTAACACAGTTTTTTGGAACATCGTCACATTCATATTATATACATGGCACAGAGGTGAAGGTGAGCAGGAACAGAAATCTCTAATTGACTACGCCATGATGTGACTCCGGACTAAAAGGAAGAATTTTTAGATTCAAAATCTGTAAGAGGTATGTTGACGGGTGATCAGACCACTATACAGTGCTGACAAAAAGTGAGGATAAGGAAAGAGTGGAAATATGAGAGGAAAGATAGAAAACTGACAGTAGAGAGAATAAATGTGAGAAAATTAAATGAAGAATGTAATGCCACAAAATACAAGTACCTCCTGAAAGAGACTATAAAGCACATGGATGTTATGAATAGATCTGGGAAATACTGTAGACGCAGTATGGAAAGGTACAACAGAGACTCCATGATTACAGCAGCTGAGAACAGTATTTGGGGAAAAAACCTTTAAAATTTGGAAGAAGAAATGTACGAGCATGGTTTTAGATAATGAGATAGAAGAAATAGTGAAAGAGTTCAGAAAGAGTATGCTGCAAAAGAATATACCTAGAGAAACTAGAGATGCGAGGAAAGAAGAATATAAAAATTTGAAACAAAGAGTGAAGAGGGCGATACAAGACGCTAAAAGGAAGACAGATGAGGCATATGGGAGAAAGATTAGTGAACAGTTTCTGAATTAAAATGTAAAACTTGCAAACTAAACAAACCAAAATTGGGACAAGGACAATATAAAGTCAAATTAAATTATAAAAATTGCTATGTGGAAACAACGTTTACTAAAATGAAAATTATTAAATAAAAGAACACAATCCACCACATAGGGTGTACATTACTACATGAGCAAGTTAATCTGTTTCCCAAGCAAACTAATCGCACATATAACAACGCACTATCGTCACGTTAAAGGAAGTAGTCAAGTTTGGGAAGTCCGGGACGTTCTGGCAAATTTGACTAAACTCTGCATGAATAAAGAAACTATATGTTAAATGTCAAAATATTATTTAAAATCAAATTTGCAACATGACAAGACATTAAAATAGTAAAAATACAGATATTGATAAGATATCTATAGCTATTACAAAATAATATATCAAATACAGTACAGCACTCACTAACTATAGTGCTAATCGGGTAGGTACCTGTAAGCATAGCATGCCTCAAGTGACCCCCTATGCCATAACTCCCCTACAAATAACCTACATTTATAGCACAAATAAACTAAGGAAATCGCAAAAGTACGCAATTTATACTATCGCCAATGAATGCCCTTAGAATATAAAGACAAATAATTCCCAAATATGAAGTAACAACATATTTAAACAAAGAGTACTCTTTTAACAAGAACACTAAATTTAAAAAATCATCAATATTAATATTAATAATAATACTATATACAAAAGAAAAAGATAAACAATAAATACAGACAAAAAGTAAGCAGAGGTTATACAAGAAACTTCAAGTTAAAAATGCTTGATTAAAATTATTGATGTCAAATTTTAGAATACAGTCACAATAATTGACCCTAAAAAGATTAAATTTATGGAACAATTTACTTTTAATTTAACTTTACTTACAATTTACTTACAACTTACAATTTAAAGCATACTACAGAGCTGTGAAAGAAGCCAGAGGGAAGAAGATTTGAGATTTGTCTCATGTGGGTAAAAAGGCTGGAGGGACATGAATGGGCGGGGTAGAGGGTGATGGTGTGGTGAAAGTATGGAAAGATCATTTTATTAGCTTATCTTGTAAAGAGTAGGGGGACGGCAAAGATCTCATCCATAGGAATGGAGAGAGGTAGAATACACAGGGTAATTGAAAGCCAGATAAGCAGAGACGAAGTAAAATAAGCAATCAATCGACTTAAAATGGGCACATCTAAGCTGGAGTATATTACATCCCAGGTTGAATGCTGAGATATGGAGGAGAAGAAGCTGTAGACATACTGCATAGGTTATATAAATTAGCATGGGAAAAGGAAAGTATACCAGAGGACTGAAGGAAAGCAGTGGTAGTACCCTTGTACAAAGGAAAGGGTAGTAAAGAAAAAGAGTGTAAGAATGATAGGGGAATTAGCTTGCTTAGCATACCTGGAAAGGAACACGCACTGAGTATTAACACAGAGGCTACAGAAGATAACGGTTGACAAAATAGGCGAGGAACAGGGATGTTTCAAGAAAGGGCAGGGTCTGCCGTTGACCAGCTAGTCCTCAAGGCTATTGTTGGTAGAGAAGTCTCTGGCCAAAAACAGAAAAACCTCTAAATGCAGCATTCATGGATTTGGAAAAAGCCTACGGACAAAGTAGGACTGGGAGGGCCTGTTGGATGTGTTAACAGTAGATGGTGTGGGAGGAAAGTTGCTAATGGCAGTACAATTCTTTTATAGGAATGCCATGGCAAATGTGAAGGTATGGGATAAGTTAAGGTGAAAGTTTTGCGGTCAATGTAGGTGTAAGACAGGGATGTGTCATGTCAGCTTGGGTTGTTCAATATATACATGGATTGAGTGATTAGGGAATGTAGGGCTGTGTCAATGGGTGTGGGAGCTAGACTGGAATCAGAGGGAAGAACATGGAATATTTTCAACCAATGCCTATATGCGGACGATGCAGTCCTGTTGGCGGAAATTGCTGAAGCCCTCAGAGAGTGGTCACCGACTTTGACAGTGGTATGTGAAAAGAGAACGTTAAACTGTCAATGTAAGGTAATGGTTTTTGAGGAGAAGAATGCATGAAACTATAGATTTTAAGTCGGGAAAAATATAGAATCAAGACAGAACACACGAAAAGTTGTAAAAATAAAATTGAAAAATGAAGTACTAGAAGAGGTTGAAAATTGTCAAGTATTTGTGAGCTGTACCTTATGCCAATATGGTAAAAATGGAGAGTGAGATAAAAGAGAGAAAACTGCAAGGGAGAAAAGTGATTGAGAGAACTTGATAGTATTCTCAAAGGAAGAATGGTTGGTTAGCCAGGAAGGTCAAAAAGTCACCTGAGAAACGAGTTTGTCTGCTCCCAACACTCTCGTATGGAAGCGAGACATGGACGGCAAGTGACGAGGATCTCTTCAAACTAAGAGCTGTGGAGATGATCTTTTTGCAGAATGGCAGCTGCAATGAATAGGCTAGATGGGCCAAGTAATATGGAAGTGTACGAGTCCTTTGGAATAGGAAGAGCAGGCTTTGGGCATTGATTTGTGGTGTTGTTGAGTGGATACAGAGAAGTACTTTTAGGTGGTATGTCCATGTTCAGAGAATGGATGAAGACAGAATGCCAAGAAAGATATATGGTAGTCAGGTGAGTGGAACCGGTAGTAGTGGAAGACCACCTATGTTCTGGGAAAAGAAAGTGGAAAAATATCTTGAAGAAAAACTTCCACGTATTGGAAGTGGCATTGTGGCACGGGCAAAGGAGGCATGTCTTGACAAAGTAGCTTGGAGACGTTTCGGTCATTGCCATCCTCTAGTTGGGGTTTCCCAGGGGTAAAAAAACAGCGTCGGAGATGATGATGATGATGATCACGGGATCTTATGTATTGTTTATATACTAGGTTGGTAGTTTCTTTGTTGTGTCCAAATTTTGTGTGAGCAAGTGACCTGAGGGCGTTAAGTCTAGGTGTCAGATTCTTTTTAATGTTTGTGGTGTGCTGTTTGAATGTCATATGAGTATCATATTTTACTCCTAGGATTTTTGGGGTGGTGTGTGTATGTGTTAGGGGTGTGTTGTTTATGGTGAGTTGAGGGGATGTATTCGTGTTTCTCGCTGTCCCAACTTGTGAGCAGGGTTGCGGTGGGGGGATTTGGCTGGGGCTAGATTAAGTCTGTTTGTAGAGCACCAGCCATGTAATGTTGTGTTGAGATAGGGTTGAAAGAGATCTGAGATATGCTATGCTGGTTGATTAAGTCTATATCCAATTTGATATGACAATATGATATATTCTATGAATATTTCATATTGTTTGAATACAATGGCATGATCTTGTAAAAAAATTGTTTTTATCAAAAAATGTCTAAACAGTATAAAACCTTCCCCATAACCCCCTCCTGGATTCGATCCCACTACCCTACCACACTTTGAGTTTTCCAGTCCGCGACCTTACCAACCATGCCACAGGAGCTCATACCAAATATCACTCAAAAACTTTGTGTCTACAATCGAAATGACAATATACAAAAAAAAAATGAATTATCCCACCAATTTACGTTTGTAAATTGATGGGATTATCAATTATATCATGCCAAGGTTTATAAAAGTTTGTCTCTGTCAAGAATTAGTAATTATATAACTTTATTTCTGTCAAAAATTGCCCAAGATCACTCCGCAAAATTGCCCCCTCTTCTCATTTTGACTCCAGTCATTATCACAGTTTCACGCGGTCCCCACTGGGTGACCCTTGCTGCTCCCTCCAGCCCCAGCAGTCTCTCTCTGGGAACAAAATTTGTGACATACAATAATGCATAAAATACTCTTCACAAATACATTTGTATTGTATAATATTGTAACTAATTATTTAATAATAACTGTGTGGGTGTCGAAAATTGCTCAACCATCTTTCTTATGTCTTCCTACACCTTAGCAGCGCGTATATTTGATTATACATAGTCAGGACTATCGACCACACTTGCAGTAGGTCTCGCAATATACATTTAGGATTGCATATTACTTGGAAATAAATAAATATAAGTTTTCTGGTGGCAATCTACCATTTCGCAAGTGTCAAAGGCGACACACCAGTCCTATATTTAGCTCTCTATCAAAAAAAGGTTACGGATCCCGATGTTTACTGACCACTCCCGTTCCTGGTCTATAATATAGTACTTTATCGTTACAGTCAATGTCCTACATGTTTCTGTGGTACTTCAACATGTTTCCCTGAAAAGCAATGTCTTGGCTTGCATAAAAATGTCAATTCTGAAGTCCATTTTAAACGTACGACATCACGCCATGTCCTCACTTTCTGCTCTCTCCCCATTCCTTCCTCATGTTCTTGTAGACCTTCTTGGGGGCAACGAACACCAGACACCTCCTAGACATAAGGTTTTCAAAATCCCAAGACATCCCTATACTCCTGGGGCTCCTCCACAATTATCACAACAGCTCGCACTATGTTTACTGCCTTCACTCTCCTTTCCCGACTCACAATCCCTGCCTCCGCTCCCCCCCACCCACCCCCCCCACCCACCCTTTTAGGCTTCCGTCTGCTAGAAACATCATTGATCATGTGCGTAAAATATCGCATGAATTGGTTCTAAGATGCCGGTATATATATATTGATATATTGCACATCTACATACGTACAAGTCTGTATTATAGCCTGACAGTGCTCTAAGTACAAGATATAAGTGATATTTATGGCATAACAACCCAAGCCCCCTCGCCCCCTTTCATTCCCAGCACAACTGCACTCACACCTTGGTTCACCCAGCATAGAAACTCATTGAAATGTGCTTAAATCATCGGCATGAATTTGGGTCTATATGCGTATATGATATAATGATATAATGGTCACGTCTACATACGTACAAGTCTGTACTTATAGCATGACAGTGCTGTTAAGGTACCAGATAACAATTGATATTTATGGGGAAACACACCCTCTCCCCCTTTCATTCCCCACCCCCACCGCCACCATTTTAGGCTTTCCGTCTGCTAAAAACTCATTGATAATGTGCGTAAATATCGCCTGAATTGGTCTAATAATGCGGTAATATATGGATTATATATGGCAGCTTCTACATCACTTACAAGTCTGTATTAATAGCATGCACAGTGCTCTAAAAAAAAAGATTTTCTAAGTACGAGAGATTAAAAAAAAAAACGTAATATTATAGCGCAATCAAACCACACTCAGCTCATAATTGCCCGCCAAACCTCCAACCCATCTTCATTCCCTCCCGCCTAAAAATTCTATTTATAATTCCCTTATATAGTTGCGAATTTTTGGTCGCCCTATGATGCTATTCATTGTTATATGGGTGGCCTACACATGTATACGTACTCTACATAGCCTAAAAGGGATAAAAAAAGGAGATATACGTGATAATACGCAGTAACACACCCCTTCCTCCCTCTCCTTCTATCCCCTGGGCGTGTGAAAATTCGGCAGGGAAATCTCGCCGCTCGATGATAATCTAGCTACGCGGTGCCATTCGCTCCACATTTTTCAACTACGGACCGTTCCCCCACCCCGCCCAGACATTTTTTGGGGGGTCAAATATATATGGGCCGATGCACGCAAACATTCCCTACACGCTGATGTACTTTTTATCAAAATTGGCAATGGGTCCCATAATCATCATACATGCGTACAGTATGACCCTATAGAAAACCCCCTGTGTGCACGTCTTAGGTTAAGCATTTCATTCTGTGGTGCCCTGCATACACAGAAGAAAGAAGACTGGAACCTCTCTTCCAACAACCATATATAGAAGATGAATCCCATATACTAGGTAGCTTCATGTTTAGTAGACAAAGCACAGGTAGGGTCAAAAAGGCAATATATAGTTTTTGGAGAGAGAGAAAAGCAAAGCACATGAAGAAACTGCAAAGCAAATATAAAGGTAAAAGAAGAAACAAGAACAACAATCAAGAAGGAAAACAAGCGAGAAGAAAGAAGAGCAAGAAAGAAGAAAACAGCACATAGCACATAATAAATTTTACTGTTAAATTAGAAAAAAAAAAACAGAAAACACGACAAAATGGAGGCGCCGTTGCAAGGGCATAGCTTCCCGACCAGCAACGGAACTGAACAGAACTGAACTAGCCTATATGTAAAGGGCCACTATTTGTTTGTTTCCATTATGCCATTATATTAAATTAACCTAACCTAACTTAACCTAACCTAATTTAAATTAACCTAACAGTTGAGCCTAAATAACAAAATAAAAATATGAAGGGAAAGGCCGCGCATGCGCGGTAAATGGAACCAAGCTCCGCTCCCTGCCCAGATGGAGTCAGCTGTCAGTTTGTTGTTGAACGAAGATCGAGTAAGTAGTAGGTTGTTTCGCTTGCTCGTCAATTGAACATTTGATACACATCATATATATATTTGCTTTAGCAGTTTACAGTAACAACATATATATATATAATTATACTACAATGGGGCGTAAGGGAGGAATTAACAGTGTCCGCAGGTTGAACTTGAGGTGGGACGAGTCCCAGGGCAGTACTTTGCTTTTGGATGCACATCTCTTCGGTCAAAAAATATCCTTTATATTGGATACTATGTCTCCCATCTCCTCGATCTCTAAGGCGCACTTGGACCTCTGTGGGCTTCGACATAGATTTATTGAAAATACGTCAGCCGCTGGTGGCCTTTTGGGAACAATAGGCAATGAAGAGGTTGCGTTTGAAGGTGGTCTAGTCCTCCGTCCATACATCGGTGTTTTCAGTGTTGGTCATTGCCTTCTTGGAGCTGACATCTTAATGTCTCATCGTGCAACAATTGTTATGGATGCCAATTCTCCGTATCTATTGTTGAAGGATTTAGAAGTAACTCCAATTCCTCGAATGGCAGACAAAGTCCCTGTTACCATTAATGGCCAAACCATAATGGCAGTTCTTGACACTGGCGCCACGGATTTGTTTCTCCCAAACAAATCTGTTTCTAAACTAGGGGTGCCTGTTGGCAAGCTTGCCATGGAGATGGGTATCCAGGGTATTACTCATAATAACTTGACAGATATATATTACCCCAATGTGTCTATTAGTTTATGTGGGGTTAAAATGTTTGTTAATGCATATCCTTATGGATCCCTGGAGAATGACTGGGATGATTATAATTTATGTCCCTGTGTCGGCTTGTCAGTTCTAAAGGGATTAAAAAAACTGCATCTGACTCATTTTGGGCATGGACTCCTTGAGGATGAAGCCTATGTAAATAATTGCAAAACTTTGAATGAGAAGTTCCACAAGGCTTTGGGTGTGCCCAGTGAGTTGTCTAGCCTGCTCACTCCAGAGGTAAAGCACAAAACTTGCTCTAAAACTACCAACAAGTCAAAGACACATAGAAAGTTAAAATAACAACTTAGTTCTAGGCCATGCAGTAATGTGGATTACTTTTCTTTGCTTTTAACAATTAAGATTCAATACAGCGCTTTATATTTAGGCTATATCATATATATATTAGGCTATTATTGTTTTTATATTATTATTTATTTTGTTTATATAGGCTATAAGTAGCCTATACAGTATTCGGAAAGTTTGGGATGACTCTAATCAGTAATGACACTTTGATTGTCTTTTATGAATAATACACTCGCAGTGTTAATACTGATATTATCAAACCAACTTAATTCCAGAATACACTTATAGGCCTACATCAATATAATACGGGGAAGGATTTAGTATCCGGGCATATGGAATTAGGTAGGCTATAGTGGCAAGAATGTAGTGGTTACCACCGGTGTACGACGACGCTCACCATCATGTTGCCGACTATTTTTGACTGCCTTTGGAGAGTTTGGATACAAAAATACATTACTCTAACCAAACAACGGTAAGATTAGGAGTAGTGGGGGGTCCACTACCCACATACAGCATAACTCGTCTATAAAACATTAACCTAACCTAGTATTCATGTAGTACTAGGTTAGGTTAATGTTTTATAGATGATTTATGCTGTATGTCGGTAGTGGTACGCCCACTAGGCCTACTCCTAATCTTACCCAAACAACCTAACCTAACCTAACCTAGTATTATAGATTTATAAGTATTTATTGTATTATAAGTATTTATAGACGATTTATGTTTGGTAAATGTTTACCTATGGATCATTCCAGTGAATAGGCCCAGCTAAGTTAGCCTAAAATGTTGATACCTTGCCCCTTCTGCAGTCTGCCTTCAGTGCCTTGTGACATCAAAATATACCTGTGGGGTGCTTGTTTATGGCATTGGCCTTGCTCGGAGTTGGGACCTTGGGCCTGTTCGGAACTTCGGTCAGACAGCAGACAGCTAGCAGGCCTACTATTATTTAATTAGCCTAGGCGTACTCACTGTATATTGTGCTTTTATTTTGTATATTTTACTAAGATCTTGAGCACCTATTAAGTTTAATTTGAGTACCATCCAACTGTATATTGGCCACCTATTTATCACATATAAATTTGTAATTAGTTCGGACATCCCATATACATATAATTATATTATTCGGAGAGAATAACGACCCCCTATATCGTAATGTATTTAAAGATTTATACGTTATGTCGGATGATAATGACTAAGGTCATCAAAGACTGAAAAGTATGTCGGATGTGTTAAGGGGCAAACGCCTGGCAAACTTGTTATTGTATAGCGCGTCTTGTTTACACTACGCGACGCTCCACCATCTTTTCCCGTCTATTGTTTGGGATGATACAAAATACATTACCCTAACCAAACAACTTCCTAACCTATAGCCTATTAGCTATTATCAGAAGTAATAATTTTATTATAAGTTTATTTGATTTGTAATGTTCTGTAGTGGTACACCCGGTAACTACATCCATCCCGTATGCCTTAGCAATGGCAGCTCCCTGATGATTTAGGTTTACTTGGTATTTCCTATTTTACATTCAATGTTTTTTATCTTTCTTTATTAGGCCTAGATGTCAAACTTTTAATTATTATTTCGGTCAATATACAGGAGGCGCTACAATATTGGTTCAAAATTAAGCTCAATAGCATGTGATTAAGCCGATTTTTCTCCAATTGTATGATGTAGGTGTCATTCCCGGAAACTAACATAATACATATTATATGGATATTTACGTTTTAAGGGTTTGTTACTTTGTTTACACTTCTTCTTTTTCGTCTTCATCTGGGAGACTTCTTTGCGTGACTGTCAGTCAACAACTGAGACATCTGGTGGCGAATGCAATGAACTATACTGATGTCGTCGTAGCCCAAGTAATCACCCTACCTAATTCATGCCAAGAGTACTCGAGTTCACTGACACGTGATGTCTATCGACCAATCAGGTGATGCCATGATTTGGAAAACAGGTGGCCCAGGATATAAGCTGTCAGTTTGACTCTGGCCAGCTTTGTGTAGAGGGTGTGAGCCGATCAAAGCTTTTTCCACCGTCTTTAAAAACACTGAGGCTGCTTAAGACCTTTTTCGCCTTCCAATAAGTGTAAACTGTCCAAAGTGCAATAACCAGTGTTCCAAATACAGCTGACGAGGACAGCTGGTTTTGAAATGCACATACACTTGTTTTACATGGAAAATTTTGAAACAAAAATCCACCAGCTGTTGACCAAGATGAGTAGTGATCGAGCCTCCAGCGGCCAGCCAGGCAGCCCAATACCTCCTCTGTTCATTAAGGTTAGTTGGTTGGTTGGGACAACATAAAGGAGCCGGACCACAGCTAGCTCGGGAATCTTAATGGGTGATCGCAAAGTAACATAAAGTAAACAAAATTTTCGCATAGGATTAAACTGGCATGCAAGGGCTAGTTGGTTATACTGATGTTTTGGACCGACAGTTAGCCCATCGATCTTTTTAGGCCTAATAGGTCCGGTAGAGCATAGGCTATATATGTCATTAAGAGCTGAAATGTATTATAAGGGAGAACAAAAATAAAATTAAATACATAGGCCTACTGTAAAACAATAAGTTTTCCAGCCAGTCCCCACCCGGGGGGGGTGGGGGGGCAGCAGCCCCCACCAATAATACTAGGTTAGGTTAGGTAAGGTTGTTAGGTTAGGCTAATGTTAACCCCATTCTTACTAGGTTAGGTTAGGTAAGGTTGTTAGGTTAGGCTAATGTTAACCCCATTCTTACTAGGTTAGGTAAGGTTGTTAGGTTAGGCTAATGTTAACCCCATTCTTACTAGGTTAGGTAAGGTTGTTAGGTTAGGCTAATGTTAACCCCATTCTTACTAGGTTAGGTTAGGTAAGGTTGTTAGGTTAGGCTAATGTTAACCCCATTCTTACTAGGTTAGTTAGGTTGTGTTGTTAGGTTAGGCTAATGTTAACCCCATTCTTACTTCGTTAGGTTAGGCTAATGTTAACCTTATGAAAACCCAAACAAAGATTTGATTAGGGTTACTGTGTAATTTTAACATGAACATTAGTAAAATCCGAGCCAAGTTTCGTCAAAACTTGGCTCGTGTTTTCTAAATGTCGGGTTATATGGGTATGGAAATTTACAAAACCCGAGCCAACATGTTAATAAGGTTACTGTGTTATTTTCATTTTTAAATTAGTTAAATCCGAGCCAAGTTTCGTCAAAACTTAAGAAAATGGGAGTCTGCAGAAAGCCGATTGGCCTAAGCAAGGCAGATCCCTGTCCCACACAACCCCAATTACAAAGCCCAATTATAGGCTAAACACTCTAATACCCTGAGGATCATCTTACCAAAACGGTTAGAGATTAACGCAGGATTACGGGGGTCTGCAGAGCGCTGATTGGCCCAACCCTGCTGATCCCCCTTCACACCCAACCCTTCTCGTCCATATGCTTATCCAATTTTATCTTAAAGCTCCCTATCGTTTTTAATCCCACTATAGCACTTGGTAGTCCATTCCACCCATCTACAACTCTGTTACCAAACCAATATTTGCCTATATCTTTTCTGAAACGAAATTTATCTAATTTTGAAACCATTGGTACGAGTTCTTTCGCTTATCACTGGGAGCTTTAGTACATTTGTCATGTCCCCCTTTGTTAATCCCACTAACCCACTTGAACACCTATCATATCCCCTCTAACTCTGCGTCTCTCTAACGAATGTAAGCCTAATTTCTTCAACCTTTCTTTATACGGAAGATTTCTAATATTATGGATAATTTTTGTCATTCTACGTTGTACTCTCTCTCCAATGAATCTATGTCCATTCTGTAATAAGGACACCAAAATTGAACAGCATAATCCATATGGGGTCTCACTAATTACAAGTAAAGTTTTAAGATAAACATCAGCAGTTCTGTTACTCACACTCCTTGAGATGAACCCGAGAATCCTGTTTGCCTTGTTTCGAACGCTTATAACACTGTTGTCTAGGCTTCAAATCATTGCTAACAAACACACCTAGATCTTTCTCACAATTCGAGTTTTCTAATTCCACATTAGCTAGTTTATATTTAACATTTGTATGCATCTTCCCTATCTTTAATACCTTGCATTTGTCAATGTTAAACTTCATCTGCCAATTTACTGACCATTCGTGTAAGGTATCTAGATCCCTTTGGAGGCACTCTATATCTCTATCTGAAATCAATTGTTTCTCCCCCATTTTGGTATCGTCTGCAAATTTACTTATCCTACTAGTTATACCTAAATCAAGGTCATTTATGTATATAACAAACAACAGAGGACCTAATACAGATCCCTGCCACTTTTGACTGCTCCCCATTCTGACTTCGTACCATTTATGCTGACTCTCTGCTTCCTACCAATTAGCCATGACCTAATCCATCCCAACAACGCCCCACCTATTCCATGCGCCTCAACCTTTCTCATCAATCTCTCATGGGGACTCTGTCGAAAGCTTTACTGAAATCTAAATATATTATATCATATGACTTGTCATTATCTACTGCTTCATATACCTCTGAGAAAAACTAAGCAAATTAGTAAGGCAAGAACGTCCCTGAGTGAATCCATGCTGAGAAGAATTTATTAAATTAAATGTATCTAAGTGGTTTCTAATTTTACTAGCAATAATTGACTCTAGTAGCTTTCCTATGATTGATGTAAGACTAATGGGACGGTAATTGGATGCTATTGATTTGTCACCTTTTTTGAAGATCGGAACTACGTTTGCAAGCTTCCAAGCTTCTGGAACTATACCTGTCTCCAATGACTTGTTAAATAAAAATGTTAATGGGTACCGTCATCTGGGGTGGCTTCGGACATGTGGACAACTTCGGACATTTTGGATAAAAAGTAAAACAAATAAAAATAGAGAGAAGAGGAGTTTGGTATTGAAAAATAGATGTGTAGCATTCAAGAGGAATGTTGTAACTATATGTAGGATGAACTAATAATTTAAATTAATTAATTTAATTTGTGGTAAATATTTGTGAATATGTAACAAAGAAAACACATGTTTTTGTAAGTGTGTCAAACTTCTACTGATCATAATTAATGGGATGTGAGGAAGACAAGTAACCTACACCAGAATGTTCTACAATTATCTGCGAGACCATACACA
Organism: Paralithodes platypus; assembly: GCA_032716605.1. Taxonomy (NCBI): domain Eukaryota; kingdom Metazoa; phylum Arthropoda; class Malacostraca; order Decapoda; family Lithodidae; genus Paralithodes; species Paralithodes platypus. The sequence continues at coordinate 9,080,550 of CM064544.1, read as the reverse complement.
CAGTAACTCTTTCCCCAAAGTTCATAATACACAGCCTATAGCCCTAACATTTACTTTTATTGTTTTCCAGATTTATTGGGGTGTTTTCGGACATAGTTTGGGGTGATTTCGGACATAAGGTGACATCGGACATCTAATATTAGTTACAAGGACCTTCATCAAGGTGTGAGAGCCCGATCGTGGCCATGGCCTTCCTCAGGGACTCGGGGCTGTTCGGCCAGGCAGCTTAGGGAACAACAACAACAACAACAACAACAAGGACCTTCTAATATGAACAACAATTAGTACCTAAGTGTATGGTACTCTTACCTAGCCATACATAGCGAGCATCCGTCGAATCATGTCATCATCCGTCATCTTGCTCCCGTTTGAGTAACGCCAATTAAAGGATGCTTAACCCGGGAGCTGCGGGGAGACTCTTAAGAGTTCCCCCGGCGCACTGCGGGAAGACTCTTAAGAGTCAGAGAAAATAAAAATCAACTTTTGACATCGAAAAAAATTTTTTTTTTTATATTTTTTTTTTTTTTATTTTTTTATTTTTTTTTGGCCCCTGGGCCATGCAAAATCTCAGTCCTCTACCTCCCCTCCTTCCCCACTTTCCTCCTCTCCTTCAGTTATCACCTATTTTCCCTGTTATTCCCTTATTCTGAGGTATATTTTTGTGCTAACATTAGAAATCCGATTGCAGGAGGGTGTGGTCATCACTGATAGCAAAGCGAGTGCAAGAGAGATAGAGAGAGTATCGATCGACTGTGTCTCAGTGGCCTTGGGGGGTAAATTGGCGGGAAAGCAGATTGCCTCACCCATACATTATACAACTCGCGGGCTATATCTCCGATTTTGACCATCCAAACGCTGTTTTCACTCGTTTTATTGTTGTTTCAGGTTAATACCTTTATAATCAACCCATAATAGGCGCATATGGATAAATATTAATGCTATTAATGGCACAATGAATATTTTAGTGACGGAAACACCTCAAATACGTCAGCACAGGGGGACGTTTCCAATTACCCCCATGCGCACTTCAGAGGTTAAGACTGAGTAAGGTGTCAGATGTTGACATGATTTGGTGGATGTTTGCTGTGTAAGGTTAGGTAAGAGTATCATATTACATTTCTTTTCATTCACAGGAGTAAAAATGCCACGGATATATAAACCAAAGCCACACAACGAGAAAAGGAAATACAACAGTCATGTATGTCAAGACAAATTAAAGAAAGCAAAAGATGATATACAAAAGAGAACATGAGTGTACGTGAGGCTGCTAAAAAGTGGAAGTTATGTAAGCGCATCTTACATGCCTATATAAAATGGCAACCTAGTAAACCTGCTGGTGGACAGACAGTATTGTCAGCAGAGGAGGAACAACAACTGTGTGATAGAGTGGTTACTTTGGGTCAGTGGGGATTTCCAATAGATACTCTAGACCTACGTATGCTTGTTAAATCTTACCTAGACAAGCGGGGTGTAAAAGTAAATAAATTTAAAAACAATGTACCAGGTAAAGAATGGGGTCAATCATTTCTGAAACGACATAAAGATAAACTCACAAGACGTCTCTCAGAAAACATCAAGCGAGTGAGGGCAGAAGTTTCCGAAGAGACCCTGAGAGAGTATTATGATAATTTGAAAATAACATTGGAAGGTGTTCCTCCTGAAAATATCATAAACTATGATGAAACAAACCTCACCGATGACCCGGGGAAAAAGAAAGTGCTAGTGAAGAGAGGAACAAAATATCCCGAGAGGATTATGAACACCACAAAATCCTCTATCTCCATCATGTTTTCAGGCACAGCGTCGGGGCACTTACTACCACCATATGTGGTATATAAGGCCTTACATCTATACGACACATGGACAGAAGGGGGGCCACCAGGGACTAGATACAACCGGTCACAAAGTGGATGGTTCGAGTTTGCCTGCTTTGAAGATTGGTTCAACAAAATCATCCTGCCATATGCTGAACAAAGATCTGGAAGAGTAGTTATGATTGGCGATAACCTTGCCAGTCATCTCACACCAACTGTAATAAAGGCCTGTGAGGATAATGATATAGCCTTTGTACTGCTGCCACCAAACTCGACGCACCTCACAACCCCTAGATGTAGCAGTGTTCAGACCATTGAAAATCTATTGGCGGCAGGTGTTGGAAGATTATAAGATGAGTACAAGTGGCAGGCTGCGTGCTTCCCTGCCCAAAGACATTTTTCCATCATTGCTAACTGAGCTCCTGGATAAAGTAAATGTAACTGTAGCAACAAATTTAAAGAGTGGGTTCAAAAAGTGCGGAATCTTTCCATTAGATGCCCAACAAGTCATATCAAGGCTTCCGCCAGATCAAAGTTCTTCACAGGATGATTCACAATCAGATGCAGGAATGGCAGCCAGAAACATAGATAAGTCTGTAATGACATGCTCAATGAAATGAGGTATGGCAAGAATGCTGGACATCAACCACCTCAAACTACCGCCACAAGAAAGCGACGTTTGAATGTCCCACCAGGTCGGAGTATTGGGGCCTCAGCACTAGCTTTGGACGAGCAGCTACCTTCAACAAGCACCGGTAGGTCTACTACAGACACTGGTCGGGAAATCCCCAGCGCAAATGACTTGCCTTTGACAGCCAGGAACAGGAAGTAGATGATATCCGTACCGGTAAGCCAGGCTGAAAATACCGGTAATGAAGAAGAATCTCTACAGTCCAACATTGGTGATGTATCCCCTTCTACATGGGTTATTGTTAAAGTTCCGTTTGATGGTAAGAAGAAACATCGACATTATATTGCAGTCATAGTAAAGGTTCTACCAGAAATACATGTTCGTTTCCTAAAGCATGTGAAGGGCACAAGTAACGTCTTCATTAACCCAGTTATTGATGATTACAGTGATATAGACAAGGGTGACATAGTACAAATCCTGCCAGAACCAATACTAGACAAGAAGTGCAGAATGCTGTTCAGTGTTGATGTAAATAAATGGCCAAAATAATAGAGAGAGAGAGAAATAGAGAGGGTTGAAGAGCTATAGAGAGGAGAGAGAAAGCGATAGAGAGAGGGGTGGGAGAGAAAGTGAGAGAGAGAGAGGTGGTAGAGGGCGGGGCCAGGGGAGGGTGGGAGAGGACGGGGCCAGGAGAAGGGTGGGAGAGAGATCGAGAGAGAGAGGTGGTAGAGGACGGGGCCAAGTGAGAGGGGGGATGAATAAGGAAAGAGGCAATAATGTGATACAAAGTTATATTTTTTGTAAGGTCCTTTTTATTTCATATGATTAGTTTAAGGTATATACCCTGAAAGGGTTGATTAGTATTTCGGGCCATTAATTAGCCAAGATGGCATCTAGTCGGCTGTGTGCCATTAGTATTCCTTTAATATGCAGTCATTAAGATATTATTGCTAAGCTTTAATGATATCAGTATTATTTTTTTAGAAGTTTGGTCACAAGTGTGAAATACGTTTTCAAGGAGTCATTATGTGTAATTTGAATGAATTACAGTAAAAGTCCGTTAATCCGACGACCGATGATTCGAATCTCCCAATAGTCCGAATTTTTCAATTTGAGGCCAAATCCGAATTCACCCGATGGTCCGAATTTCAAGAAGTCCCAAAGTCCCCTTTTTGAGGCATTAGGCCACTCAAATGACACATAATGGAGCACACACATATCATATGTTCATGAATTCACTTTAAAAGTTTACCATTGTCATTGTAGCCTATTATCTACTTCAAAACATTCAGATTAATGGTCAAAGGAAGCTACTGATATAATCGTAAACACCTTCGTCTTCTTCTTCTTCCACATCGTCTGCTAGAGAGTTTGTTTTGCTCTTGAACGCATCCTTTGGGACGCTCCGATGCGCTACTGGCTTGCACCGCATTTTCGGCAAGCGCATTCAGTCTTGAGCTTGAAAATGCACCTTTGGACGTATTAGTCTTGAGCTTGAAACGCACCTTTGGATGTTCCGATACGCTACTATTTATAGTTCAGTGATCGGAGCATCCCAAGGGTGCTTTCAAGACAACAAGACAAGGGTGCTTTCAATACAATATAATATAACAGAGCACGTCACAAAAGGAAAATCACAAAAGGAAAATTACAAGAACCTCTCAGGGAAGTGCCGTTGTTAAGGCATTACTTCCCGAACCACATCTGATCTTCAAGAGCAAGACAAACTCGCTAGTAGACGGAAGAAGAAGAAGACGTTTATATCAGCAGATTCCTTTGGCCATTAATCTGAATGTTTTGAAGTAGTTAATAGGCTACAATGACAATGGTAAACTTTTGAAGTGATTTCATGAACATATGATATGTGTGTGTGCACCATTGTGTCATTTGGGTGGCCTAATGTCTCAATGTTTTCGTCATACACAGGTTCATAGGGGTAAAGTCCGATAATCCGAAAAATCCACTAATCCGAACGAGAGCCGGTCCGCTGCCCTTCGGATTAACGGAAGTTTACTGTAATTGTATTTTTTTGGTATTAGAAAAGTGCCTATACATACGGTGTACCTGAATGCATTAGTGATAATAATATAATTGCTTTGTTATTAAGAATACATAACAATTTTTATGAAGGTGCTAAAATGCACAGAAACTTGGAATCTAATGTATATGCTCCTCTAAGGGCTACAAATGTAAGCATTTCAGTTTGTATTTTTTTTTTAAAACTCCGTCTTGTGTCCGAAGTCGCCTCTGCATAGTCCGAAGCCATCGTTCAATACACACACTCAGATTTAAAGGGGAAAACCATTAATGTCCGAAGTCACCTTACCCCAGTCCGAAGTCACCTCATATCGATGATGACTTCGGACACCATTATAAATATTTGTTATAATTAAGCCAAAGGCCTATATTTTTTCCCACTGTACACACGATTATTCTACGTTTCTAAGCTATACATAGATGCAAAAGATTGCATTATTAAGGCTTTACCTATTGAGTTAGGCTTAAAATTAGGTCAAATAGGTCCGAAGTCACCCCGAATGACGGTACTGTTGGGTTGCTCACACTTGACCTTTTCCTTCCAGCTGGTGCCCGCTCTACTGCCGGCTGTCCCTACGCCGCCGCCGCCTCGCCGCCTCCTCCCTCCGCTCTCACAGAGGGTTCTCAGGTATTTCGAAGGGTACCACTTTCCCCACGATTTTGGTTATGACCTGTTCCCAGGGTTGGGCCTCGCTCAGGGGCTTGTCCCAGCCCTGGTGTTGAGGGTCTCTGGTGTGGGTGTTTTCTTTTGACTTTCCTGTTATGCTTGCTACATAGCTTCTTACTGGATATTGTCTTATTGAGTCTTACATGCTGAATTGGCTCTACTGCCTCATATTGCCTGTCTCACCTCTACTGGTGGGTCATGCTTCCCCATTTTTCAGTGCTGTGATGCCGGCTCCTCCCTGCTCTCGGCCGACATGTCAGCGGACGGCCTTGCGGGATCACCGGGAATGTTGCCTCCACACGGCCTGCTATGGGAAGGATGTTTACGATCCCCGCCGGTGTGGGGTGTCTCTCCGCTCTTCAACTGCTCGAGACTCTCCCTACGTCGGCGGAAGGACAACGGGCCGGGACGTCTCTACGCCGGTCATTCTTACAGTTTCTTACAGTAGATCCTCTGGAAAAAGGCAAACTATGCCTGTGTATCCAGCTCAGTACCAGTACTTGCACTTCTGCGGTCGTTCACGGTGTTGGCGGCGGCGGTAGCAGACGCAACATTTTTACTATTCTGTATTTTTGTTTTATAATCAAACTTCAAATCTTGTCTTCCCCATGCTTTATCAAGATTACTTTCAAACTCCCTTATTGATTCGGAATCGACTACATACTGGGGCAGTGCGTTCCACTCATTTACCACTCTATCACAAAATAAGTTCTTTGCCTTCTCAAGCCTATTTCTTTCTTTGTAAATTTTCTTAGAGTGTCCTCTCGTTCTTGTTCCCTCCCGCATCAAGAAGATACCTTCACACACATCCTCATCGTACTTTCCTGACACTATCTTAAAAGTCTCTATCATATCCCCTCTCTTTCTCCTATATGCCAGTGTCCGAAGCCCCAGTGTCCTCAACCTCTGCTCAATAGCCCGCGTTCTTCAACGTTGGTACCAGCTTGCTAGCTCTCCTCTGCACTTTCTCCACTGCTTCTATATCCTTTACCATATATAGAGCCCACACCTGGTTTGCATATTCCAGGTGCGGCCTAACCAGCGCTGTATATAGATTCCTGAAGATTTCTTCGTCAAGTGACACAAATGTCCTCCTTATCAGCCCTACAATTCTATTGGCTTTGTTTATCTTTTCCGCTAAATGTTCTGAGAAATTTAACTTATTGTCTATCACTACTCCTATATCCTTTTCTGCACTCACTTCCTCCATCGCTTCATACATACTGTATCCTACCTTGTCTATCTTGCTGGTCCCAATCCGCATGCACTTGCATTTTTTTGGATGAAAGGGCATTAACCAATGCTCAGACCATCCCTTCATGCCCTCCACATCTCCTTGAAGCAAACCCATATCTTCCTTACTCCTCACTCTTCTATACAGTTTAGTGTCATCCGCATACAGGTATACCTCACTTCCATTAGTTATAACTTCAGGCAAGTCGTTGATAATTATAACGAACAGCAGTGGTCCCAACACAGATCCCTGAGGTACCCCACTTGTAATTTCCCTCCACCCCGAGCCTATTCCATTCACCAGTACCCTCTGTCTCCGATCTTTCAGGAAGGCTTCTATCCATTTCACACATTTCTCCCCTATATTATAGCTTCTAACTTTCTCTATTAACCTTTTATGTGGGACCTTATCGAAGGCCTTCATAAATCGCAATATACCACGTCTATTACATCACCATCTTCTAGAATTTGAATCCAATCATCTACCACCTTAATTAGCTGTAGTACCGTCGACCTCCCCGGCAAGAATCCGAACTGTCTCCCACTGAAAAGTTGGTTTGACTTCATATGATCCATTATTCCTTCTCTAATTACCGTTTCCATTAGTTTACACACAACACTTGTCAAACTGACTGGTCTATAATTCCCTGGGTCATTTCTCTTTCCCTTCTTAAATATAGCTGTTATGTTCGCCTCTCTCCAGTCCATCGGGATTTGTCCTGTATTAAACGATACCTCAAATAACATTTTCAATGGCTCTACTAACATCTCCCCTCCTTCCTTTATGATTCTTGGGTGTATCCCATCCGGTCCCGGTGACTTACTTCTATTAATTTTTTCTATAGCCCTTCTTATTCTAGCATGGGAAAACTATTAGTTCTAGTGCCGGTGCCTGTTTGATGGGAATAGTAGGCACTGCATCCTCCGACTCCACTGACGTCATGGGACGTCATCTCCCGTCACGTCCAAAGGGTCCTGCACAGGGCTCCTTCCTTCCGTGAGGATGACGTCCGGGTGTTGTTAGGGATCCCACCTACCTCCGATGCTGCACGCCGTTCCCGCTCCCCTACTGTTCGTCGCTCTCGCTCTCCTCATACGGCTCGGGGCTTCCCTCCCGGGAGTTCGGGTCAGGCGGATGGGAGGGCGCGTTCCAGGGAGCGGGCCCCCAGACGTCATGAACATTGTGTGCCTCCCTCTGACCTCTCCATGACTTCTGGAACTTCTGGCGGGACGAAACGTCGCCGATCTCCGTCCCCTGCTGGTCGACCCCGTCTTGCTTCTCCTCACCTCAGGATGAGCCCCCCTCCTTCGCAGGCTTCCACGGTCTTCAGGGCCAAACGCCGTCCTGCCCCGCCTGCCGAGGAGGTCGTTCTCCATCCTGCACCGTCTTCTGCCACTGGTGGGGTGGAGTTCGAGCCTCTGCCTGCCTCCCAGCCTGTGAGGGGTCCCGGCCTCTTCCCTATGGCGGGCCCGGCTGTGGTGGTACCGGCGGCGATGCCCTCCACGCCTCCTCCTCAACCTGGAGGTTCCGACGCCTCGATCCCTTGTGGCCAGCAGTCTCCTCCTCGTCTCCCTGACCATTTAGAAGATGTTCTTGGGATAGAGGTTGCGGATTTTGATCTGCTGGAGGACGAGGATGTGGGGGTCGACTCGTCTTCGGACGGTGCACCTGATTCGGGCCAGGAGGACCCCGACGTGGCGGCACAGTCCTCTCCGCCGTCCCCTGAGTTCTCCCCGCTCACAGACCATGGGGCCCAGTGGGCCCAGTGAGGCTGGTTCCCTGTCTCCTCTACAGACGTCCTTCCCTCCTGCTGCGGAGACGGAGTTACGGGCGGAGTTGGCGTCTCTTCGTCTTGAGATGGCCTCCAATAAGGCAGACATCCTCTCCTCTGTTACGGCGGCCATGGATGCAGTGGTCTCCCGGTTGGGTACTACTAACCGGGCCTCTGCAGACTCCGCTTGTGGCTCCTCTCCCACCTGTTGCCGACCACATCCCATCTCGGCCTGCTCTCCCGGTCGTGATACCGTTGACATCATCTACTTCATCACCTGCACCTCCGACACCGCCTACGACTCCTCTCTGGCCCGTTGTTATCCCGGGCCAGGGTTTGGGGTTGTTCTCTCACCCCCTCTCCGTGCCGCCTCTCTCCAAGTTTAAGATCCCCAAAGTCAAGATGCCATCCCTGTATGGGGATTCTGTTGCTTGGAGAGCTGTGGTCGCCTCCAACCCTGAGGGGGCGGTCCACCTGCCGGCCGGAGAGCGGGCTGTGCCGGAGGGCTGGGCTATACAGGTGAATGAGAAAAACGTCTTCAGGGCCATTACTCCACAGGGTCTGGTCCCTGAGGTCGATGTGAGGGTGTACCCTAACCGGCAAGACATGCGGTATTTTTCATATCATCCGTCGGTCTTGCCTTACACTGCCACCAAGCCCTGGGCTGACTACTCCTGCCAAGACCTGTCTGCGGATGTCCACTCCCTCTGCCATCTCAGGGACGCCGTACCTCAGGAATGTGCGAGATCGGGACGGGGTCCTGATGCTCGAACTCCCGCACGTCTGTCCGGGTCCCTGGGGTGAATGGATCCGTGAGGCAGTGGAGTTTGGTCAGTCCATGGCTGAGACCTTGCCGGCCATCCCATCCATGGAATCATCTTTTCTGTCGGGCATGCTCCTTACCTCCTCGGGCTTCCTCTGCCTGTGTGGGAGTGGCTCAATGCTCCCAAACTGTCGGTGGGCCCCCTTCCGTGTTCCTTTTTCACGGCACCGGAGAAGGCGCCACTGGACCGGGACTTTAAGTTCCGTCAGCGAGCGGCGCGCCAACTTTCAACTCTTCTTGCTCAGTTGGAACTGGCGCGGGTTCACCTCCGCCTTATTGAGTCGCTGGAATCGGCTGATCATCGCCAAGGTTTTGAGCATGTCCGACGGATCACCCTGCAGCTTGCCCTCAACCCTGTTCAGGACATCCGCCACTCCCTCCATGAAGCCACTCGTTGCCGTCAACAACTTCGGGTGGCTTTCTGTAAGAAGGCCCCTGCCGACGTCTGCAACCGCCTCCTACTGACTGACCTTCTGACCCCTGGACTGTTCCCTGAGGAGGCTTCGCAAGGGGCTTTCTTACTGGCGCAGAGTGACACGTACTCTGCTCAACTTCATCCTCCTCCACCCGCGGACGCGGGGGCAGGTCTGTCGCCGGCAGAGGGCGCCAGGCTAAAGGTGTGGCCAGGGGACTGGCTCACAGGGGGCGTGGTGTACCCGCCTTCCGTGGTCGTCGGTCCCCGGATCGCCGTCCCCGTCAAGAGGGGATGCGGCGCTGGCAGGCGCAGGGCCCCAGTTCCTCCGCTGCCAGACACAGCCTGGAGGGGGATAGGCCGGAGCGCGAGGCTCGTCCGTCGTTTCGGCGGGGCGGGGGGACGTCTGGAGGAGGACGTGGTGGCTCTAGCTCCCACTACGATAAGTCCAAGAGGGGCTCCACGCCAAAAAACTCGTAGTTCCTCCTGGCCAGTCCCCTCTTCCCTCGCCCGACCATCTCGTCGAAGCGGTGCTGGGCCTGACGCAAGGCGCCCGCACCGGCTTCTTCCGCCCCCACTACCGGCAATGGCCCCGCCGGTCGTGGGAGCGTCGGGTGGTCAAGAAGGGTCTGACTTGGAGGTGGAGGTCCAGGCCTCCTCTCAGGTGCCCTCCCCGACAGCGACCAGTGTCTCAGGAAGTGGCCCAAGTGATCATGTCCATGCACGAGGAAGGCGTTATCAGGGAAATATCTTCTACACAAAAGGTATTTCTGTCTCATGTGTTTCTGGTCCCAAAGAAGGACTGCGCTGCTATGAGGCCGGTGGTAGATCTCTCAGTCCTCAACTCTCACATTGTGAACACCCGTTTCCGCATGCTCACCATCAACCAGGTATGCCTGGCACTCAAGCCCTTGTCTTGGGTGGTCACCCTGGATCTGAAGGATGCTTATTGGCATGTGCCGATGGCTCCTCGGTTCCAGGGCTGCCTAGCACTGCAGTCGGATCAACGGGTGTTCCAATTCACCAGACTACCATTCGGCCTCAACATAGCACCGCGAGTCTTCACCAAACTGGTGAAGCAGGCTCTGACCCCCTTGCTCTTACAAGGGATTCAGATCCTGTTTTACCTGGATGATTGGCTCATCTCCGCAGACTCTCTCACACACTGTGTACAAGACACGCTCACTGTGGTCAGACATATCACAAACCTGGGGTTCAAACTAAACATTCCCAAGTCCTGCCTCTCACCGTCATGAGAAGTGACGTGGGTGGGCTTGCACTGGGATCTCCAAAGCGCCACCGTTTCCCAGAGTCGTGTGAATGCGGCGAAACTTCGAAGGAAGCTCTTTGTCGTGTTGCACTCGGTCTCGATAACACGAAAAATCTGGGACTCCCTACTAGGGTCTTTGAATTGGGCGTCTCTGACCGTGCCCTTGGGCCGGCTCCGACTAAAACGCCTCATTCAGCTGGGCAACAGGCACTTCCCTATCTCGCCCCTTACCGTTTGTGGACGGTACCGCGCTCAATACATCCGAGACTGACACACTGGGTCGCTCGGGGCACGCTCTCTGCGGCTGTGCCCTGGACTGCTCCTCCGCCGACCATCTGGGTAGACACAGATGCGTCGAGCGAGGGGGGGTGGGGCTATCAATCAGACATGGGACATCAAAACCACGGCAGGTGGTCGGGGCTCTCACACTTCCACATCAATGCCCTGGAACTGTTGGTACCGTTGTTCTTCCTGCGGGATCACGGACTGGCCCTCACGGGCAAGTCGGTGGCCTTCAGGATGGACAACATGTCCGCGGTTCATTGTCTTCAAAAGCAGGGCTCCTCCAGGTCTGTTGTGCTCCAAGACCTGGCGGAGAAATTGTTTTACCTGGCTGATCATTACAGCATCACCCTGCATGCGACTTACCTGCCCGGGACGGCCAATCTTTGGGCAGATGCTTTGTCGAGAGGACAGAGCACCAAGGTAGAATGGTCATTAAGACAAAGCGTTTTCGACGACCTCGCAGCCTCCTGGGGCCATCCGCAGGTGAACTTGTTCGCCTCCTCCGGGACGAACAAGCTGCCGGACTACCTCACCCGCTGGACTTGTACTCAGGCGGGGGGGCCGGATGCCTTCAGCGAGGACTGGAGCAGGTGGCAGTCGATTTACGCTTTTCCGCCGCCCGACGCACTGCTTATGTGCAAAGTCCTACACAGGCTGAGAGAGTACCGTGGCAAGGTTTGGTTAATCGCGCCCCTCTGGCCGGCCCAAGCCTGGTACGCTCAGCTGAAGCGATGGTGCCCGAGTCCCGTTCCCCTGTCTGTCTCAGACTTCCACTTGGGACAGATTGGAGACCTAGGGACCTCGTTGGCATTCGCATCGTGGCTGTTTGTGAGGCAGGGTGGTTACCGAAATATGGACGTTGCTTGACTGATATGCTTAATCAGCACTGGACTAAGGCTACTTGGAAGACTTACGAGTCTCATTGGAATACTTTCACTAAATGGATCAATGACACCGAACTAACAGTTCCGTCGGTTGCGTTAGTCTTCCATTACCTTAATCACTTGTTTGCGACACGCACATACATGTACAACACCATTAAGAACCACCTGTCTGCTATTAGGGAGACCTTGACGGGGCTGGTGCTCCCTCACAAGGAGCTGTCTTTTTTCATGAAAGCCTGCTTTAGGCTCAGACCGCCCCCACGCCAGATACCGCCTCAATGGTCTCTGGCGAAGGCTCTCAGGCTCCTTACCTCACCCATCTACATCACTAACCCAACACCTGTTCATCTGCTTGATAAAACTTTGTTTCTTTTAGCGTTGGCTACAGGAGAGAGGGTCTCGGAGTTGGCTGCCATGTCGAGGGCCCCGAATTGCATGAGTTTTTCGCCTTCCTTGGGGTCAGTCACTTTGGCCCCTTCCGTTCATTTTGTGGCCAAGAATGAACGTGAGGCGCACATTTTTAAGCCGTTTACTGTACCAGCTTTAAAATGTGGGAGCACGCATCATCCGCTATGCCCGGTAAGAGCCTTACATACGTATGTGCGTGCCGCTGTGCCGACGTCGGGGACGGCGCTCTGGCTGGCCCCTAAGACAGGGACACGGTTAGGCAAACGTGCTGTGGGACTTCATTTACGCCATGTCATTACTGCGAGTAATCCCCTTACGAAGGGCTCCGCTCATGATGTCCGCTCTTATGCAGCGACTGTGAGGTTTCTCAACAATTCCTCACTTTCGGATATAGCCGACACAGGGTTATGGTCCTCCCACAGCACTTTTGTCTCATCGTACCTGTCCATGTCCACTGCCAGGCCAGGTGTGCCTTGTGTTGCGTTAGGCCAATGTGTCACGTGATTCATCTCCATCCTGTGTCTCTTCTCGTCCCATACTGTATTTTCTTCCTTTCCCTACACTGGGGGGGGGGGTAATTTTGTATGATTGTCTGTGAGGTTTCTCAACAATTCCTCACTTTCGGATATAGCCGACACAGGGTTATGGTCCTCCCACAGCACTTTTGTCTCATCGTACCTGTCCATGTCCAAGGTGTGCCTTGTGTTGCGTTAGGCCAATGTGTCACGTGATTCATCTCCATCCTGTGTCTCTGCTCATCCCATACTGTATTTTCTTCCTTTCCTTACACTGGGGGGGGGTCATTTTGTATGATAGTACAATGCCTTTCTCTCTTTCATTTTACATGTATGTCATCCCTGTTCGTCTTCAGTTTATCTCTCTTACTTCTTTACGTATAGACTCTACTGTCTAGGGTTACTTGTTTGGTATGTCTATGCCTCATACCCGGTTTTTGTAATTAAAGAGTGTCCTTGGAGATCTTCCGCCTACTGTGCCTTGCCTTCAGATTCTTGTCTTCATGTACAACTTGCCTTCATTCTTCCCATATTGGTGTGCCATTCTCCGGTCGACATGACCTATTCCTTAGCCTGCTGCGGCACTTTTAAGACCCTAGACTGATACTGGTAACATTTACTTCCTTAATATGCACCGTACTGTTCCGCTCTTTTTCTGATAATAAACTGATTTGTTTATTTGTGTCTTTTCTTGGTCCTCTGCTTGTGCTACGGCTTGGGGTTTATGGTTTATTGGATGTCCGCCTCCAATTTGGGATTCAAGCCCTACGTTGGAAACGTAGAGACTGCTACTAAATTGGGAGGTTTGACGACCTCCCTTCTAACCAAATAAGGAAAACCTCTTATTTGGTAGCAGTCTCGGAGTATCCAACGACAGAGTATCCCGCCCTCATGCCGATCCCCTGCCCATCCAATCTAAACTGATTACTTGATACCTCGATACTTTGGCAGGTCCTGGCACAGGCTCATAGAACATGGAGCATGGCTCAGAGGAGAGCAGCTAGATTAAATGGGTAACTATAACAATTCTTTCTCTCCTTCGCTATCTCTTCTTTCCTAGTCGTCTCGGAGTGTGTACAACGTGCCTAGTAGTGAATTGAGGTGCAACTCTAGAGATTATTTGGTTACTTCGCGTGAGTACCGATAAATCGGCCCGCTGTGGTAGCGGCTGAGATCATAAGCCCTACGTTGGATACTCCGAGACTGCTACCAAATAAGAGGTTTTCCTTATTTGGTTAGAAGGGAGGTCGTCAAACCTCCCAATATCGTTCTTGCAGGTAGGTCTTTTTACTTTGTAGCTGTGGCCTCTAGTTATTCCTGTATCCATAATTAATATATCCTCCCTATCCAGCCTCTCCAGCCCCCGGGTGCATTTGTACATCATTATCATGTCTCCCCTCTCTCTCCTCTCTTTTAGACTCGGTAGATTTAAGTTGTCTAGTCTCCCTTCATATGGCAGTTCTCTGAGACTTGGAACCAATCTAGTAACTGCTCTCTGGATTCTTTCTAACTTGTGAATATGCTTCTTTAGATGCGGGGACCACACCACTGCTGCATACTCCAATCTTGGTCTAATCATACTCTTCATAATTTTCGCTACCATGGTCTCATCCAAGTAGTTCAGAGCAACTTTCATATTCCCGGCCATTGCATACATTCCGCTAAAGAGCTTGTTAATATGTTTCTCTGGCGACAAATTATCTTGTATAATCAACCCTAAATCCTTTTCTTTTTCAGCCTTGCTAATTATATTATCTCCCATCCTGTACTCCCAATTTGGTCTATTCACACTTCTTCCCATATTTAACACATGGCATTTACTTATATTAAATTTCATTTTCCACTTGGTGCTCCATTCGTATATTTTATCTAAATCCCCTTGCAGCTCCTCACAACTACTTTTATTTGTTATTTGTCTCATAATTTTTACGTCATCTGCAAACATTGACATGTAGGAGTTTATGCCTATCGGCAGGTCATTCACGTACATAAGGAACATGAGAGGTGCCAACACAGATCCCTGCGGCACACCACTCTCAACTTTCCGCCACGATGAGGAAGTTCCTCTAATGTTGGTCCTCATTTCCCTATCTGTTAAATAGCTCTCCATCCATTTCGGCAAACTCCCCCTGACACATCCTAGCGTTTCAAGCTTAGATAACAATCTCTTATGTGGTACCTTATCGAATGATTTGGAAAGGTCTAAGTAGACGCAGTCCACCCATCCGCCTCTTTCTTGGAGTACATCTATCACCCTACTGTAATAACATAGCAAACTGGTAACACAAGATGTCCCTTCTCTGAATCCAAATTGCTTTGGGGTTATTATCTTCTTTCTCTCCAACATTTTCATCCATCTCTTCCTAATTAGCTTTTCACAAATCTTGCATACAATACTAGTAAGTGAAACTGGTCTATAGTTTAGAGGGTCCTCAGGGTTTCCATTCTTGTATATCGGAATGATATTAGCTCTTTTCCATTCAACAGGAACCTGTCCTTTATCTAAGGAAGCTTGAATTATGTCCCTCACTGGCTCCACTAATTGCTCTGCACACTCCTTTAAAACCCAGGCAGACACTTCATCCGGTCCCATAGCTTTCCTTACTTCAAGTCCTCTCATCGCAGATAACAGCTCATCTCTAGTTATTTCAATCTTACTAAGACCACTCTCCAGTACTCCCGCCTGTGGTTCGTCAAAACCTTCCTCTCTAGTAAAAACTGACCCCAATTTGTTATTCATTACCTCGCACATGTCCGATACATTTTCATACGTCCTAGCATCAACTCTTAATTTAGTAATTTGTTTCTTTACCTTCAACTTACTGTTTATATATTTATAAAATATCTAGGGTCACTTTCACATTTATTTACTATGTTCTTCTCATAGTTCATTTTAACTTGCCTAATTATGTTAACATATCTATTCCTCTCCTGTTTATATTTATTCCGATTACTCTCAGTGTTCCTTCTTCTTAATCTAGCCCAAGCTGCATCACGCCTACCCAATGCTCTTTTGCATTTCAAATTAAACCAATCTTTCTGCTTAGTAAAATTTCCAGTTTTATATCTTGGGACAAACAGATTGGTTCCTACTCTATAAATTTCGAGGAATCTACTATATTTACCTTGTACGTCCTGTTCCTTCAAAATAAGATCCCAATCTACTCCCTCTAAATATCTTTTCAAGGATACATAATCAGCTTTACTATAATTTAATCTGTCATTTATGTAGCTATTGTCTAGTCTATTGGCATTACTCGAGGTCAACTTCCATTTTAGTAATAGGTGATCACTTTTACCTACAGGACATAGATAGTTTATATCACTAATTTCGTGAGGATCCTTTGTAAAAATCAGATCGAGTTTAGAAGGTTCGTTATTACCCCTCATTCTTGTATTTTCCTTCACATGTTGTGCAAGTACATTTTCCGTAACCAACTCCACTAGCCGACTTCCCCAAGATCTCTGATTTGGCCCTGCATCTCCCGATTCCCAATCAACCTCACTACAGTTGAAATCTCCTACCAAGATCAATCGATTCTTCCTTAAAAGCAATCTTCTCAACGACTGAATCATATCCTCGACCATCTCCTCAAACTCCAACTCCCTCCATGCTCTGGTCTTTGGTGGCATGTAAGCTACTGCTATGTCTAGCTTTTTTTCCTTCTATATCATTGAGTTCAACTGCCATTATTTCTGCCTTGTCATTATTTAACTCCACTTGCTTTGCTGTCATAGGGTTCTTAACTAATACTGCCACTCCACCTCCCCTTTTTCCCTTTCTATCATATCTCCATATATTATATCCTTCACTAAACACTATATTGCTGTCAAAGTCCTAGTTCAGCTTTGTCTCCGTCAAACAGACTATCTGTGGTTGATCCTTTCTTAATATATCATCCAATTCTACCTTTTTACTGTTTATTCCATCTATATTAGTGTAGTAGCACAGTATATTGGAATCCTCCTCCTTGTTTCTCTTCCCTCCCTGCCTCCTATCAGGTTCACCTCCTCCTCCATCCCTTCCCTGACCTACCTCCACATTCCCTGCTATTTCTATTCTCGTCCCCCCCCCCTCCACAATCTCCCGCCCCTCCCTCACCATCTCTCCGTCCTCGGGCTGATCCACTACCTGACTCACCGTCTCCATCCCCTGCTCCTCCCTCACCATCTCTCGGTCTTCGGTTTGATCCACTACCTGACTCACTGTCTCTATCTCCTGCTCCTCCCTCACTATCTCCTTGTCCCCGATTTGATTCACTACCTGACTCACTGTCTCCTTGTTCATTTCTCCTCGTATTTTCCGTTCTTTCTGACTCTGAGTGTACCACTTCTTTAGTTTCCCTTCCTTTACTCTCCAAAAAAAAATCCTTTTCTCCTCATCTGACAATTTTCGATTTTCATCGTCAGCCCTTGCTTGAACTTCTCTCAACTTTTCCCTTTCCTCTATGCTTAAGTCCTTTTTCACCCTAATATGTTTCATTCCAGTACAATTATTTAGCCTCCAGCTTACAATGGTTAATGCTTCAACCACTGACCTAGATTTAAACTCTGCTTTTATCGGTCTCATCTCACCCTTTTTATATCTTCCTAGCCGTCTTACTTCGTCCAGTTCTTTCCCCCAATCACAGCCTTCGTCTAGACACTCCAATATTTTCTTTACTTTGTCCTTATCCCTTCCCCTTCTTTCCCTCATATCTGCTAAATGTTCTTCAATGTCTCCAAAAATTATTATGCTTTTACCTCTATCTACTGTTTCCCTCACTACCTTTTCCTTGCTCTTCAAAACCTGCACTACATTCTTCTCAAACTCTCTTTTTTCTTTTTCTCTCTCTTCCACCTGCTCCTTCATGATTTCTTCCAATGCATCCACCTTAGCATTCCCCACCCTTGTCCACTCATTTTTCTCCTCACTTATTACTCCCTTTACTTTCTCACTTAAATGGCCCTCATACTCCTTTAGCTGCTCCTTGAGTGCCATGTTATCTGCCTCCAGCTCATCTACTTTCCTTATCACAGCATCTAGGTTAGCAATTAATGGCCCATCTGCAGTTGCTACTGAACTGGCTCCACAAATTTCTGTCAGTGACTCCACCTTCACACCTATATCTCTCCTCCAATTCTCCATAACTCCCTTCCATCTTAACAGACCCATCATCTGTCTCTTCACCACAGTCAATTGATCCTCCACTTCATTACCCTCTGCCAGAAATCCCTCAAATTCATAGCTCTCTTCATCTCCCAATAAACTCTGCCTCCGTTTGCCTTGGCCGGCCATTGGTTATATTTATGTAGCCTACAGTTAAAAATATACAAAACACTTAATAAAATTACAGTAAAATTAAACTACTACCTGGGATAAACCCAGGTAGCGCCGCCCCCGTTTGTGTCACCCTATCTTGAAAAAAGAATAAATTGAAAAAATAAATAGAAATGGGTGTTTGCGAGGTCACCACGAGCAGGTGGGGTACGACTTGATTACCTTCCTAAGAAGGTAACCCAACCGAGGTGTCGCAAGTACTAGGCAAAAATGAAATTGAAAACTTTAACCGTGTTTTGGGCCTTCAGCAGTAGCAGATACGTCACTCGGAAAACTAAACCTCATTGGTTACGATACCGCCACTGCACTGTAGCGGGGGGCTGTTCTCCCCGCGGACGCCGCGCAAAGTTGATCCTTGTAAGCTTAGAAAAATGATCCAGAACTGGATAATTTCTGTTTTGGCACCCTGTTCCCAGTTCATCTTCCTGGTATGGCTGTTGTAGTTCTTTAGCTTTCATTCTTTCATTATTTATTGATGGGCACACTAACATAAAATGTTTCAGATCTTCATAATCATGACCACATAGAGTGCATTCTACTTCTCCATTTGTGTGTCTTTTTCCTATCGTTTAGTTGCAGAGTTCCACTCCTGGCCTTATAGGCCTACAGTATGATTGAAGATGGGCGGTTATCATACATTTTTTCTTCTTTAATACTGTACCGTACTTTCTTTCCATCTTTTGTATACCGTATTACTAGGCTTGATTTACTATTTACTTCTTCTTTCCAATTTGCAGAATCCCACTTTCTTGTTTCTTCTTTTATTTCTGTTTTCTTCATTCTTATGAAATTTTCTCTTCTCATTCCCACAGTATTCATGTAAGCTTTTGTCACTTTCATCCATTTATTTCTATCATCCTCACACATTTCCCTTACTATTTCTTTCAGCAACTGGTTTTCTCCTTCATCGATACTTTTTAAATATTGTAACCTTCCATTTATGATTCTCGTTTTCATTAGTGAGGCCCCTATTTCACCTCTCAATGTAAATATTGGTGCCCATTTTGCTGCTCAGTTACCGGGTGTGCCGCCCGTCTTGTTTACACTACGCGGACGCTCACCATCATGTTCCCGTCTATTTTGACTGTCTTTGGATACAAAAATACATTACCCTAACCAAACAACCAAACCCTCAACTTTCCCTTCATAACTGCTGAGGGGCACAGGGCCATGGGTGTGGCTTGGTTTTCTCGGGTGTTTCCGCACCCTCCTCAGCTCCCTGCCTTGGAGTGGCTTCGGTCACCCGGGCTTTATTAGTGGTAAGCAGGGAGGGTTTTGTGGGGCCGCTCGTTTATGGCCTTGGCCTTGCTCAGGACCTTGGGGCTGTTCGGCCAGACAGCCTGGGGAACAACAACAACCAAACCTAGCCTAACCTAGTATTATAGATTTATAAGTATTTATTTTATTTTAAGTATTTATAGATGATTTATGTTGTATGTCGGTAGTGGTACACCCGGTAACTACGTCCATCCCGAAGGATGTAGTACATCCACACACATCATCCATACATCTTACACATGTAAGATCGTCATGTTTACATAGGTCGATTGCTCGCGGTTAAGTTACCGTCTATTTTTCTGTTATTTGCCCCCTGCTGGCAGTATATATGATGATGAGAATAATCATCGGGGGTGAGAGGGGGTAAAGCTCCCCCCCCCCCCCCCCTCAACCTATTATTGTATCCCACGGCACTGTGACGGCAGTCAAAATAGACTGGAACATGATTGCGAGCTTCTGCGTAGTTTAAACATGGCGGGTGGTAGTATGGTACACCTGAATACTAGATCCTTGCCATGCAATTTACCTACTTAATCTTAGGTTAATGGTACTTAACACAATACTGAAAGAGAGACCCATTCTACTTAAAGTACGGTTGGTACAGTAGTAATTTAGAAAAGGCCTTATTATACATGTTAAGTCTACTCAAGATTTTGAGAAATGAGGGTCAATATATATTTTAGCTTAAGGATAGCCGGGTATTCTGCAGAACAACAACTACTCAATTACGGGATTCCTGTCTTATGAAATTTTTTTGGGGATGGATGTAGTTACCGGGTGTACGGTCGTCATGTTTACATAGGGCGATCGCCACTGTTAACTTCGCGTCTATTTTGACGGAGATTTGTTCTGTTATTTTGCCCCCCTGCTGGCAATATATATGATGATGACAATATGTGAGGAGGGCAAACCCCCTCAACATATTATTGTATCCAATGGCATTCAAAATATATGGGAACTTGACTGCAAGCGTCCGTCGCCTCCCCGCCGCCGCTGCCGTCATGTTTACATTTGTCGATCGCCGTGGTTAAGTTCGCGTCTATTTTAACGGCGATTCTTTTTCGGTTATTTGCCCCCTGCTGGCAATATATATGATGATGACAATATGTCATGGGGGGGTGAGGGGAGGCTTTGCATATTATTGTATCCCAAGCAGTCAAAATAGACGGGAACAAGATGGCAAGCGTCCGACGCCACTCCGCGTAGTGTAAACAAGGCTGGCGATACACCCGGGAACTACATCCTACTTTTTTTTTTTCGCTCTTACCTTTCTCAGGGGACCTTACTGATGCGCGGATAAGTGCTACTTTTCGGAATGAGATGTGTTACCGGCACTTTGAATTTAAGACTAACCCTCACCTACCAGGTACACTGTAGTAAGTGTTCCTAGTACTGTACTGTACCTAGTATATTCCATACTTACCACCTGATCCCTTGTCATTAACTGAACCAAAGAACCTAACCTAGATCTAGTACGTGGGATACAAGACTAACCCTTCCCTAACACCTAGTATATTGCTTACCTAATCGTATTTAGTGGGGGAGTAAGAAGAAGTATAATTGTATGGACCCCCACCTCTATTTATGTATTTCAAATTAGTGCATTCCCATATATTTGTCGTAGTTCTTCTTGAAATTTGAAATATTGTTCGACACAATCACCCACTCGGGCAAGGAATTCCAATGTTTTATTACTCCTATAGAGAAACTATTGCCTCTCAGGTTGGTTCTCCAGTGGCTTGGGCGTTCAATTTTTAGACTGTCCTCTTAGTGAATTTGTGCTAATTTTGAAAAATTTGGTGTAGTCTATGTTATCCAACCCATGTAACAGTTTATAAGTCTGAATCATATCCCCCCAAATTCTTCTTTCTTTCAGAGTCTGAATTCCTACCTGTTAACATCGTTCCTCATATGCTAAGCCTGCAAGTTCTGGGATCATCCTGGTTCCCCTATGTTGGATTTTCTCAAGTGTTCAATATCTTTAACCCTTTCGCTGCGGGTGACGTTCCGGAACGTCCTGGCAAGTTACAGCAATTTCCAGGCTTTAAAAGCCTGTACAAAACGTAAAAATCGAGTGTCAGTGGGCGGGAGCGTAAGGGGCCCACCTCCGACCCTCAGAGCACCGAGCGGCTCACTGATGTTGAGTGTGTCTCGCGCGGGCCTCTCTCTGTCTCTCTCAACAGTCTAGCCATGCGAGCGAATGTTACATAATAGCGGGTTTCCCGAGTTTCACTGGCACCACTGCGGTTGAACCAGACCACGTACGGGGCCCGTTCTGGTGTAATTTTGAAGCTATTCTCGCCTAGTTTTCGGCAGAATACACTTAATTTAATGCAGATGCTTGATTTATCATTCAGGAGTGCCTGAATATGCCCTAAATAGCCCAAAATAGGCTGCAGCCAAAGGTGTAACTAGAAAAAGCGACCAACACTGCACTGCATATTCCAACAGTGGTCTGACCAAAGACAGGTAGAGAGCCATGAAAATGTCCTTATTCAAAAATTCAAAATTATGCTTGATAATCCCCAATCTACTGTTTGCTTTTGAAACTATGCTGTTTATATGCTGTGCTGATTTTAAATCCGATGATATGTGTACCCCTAAATCCTTCTCCAAATTTGTCTTTGCCAATGGTTGTTGTTGTTCCCTAAGCTGCCTGGCCGAACAGCCCCGAGTCCCTGAGGAAGGCCATGGCTACGATCGGGCTTTCCCACAAAGCTCTCATTGAGTGTAGATTGTGTCGTTGGCGTAAGTGGTTGTGTGAAATGCAGTCTTCTATGATGTGTTTGATGGTATGGGGTGCTGTGTTACATCCTGGTCAGGTGTCGACGACGGAGTCATCCAGTCTCTTCTGGTAGCTCAGAAGAGCTGGATGGTGTCCGCATCTCAACCTGGCCAGGTGGACTCTGTCCTCGCGAGCAAGGGAGGATTTGGAAGGATGGATTTTGGGAGGTCGTGCTTGCAGCTGCGTGTTGTCTATTATGAGTGAGTGGATGGATCGGCGAGAAATATGAGTATGGATGTGCTTCTGGAAGTTGGTTTGGGGTGGGCAGGGAGGGAGAGAGGACAGTATTTGTGTGTGATACCGTGTGCTGGGTGTTGTTTTGATATTTCTTGGTGTCTGTGGGTGTGTTGCTATGTAGTGTAGTGGGTGGTTTTGGTTCATGGAGGCTGCTGCCAGGAATTGAGTGCCTCTCATGTCCAGATGGTCTTTGACTTTGAGGACTTTGGTTTCTTGATGTAGGTGATCTGTGGGTGTAGTAGCTGTACAGCCTGTAATGATTTTTAGCGCTTTGTTTTGAATAGTCTGTAAGGCCTTATGATGTGTTTCAGCTAGGTTAGAAGCCCAGGCTGGGCTTGCACATTCCATCACTGATCTTATGTATTGTTTATAAACTGTGGTGGTGGTTTCTTTGTTGTTTCCAAATTTTGTGTGAGCAAGTGACCTGAGGGCGTTAAGTCTGGGTGTCAGTGTGTTTCTTTTTTGTGTTTGTGGTGTGCTGTTTGAATGTCATATGAGTATCATATGACACGTCCCCTCCCCTCCCCCTATACGATTTTACCAAAAGCGAAACTTAACCTCGACAGGAAAGGGTACCGACAAAACAAATATCGTAAATAATAGCAAACAGAGAAAACAATATTTAAACAATTAATCAGTGCAGATTATTTCTCGACCATATCGCAGGTTAGTAGTGACGTTATTGGAGAGAAAGATCTCCCACGCAACCAAATGTGGTGAAAATTCGAACCTGCGCAGTGTTGAATCAAGTTGATAGGTAAAATATGAAAATTAAAATAGATACTATATTATACAGGTATAGGTAGCCTGGAAAGTTCGTTATTTTCCTAGAGTGCCGTATATTCCGTTAAACAGTCGACCAAAAACGGGAAAAGTGGTTAGGGCAGTGAGAATTCTGTTTCATAAGATAATTATTGAAAGGTTTCCTTAAATTTACTAAAAGTTAAAACAAAAGGAGTTTAAACGAGTTGCCCCCCCCCCCCCCCCCCCACACACACACACTCCCCACAAAACCGCGTAACAAACACCTCCTTGTCCTCCAAGCCCCCCCCCCCCCCCCCCTCTCCCTCTTTCTCTCAAATTTGGTGAAAATTCGAACCTGAGCAGTGTTGAATCAAGTTGATAGGTAAAAATTAAAATTAAAATAGATACTATATATACTGTAGGTAGCCTGGAAAGTTCGTTATTTTCCTAGAGTGCCAGTGAGAATTCTGTTTCATAAGATAATTATTGAAAGTGTTACTTAAAGTTTAAACATAACGAGTGTAAACGAGTGGCCCCCCCCCCCCACACACTCCCCACAAACCGCGTAACAAACACCTCCTTGTCCTCCAAGCCCCCCCCCCCCTCTCTCTCTCTCAAATGTGGTGAAAATTCGAACCTGAGCAGTGTTGAATCAAGTTGATAGGTAAAATATGAAAATTAAAATAGATACTATATATACTGTAGGTAGCCTGGAAAGTTCGTTATTTTCCTAGAGTGCCAGTGAGAATTCTGTTTCATAAGATAATTATTGAAAGTGTTACTTAAAGTTACTTAAAGTTTAAACATAACGAGGGTGAACGAGTGGCCCCCCCCCCCCCCCCCCTACAAACCGCGTAACAAACACCTCCTTGTCCTCCAAGCCCCCCCCCCCCCTCTCTCTCTCTCTCTCTCTCCCCCATGTAAGGGCGGGTGGAAAAAAAAAAATGTTTACCAGAGACAACTGTACGAGTTGTAAGATGAATATACACATGCATGAAGGCACCGCATGTCGGATATGCAAGCAACCATACCACTGGATTTGCATAGGATTGACACCAATAAATGAGGCGTACAATACAAGAGGGAAGAACCTCCATTTCTGCGATAGTTGTTTCGATATCACATGGCAAGTCATACAGACTGTAGAAAATACAGAAGTACAAGATAGACTGAAATATTGCCAAGACATAGCTACCTTTCACAGAAAATGGGGAACTATTGGGGCCTCAGGGCCCATACAAATATCACAACCCACACACGCACACCTTCCCATGATAATGCCCACATTGCCTCCTGCACATCAACACACATCGCCTGCCGAACAACAACCTTTCGCACCCTACATATACACAAACCCTGCCGCACATCTCCCCACACCTCCCCAGACCCAGAAAACACCCACATTAATCCCATCTATGGCCATTGACCATCCTACTGCTGTTGATCAAATACAATTGCAGGATGAACGTAGGATGCAACAAGCCCCATATCAGGCTCCCCTTCCACATCGCCTCCCCCCTCACCACTGCCACCTGCCCACCTACAACCGACCCGTAACTCCACCCCCCTGCAGGCCTCACTCACCCATACACCAAGCCTACTATCACCCACAACCACACTTAGCTCACCACATAACCCCTTGCAGCCCCAGCCCCACCTACTGGGGTTGTCTACACCAGTGTGCAGATATTATCTGGAAAGAAGGTGCTACTTTGGTCAAAAGGGCGAATATAATGGGAATTCATGTAGATTTGCTCATCCCAAAATTTGCAACAACATAACCAGTCATGGAAAATGTAGATTTGGTGAAACCTGCAAATACCACCACCCATCCCTTTGCAAGACATCACTTAAGAACAAGACCTGCTACAATATGAAATGCCCAGCTTTTCATATTAGAGGGACTTGGAGATATGCTAGACCTAACACGAATGGTAGCCCAAAAAACTCTCTAGCTATGCGAGGACGAGACAGAGGAAAAGGCAAGGAGGGAAAGGGCAGATGAAGATGAAGAGACTGAGGGAGATGGAAGAGCACATAGAACACCTCGAGCACCTCCTGGCCTCCCAAGAGTGGCCAATACATCCCGAAGACTATTAGGTACACATAGTACTCCAAACAATCCCTCCCCAATCTTGTTTGCAAATATCCAAGGCCTAAAAAATAGAACCACGAACAAAGTACCATTTATTAGGGGCCTGCTAGAAGAAGGAAACGCTATATTTGCGGCTCTCACAGAAACTCACATTAAAGATCAGGAAGATAGTGAGGTATGGATTCCTGGTTACAACCTACATAGGGCGGACAGAACGCATAGATCACATGGAGGTGTAGCCTTGTACATACATGACTCACTGATATGTACTGAATTCCTAAATAACAGTAATGAAGTGGTGGAAATACTTGGAGTTAAAATAGAATCCCTGAATTTAGCAGTTATTGTTACATACAGGCCTCCAGACTCATCCCGAGAAGAATTCAAAACCCAGCTCAACAAAATAAAATCAGAAGTGGAAACCCTGGGGAACCCAACACCAAATATTATATGGCTAGGAGACTTTAACCTACCAAACATTAAATGGAGACAACTAGAAAACCAGTTAGTGGCAAATAACACCGGAGAAGCAAATACTAATACGAGAGAGCTTTTTGAACTTTGTGATTTTTTTAGTCTTACCCAACATATTGCTGAACCCACACGGGAAAACAATATCTTAGACCTGGTCTTCACTAACAACGACTCTCTAGTACACAGCATTAACATATCGGACACAACATACTCAGATCAAATTAATTGAGATCAAAACAACCTTAGAAAGTGTACAGACAACCTCAGAATCGAGAACAAAAACCGGCCCCTTCAGTAAATTTAGCTTCAATAACAAAACATTAGGTGGGAAGAGGTAAATCAAGAAATGGAGGAAATAGACTGGGAAGATTTAATGGATAACCTGACACCAGCAGAATGTCTAGTCTTAATAACAGAAACCATGACCCAAATCTGTAGCCACCATATACCTGCAAGACAAACAAAACGAAGAAGCAAACAAGATCGGGAAAGGAGGAGGCTGTACAGAAGAAGAAAATTACTCACACAAAGACGCACACATCAAAATCTACAGGATAGGCAAAAGGTCGAAATAGATAGAGAAATTGTGGAAATTGAACAAAGGCTAAGAATATCATATGAACTACAACATATGGAAGAGGAGAGGAAAGCTATTGCAGGTATAAAGGAAAATTCCAAATACTTCTTTTCATACGCCAAACAAAAGGCTAAAACAACATCAAACATCGGCCCACTGAGCAAAGGGGACGGCTCTTTCACAGGGGACAAAAAGGAAATGAGCGAACTCTTAAGCAGGCAGTATGAAATGGCATTCAGTGAGCCTGATGAAACAAAAGTCATCAGAGACCAAAATATATTTTTCATGGAAACCTCCCCCACGGAAACCCCTCAGATGCTGGATATTGATTTCGGTCCAAAAGACATAGAAGAGGCCATTTCCAACATGCCATCCCACTCGGCACCAGGCCCGGACTCTTGGAATTCGATCCTAATGAAAAAATGTAAGGAAAACCTCTCAAAACCCCTGGCTATAATGTGGAGAAGGAGTCTAGACACTGGTGACATACCAGATAGCTTGAAAAACGCAATAATTGCCCCACTGCATAAAGGAGGGAGTAAAGCACTACCAAAAAACTACCGCCCGGTAGCTCTAACCTCTCACATCATTAAAGTTTTCGAGCGAGTCCTGCGAAGCAAAATTTCAACATTCATGGAGACAAATGAACTACACAACACCGGTCAACATGGGTTCAGAGCGGGAAGATCATGTCTCTCACAACTTTTGGAACACTATGACAAAATTCTTAAAGCGATGTCATTTACACCGATTTTGCTAAGGCATTTGATAAATGTGACCATGGTATAATAGCCCACAAACTGAAAGCAAAAGGTATAACTGGGAAAATCGGACGGTGGATATACAATTTCCTCGTAAACCGAAAACAATCGGTAGCAGTAAACCAAGTCACTTCTGAGCCTTCGGATGTCAAAAGCTCAGTGCCCCAAGGAACAGTGCTAGCGCCCCTTCTGCTCCTCATACTAATTTGCGACATAGATACCAACACCAGACACAGTACGGTGTCGTCTTTTGCTGATGACACAAAATTAAGCAAGATAGTAAACACACAAGAGGACACGGGCCGACTGCAGGAAGACATGAATGTAGTGTTCCAGTGGACCAGGGAAAACAACATGCAATTCAATGAGGAAAAATTCCAATTAATACGGTACGGAGATAATAATGGTGTTAAAGAAATTACAAATTACTTAACAGAATCTAACCACATAATAGAACGGAAAGACAGTGGGAAAGACCTCGGGGTATTAATGTCTGAAAATATGGGTTTCAAAGTACATAACCAGGTCAAAGTGGCGGCTGCGAAACGTCTAACGGGTTGGATTCTGCGTACTTTTAAAACACGCGGTGAATTGCCTATGATAACGCTCTTCAAATCTCTAGTGCTACCGCGGCTTGAATACTGTAGCGTATTAACATCCCCATACAAAGCAGGTGAAATAAATGACGTAGAGAGTGTACAAAGAAAATTTCACTTCGCATATAAGTTCGATAAAACATCTACACTATTGGGAGCGTTTAAGAGCACTGAATCTGTACTCACTGGAACGTAGAAGAGAACGTTACCTAATAATATACACGTGGAAAATCGCAGAGGGTTTAGTACCAAACCTACATACTCCGATAGTCATGAAATTCAGTGATAGGAGAGGCTGGGAATGTGAAATCCCCCGGATGAATAACAGGGGTGCTATGGGCTCTCTGCGAGAGGGCTGGTTATCACACAGAGGCCCACGTCTCTTCAACAAACTCCCACGGCGAGTAAGCGACATGAGGGACATCTCGTTAGACAACTTCAAGAGAGCCCTAGATGTCGAACTGCAAAAAGTGCCAGACGAGCCCATCCTCGCAAGGGAGCGAGCTGTCGCTTCAAACAGTCTACTGCACCAAATCACCACCCATAACGAGGGGCGTCGCGCTCCTTGGTGCCGCTAGAGGAGCGGCGAACACATCCAAAGGTATCCAAAGGTATATGGTACTCCTAGGATTTTGGGTGAGTGTGTATGTGTTAGGCGTGTGTTGTTTATGGAGAGTTGATAGATGTATTCGTGTTCTGTCTAGCTTGTGAGCAGCGTTGCGGTGGATTTGGCTGGGGCTAGATTAAGTCTGTTTGTAGTGTGTTGAGATAGGGTTGAAGGAGATCTGTTGCTGTGTTTGGGTCATGGTGTGTGCATGTGAGTGTTATGTCGTCTGCATAGGAGGCTAAGTTTATTTGGGGTGTATTGGGTATAGTTATGTCGTAAATGTACAGATTGAAGAGTGCGGGTGATAGGACGGATCCTTGTGGGACTTCGTTTGGAAAGTTTCTGATGCTAGATGACTGACCGGCAAAAGATACGTGTGCACATCTGCCTGCTAGGAAGTTGGCCAGCCACCTTTTTGTGTTGTTGTGTATGTTTGTGTTGTTGTTTTTGTTCCCTAAGCTGCCTGGCCGACCAGCCCCGAGTCCTTAAGGAAGGCCATGGCCACGGTCGGGCTTTCTCAAAGAGTGTAAATTGTGTTGTTGGCGTAAGTGGTTGTGTGAAATGCAGTCTTCTATGATGTGTTTAATGGTATGGGGTGCTGTGTTACAACCCGGGCAGGTGTCGACGATGGAGTCATCCAGTCTCTTCTGATAGCTCAGAAGAGCTGGATGGTGTCCGCATCTCAGCCTGGCCAGGTGGACTCTGTCCTCGCGAGGAAGGGAAGATTCAGAAGGATGGATTTCGGGAGGTCGTGCTTGCAGCTGCGTGTTGTCTAGGAGTGAGTGGATGGAACGGCGAGTGATATGAGTATGGATGTGCTTCCGGAAGTTGGTTTGGGGTGGGCAGAGAGGGAGAGAAGACAGTATTTGTGTGTGATAGCGTGTGCTGGGTGTTGTTTTGATATTTCTTGGTGTCTGTGGGTGTGTTGCCATGTAGTGTAGTGGGTGGTGTTGATTCGTGGAGGCTGCTGCCAGGAATTGTGTGCCTCTCATGTCTAGATGATCTTTGACTTTGAGGACTTTGGTTTCTTGATGTAGGTGATCTGTGGGTGTCGTAGCTGTGCATCCTGTGATGATTTTCAGGGCTCTATTTTGAATAGTCTGTAAGGTCTTATGATGTGTTTCAGCTAGGTTAGAAGCCCAGGCCGGGCTTGCGTATTCCATAACTGATCTTATGTATTGTTTGTAGACTGTGGTGGTGGTTTCTTTGTTGTGTCCAAATTTACCAATGGTTCACCCCTGTGGTTGTAATCGGCTCCAGCATTATTCCTGCCAACATGCATTACTTTGCGCTTCTGTATATTAAAAGACGAAAGCCATTTGTCCGTCCAATCATCCATCCTCTTCATGTCGCTACGTAGTGCCTCAATGTCACTGTTGTCTTCAATGATTCTATACACCTTCGCATCATCAGCAAACAAGCTAGCCTTCGACTCTAACTCAGTGACTAGATCATTAATATAAATCAGGAAAAGCACCGGACCCAAAACGCTCCCCTGAGGCATCCCACTGATTACTGGAAGCCAATCAGAAGTCCCTCCTCTGACTTTTACTCTATGAAATCTTCCTCCTAAAAAGTTATCTAACCATTTTAGTGAATTCCCTCTAATACCGTAAGACTGTACCTTTAATTGACAGCAACCTCTGATGTGGGACCCGATCAAAGGCTTTAGCACAATCCAAATAAATTATGTCTGTATTAAGTTTCTCATCAGTAGCCTTTATTTTATCCTCTAAATAACACAAGAGGTTTGTGACGCAACTTCTACCATCTCTGAGTCCATGTTGGGCATCACTGATTAACTTGTTTTTCTCTAAATAATCTTTAGGATAATTATATTTTAATATATCCCTAGTATAATAATTTGGAAAAGGTTCGCGGCCATATTATAAAAACATTATATTTGGGAGTTGGGACAATGCAGGTCTATGGAATCCTTATACAGTACTGGGTACTGTACTCATGTATAATCCACTGTTGGAGAGTAATTTTAATCATAAGCCGGTATATATATAACCCGATATTACTGGGAAAAAACAAACTCCCATCACTTCCAGAGCTCCGGACCTTGGACGTCTTCGTTATGGAGTATAATCGATGTTTACCCCCTTATCTTATATTACAGTACCGGTATCTTAAAGTAGATCCTCTAGGCAAACTAGCCTGTGTATCCAGCTCATTACCAGTACTTGCACTACTGCTGATGTTGGCGGCAGCAGACGCAACATTTTTACTATTCTGTATTTTCGCTTTGTATTCAAACTTCAACTCTTGTCTTCCCCATGCTTTATCAAGATTACTTTCAAACTTCTTTACTGATTCGGAATCGACCACATACTAGGGCAGTGCGTTCCACTCATTTACCACTCTATCACAAAAAGAGTTCTTTGTCTTTTCAAGCCTAGTTCTTTCCTTGTAAATTTTCTTAGTGTTCTCTTCTTCTTGTTCCCTCCTGCATCAAGAAGGTACCTTCACACACATCCTCATCATACTTTCCTGACACTATCTTAAATGTCTCGATCATATCCCCTCTCTTCCTCCTATATGCCAGTGTCGGGAGTCCCAGTCACCAGTGTCCTCAATCTCTGCTCATAGCCCAGGTTGTTCAAAGTTGGTACCGTACCAGCTTGCTAGCTCTCTTCTGCACTTTCTCCACTGCTTCTATATCTTTCACCTTATATGGAGCCCACACCTGGTTCACATATTCCAGGTGCGGCCTAACCAGCGCTGTATAGAGATTCCTAAAGATTTCTTCATCCAGTAACACAAATGTCCTTATCAGCCCTACTATTTTATTGGCTTTATTTATCTTCTCCGCTAAATGTTATGAGAAATTTAACTTGTTGTCTATCACTACCACTATATCCATTTCTGCACTCACTTCCTCCATTGTTTCATACATACTATATCCTACCTTGTCTGTCATGTTTGTCCCAATCCGCATGTACAGTACTTGCATTTCTTTGGATGAAAAGGAATTAACCAATGTTCAGACCATCTCTTCATGCACTCCACATCTCCTTGAAGCAATCCCACGTCGTCCTTACTCCTCACTCTTCTATATAGCTTGGTGTCATCTGCATACAAATATATCTCGCGTACAGGTAAGTCGTTAATGAACATGACAAATAGTAGTTATTTCAATAACTAAATGGGGGGGAGGAGGGAGAAGTACAGTACAGTACTGTACCGTACTATTATCTTGCCGAGGGTTAAAACACAGTTTTGGGAGAATGTAGTATCCGGGCGTACGGTCGTCATGTTTACATAGGTCGTGCGCTCGCGGTTACGTTCCTGTCAAATTTTAACTGCTTCTTTTTCTGTTATTTGCCCAGATGCTGGCAATATAGATACACATGCAAGTTTAAAGACAGTTTCATCCACAGAGAGCATGGATTTAGTATCTTTACTCTAGTAGAGTACAATAAAGACTTGCCACAACACTGCCCCATCATGTCATCGCAGTGGCCGATGTTGGTATAGCGCAACTAACCAGTGTCTCAGCAAGACAGTAAGTCATGGGGGGTGAGGCGAAGCAAAGACACCCTCAACTTACCTGTATTATAGTATCTCACTGCAGTCAAAATAGAAGGAAACGTGAGCAAGAGTGTGCGAGTAGTGTAAACAAGACGGGCGAATCGGCGATACACCTGAATACTACATCCTTACCCACATTTTAATATAATGTACTGTAATCTTTAGAGCATATATAGATTCCATATTTGTCTTGAAATATTTCAAAATAATTTGTGACAACAATTGTAAGTTGTCGTTGTTCCCCAGACTGCCTGGCCGAACAGCCCCAAGGTCCCGAGCAAGGCCAAGGCCATAACAGAGTGCCCCCACAGAACCTTCCCTGCCTACCACAATAAAGCCTGGGTGACCGAAGCCACTCCATGGCGGGGAGCTGAGGAGGGTGCGGAAACGCCCAGGAAACCAAAGCCCAACCCAGGGCCCTGTGCCCCTCAGCAATTATGAAAAGAAAGTTGAGGGGCAAAGGAAAAATGTGACGCTTTGGCTTCCAATCTTGGTAGATTGGGAGGTCAATCCACGGAAGAGACGCCGTCACTTGAGATGTAGAAAATATATAAGTAAAAGGAACATTCGGATGTGAAAAGCTCAGTGCCTCAAGGAACAGTGCTAGCGCCCCTTCTGTTCCTCATACTTATTTGCGACATAGATACCAACACTAGACACAGTACGGTGTCGTCTTTTGTTGATGACACAAAATTAAGCAAGATAGTAAACACACAAGAGGACACAGGCCGACTGCAGGAAGACATGAATGTAGTGTTCCAGTGGACCAGGGAAGACAACATGCAATTCAATGAAGAAAAATTCCAATTAATATGGTACGGAGATGATAATGGCATTAAAGAAATTACAAATTACTTAACAGAATCTAACCACATAATAGAATGGAAAGACAGTGTGAAAGACGTTGGGGTATTAATGTCTGAAAATATGGGTTTCAAAGTACATAACCAGGTCAAAGTTGCAGCTGTGAAATGTCTAACGGGCTGGATTCTGCGTACATTTAAAACACGCGGTGAATTACCTATGAAAACGCTCTTCAAATCTCTAGTGCTACCGCGGCTTGAATACTGTAGCGTATTAACATCCCCATGCAAAGCATGTGAAATAAATGACTTAGAGAGTGTACAAAGAAATTTCACTTCGCATATAAGTTCGATAAAACATCTACGCTATTGGGAGCGTTTAAGAGCATTGAATCTGTACTCGCTGGAATGTAGAAGAGAACGTTACCTAATAATATACACGTGGATAATCGCAGAGGGTTTAGTACCAAACCTACATACTCCGATAGTCATGAAATTCAGTGATAGGAGAGGCTGGGAATGCGAAATCCCCCGGATAAATAACAGGGGTGCTATGGGCTCTCTGTGAGAGGGCTGGTTATCACACAGAGGCCCAAGTCTCTTCAACAAACTCCCACGGCGAGTAAGAGACATGAGGGACGTCTCGTTAGACAACTTCAAGAGAGCCCTCGATGTCGAACTGCAAAAAGTGCCAGACGAGCCCATCCTCGCGAGGGAGCGAGCTGTCGCTTCAAACAGTCTACTGCACCAAAATCAACACCCATAACGAGGGGCGCCGCGCTCCTTGGTGCCGCTAGAAGAGTGGCGAACACATCAAAAGTATAAATATAAGTAAGTCAGAGTAAGAAATGGGTATGGCAGAGATCGCTCAGTTCTCACTCTGATAGACCAGCCCATCACCATATGACTAGAACCCAATCCTCTCAGCATCAGCTAGGAAAGGCCCTAGAAAGCCGCCTTTGGCGGCTTTCTATTGTTACGATGCGCAATCTCGGAGATATTTTGGTAAGGGTTGTGTTAGCGGGCATATTGTTGGTTTGTTTGAATCTACAGTGTCAAGGTTGTGTATGTTGGGGACGTAGGTGTTGGTGGTGGTTATGGTAAACAAACCAACTGATCTATAAATGTTCACAACATCCTTAACTAAATAGTGTTTTACTTCCCCAGGTGTGGAAGTTGTTGCAGGATGTTGGGGACGTGGGTGTTGGCTGGACTATGGTGGCTCTCTCGGCGTCACCACCACTACTGGGCCGACCTGGGCGTACCCTTTGAACAGGGCCTGCCCTTCTTCGGAATAAGC
Source organism: Paralithodes platypus (assembly GCA_032716605.1). Classification (NCBI taxonomy): domain Eukaryota; kingdom Metazoa; phylum Arthropoda; class Malacostraca; order Decapoda; family Lithodidae; genus Paralithodes; species Paralithodes platypus. The sequence continues at coordinate 9,046,685 of CM064544.1, read as the reverse complement.
TTGAACATTATTATTATTATATCAAAGAAGCATACAGTATGTGGAACTTACATGAAGAGGTGAATCATTAGTGGTTTTGTAATATACAGTATGTATAGTTTATATAGGTCTCACTGCATGATTTATGTATGCATATATGCATTGTCTAATTATTGTTTATCTATTTACTCAGAAAACCTATTTGTTTGTTTATATATGCATATATAGATATACTGTATATTCTCTTTGTAAGCCTTTCATCTCCCATTTATTCAATATGTCCATACCAGCATAGCACCCTTCTTTCCACTCTGGTCGATTAGGGTTCCTGTTGTGCCACTCTCCTACGCACCTCTTCATTCCTCAATCTGTCTCTCTGCGTCACTCCACATATACTCCTCAAGCAGCTCATCTCCATCACATCCAACCTTCTTTTCTCTTATACATTCAAATCCCATGTCTCAGACCCATACATCACTGTTGGTACAACTATCCCTTGATGCATTGCAGTTTTAGCTTTCATTCCAAGATTTCTCACCTTCCACATACTGTACTTCCCATTGCTTCGAAAACTTTCCTTCCCTCACACACTCTGTCTTATCTCCATTCCCATACCTGCATCCCTGCATATCACTCCTTCTAGATATTTAATGCACTCCACTTGTTCCAGCATTTCCCATCCAGTCGCACATTTAGATTCACCCTACGAGCATCTCTATTACACACCATCACTTTACTTTTATTGACATTCACCCTCAGCTTCCTCCTCCCACACCACACCAAACTACTCGCTGCATTGGTGATGGGCTGGTCTATCAGAGTGAGAGTTGAGCGGTCTCTGCCATACCCATAGCTTCCTCTGACTGTTCCTTTTACTTATATATTTTCTAGATCTCAAGTGGCAGCGTCTCTTTCGTGGATTGACCTCCCTACTGCCAACCTCGAGGTTGGCAGACTGGGAGCCAAAGGGTAACTTTTTCCTTTGCCCCTCAACGATCCCTTCATAATTGCTGAGGGGCACAGGGCTTTGGTGTCCCGGGCGTCTCTACACCCTCCTCAGCTCCTTGTCTGGCAGCGGCTTCGGTCACCTGGGCTTTTTTAGTGGTAATCAGGGAGGGTTCTGCTGGGGCACTCGGTTATAGCATTAGCCTTGCTCAGGACCTTGGGGATGTTCGGTCAGACAGCCTGGGGAACAACAACTACTCGCTGCAGCTTCTCAGAATCTGCCACCAGTGCTGTGCCATCAGCAAACAGCAACTGGTTCAACTCCCAATCTCTACCATTCTTTCCTACTAAACCCAATCCTCTACCCATAGTTCTCATTCAGAACGCATTATAATATTTTTGTGTGCAGATTTGGAGTCAATTTATGTCAGGAGAGTCATCCTTGAAACACTATATACTGCTGCCTCAAGGCAGTTCCAGACTTTAAGTGTGCAAACTCTGTGCTTGAGAGCAGTGACTACTTCCTGGAGAATCCCCATGGCATATATACAGGATGAGCTATGTTATCATGGGTGTATTTGTTCCTGGAATAGCACAACCTAAGGACTACAATACCATAAGCCCTTAACCTAAGGATATACACGAGCAATATCATCAACATCACTTCACCAGCCTAGCCTGTTATTAGCTCAACGCAGAGCACCCTACCCTCATCACCACGACAGATATGAGCCCGAACCCCTTTACCCGAGAGAAGACAGCGGTGCGTGGTGGCGCGTGTATTCCCCGGTCCTCATATGTCTTGGTCTGATGTGTGCCACTACTGGGTACTTGGCTTATCTGTCGTATATGTACACCCACCCTCCACCACTGGGCATCATCATCATTCCTTCAAACTGGTCACTCAAGGCTGATCATAATTGTGAGTTGGGTATATTGGTGGTGTAATGGTTTAGGTGCTTATGTTCTGGGTGTGGTGTCCCGAGTTCGAATCCCGGGAGGATCATATGCTTTCATTAATTTATTCAAGAACATTGGGGTTTGTAATGGAGAATTAATGTCAAGAACGAGGTGTTCCTTAATTGTATAATCACATACAGTATAGAGTGCAGTACATAAATGATATAGTTGTTGTTGTTGTTGTTCCCTAAGCTGCCTGGCCGAACAGCCCCGAGTCCCTGAGGAAGGTCATGGCCACGATCGGGCTTTCCCACAGAGCTCTCATTGAGTGTAGATTGTGTTGTTGGCGTAAGTGGTTGTGTGAAATGCAGTCTTCTATGATGTGTTTAATGGTATGGGGTGCTGTGTTACATCCTGGGCAGGGGTCGACAACGGAGTCATCCAGTCTCTTCTGATAGCTCAGGAGAGCTGGATGGTGTCCGCATCTCAGCCTGGCCAGGTGGACTCTGTCCTCGCGAGGGAGGGAGGATTCGGAAGGATGGATTTCGGGAGGTCGTGCATGCAGCTGCGAGTTGTCTGTGAGTGAGTGGATGGATCGGCGAGAGATATGAGTATGGATGTGCTTCTGGAAGTTGGTTCGGGGTGGGCAGGGAGGGAGAGAGGACAATAATTGTGTGTGATACCGTGTGCTGGGTGTTGTTTTGATATTTCTTGGTGTCTGTGGGTGTGTTGCCATGTACAGTGGTGCACCAACTTTCGCTACATCTCGATTCGCGGATCGCACTTTAGCGGCAGTGTCTAAATATCTCGCCGATTTGAGTTTAGCGGTAAAAACTCGCATTTTCGCGCCCGAGCTTCGAAATTGAAGGCCTATTCAGCCATAAGCAAGAGGATTCGGTAGAGGAAAAATAAATGTTTGTGTCGAAACACGACCCAATACCAGTATATAGTCACCCAATGACTATAACTAATCAATACACATACTTACAAATACTCAATAAAATTATTTGTACTTACAAATAGGCCTACTCATGTTGAACTACCTAGCCTAGTCACCCAATAACCCAGAATTGCTAAACCAACTAAAACTGGAATTGGTACACTTACTTACAGATATTCAATACTTTAATGAGTATAATGCTGATTAGCAAAACATTATAATAGGTTACAATGCTTAGACATAAGGTTATAAGGTTAACCTGTGCCACCACCATAGGCGCCATTTGCAAATGCACTGTTTTGGGTTTAAGCGGCGCCATGATGCCATCTAGTGGCCTTAACTGAAACTGATGTCTTGGTCCAAATTATAGGCGCATTTTTGCTTGAGTTTTGGCTCGAGCCAAAATGCGCCTCATAGTATCATATACGGTTGGAGGATCAGTATCGTACCGTAACGCTAAGTTCGCTAACTGAACTCTACCAAAACATTGCATAGGCCTATGGGGGTGGTTCAGCAGAAGTATAAGAACTGTAATTCATTATTATGCCTTGCTAATCAGCACTATAGACTCATTAAAATATTGAGTACCTGTAAGTAAGTGTACCAATTCCAGTTTTTGTTCGTGTATAGCAATTCTTTGTCATTGGTTGCCTAGGTTTGTTCAACTTGGGAGTGAGTTTTCGTACATGCCCAGTCCCTATTAAATTAATTCCTATTACCTCAATGCCCCAACTTTCGCTAATCGCACTTTCGCGCCACTTTCGGCGGTCCCTATTGGCGGCGAAAGTTGGTGCACCACTGTAGTTTAGTGGGTGGTCTTGGTTCGTGGAGGCTGCTGCCAGGAATTGAGTGCCTCTCCTGTCCAGATGGTCTTTGACTTTGAGGATTTTGGTTTCTTGATGTAGGTGATCTGTGGGTGCAGTAGCTGTGCAGCCTGTAATGATCTTCAGGGCTTTGTTTTGAATAGTCTGTAAGGTCTTATGATGTGTTTCAGCTAGGTTAGAAGCCCAGGCTAGGCTTGCGTATTCCATCACTGATCTTATGTATTGTTTATATACTGTGGTGGTAGTTTCTTTGTTGTGTCCAAATTTTGTGTGAGCAAGTGACCTGAGGGCGTTAAGTCTGGGTGTCAGTTCTTTTTAATGTTTGTGGTGTGCTGTTTGAATGTCATATGAGTATCATATGTTACTCCTAGGATTTTGGGTGTGTGTGTATGTGTTAGGGGTGTGTTGTTTATGGTGAGTTGAGGGATGTATTCGTGTTCTGTCCAGCTTGTGAGCAGGGTTGCGGTGGATTTGGCTGGGGCTAGATTAAGTCTGTTTGTAGTGCACCAGCCATGTAGTGTGTTGAGATAGGGTTGAAGGAGATCTGTTGCTCTTTTTGGGTCATGGTGTGTGCATGTGAGTGTTATGTCATCTGCATAGGAGGCTAAGTTTATTTGAGGCGTATTGGGTGTAGTTATATCGTGCATGTACAGATTAAAGAGTGCGGGCGATAGGACGGATCCTTGTGGGACTCCGTTTGGAAAGTTTCTGATTTTAGATGACTGACCGGCAAAAGATACGTGTACACATCTGCCTGCTAGGAAGTTGGCCAGCCACCTTTTTGTGTTGTTGTGCATGTTTGTGTTGTAGATTTTGTTTGTTAGGTTGTGGCGGGGGATGGCATCGAAGGCTTTACTAATGTCGAGTGTGGCTAATAGTGATCTGTGTGGTGGTCTAGCTGAGTTGATGCCGTCAAAAGCTCTTTGTGTAAGGTCTGTGAGAAGAGTGTTTGTGGAGTGCAGTGGCCTAAAGCCATGTTGTGTTGGAGCTAGGGGTAGGTCGGGTGTAATTATTTGTAATACTAGGCGTTCCATGACTTTGGAGGGGGAGCAAAGGAGTGTGATGGGGCGGTGCGAGGAGGGTAGCGTGGGGTCTTTGTTGGGTTTGGGGAATGTGATGATGATACCATGCTTCCAAATGTCTGGTATTGTGTTGTGTGAATAGCTGTAGTTTGATATGTTAGTGAGTGCTTGTATGCCTTGTGGTCCCAGGTGTCTGAGGTGTATGTTGCTTATGTTGTCTAGGCCACAGGCGGGTGAGTGCTTGAGATTGTTGATGATATGCTTTGTCTGGTGATTGGTGAAGGGTGTATAGTCAGGGTCTGTGGGGAATTGTCTCTTACGTCGGATGACACGTCGGTCGTCTTTGTGAGGTTTTAGGTGGCTGACATGTGAGAAGTGATTGATGAGAGTGTTTGCTTGTTGTTTACATGGAGGAGTAGAGTCTGTTGTTGTGATTGCAGCATGTGATTGTGTTGTGTTGCTGTTGGAAAGTGTGATGCTGTTTAGTGTTTTGTAGAGTTTTTTGGGGTTTGTTTTGTGATCAAGTGTTTGTAGGAAGTTATTCCAATTTAGTTTTTGTTGTTCTTGTATTTTGTTGTTAGTTTGGGTGTTGAGTGCTTGAATTTGTTGTGTGATGTCTTGTGTGTGGGGTGCTGGGGAGTGTTTCCGTGTGTCGCGTTGTCTGATGAGGTTTTGAATTTCTGGTATGAAGTTTGGGTTGTGTCTTTTTCTGTTACCTCTTGGAATGTGTTTCTTGTCAGCGTTTTGGATAGTTGTATTGAGTATGTGTACAGCATTGTTGATGTTAGTGATGGGTGTACTGTTTAGAGTTGTGAAGTGTTATTCTGTCTCATTTGTGAATGCTTCCCAGTTAGCTCTTTTATAATTGGTGTATGTGTGTTTGTGGCTAGCTGGGGTGAGTCTGGTTTTGGTGGTGATAATGATCGGGAGGTGGTCAGAGCCTATGGTTCTGACCACCCTCCAGGATGTTGTGGGGGCGAGTTCTGGGGAGCAAAAGGTGATGTCTGGAGATGATGGGTTATAGAGGGCTTCATGAGGAATATGGGTATATTGATGGATGTCGTTAAGGATGATGAGGTTATCTGTTTGTTTTTGTAGTACCAGCCCTGTCTGTGTCGGGGTTGTCGACAAACCAGGCCGACGTCTTGGCGTTGAAGTCACCACCCAGGATGATGTGTGGGGTGTTTGTGATGTGTTGTAAGTGTGGTCTGTATTCATTTGGTACTATAGGGGATGTTTGGGGAGGGATGTATGTGTTTATGATGGTTATGTTGGAGTTGTTGCCAGTGCATATTTTAATTGATTGTATTTCTGTTGTGTTATCATTTGGGGGGAGGAGGGATTTGGTTTGTACACTGGTTACTATGTATGATATTTCTTTGTGTACCAGGGTGATGAGTCCACCGCCCCCGCCGACAGCCCGGTCTTGTCTGATGGTGGTGAAATTATGAAATGTGGGTGTTTTTTGTGTTGTGCGGAGTTTTGTTTCTTGTAAGATGGCAATGTGTATGTTGTGTTGTTTGATGAAGTGTGAGAGTTCGTGTTTCTTTGTGTTAATGCCATCTATGTTCAATTGGAGAATGTTAATGTTATGTGCACGATGTATGTTGGGTGCTGCTGCACGAGGATGGGGTGGGGCTGGGGTGAGAGGGGGATGGGGGTGGGGAGGGGTGAGGGGGGGTTGGGGATTGGGGAGCAGGAGATGGGGGTTGGAATGGATTAGGATGGGGTGTGGTGTGTTGAGTTGAGGATGTGGATGGTATGGGAAGGTTAGGTGGGTTAGGGAGGAGAGATGGACGGGTTTTAGGGGGGGAATGGATGATATGGGAAAGCTAGGTAGGTTGGGGAGGAGAGGTGGACGGGTTTTAGGTGAGGGATTTGACTGGGAGAGGGAGGGGCATGAGGAACAGGTCCAGGTGTTCGTGTAGTGTTTCTTGGAGGCAAGTGTTGTACAGGTGAAGTGGGTCCAGTTCCTGCATGAATTGCAGAGAACTGAACCCTTAGTGTGGCGACTCGAAGTGATGGGTTTTGAGCAAGTTGGACATATGCATGTGTACGTGGGTCCTGGGTTGCTCTCAATGTCTCCGGCTAGAAGAAGTCTTCGAGAAATGACAGCCGGAGAGTCATTTCTCGGTGTAGGAAAAACTGTGTAATGTGTGTGTGTGGTGTGAGAGGTGTGGAAATTCCCGGTGCGACCGAAGCCGCCCCAAGGACCCGTGCCCCCAGGGAGGGGGCAGGGGATGGTTGTGACGGTTTGGCTCCCAAAACTGCTCCCCGCGGCCGGCATCCGGTTGTCCTCCACTGGTCGTTGATCTTGTCTCCGGCCGTGGAGGGTCGGCAGCCATCCGCGGTTGGCAGCTCTGGGAGGTGGTCCTACGGCGTAGACGCTGCCACATCAGGACTGATAAATGATATAGTATTGTACTGCACTGTAATTTAATTGTAGTCATGTGCTATACTTATAACTGCCTTGATGGTGTAATGGTTAGAGTGTATAAAATCTGTAGGTGGTAACCCAGGTTCGAATCCCGGTAGATCACATGCTTAATTTCATTAATTTCTTTAGGAGGTGTTTGGTGTTGGGGTGAAATTAATAAAAATAGAATATATATTGTTGTTGTAGTAACCCCAAGATGCCCTTTATGAGAATCCCACAGCATCCAGGTATTCAATGGTGCTGCACCTCCCCGGGGGGAGGTAGGGTGTGGCGAGATCCATATGTGAGAGGGCAGCGGGGGAGGAGGTCGTCGGTCCATGGGCTCGTAGCTTTGGACCAACGTTTCTTCCATCCGCAGCCCTCCCAGTGCAGGTGGATTTCTTTGACGTGTATAGTACTACGGACACTACTATTCTATTATTCCTTTGCGTTTTCAGTGATGATGGCTGCGGGTGGGACGGTGCCTGGCGGTGCATACTCAGACTTTATGAAGGCCGGAGTACTGGATCAGTTCGACTACTACTACCGCTTCAATGACTTCGACTATCGTTGGGTCTCAAAGATGAACTGGACATACTCTACCTAACTCACTGGTCAGTACGTTGTGTCTTGCATTTTTTTTACCATTTTTTATATCAGTTTGTTTTCATCATCATCATCAATCTGACACTCGCTTCCAGAGGAAGCGCCCCAAATGGGATGGTCATGGCAGAAACTACCTCCAGGCTCCCAGACATGCCTCCACTGACCCACTCCACAGTACCATTTCCACTAAGTGGATTAGGACTCATAGCACTGAAGGAGCACACCCAGTACAGTCCCTCACCCGGATGGCAGTTCCACCACTGTTTTGCTATTATATTTACCCAAGTGGGGCCCTGGAAAAATATGAAACTACTATGTCACTGCATCATCTTATGGTAAATTTTTCATGATTATCAACATATTTCGCTACAAAATCATTGTAATAGCTAAGGAATTAGGATGAAGATATGGCACTTTACTGTCAGCTGGAAAAAATGAGACTATAGTGCTAGTGGAATGAAGTGGCCCTTAGGATTCAAACGGTACCGACGCCTTAAAACTCAAGACTCTCATTCTTCATATGTTTCTGCCCGGAATCACGCCAAATCTGTTCTTCGACTTGCCAAACACTCTTTCATCAATAATAAATGCACTGAACTATCCAACTCTAGCTCTTCCCAAGCTTTCTGGCATCTACCCAAAAACCTCTCCAACAATTTCTCTTCCTCGTCTTTCCCTCCCCTTTCCCACTCTGATGGCACAACCATCACTTCTTCCTCTGACAAAGCTAAACTCTTCGCTCAAACGTTTGCTAAAAACTCCACCTTGGATGATTCCGGTGCTATTCCTCCCTCTCCGCCCTCCTCTCTCTTACTTATGCCTAATATCCTAATCTCTTCTAAAGATGTACTTTCTACCCTCTCTGGGCTTAACACTAATAAGGCGTACGGTCCGGACGGTGTTCCTCCTGTTGTTCTCAAAAACTGTGCTTCCGTGCTGACTCCCTGCCTAGGCAAACTCTTTCGTCTCTGTCTATCCTCTAACGTCTTCCCTTCATGCTGGAAGTTTGCTCACATTCAACCTGTCCCAAAGAAGGGTGACCGCTCTCAACCCTCCAACTATCGTCCAATTGCTCTCATCTCTTGTCTTTCTAAAGTTTTTGAAACTATTCTTGCTTCCAAATTTCTTAAGCATTTCTCTTCTCATAATCTGCTCTCAGATCGCCAGTATGGCTTCCTTAAGGGTCGCTCTACTGGTGATCTTCTTTCATATCTTACTAACTCTTGGTCATCCTCCTTTCGGGACTTCGGTGAGACTTTTTCTATTGCACTAGACATATCGAAAGCCTTCGATAGAGTCTGGCATAAATCTTTAATTTCTAAACTACCCTCCTTCGGTTTATATCCCTCCATATGTGGCTTTGTCTCCAATTTCCTTTCCGGCCGTTCCATAGCCGCGGTTGTGGACGGCCATTGTTCACTTCCTCACCCTATAAACTCCGGTGTTCCTCAGGGCTCTGTCCTATCTCCTATTCTCTTTCTAATTTTTATAAATGATCTCCTTAACTGTACCTTAATTCCTATCCATTCATACGCAGATGACTCCACCTTGCACTACTCCATTAGTTTTTCAGAACGCCCCAGCCAGCAATCCCTCAACGACAAACGTAATGAAGCCATAGTACTCTTAAATTCTGATCTAAATACTATTTCCAATTGGGGCAGAGAAAACCTTGTTAACTTTAATGCTTCCAAAACCCAATTTCTCCATCTATCTACCCGTCAGGATCTCCCAGCGGACTATCCCTTATTCTTCAACAATACAAAAATCAACCCTTCATCTTCTCTCAATATTCTTGGTGTCTCTTTTTCTTCTGCTCTCATTTGGAAGGACCATATTACCAGTCTTGCTAAGGCAGCCTCCCAGAAGCTGGTGTGCTCAACCGCCTTAGGGGGTTCTTTTCCCCTGCACAGCTTCTTGCTCTGTACAGGGGCATAGTGCACCCTTGTATTGAGTATTGTTCACATGTGTGGGGAGGTTCCTCTCACACCGCTCTCCTAGACAAAATTGAAAGGAAGGCCTTTCGTATCATTAACTCCCGTCCACTCACCAACTCTCTGCAATCTCTCTCTCTCCGCCGCAATGTTGCATCTCTCTCGCTATTCTATCGCTACTATTCTATCAGTGTTCCTCAGAGCTATCCCAGTGCATACCACCTCCTTTACATAGGGCACGTGGTACCCGTCTTGCAACTCAATCCCACCCCTACTCTGTGCAACTCTCCAACCCAAGAGTGAAACGTTACTCTCAAACTTTCTTCTACTCAACAGCTGAGCTCTGGAACTCTCTCCCAGAATCAGTCTTTCCCTCTTCCTATGACTTAAATTGCTTCAAACTCCGTGTGTCCAGGCATTTTGGCTCGAACGTCCCTTGATTTTGGCCCTGTCACTCTTTCAACTATGGGGGAGGCACTCGCTATAGGCAGTTATGCATTTTGCCTCCCTCAATCACATAGAAAAGAAAAAAAAAAGTACATATATATCTTAACCCGGGAATGGCGAGAAAGCTCTTAAGAGGTTTTACTGGGCAACGGCGGCAAAGCTCTTAACCCTCTGTTCCCGGAAGGGCTCTTGAACGCCCATAAAAAAGCATACACGAGCTGCCCGGAAGGGCTCTTAAACACCCATGAGCTCAAAGCCTGTGAGCTTGGTGTGCGAGGCGTCGGTCCGACGCATGTAAACAACAGCCGGCTGGACCGACGCCCCGCATCTCCGGCCACAAGAAGGAGAGCGTCGCTTGTTCGTGTGTGCCTGTATGTTGTTGTTAAGTATCGAAAAGTAGTGTAAAGTGGCTGTTTTTGCCATAAAGTTATCTCCAATGAAATCATCATCACAACTCAACCAGTTGACTTAGAGAGCTCTACTTAACGCCATTCTACAGGTAAATAACACAGCTACGCTTGGGGATGCGTGGGAATGCGGGAAGTAGTCAGAAAACAATATACGGTACCTAGCCTAGACGTTTTTTGGCCAAAACACCCGGGTTTCGGGGAATATTTATGTAATGCGTAGCCGGGGCTGGAGGGTTAAGAGGGCAGGCCTAAAAAAAAAACATTTTAAAAGGCCCCAGTAGCATTTTTTTTTTTTCCTCCATACCTCATATCACTTATCCACATGTATCAATATCCCCTCCTTCCCCCACCCCCTTCAATTATCACCTATTTTTCCTCGTATTGCCATCTTTATTGGTGGATGGGACTCGTTAGCCTTGGTCGGCAACTCATCTAGGGGAGACAACCTTATACAAATCCGGGTGGATGGGACTCATCAGCCTTGGTTGGCAACCTGTCTAGGGGAGTAAACCTGATACAAATCCGTACTGCTTACCTAAGGGTAAGGCAGGTTAGTGGATGGATTAGCCGAACACCACTGTAGAAAAAGAGTGCTAACAAGAAACACAGAGGGCCTCGGAGTCGGACGGATCCTAAATTGAGTGGTCAATCCTGTAAGTCCTTCACTAAACTGGCTCGGGTTGTCCCTCTCACAGGGAATAGGTCCGCTTGGGGGCATTCTGTGTATGGCCACCCTCGTAAGGGGAGTAAGGCGTCCGGCAATAGATAGATAGATAGATCATGCCAATATCTCCAAACCCGGTCTAAACCGTGCTCATGTTACCTGAGAGAGTATATGTGCACGAGTATGAGGGAGGGGAGGTTCAGTGTGGCTGTAGGCTTCAGAGAGGGAGGATGTAGATCGCGGATGGCTCACAGCTCATGACTGGAGCAGCTGACTATAATTCGCTATTTTGACCAGAAAAATTATATTTCCACTTGTTTTATTGTTGTTACAGGTTACTATCTTCATAGTAAAGGTAAAATAGGCACATATGAATAAGTAATAACGGTATTTATCGTAAAATTATGATTTTAGGCGGGAAAGAGGCCTAATATTGCCGCCCAGAAGTGTGGTGTTCGCTACACCCGGCGCGCGCTTTATAGGTTAACTACTGTCTTTATATTTCCCCAGCCGATGCCTCCCTGTTGAACTACACCCGAGTGGCGTTGATCTTTAGGGTCTGGACACGGTGGCAGAGGTCAAGTGAAGCCCTCCGAATCATAAGGGGACCAACCGACATTTTCTTACTTCTGAGAAAATCAAGGTCAAAGTTTGGCAATGTTCAAAATATGTGTAACTCTTTAACCCGGTAAGGTGCTCTCTTCATATTTTTACTGAAGGTAGCTGAAACACTACTCTTTCATCCCAGCATGTAAAAATAGGGGGTTCCACGTCTATATTTTTAGTAAAAACACCCAAACCAAAATGATCCTCTTTTTTTGAATGGCCAAAATGGCCAAAATCTAACATTAACAGCACTTTGACCACAATGTTTTTCTTTTAAAGATAATAATGCACTGATATTGGGTAGTGTACGTAATTTTCCATCATTCCCACCCACAAGCCTCCAATTTCCATACTCCAGGTAAGGCAGATAAGTAGTTAATAATTAACAGGTAAGTACAAGGGTATGGGTAAGTGAACTTACTTTTGTGGTTTAAACATAATAAAACAATGTTAATAGAATAACAGCGTGCACAACTTACATTGTAGGTTGAATGAGGTTTGATATAGTCAGGTTGAGTCATGTAATAATCCAGGACAAGGTGTAATCCATAGAGATTAACAGGATGTCAAACGAGAGACGAGTTCATTATTTTTAGCCTTTATTATTGTAAGAGAGAATAAAGAGAGAAAGATAGAAAGAAAGAAAGAGAAGGGTTGCGTTTTTTTGTTGCACCATAGAATGTACGTAGGCCAATAGGCCTAGTTGTCACTCCTGATGGACCTGGTTCTGGCTCGGGGTCCTCATTTTTGTTCTGCATAGTCACTAATTAGCCTATTGTTGGCGGATACTGTCTTATTAAAAAAATTGTTATTTATAACTCTGTGCTGTAAAAAAGAAAGGTGTAATAAGCGATAATATGAGCAATGAACCCGCCGCACCATGCATTCACTAGAGAGATGGGTCCAGAAAAAAAAACTCAAGCGTAAATCTGCCCTTAACCTCTGAAGTGCGCATGGGGGTAATTGGAAACGTCCCCCTGTGCTGACGTATTTGAGGTGTTTCCGTCACTAAAATATTCATTGTGCCATTAATAGCATTAATACTTATCCATATGCGCCTATTATGGGTTGATTATAAAGGTATTAACCTGAAACAACAATAAAACGAGTGACAACAGCGTTTGGATGGTCAAAATCGGAGATATAGCCCGCGAGTTGTATAATGTATGGGTGAGGCAATCTGCTTTCCCGCCAATTTCCCCCAAGGCCACTGAGACACAGTCGATCGATACTCTCTCTCTCTCTCTTGCACTCGCTTGCTATCAGTGATGACCACACCCTCCAATCGGATTTCTAATGTTAGCACGAAAATATACCTCAGAATAAGGGAATAACAGGGAAAATAGGTGATAACTGAAGGAGAGGAGGAAAGTGGGGAAGGAGGGGAGGTAGAGGACTGAGATTTTGCATGGCCCAGGGGCCAAAAAAAAAAATAAATAAAAAAAAAAATATAATTTTTTTTTTTTTTTTTCGATGTCAAAAGTTGATTTTTGTTTTCTCTGACTCTTAAGAGTCTCCCCGCAGTGCGCCGGGGGAACTCTTAAGAGTCTCCCCGCAGCTCCCGGGTTAAGTGATCACTGCCAGGCTATATTAAGCCCTTCTGTACCGGCCACGTCTTTTCATCACAATGTTGGTATGTAGTCTTCATCACTGTCATCACTGGAATGAACGGTGGTGTCCATTCCTATCAAAGAGTTGCGTCTTTTTGTTGCACCATAGGCCTAGAATGTACGTAGGCTAATATTTGTCACTCCCGATGGACCTGGTTTGGGCTCGTTGGGGTCCTCATTTTTGTTCTGCATGGTCACTAATTGTTGGCGGATACTTATTGGTTATTTAGAACACTGTGCTGTAAAAAATAAAGGTGTAATAAGCGATAATATGAGCACTGAACCCGCCCCACCATGTATTCCTCAGAAACCGCGGGAGACAATGTTATTGTGTGAAGGCTGCCACCCCGCATCCCGGCCAGCCAATGGGAGAGCAGAGCCGAGCGCGAGGTGGGTTGGCGGCGAGTTTTCATTGGTTCACGCACCATCGCCTGCGCGGGAGAGTGAGAGTATGGAGGGATTAACTGAGTGTCGTTTGGACCCCTTGTGTCATGTTATATTTTTCCCAGGATATTGGTGAGTGTTCCCGAAAGGCGAAAAAGTTACCTTAACGTCCAGGACTCTCACTCTTACAGTTTTCGTCTTAAGGGTACCAAACGACTACCAGTGTGTAGGGGAGAAGTTGGGCTATGGCACCACGTGCTTGGCGCAGAAATTCAAAAAATTTCGGTTGGTCCCCTTATGATTCGGAGGGCTTCAAGTCAACTCTCAGACGGTTGGGCGCTCCGACAACATGTTCGTCAGATATGTCTTTGATATCAAGAACCAACTGCAGGTTAGCTGACTATATTTAGTTATACAGTAATCAAATTTCTTAATTTCACTCCCAACGCCAACGTATAAGGTTGTCTCCCCTAGATGAGTTGCCGACCAAGGCTAACGAGTCCCATCCACCAATAAAGATGGCAATACGAGGAAAAATAGGTGATAATTGAAGGGGGTGGGGGAAGGAGGGGATATTGATACATGTGGATAAGTGATATGAGGTATGGAGGAAAAAAAAAAAATGCTACTGGGGCCTTTTAAAATGTTTTTTTTTTAGGCCTGCCCTCTTAACCCTCCAGCCCCGGCTACGCATTACATAAATATTCCCCGAAACCCGGGTGTTTTGGCCAAAAAACGTCTAGGCTAGGCTACCGTATATTTGTTATTCTGACTACTTCCCGCATTCCCACGCATCCCCAAGCGTAGCTGTGTTATTTACCTGTAGAATGGCGTTAAGTAGAGCTCTCTAAGTCAACTGGTTGAGTTGTGATGATGATTTCATTGGAGATAACTTTATGGCAAAAACAGCCACTTTACACTACTTTTCGTACTTACAACAACATACAGGCACACACGAACAAGCTCTCCCTTCTTGTGGCCGGAGATGCGGGGCGTCGGTCCAGCCGGCTGTTGTTTACATGCGTCGGACCGACGCCTCGCACACCAAGCTCACAGGCTTTGAGCTCATGGTGTTAAGAGCCCTTCCGGCAGCTCTCGTAATTTTTATGGGCGTTCAAGAGCCCTTCCGGGAACAGAGGGTTAAGAGCTTTGCCGCCGTTGCCCAGTAAAACCTCTTAAGAGCTTTCTCGCCATTCCCGGGTTAAGATATATATGTACTTTTTTTTTTCTCTCTATGTGATTGAGGGAGGCAAAATGCATAACTGCCTATAGCGAGTGCCTCCCCCATAGTTGAAAGAGTGACAGGGCCAAAATCAAGGGACGTTCGAGCCAAAATGCCTGGACACACGGAGTTTGAAGCAATTTAAGTCATAGGAAGAGGGAAAGACTGATTCTGGGAGAGAGTTCCAGAGCTCAGCTGTTGAGTAGAAGAAAGTTTGAGAGTAACGTTTCACTCTTGGGTTGGAGAGTTGCACAGAGTAGGGTGGGATTGAGTTGCAAGACGGGTACCACGTGCCCTATGTAAAGGAGGTGGTATGCACTGGGATAGCTCTGAGGAACACTGATTATAATAGTAGCGATAGAATAGCGAGAGAGATGCAACATTGCGGCGGAGAGAGAGAGATTGCAGAGAGTTGGTGAGTGGACGGGAGTTAATGATACGAAAGGCCTTCCTTTCAATTTTGTCTAGGAGAGCGGTGTGAGAGGAACCTCCCCACACATGTGAACAATACTCAATACAAGGGTGCACTATGCCCCTGTACAGAGCAAGAAGCTGTGCAGGGGAAAAGAACCCCCTAAGGCGGTTGAGCACACCCAGCTTCTGGAGGCTGCCTTAGCAAGACTGGTAATATGGTCCTTCCAAATGTGTGCAGAAGAAAAAGAGACACCAAGAATATTGAGAGAAGATGAAGGGTTGATTTTTGTATTGTTGAAGAATAAGGGATAGTCCGCTGGGAGATCCTGACGGGTAGATAGATGGAGAAATTGGGTTTTGGAAGCATTAAAGTTAACAAGGTTTTCTCTGCCCCAATTGGAAATAGTATTTAGATCAGAATTTAAGAGTACTATGGCTTCATTACGTTTGTCGTTGAGGGATTGCTGGCTGGGGCGTTCTGAAAAACTAATGGAGTAGTGCAAGGTGGAGTCATCTGCGTATGAATGGATAGGAATTAAGGTACAGATTAAGGAGATCATTTATAAAAAATAGAAAGAGAATAGGAGATAGGACAGAGCCCTGAGGAACACCGGAGTTTATAGGGTGAGGAAGTGAACAATGGCCGTCCACAACCGCGGCTTATGGAACGGCCGGAAAGGAAATTGGAGACAAAGCCACATATGGAGGGATATAAACCGAAGGAGGTAGTTTAGAAATTAAAGATTTATGCCAGACTCTATCGAAGGCTTTCGATATGTCTAGTGCAATCCAAAAAGTCTCACTGAAGTCCCGAAAGGATGATGACCAAGAGTTAGTAAGATATGAAAGAAGATCACCAGATGAGCGACCCTTAAGGAAGCCATACTGGCGATCTGAGAGCAGATTATGAGAAGAGAAATGCTTAAGAAATTTGGAAGCAAGAATAGTTTCAAAAACTTTAGAAAGACAAGAGATGAGAGCAATTGGACGATAGTTGGAGGGTTGAGAGCGGTCACCCTTCTTTGGGACAGGTTGAATGTGAGCAAACTTCCAGCATGAAGGGAAGACGTTAGAGGATAGACAGAGACGAAAGAGTTTGCCTAGGCAGGGAGTCAGCACGGAAGCACAGTTTTTGAGAACAACAGGAGGAACACCGTCCGGACCGTACGCCTTATTAGTGTTAAGCCCAGAGAGGGTAGAAAGTACATCTTTAGAAGAGATTAGGATATTAGGCATAATTAAGAGAGAGGAGGCGGAGAGGGAGGAATAGCACCGGAAGTCATCCAAGGTGGAGTTTTTAGCAAACGTTTGAGCGAAGAGTTTAGCTTTGTCAGAGGAAGAAGTGATGGTTGTGCCATCAGAGTGGGAAAGGGGAGGGAAAGACGAGGAAGAGAAATTGTTGGAGAGGTTTTTGGGTAGATGCCAGAAAGCTTGGGAAGAGCTAGAGTTGGATAGTTCAGTGCATTTATTATTGATGAAAGAGTGTTTGGCAAGTCGAAGAACAGATTTGGCGTGATTCCGGGCAGAAACATATGAAGAATGAGAAGTCTTGAGTTTTAAGGCGTCGGTACCGTTTGAATCCTAAGGGCCACTTCATTCCACTAGCACTATAGTCTCATTTTTTCCAGCTGACAGTAGAGTGCCATATCTTCATCCTAATTCCTTAGCTATAACAATGATTTGGTAGCGAAATATGTTGATAATCATGAAATTTACCATAAGATGATGCAGTGACATAGTAGTTTCAATATTTTTCCAGGGCCCCCACTTGGGTAAATATAATAGCAAAACAGTGGTGGAACTGCCATCCGGGTGAGGGACCTGTACTGGGTGTGCTCCTTCAGTGCTATGAGTCCTAATCCACTTAGTGGAAATGGTACTGTGGAGTGGGTCAGTGGAGGCATGTCTGGGAGCCTGGAGGTAGTTTCTGCCATGACCATCCCATTTGGGGCGCTTCCTCTGGAAGCGAGTGTCAGATTGATGATGATGATGAAAACAAACTGATATAAAAAATGGTAAAAAAAATGCAAGACACAACGTACTGACCAGTGAGTTAGGTAGAGTATGTCCAGTTCATCTTTGAGACCCAACGATATTCGAAGTCATTGAAGGCGGTAGTAGTAGTCGAACTGATCCAGTACTCCGGCCTTCATAAAGTCTGAGTATGCACCGCCAGGCACGCGTCCCACCCGCAGCCATCATCACTAAAAACGCAAAGGAATAATAGAATAGTAGTGTCCGTAGTACTATACACGTCAAAGAAATCCACCTGAACTGGGAGGGCTGCGGATGGGAAGAAACGTTGGTCCAAAGCTACGAGCCCATGGACCGACGACCTCCTCCCCCGCTGCCCTCTCACATATGGATCTCGCCACACCCTACCTCCCCCCTGGAGGTGCAGCACCATTGAATACCTGGATGCTGTGGGATTCTCATAAAGGGCATCTTGGGGTTACTACAACAACAATATATATTCTATTTTTATTAATTTCACCCCAACACCAAACACCTCCTAAAGAAATTAATGAAATTAAGCATGTGATCTACCGGGATTCGAACCTGGGTTACCACCTACAGATTTTATACACTCTAACCATTACACCATCAAGGCAGTTATAAGTATAGCACATGACTACAATTAAATTACAGTGCAGTACAATACTATCATCATTTATCAGTCCTGATGTGGCAGCGTCTACGCCGTAGGACCACCTCCCAGAGCTGCCAACCGCGGATGGCTGCCGACCCTCCACGGCCGGAGACAAGATCAACGACCAGTGGAGGACAACCGGATGCCGGCCGCGGGGATCAGTTTTGGGAGCCAAACCGTCACACCATCCCCATGCCCCCCTCCCTGGGGCACGGGTCCTTGGGGCGGCTTCGGTCCGCACCGGGAATTTCCACACCTCTCACACCACACACACATTACACAGTTTTTCCTACACCGAGAAATGACTCTCCGGCTGTCATTTCTCGAAGACTTCTTCTAGCCGGAGACATTGAGAGCAACCCAGGACCCACGTACACATGCATATGTCCAACTTGCTCAAAACCCTCCACACTTCCGTGCCGAGTCGCCCCCACCCGGGGTTTTTTATAGACACTGGCCCCAACACACACAACACTTGCCTCCCAGAAACACTACACAACCCTGGACCTGTTCCTCATGCCCCTCCCTCTCCCAGTCACATCCCTCACCTAAAACCCGTCCACCTCTCCTCCCCAACCTACCTAGCTTCCCATATCATCCAATTCCCCCCCTAAAACCCGTCCATCTCTCCTCCCTAACCCACCTAACCTTCCCATACCATCCACATCCTCAACTCACACACCACACCCCATCCTAATCCATTCCAACCCCCATCTCCTGCTCCCCAATCCCCAGTCCCAGCTCACCCATCCCTCCCCCAGCTCCCTCACCCCCACCCCCTCCTCACCCCCACCCCATCCTCGTGCACGCAGCACCCAACATACATCGTGCACATAACATTAACATTCTCCAATTGAACATAGATGGCATTAACACAAAGAAACACGAACTCTCACACTTCATCAAACAACACAACATACACATTGCCATCTTACAAAACAAAACTCCGCACTACACAAAAAACACCCACATTTCATAATTTCACCACCATCAGACATGGCCGGGCTGTCGGCGGGGCGGTGGACTCATCACCCCTGGTACACAAAGAAATATCATACATAGTAACCAGTGTACAAACCAAATCCCTCCTCCCCCCAAATGATAACACAACAGAAATACAATCAATTAAAATATGCACTGGCAACAACTCCAACATAACCATCATAAACACATACATCCCTCCCCAAACATCCCCTATAGTACCAAATGAATACAGACCACACTTACAACACATCACAACACCCCACACATCATCCTGGGTGGTGACTTCAACGCCAAGACGTCGGCCTGGTTTGTCGACAACCCCGACACAGACAGGGCTGGTACTACAAAAACAACAGATAACCTCATCATCCTTAACGACATCCATCAATATACCCATATTCCTCATGAAGCCCTCTATAACCCATCATCTCCAGACATCACCTTTTGCTCCCCAGAACTCGCCCCCACAACATCCTGGAGGGTGGTCAGAACCATAGGCTCGACCACCTCCCGATCATTATCACCACCAAAACCAGACTCACCCCAGCTAGCCACAAACACACATACACCAATTATAAAAGAGCTAACTGGGAAGCATTCACCAATGAGACAGAATACCACTTCACAACTCTAAACAGTACACCCATCACTAACATCAACAATGCTGTACACATACTCAATACAACTATCCAAACGCTGACAAGAACACATTCCAAGAGGTAACAGAAAAGACACAACCCAAACTTCATACCAGAACTTCAAAACCTCATCAGACAACGCGACACACGGAAACACTCCCCAGCACCCCACACACAAGACATCACACAACAAATTCAAGCACTCACCACCCAAACTAACAACAAAATACAAGAACAACAAAAACTAAATTGGAATAACTTCCTACAAACACTTGATCACAAAACAAACCCCAAAAAACTCTACAAAACACTAAACAGCATCACACTTTCCAACAGCAACACAACACAATCACATGCTGCAATCACAACAACAGACTCTACTCCTCCATGTAAACAACAAGCAAACACTCTCATCAATCACTTTCTTCAACATGTCAGCCACCTAAAACCTCACAAAGACGACCGACCTGTCATCCGACGTAAGGAGACATTCCCCACAGACCCTGACTATATTACACCCTTCACCAATCACCAGACAAAGCATATCATCAACAATCTCAAGCAACCTTCACCCGCCTTTTGGCCTAGACAACATAAGCAACATACACCTCAGACCCCTGGGACCACAAGGCATACAAAGCAACTCACTAACATATTTCAAACTACAGCTATTCACAACAACACAATACCAGACATTTGGAAGCATGGTATCATCAATCACATATTCCCCAAACCCAACACAAGACCCCACGCTACCCTCCTCGCACCGCCACCATCACAACTCCTTGGCTCCCCCCTCAAAGTCATGGAACCCTAGTATTACAACTAA